>CM040117.1:148155265-148755265 GCA_022559845.1 Amorphophallus konjac | reverse complement strand
TATGACATTGATTGCATAGTGGACGTGAAAGTCTATGTCTTGGTCATAGCCAAGTCCTCTGGTATCCTTATAGAAGGATGGGGGTTTCCCTTGGACCTGAGAAGGGGTCCACAATCGGTGAAAATATTCACATCGCGCGGAATCTTGCCATTGAGGGATGTGTTGCTTTAGACACATTTCCCGAACATGCGGCGTCAGGTTGTCCAGTACTTGGACTGCTTCAGGGGTATCATTGGCTCGCTTGGACCAGCCGAAGTCATCCTCCGGTGGGGCTTGAGGGACCATGTCTCCCTTATAGAAGACAATGGGTTTGTCCCTGTTGGCCTTCTTCTTATTTCTGCGTTGTTGCTTGAAGGTAACAACAAACGTCGTCAACGATTCAACGTTGTATTCTTTAGAGGCACATGGGAACTGGATGTAGTCTGGGGGCAAGCATATACTCTTGTCAATAGCTCGACTGATGAGGTTGGCCTCAAAGTTGATTTTGCACCTTTCGGGGTAGTCTGGGGTTGACCTAGAGCTGAGGCGTAGCCGATGAAGCTTGGCCTTCTCTTCATCAACAGAGAAGAGATCGTCATCATCTTCCTTTGAGAGCCAGCCGTTGCTCCTGCTCTTGATTACAGGGTACGGACTAATCCCCTTGAAGTAGAGCGCAGCATCGGCCAGGTTGCATTCTGCTGGCATGAACGGTGACAGGTCTGCAAAGACCGTGTGTTGCTCCTCGCCCTTGGCATACCTGATGCATTGGTGGAGAGTCGACAGGACAACCCAATTTTCATGGAGACAGGGTCTACCCAATAGCATCTTATATGATGTGTTGGCATCGATGATGTAGAATGTCACCTTGGAGGTGAAATCATCGAGCACCAGGTCGATGTCCACCCGGCTGAGGACATCCTCGGTGTTTTGGTGGAAGCCGGATATCTTGACCGCTTGAACCTTTTGGAGGTATGGGGTCAGGTATAAAGTCTTGAATGTTTTGAGCGGCATGATGTTGACAGCGGCGTCAGCATCCACCAGAATTCGGCTCACGTCATGCCCATTAACCTTCCCTTTCATGTAGAGAGGATGGTTGTGGCATGGAGGGGATAGCAACATATCCTTCTTTATAAAGGAGACGTTGGTTGTGAAAGCTTCATAGGCTACTGTCTTCATTTCTGCGACATGCGCCTCGTAAGCTTCTGGCTCCTAGAGTATTTTGATGAGAGTTTCTCCCAACTCTTTACTCCAAGTGATGGCTTCCCACATTGTAATGCTGGCAGGGAAGCGCTTCATCTGGTGGAGGACCTTCCGGTCGGCTCAAGCTCGAGCATCCTCCAAGGAGGGTAGTATGTCTGGCTGAGCTTTTTGCGAGCTACCATGCTGCTCCCCATCGGGAAGTTGCACCGCCTTGCCCTTACTACCGGGATCGGGCTGACTCTGATCACCCGTGGATTCTTGGAACAGGGGTGCCAACGATGGCTCTTCTAGGGGTAACTGGCGGGCTGGCTTGTCCTTGCCGGACGGTCCCGCTTGTTCTACAGAAGAAGCCGGGGCTGGTACAGAGACTGGGAGGCTAGCAAGAATCTCTTCAATACCGGAAGGATCGAAGATGCCGGGTCCCTTCCGAATTTCTTTCTCTGGAATAGGGGTTGGATCCTCTTCTTGAAAGAGGATAATTCACTCCGGGTCGAAGGTGGACGGGTAAATGGGTAGCTTGGGAATTCTCCCACGGCCTCTACCGCATCCTCGGCCACGGCATGAGTGTTCTGGAGCTAGATGTAGCCCGAGCAGGGCAGTGGTTCTTTGCCTGGTTCGGAAGGCCACTGGCTCACCTCACCGAGAAATGTTGATGTCATCAGGAGGTGGGATGGCCACCATGTTGCAAGTACAGCCCCGAAGCATTTCTTCTAGCTGCTCTATCGTTATCTCTGTATCTTTAGAGCATAAGGAGAGCTCGTCTGGGATCAGGAGTCTTTCGCCATTCTTGAGCTTTCGGATCATCTCTTGGACCAAATTTTTGAGGCGGGCTCATTTCTGCATTTCTTCCCACGGGATATAGCAGTCGAGTGGGAGAGCCCCAGTAGGACGAGGAGGAACGTATTCCTCTATGTAATACCCAGGATTCTTATTGGATCTTTCGGATCCTTATCGGGGAGTTTCGGATAGCTTTTGTGGGTCCTGAGTTGAGTTTTAAGATCCACGTAGATTTTTCTCTCGTACAAGTTACGGAACCTAGTGGTGAGTTTATTTCTCAGTTCATCGACTTGTGGACGCCACAGTTGCGTTGTACTCTTCCCAAGGATCGTTTCGACTAATTTTGCGTATTTTTCTGAATTAGGGGATTTTCAGCACAAAAATTTGAATTTCAGAAATTAAGAAAATTTCCTAATTTCTTTCTATTTAACCTTCCTTACCCTCTCTGGTGCGGACATCCGAGCAATTGAGCGGTGTGATACGCCGAGCCACAGGTACCGCACACGGAGCACGACTCGAGCCACCTCAGCGTCCATCTGGCTAAGAGACAGCCTGGAGACTCCGCCTTGAGCCTCCCCATTTATCATATTTACTTAGACTTTATGTGTGCAATTTATGTTTATTTCGTTGTATTCGGTTTGCTATTTTGATTGTTAGAGGGGCTTATGTGCAATTTGGACCCCGTGGGCCCCACGGGCCCCCCAGGTCCCATCCCATTGAGCCACCTCAGCCTAGGGTCTCATGTGGGGTCAGTCAACCTTCCACATGGAGGCTTCTAGAAGGGTGGGCCAAGTGGGGGACAAGTGGCTTGGAAAGTCCACATTTTGGCCACCCACCCCACCTACCAAGTCAAGCCCACTCCCCTTGGTCCAAGGGCCGCCCCCCCCCCTAAAATATTTATTGTATTTTGTGTGTGTGTGTCACACTCAATCCAGGCCACCCATTCCCATCCCCTAGATCCAACGGTGGACAATGCATGTGACATGTAACACATAAATACTTGTAATTTCCCATTTTGATGAATTAATGCCATTTGAATCAAACAAATTCCAAGAGCAAGGGCAGGTGCGCCCCCCTCCTCTCTCCTCCCTCTCCCCCTTGAAGCTGTGAAGGCTTCCCTCTAGAGGTGTGACTCCTCCCCTTATCATTCCGGTAGCCGCCGCCACGAGCCGCCATCGCATCACCGCCGAGAACGCCGGAGTTCTGCCTTCATCCGACCACAGCAGCTTCCACGAATTCTCTGTGTCAGCCACGAGCTCAGATTGACCTGGGGATTTTAGGGGATGTTCCAGAGGTGTCAAGCACGTCCCAAAAAATTGGTTGGTCATAAAGATCCCATTTGATATTTTTTTTATTTTCGTCCAACCTTAATTTCTAGATCTGTCTGCTTGCTGTTTCAACTTCCACCCGCCCTGTGTTTCAAGTGTTCAGACCTATTTCTGATTTTTTTTAGATCTCCCAATTTTACTGGGAGTTCTATCCATCAACCCTACCGAACCTAAATGTTTTTGAATTTTTGTGAGGCCATCCCATATTTTTCAAAAATCGATCTCACAGATAGCTACAGTGCTGTCCACCTGTTCCCAGATCCGACCACCCTCCAGTAAACAAATCATAACAAATCACAGCCACCTCCAATCAGTCCACAAAAACTATCCCCGTCTTCCTTGTCAAAAATCCCATAACTTTTATGAAGCGCTCAAGATCTGAATCGGAGGTTTACTAGGCGGTCAACGGTGGTTCTCAGACAAGTGTCCTACAGATCTGAGATTTCGGTTACTGTACAATAGGGACTTGTAAATTCAATAAAGTTCTGATACAACCAGATCCAGCAGATCTATCTGAGTCTAGATTGAAGCATTTGAAGAAAGCTTTCCAACGATAGCTCATGCGTCCCGATCCGACGTCGGGATTGATCGCAGCGGCCGTTTTCGCCGGAGCGCGCGCCGGAAGACAGCAACCAAAATCCGTGGGTTATTAGTTCAAGAGTTGGGAATCGAGGCCGATCGACCCCCGATCGGTGTTCCCGACCGACCGCCATCCGTGGAGGCACGCCACCAGGGGCCCCTATCACAGTGGGCCCCACCCCCGCAGATCCGGAGGATAGCGCCATCCGTGGGCCCCGCGGGCCCGTAGAAGCTTCCGTTCGGAAAGCACGAAAATGCGGAGTTCGGCACCGCCGGGCGACATCAAGATGCTGCCCGTCAACCCGAGTCGCGTGAATCCTGAACCCCACATGTGACCTTTTACCTCCCTGCGTGGAGTGGGTCGACTTAGTGTATTGCTGTAATAATTATTAACCGGGAGTCCGTGATTCGGCCGGGGTTGTCTTCGCCACGCCGGGTGCGTGGAGGTAATGGTCCGAACCTCTTGGCGTTCATTTGCTTAGCTAGTATATGGTCTTTTGCCGTTGCCGAGAGTGATAGGTACTAGCCCGTGTGTCCATGTCACCGTTGTGAGCGTGAGAGTGACCCGTCCCGCGACTCGATCCAAGTCCGGAAGTGAGTCTGACTACCTTGAACTCTACCGATTCTTCAACGACGAGTGAGCTTGGGACGACAAGTGAGCTTGCATTTCTGTTAGCGACGTATAGCCCATAGGAGCTCTCCGTGTCGGGCTTAGTGTCTCTCCTATCATGTGTTGCTAGTCGTGTCCGCATCTAGAGTCCGAGGTCCATACCACGTAGAGTCGGTCCCCGTGTCCGTCCCGCATCAGTTTGGTATCAGAGCGAGTTGAGTGTAGGGTAGTCTTGCATAAGTCTTGCATGCATCATGGTCTAAGTCAAGTCTAGCATCATCATTATTTTCAAAACAACAAAAAAGAAAAGAGTGTTTTAACTTGCATTTGCACCCTTTACCCGGTATATCAAAAGGTGTTGTCCGAACGTTGGGTTACGCCTTACAGGAGGGCCACACACTTGCGCGAGTGATCTTCGGATCGCTTATCTCCGCCTCGTACCGGATATTGGTTAGGTCTAAGTGCATCATCTAGTGAGTGTTTGCATTAGTCGGTGTCTTCTAGGTCGTGTGTCTTTGCATGCCAACCCGTCGAGGTACCCAATACTCGCCACCACCACCTATGGCGGACTCCCGAGCCCGTAGCTCCGATGAGTCCTCGACGGCCGAGATGTTCCGAGCCATTATGGAACGTCTTGACACGCGTATGGATGGCCTTAGTACGCGTATGGATGGCATAGGAACGCGTCTAAAAGGGCGGATGAAAGCCCTCGAGGATCGGGCCGAGAGTTCGGATCAGTCCATCCAGGGCTTAGTTGGGAGGATTGCCGTCCTCGAGAGGGGCCCAGTAGCGGCGTAACCCGCGCCGACGAACAGCCAACAGGAGCCGGTTCAGCAACCTGCTGTACCAAGAGCTCAGGCGGAGAATGTTGGGGTTCAACAGGTGCATGTGGTGGATGATTATGCATCTGAAAATGATCAAGGGGGTAACGGTCATCGTCATCAACGATGGAATCGTGATGACGAGGAGGACGACCGCATTCTTAGGGGCGTGCGTGCGGACCCTCCCACTTTTAGCGGGTCCTTGGACCCTATGGTGTATTTAGATTGGGAGGCCGGCATGGACCGGTACTTGGAGTGGTTTGAGATGACGGACCACCGAAGAGTCTGATACGCGAAGATGAAGCTGCAAGGGTAGGCCCAAACTTATTGGATCAATGTGGAGAGCCTGCTCAATCAGCGACGTCAACCCCAAATCGGTACTTGGGGTGATATGAAGATCAAATTGAGGGAGAAATACCTTCCCGCCTCATATCACCAACGTCTTATAGACAAGTGGCAAAGCATCTCTCAAGGGAACCGATCCGTGACCGAGTACACCGCCGAGTTCGATGAGTATTACTTACGGTGTGGGGTCACGGAAGAGAGCACCATGACTATATCCCGCTTTCGAAGAGGTTTGCGGCCCAATTATCAATATGAACTCTTTCGCCGCAATGCAACCACTTTGAAGCAGGCATATCAGATCGCTCTCGAATTGGAGCAGTTCGAGGCCGAGTTCGAGTCACCCCATCGGTTGGGCTCCTTTCCCCTTCGTAGTGTCGAGCCCCGTGGCTCATCTGATACGTATCCGAGGGCCCCCATGACTCGACCTCAGGAGCCCGCTCGCCCCGAGCCCTTTGCTCCTAGGCCTCGTCCACCACCCCCGAGGGACCTTCCTCGTCCCCAGCATCTTACGGCCCCACCCACAGCCCGTCCACTGACACCCGCACCTCCTGCACGTCCTTTGTTGCCTACACCTCCTATCCATCGGGAGGATAAAGGTAAAGGACCTATGATTGGGGAGCATAGTGGATCACGGCAGCAGTGTTATCGCTGCAATGGGTTTGGCCATTTCGCCAACCAGTGTCCCACCCGCCCATCTCTTCACATTGGGGACACACAGGCCGAGGATACCACCCCTACGGGCCTCGAGTTAGTCAGCTATGAGGCAGATGAAGAGCTAGCTGACGAGTACTATGAGATGGGAGGTGAGGCCCAGGATGCCCAGCATTCGGACGATATCCACATGGGGGTCGTCCGATGTATCCTCACCCAGCCGTAGGTCAGTGATGACTGGCGTCGGACTACTATCCTTCATGTATTCTATAGGCTGGGAAAGCAAATTTGCAAGGTGATCATCGATAGCGGGAGTTGTATCAATGCAATCTCCACAAACGCTGTCGCCCGTCTTGGTCTCACACCCGTAGACCATCCTTGTCCCTATCAGGTATCATGGGTGGATACCACTTCCATTTCGGTCAGGCTACGGTGCTTGGTCCCGCTGCAGCTCCACTCCTACCGTGACGACATCTGGTGTGATGTTCTCCCCATGAAAGTGGGCAGTATCATTCTTGGCAGGCCCTGGTTATTTGACCGGGATGCCACGCTCCATGGCCGGTCGAACACCTGTACCTTCGACCGCGCTGGCCAGCGGGTCACCCTCCAACCCGTTCGGCCCAGGAGCCCATCAGTCAGGGGTCCTACTGGCCCTAGTACTCCGAAGCTTTCCGTCCCCGGGCCGAGTACCCCATCCCCAGCTCGGGCTATGACCGTTACCTCTGGCCCAGGAGAGCCCTCGACGAGGAGATTGATGATGATTAGCTCCCGGGAGATGGAGCAGGAGCTTAGTCAGGGCAGTCCGGTGTTTGCCATTACGGTCCGAGAGGTGGAGCGGGACTCCGAGGGTGAGCTCCCACCCGAGGTTGTTCCCATTCTGCAGGAGTATGCTGATGTCTTTCCCGATGAGCTTCCCGAGGGACTCCCACCTATGTGGGATATTCAGCATGCCATCAACCTTGTTCCGGGCTCTTCTTTGCCCAACCTTCCTTATTATCGCATGAGTCCCACGGAGCATGCCGAGCTTAAACGGCAGGTCGATGAGTTAGTGCAGAGAGGATCTGTTCGGGACAGCATGAGTCCATGTGCTGTACCCGCATTACTCGCCCCAAAGAAGGATGGTATGTGGAGAATGTGCATTGATAGTCGTGCCATCAACAAAATCACCGTGAAGTACAGGTTCCCTATTCCCCGCCTTGATGACATGCTGGACATGATGGCAGGTGCCACTATCTTTTCGAAGATCGATCTTAAGAGTGGCTACCATCAGGTGAGGATTAGGCCAGGTGATGAGTGGAAGACCGCATTTAAGACCAAGGACGGTATATATGAGTGGTTGGTCATGCCTTTTGGGTTGACCAATGCCCCTAGCACTTTCATGCGGCTCATGACTCAGGTCCTTCGACCTTTCATTGGAGTCTTTGTAGTGGTGTATTTTGATGATATCCTTATATATAGCCGCACCACAGGGGACCACTTAGACCACCTTCGGCAGGTTTGTCTACTTCTTCGGCGAGAGCAGCTGTTTGCGAACCCACAGAAGTGTGCCTTCATGACACCTCTGCTTACCTTCTTGGGTTTCATTGTGTCTAGTACGGGGGTCTCCGCCGATCCGGAGAAGGTCCGGGCCATTGTTGAGTGGCCGGAACCCCGTACCATTCATGATGTCCACAGCTTTCATGGTCTTGCGACGTTCTATCATCGCTTCATCTGCGGATTTAGCTCCGTCACCGCCCCGATCACGGATTGTATCCGAAAGGGCACATTTGTATGGACGAAGGCCGCATCTGCCGCCTTCAAGGACATCAAGGAGCGCATGACCCAGACACCTATCCTTCAACTGCCTGATTTCTCGAAGGTGTTTGAGGTCTCTTGTGATGCGTCAGGCGTGGGAATTGGAGGAGTTTTGAGTCAGGAGTCCCACCCGATCGCATATTTCAGCGAGAAGCTGAATGACGCGAAGCTGCGATATTCCACATATGATAAAGAATTCTACGCAGTTGTTCAGGCTCTTAGGCATTGGAGGCACTATCTTTTACATCAGGAGTTTGTCCTATACTCCGATCACGAGGCATTGAGGTATCTCCACTCCCAAAAGAAGCTGAACTCGCGTCACAGTCGTTGGGTCGAGTATCTCCAGCAGTTCACCTTTGTGCTTAAACATAAGGCTGGAGTGGAAAACAAAGTGGCTGATGCCTTGAGTCGGCGAGCATGTTTGCTTACCACCATGAGTGCCGAGGTCATAGGGTTAGAGAAGATGAAGGAGGCCTATGTTGATTGTCCTGACTTCGGTCAGATTTTTACCACTCTCCAGGCCGGACCCTCGAGAGACCTTGATGAGTATGTGCTTCAGGAGGGTTACCTCTTTCGAGGTAGCAGGCTATGTGTTCCCCGAACTTCGGTTCGAGATTTCTTAGTGTGGGAACTACATGCGGGAGGTCTAGCCGGCCACTTTGGTCGGAACAAGACTATTGAGGCGGTGGAGCATCGATTTTATTGGCCGAGCTTGAAGCGCGATGTTGCTAACATCGTGGCTCAGTGCCGTACCTGTGCTACGGCCAAGATGAAGAAGCAAAGCTCCGGCCTTTATACGCCTCTTCCCGTGCCTGATGCCCCGTGGCAGGATGTTAGCATGGACTTTGTTTTGGGATTGCCACGTACCTCCAGGAAACATGATTCGGTCTATGTGGTGGTTGACCGTTTCTCGAAGATGGCCCTCTTTATCCCTTGCTCGAAGACTTCGGATGCTTCTAGGGTAGCCCGCCTATTCCTTACTCATGTGGTGTGCAAGTTTGGGTTGCCTCGCACTATAGTGTCTGACCGTGATGTTAGATTCACTTCCTACTTTTGGAAGACACTATGGCATATGATGGGTACGCACCTCAAGTTTTCAACTGCATATCATCTCCAGACAGACGGTCAGACCGAGGTGGTCAATAGGAGTCTGGGAGATCTTTTGAGGTGTCTAGTTAAGGACCGCATTGGGGATTGGGATCTCATTTTACCCATGGCTGAGTTTGCATATAATGATTCGGTGAATAGGTCTACCGACATGAGTCCATTTGAGATTGTCACAGGTCGTAGGCCTAGGAAACCCGTTGACCTTGTCCCCATGCCTATCCATGCTAGAGTGTCGGAGTCGGCCGAGTCGTTTGCTAGGCATGTTAGGAGTTTGCATGACGACATCCGTCGTCACATTGAGGCCAGCAATGCACGTTACAAGGAGTTAGCCGATGCCCACCAACACCACCGAGAGTTCCAAAAGGGTGAATATGTCATGATCAGGGTAAGACCTGAACGGTTTCCCTCTGGAACCGTTAAGAAGTTGCAAGCTCACGGAGCCGGTCCATTCAGAGTGTTGAAACGCGTTGGATCCAATGCGTACGTTGTGGACTTACCCGATGAATATGGTATTAGCTCTACTTTTAATGTATCGGATCTAGTTACATATAGGGACCCAGCGGTGATCCCTAGTGAGCCTTTCGAGCCATCTCCTCCTCTTGAGAGTGATCCCACACCTGAGTGTCCACCTCCAGCCCCGTTGTTCGGCAGCGTGAGCATATAGATCATATACTGGATGAGCAGGTGATAGTTACCAGGAGTGGATCCTACCCGCGCTACCTAGTGCGATGGAGAGGATGGCCCGCTACCGAGGACACATGGATCACACATGGCGAGTTGCAGCAGATTGATCCGGACCTTCTGGAGCGATACAGAAGCGATGCAGACCCTTACTCGATAGGGTCGAGTTTCTCCCACCCGGGGAGAATTGGTGCGGACACCCGAGCAGTTGAGCGGCGTGATACGCCGAGCCACCGGTATCGCACACGGAGCACGACTCGAGCCACCTCAGCGTCCATCTGGCTCGGAGACAGCCTGGAGACTCCGCCTTGAGCCTCCCCATTTATCATATTTATTTAGACTTTATGTGTGTAATTTGTGTTTATTTCATTGTATTCGGTTTGCTATTTTGATTGTTAGAGGGGCTTACGTGCAATTTGGACCCCGTGGGCCCTACGGGCCCCCCCCAGGTCCCATCCCATTGAGCCACCTCAGCCTAGGGTCCCATGTGGGGTCATTCAACCTTCCACATGGAGGCTTCTAGAAGGGTGGGCCAAGTGGGGGACAAGTGGCTTGGAAAGTCCACATTTTGGCCACCCACCCCACCTACCAAGTCAAGCCCACTCCCCTTGGTCCAAGGGCCCCCCCCCCCCCTTAAATATTTATTGTATTTTGTGTGTGTGTGTGTCACACTCAATCCAGGCCACCCATTTCCATCCCCTAGATCCAACGGTGGACAATGGATGTGAGATGTAACACATAAATACTTGTAATTTCCCATTTTGATGAATTAATGCCATTTGAATCAAACAAATTCCAAGAGCAAGGGCTGGTGCGCCCCCCTCCTCTCTCCTCTCTGTCCCCCTTGAAGCTGTGAAGGCTTCCCTCAGGAGGTGTGACTCCTCCCCTTATCATTCCGGTCGCCGCCGCCGCCGCCGCCACGAGCCGCCATCGCATCACCGTCGAGATCGCCGGAGTTCTGCCTTCATCCGACCATAGCAGCTTCCACGAATTTTCTGTGTCCGCCACGAGCTCCGATAGACCTAGGGATTTTAGGGGATGTTCCAGATGTGTCAAGCACGTCCCAAAAAAATTGGTTGGTCACAACGATCCCATTTGATATTTTTTTTATTTTCGTCCAACCTTAATTTCTAGATCTATCTGCTTGCTGTTTCAACTTCCACCCGCCCTGTGTTTCAAGTGTTCAGACCTATTTCTGATTTTTTTTAGATCTCCCAATTTTACTGGGAGTTCTATCCATCAACCCTACCGTCCCTAAATGTTTTTGAATTTTTTTGAGGCCATCCCATATTTTTCATAAATCGATCTCAGAGATAGCTACAGTGCAGTCCACCTGTTCCCAGATCCGACCACGCTCCCGTAAACAAATCATAACAAATCACAACTACCTCCAATCAGTCCACAAAAACTATTCCCGTTTTCCTTGTCCAAAATCCCATAACTTTGAGGAAGAGCTCAAGAGCTGAATCGGAGGTTTACTAGGCGGTCAACGGTGGTTCTCAGACAAGTGCCCTGCAGATATGAGATTTCGGTTACTGTACAACAGGGACTTGTAAATTCAATAACGTTCTGATCCGACTAGATCCAGCAGATCTCTCTGGGTCTAGATTGAAGCATTTGAAGAGAGCTTTCCAACGATATCTCATGTGTCCCGATCCGACGTCGGGATTGATCACAACGGCTGTTTTCGCCGGAGCGCGCGCCGGAAGACAGCAACCAAAATCCGTGGGTTATTAGTTCAAGAGTTGGGAATCGGGGCCGATCGACCCCCGATCGGTGTTCCCGGCCGACCGTCGTCCATGGAGGCATGCCACAAGGGGCCCCCATCACAGTGGGCCCCACCCCCGCAGATCCGGAGGACAGCGTCGTCCGTGGGCCCCGCGGGCCCGTAGAAGCTGCCGTTCGGAAAGCACGAAAACGCGGAGTTCGGCACTGCTGGGCGACATCAACATGCTGCCCGTCAACCCGAGTCGCGTAAATCCCGGACCCCACATGTGACCTTTTACCTCCCTGCGTGGAGTGGGTCGACTTAGTGTATTGCTGTAATAATTGTTAACCGGGAGTCCGTGATTCGGTCGGGGTTGTCTTCGCCACGCCGGGTGTGTGGAGGTAATGGTCCGAACCTCTTGGCGTTCATTTGCTTAGCTAGTATATGGTCTTTTGCCGCTGCCGAGAGCGATAGGTACCAGCCCGTGTGTCCATGTCACCGCTGTGAGCGTGAGAGTGACCCATCCCGTGACTCGATCCGAGTCCGGAAGTGAGTCTGACTACCTTGAACTCTACCGATTCTTCAACCGCGCACGATCCACGTTTCCCTCGCTTGGGATGACGAGTGAGCTTGCGTTTCTGTTAGCGACATATAGCCCATAGGAGCTCTCCGTGTCGGGCTTAGTGTCTCTCCTATCATGTGTTGCTGGTCGTGTCCGCATCTAGAGTCCGAGGTCCATACCACGTAGAGTCGGTCCCCGTGTCCGTCCCGCATCAGTTTGGTATCAGAGCGAGTTGTGTGTAGGGTAGTCTTGCATAAGTCTTGCATGCATCATGGTCTAAGTCAAGTCTAGCATCATCATTATTTTCAAAACAACAAAAAAGAAAAGAGTGTTTTAACTTGCATTTGCACCCTTTACCCGGTATATCAAAAGGTGTTGTCCGAATGTTGGGTTACGCCTTACGGGAGGACCACACACTTGCGCGAGTGATCTTCGGATCGCTTATCTCTGCCTCGTACCGGATATTGGTTAGGTCTAAGTGCATCATCTAGTGAGTGTTTGCATTAGTCGGTGTCTTCTAGGTCGTGTGTCTTTGCATGCCCACCCGTCGAGGTACCCAATACTCGCCACCACCACCTATGGCGGACTCCCGAGCCCGTAGCTCCGATGAGTCCTCGACGGCCGAGATGTTCTGAGCCATTATGGAACGTCTTGACACGCGTATGGATGGCCTTAGTACGCGTATGGATGGCATAGGAACGCGTCTAGAAGGGCGGATGAATGCTATCGAGGGTCGGGCCGAGAGTTCGGATCAGTCCATCCAGGGCTTAGTTGGGAGGATTGCCGTCCTCGAGAGGGGCCCGGTAGCGGCGCAACCCGCACCGACGAACGGCCAACAGGAGCCGGTTCAGCAACCTCCTATACCAAGAGCTCAGGCAGAGAATGTTGGGGTTCAACAGGTGCATGTGGTGGATGATTATGCATCTGAAAATGATCAAGGGGGTAACGGTCGTCGTCATCAACGACGGAATCGTGATGACGAGGAGGACGACCGCATTCTTAGGGGCGTGCGTGCGGACCCTCCCACTTTTAGCGGGTCCTTGGACCCTCGGGTGTATTTAGATTGGGAGACCGACATGGACCGGTACTTCGAGTGGTTTAAGATGACGGACCACCGAAGAGTCCGATACGCGAAGATGAAGCTGCAAGGGCAGGCCCAAACTTATTGGATCAATGTGGAGAGCCTGCTCAATCAGCGACGTCAACCCCAAATTGGTACTTGGGATGATCTGAAGATCAAATTGAGGGAGAAATACCTTCCCGCCTCATATCGCCAACGTCTTATAGACAAGTGGCAAAGCATCTCCCAAGGGAACCGATCCGTGACCGAGTACACCGCCGAGTTCGATGAGTATTACTTACGGTGTGGGGTCACGAAAGAGAGCACCATGACTATATCCCGCTTTCGAAGAGGTTTGCGGCCCAATTATCAATATGAACTCTTTCGTCGCAATGCAACCACTTTGGAGCAGGCATATCAGATCGCTCTCGAATTGGAGCAGTTCGAGGCCGAGTTCGAGTCACCCCATCGGTTGGGCTCCTTTCCCCTTCGTAGTGTCGAGCCCCGTGGCTCATCTGGCACGTATCCGAGGGCCCCCATGACTCGACCTCAGGAGCCCGCTCGCCCCGAGCCCTTTTCTTCTAGGCCTCGTCCTCCACCCCCGAGGGACCTTCCTCGTCCCCAGCATCTTACGGCCCCACCCACAGCCCGTCCACCGACACCCGCACCTCCTGCATGTCCTTTGTTGCCTACACCTCCTATCCGTCGGGAGGATAAAGGTAAAGGACCTATGATTGGGGAGCATAGTGGATCACGGCAGCAGTGTTATCGCTGTAATGGGTTTGGCCATTTCGCCAACCAGTGTCCCACCCGCCCATCTCTTCACATTGGGGACACACAGGCCGAGGATACCACCCCTACGGGCCTCGAGTTAGTCAGCTATGAGGCAGATGAAGAGCTAGCTGACGAGTACTATGAGATGGGAGGTGAGGCTCAGGATGCCCAGCATTCGGACGATATCCACGTGGGGGTCGTCCGATGTATCCTCACCCAGCCGTAGGTCAGTGATGACTGGCGTCGGACTACTATCCTTCATGTATTCTATAGGCTGGGAAAGCAAATTTGCAAGGTGGTCATCGATAGCGGGAGTTGTATCAATGCAATCTCCACAAACGCTATCGCCCGTCTTAGTCTCACACCCGTAGACCATCCTTGTCCCTATCAGGTATCATGGGTGGATACCACTTCCATTTCGGTCAGGCTGCGGTGCTTGGTCCCGCTGCAGCTCCACTCCTACCGTGACGAGATCTGGTGTGATGTTCTCCCATGGAAGTGGGCAGTATCATTCTTGGCAGGCCGTGGTTATTTGACCGGGATGCCACGCTCCATGGCCGGTCGAACACCTGTACCTTCGACCGCGCTGGCCAGCGGGTCACCCTCCAACCCGTTCGGCCCAGGAGCCCATCAGTCAGGGGTCCTACTGGCCCTAGTACTCCGAAGCTTTCCGTCCCCGGGCCGAGTACCCCATCCCCAGCTCGAGCTATGACCGTTACCTCTGGCCCAGGAGAGCCCTCGACGAGGAGATTGATGATGATTAGCTCCCGGGAGATGGAGCAGGTGCCTCTATCTTTTCGAAGATCGATCTTAAGAGTGGCTACCATCAGGTGAGGATTAGGCTAGGTGATGAGTGGAAGACCGCATTTAAGACCAAGGACGGTCTATATGAGTGGTTGGTCATGCCTTTTGGGTTGACCAATGCCCCTAGCACTTTCATGCGGCTCATGACTCAGGTCCTTCGACCTTTCATTGGAGTCTTTGTAGTGGTGTATTTTGATGATATCCTTATCTATAGCCGCACCACAGGGGACCACTTAGACCACCTTCGGCAGGTTTGTCTACTTCTTCGGCGAGAGCAGCTGTTTGCGAACCCACAGAAGTGTGCCTTCATGACACCTCTGCTTACCTTCTTGGGTTTCATTGTGTCTAGTACGGGGGTCTTCGCCGATCCGGAGAATGTCCGGGCCATTGTTGAGTGGCCGGAATCCCGTACCGTTCATGATGTCCGCAGCTTTCATGGTCTTGCGACGTTCTATCATCGCTTCATCCGCGGATTTAGCTCCGTCACCGCCCCGATCACGGATTGTATCCGAAAGGGCACATTTGTATGGACGAAGGCTGCATCTGCCGCCTTCAAAGACATCAAGGAGCGCATGACCCAGACACCTATCCTTCGACTGCCTGATTTCTCGAAGGTGTTTGAGGTCTCTTGTGATGCGTCGGGCGTGGGAATTGGAGAAGTTTTGAGTCAGGAGTCCCACCCGATCACATATTTCAGCGAGAAGCTGAATGACGCGAAGCTGCGATATTCCACATATGATAAAGAATTCTACGCAGTTGTTCAGGCTCTTAGGCATTGGAGGCACTATCTTTTACATCAGGAGTTTGTCCTATACTCCGATCACGAGGCATTGAGGTATCTCCACTCCCAAAAGATGCTGAACTCGCGTCACAGTCGTTGGGTCGAGTATCTCCAGCAGTTCACCTTTGTGCTTAAACATAAGGCTGGAGTGGAAAACAAGGTGGCTGATGCCTTGAGTCGGCGAGCATGTTTGCTTACCACCATGAGTGCCGAGGTCATAGGGTTAGAGAAGATGAAGGACGCCTATGTTGATTGTCCTGACTTCGGTCAGATTTTTACCACTCTCCAGGCCGGACCCTCGAGAGACCTTGATGAGTATGTGCTTCAGGAGGGTTACCTCTTTCGAGGTAGCAGGCTATGTGTTCCCCGAACTTCGGTTCGAGATTTCTTAGTGTGGGAACTACATGCGGGAGGTCTAGCTGGCCACTTTGGTCGGAACAAGACTATTGAGGCGGTGGAGCATCGATTTTATTGGCTGAGCTTGAAGCGCGATGTTGCTAACATCGTGGCTCAGTGCCGTACCTGTGCTACGGCCAAGATGAAGAAGCAAAGCTCCGGCCTTTATACGCCTCTTCCCGTGCCTGATGCCCCGTGGCAGGATGTTAGCATGGACTTTATTTTGGGATTGCCACGTACCTCCAGGAAGCATGATTCGGCCTATGTGGTGGTTGACCGTTTCTCGAAGATGGCCCTCTTTATCCCTTGCTCGAAGACTTCGGATGCTTCTAGGGTAGCCCGCCTATTCCTTACTCATGTGGTGTGCAAGTTCGGGTTGCCTCGCACTATAGTGTCTGACCGTGATGTTAGATTCGCTTCCTACTTTTGGAAGACACTATGGCATATGATGGGTACGCACCTCAAGTTTTCCACTGCATATCATCCCCAGACAGACGGTCAGACCGAGGTGGTCAATAGGAGTCTGGGACATCTTTTGAGGTGTCTAGTTAAGGACCGCATTGGGGATTGGGATCTCATTTTACCCATGGCTGAGTTTGCATATAATGATTCGGTGAATAGGTCTACCGGCATGAGTCCATTTGAGATTGTCACAGGTCGTAGGCCTAGGAAACCCGTTGACATTGTCCCCATGCCTATCCATGCTAGAGTGTCGGAGTCGGCCGAGTCGTTTGCTAGGCATGTTAGGAGTTGGCATGACGACATCCGTCGTCACATTGAGGCCAGCAATGCACGTTACAAGGAGTTTGCCGATGCCCACCGACACCACCGAGAGTTCCAAGAGGGCGAATATGTCATGATCAGGGTAAGACCTGAACGGTTTCCCTCTGGAACCGTTAAGAAGTTGCAAGCTCGCGGAGCCGGTCCATTCAGAGTGTTGAAACGCGTTGGATCCAATGCGTACGTTGTGGACTTGCCCGAGGAATATGGTATTAGCTCTACTTTTAATGTATCAGTTCTAGTTGCATATAGGGACCCAGCGGTGATCCCTAGTGAGCCTTTCGAGCCATCTCCTCTCCTTGAGAGTGATCCCACACTTGAGTGTCCACCTCCAGCCCCATTGTTACGGCAGCGTGAGCATATAGATCATATACTGGATGAGCAGGTGACAGTTACCAGGAGTGGATCCTACCCGCGCTACCTAGTGCGATGGAGAGGACGGCCCGCTACCGAGGACACATGGATCACACATGGTGAGTTGCAGCAGATTGATCCGGACCTTCTAGAGCGATACAGGAGCGATGCAGACCCTTACTTGACAGGGTTGAGTTTCTCCCACCCGGGGAGAATTGGTGCGGACACCCGAGCAGTTGAGCGGCGTGATACGCCGAGCCACCGGTACCGCACACGGAGCACGACTCGAGCCACCTCAGCGTCCATCTAGCTCGGAGATAGCCTGGAGACTCCGCCTTGAGCCTCCCCATTTATCATATTTATTTAGACTTTATGTGTGTAATTTGTGTTTATTTCGTTGTATTCGGTTTGCTATTTTGATTGTTAGAGGGGCTTATGTGCAATTTGGACCCCGTGGGCCCCACGGGCCCCTCAGGTCCCATCCCATTGAGCCACCTCAGCCTAGGGTCCCATGTGGGGTCAGTCAACCTTCCACATGGAGGCTTCTAGAAGGGTGGGCCAAGTGGGGGACAAGTGGCTTGGAAAGTCCACATTTTGGCCACCCACCTCACCTACCAAGTCAAGCCCACTCCCCTTGGTCCAAGGGCCGCCCCCCCCCCTTAAATATTTATTGTATTTTGTGTGTGTGCGTCACACTCAATACAGGCCACCCATTCCCATCCCCTAGATCCAACGGTGGACAATGGATGTGACATGTAACACATAAATACTTATAATTTCCCATTTTGATGAATTAATGCCATTTGAATCAAATAAATTCCAAGAGCAAGGGCTAGTGCGCCCCCCTCCTCTCTCCTCCCTCTCCCCCTTGAAGCTGTGAAGGCTTCCCTCAGGAGGTGTGACTCCTCCCCTTATCATTTCGGTCGCCGCCGCCACCGCCACGAGCCGCCATCGCATCACCGTCGAGATCGCCGGAGTTCTGCCTTCATCCGACCATAGCAGCTTCCACGAATTTTATGTCTCAGCCACGAGCTCAGATCGACCTGGGGATTTTAGAGGATGTTCCAGCGGTGTCAAGCACGTCCCAAAAAAATTGGTTGGTCACAACGATCCCATTTGATATTTTTTTTATTTTCGTCCAACCTTAATTTCTAGATCTATCTGCTTGCTACTTCAACTTCCACCCGCCCTGTGTTTCAAGTGTTCGGACCTATTTATGATTTTTTTTAGATCTCCCAATTTTACTGGGAGTTCTGTCCATCAACCCCACCGTCTCCACATTTTCTTGAATTTTTTTGAGGCCATCCCATATTTTTTAAAAAATCGATCTTAGAGATAGCTACAGTGCTATCCACCTGTTCCCAGATCCGACCACCCTCCAGTAAACAAATCATAACAAATCACAACCACCTCCAATCAGTCCACAAAAAATATCCCCGTCTTCCTTGTCCAAAATCCCATAACTTTGATGAAGAGCGCAAGAGTTGAATCCGAGGTTTACTAGGCGGTCAACGGTGGTTCTCAGACAAGTGTCCTGTAAATCTGAGATTTCGGTTACTGTACAACAGGGAATTGTAAATTCAATAACGTTCTGATCCGACCAGATACAGCAGATCTCTCTAGGTCTAGATTGAAGCATTTGAAGAGAGCGTTCCAACGATAGCTCATGCGTCCCGATCCGACGTCGGGATTGATCGCAGCGGCCGTTTTCGCCGGAGCGCGCGCTGGAAGACCGCAACCAAAATCTGTGGGTTATTAGTTCAAGAGTTGGGAATCGGGGCCGATCGACCCCCGATCGGTGTTCCCGGCCGACCGCCGTCCGTGGAGGTGCGCCACCAGGGGCCCCCATCAAAGTGGGCCCCACCCCCGCAGATCCGGAGGACAGCGCCATCCGTGGGCCCCGCGGGCCCGTAGAAGCTTCCGTTCGGAAAGCACGAAAACGTGGAGTTCGGCACCGCCGGGCGACATCAAGATGCTGCCCGTCAACCCGAGTCGCGTGAATCCCGGACCCCACATGTGACCTTTTACCTCTCTATGTGGAGTGGGTCGACTTAGTGTATTGCTGTAATAATTGTTAACCGGGAGTCCGTGATTCGGCCGGGGTTGTCTTCGCCACGCCGGGTGCGTGGAGGTAATGGTCCGAACCTCTTGGCGTTCATTTGCTTAGCTAGTATATGGTCTTTTGTCGCTACCGAGAGCGATAGGTACTAGCCCGTGTGTCCATGTCACCGCTGTGAGTGTGAGAGTGACCCGTCCCGCGACTCGATCCGAGTCCGGAAGTGAGTCTGACTACCTTGAACTCTACCGGTTCTTCAACTGCGCACGATCCACATTTCCCTCGCTTGGGACGACGAGTGAGGTTGCGTTTCTGTTAGCGACGTATAGCCCATAGGAGCTCTCCGTGTCGGGCTTAGTGTCTCTCCTATCATGTGTTGCTGGTCGTGTCCGCATCTAGAGTCCGAGGTCCATACCACATAGAGTCGGTCCCCGTGTCCGTCCCGCATCACTCTCTCCTCCCGCATTTCTCACCTCTCTTTCTCTCTCTCTCGTTCTCTCTCCCCTCTGCTCCTCTCGACGTGGGGTGCACATTATTGGCAAGCTGGCTGAGGCGGGGACGCGATGGAGTGATCGGGATGCATGATGGGGTGACGGATTGAGCGTGGCGCGACGCGATCCCTTGGTGGATTCAAAGCCGGCGCGGTTCGTTATTTTGGTGGTTTTCGGCACAGTTTAGTCACTTCGGCGCACGGAATCATTGGTGGAGGTAGGGAAATGGATCACCTACTTCTCCTCTACGTTCCTTCGAAGTTTCACGCCGAACGGTGAGCATACGAGTGGGTTTTACCTTGTTGAGGCAAAATCATGCTTTCGGGGTGTTCGCAGGGTTCGCCAGAAAACGGAGATAGTTTTTAAATCAGTTGGTATCAATCGAACCCCTGGAATGTCAGCGTTCCAGATCCGCTGATTTCGTGTTGATTGGTTGTCATTTGGGGCCGGTACAAGCCCGGGAACCCCGGTGACTCAATTAGGGTAAATTCGGTGGAATTGCCCGTTTCAAGTCGTTTTTGCATCATTTTGACCCCTTCCGGAGTGTGGAAGGTCGGTATTATTATTATAGTAGTTTCCCCCTTCGATCGGAATCGAACGGGGTGTGGAATCGGGCGTTAGGGCTCGGTTCGGCCGATTTTCCGCCCATAACCGGTCGACTAGACCGGATGGGCCGGTCGACCGGCGGTTGCCCGTAGGACCGTGTTGGTCCGGCCGTTGGTCCGGTCGACCGACCACCCTGGGCCGGTCGACCGACCCTGTCAAGTCGACCAACCCCAAGGGCCAGGTCGACCGGAATGCTATATTTTTGCCCGTTTTAAGTCCTGGTCGGTCCGGTTGAGACCCAATGACCGACCTATGGCATCGTGAGTGTCCCGGACACCCTGTGGGTTCCGTGTCTATGTTTCTGGGGTGTCGGGAGGTGCTGTGTTACTTCGATTAGTGTGCCCATAGGGATGTGTGTCTCGGGCTTTGTGTTACGTTCGATCGAGTCACCGTGTATCGGTGTGAGTGCGGTGGGGCTCCCCCGCACGTGAGTGGTTCTAGACCTAGTCTGCCTCGGTATTCATGTTATCGTGGTTTTAGACCTAGTCAAGATTTTAAGTCGGTTGGCCTTGGCGGCCCAACCTTCATGCGTTTCTTCGCTATAGCTCACCTTTCTTAGGCCGCTACAAGTCGTTTGTCTTAGGTCAATGTTTTAGGGCAGTTAATGTGGCGATTGTCTCTTAGACCGCCTTGTCCATGTGGCGGTTCTATATTAGACCACTTTGGTGGTTTGACCGAATAGGTCGGTTTAGGGTTGACTGGATTTAGCGGCCTAATCCTTGACCGCTACAGTAACCTAGCGGCCCATTCTATGACCGCCAGCGTATGTTCCTCCGCTTAATTCCTAAGTGTCGTTTCATGATGTTTTGACTTCTGATTATCTTGGCTTGACCCTGTGGTTTGCCCATTGTCCCGTGGATGTCTTCTGACATCCTATGAGAGCTACAACCATAGTTAGGTAGCCGGGAATGCTGTTCTATCGTTTCAGAGTCATTATTTAGGTTCTGGTCAACCCGGTGAGACCCAGTGGTTGACAAGTAACCTTGTGTGTGTCTCGACTATTCTGGATAGCTCGAGACAATGGTTTTGGATGCCTAGAGGTACTATCTTACCTCGGTTTATGTGACCAAATGCCTTGAGGGTCTTGATGCTCCCTCAAGTCTCCGTGAGTCATTTTATACGGTTATGTGGATCTGATGATCCATTGTCGTTTCCTGTGGCTTAGGATTAGACTGATTGGTGGTTGGGCATCACCGTCATGCGACGATCTTGACTCCGAGTTGTGAGACACAAGGATCGTTGCGTTGGTAGGTCTAGTTGCCCTGTCCTAAATCTGTTGGCAATTGGTGTACTGCCTTTGTGCTTCGTACTACGGGTGACAGTGCGTGCTTAGCCTGTCTGTACTCCAGCACTCTTGTTTCAGAGTCTCTATGTCTAGTGAGCCTCCACTAGTCGTAGCCTCACGACCTCGAGTGTCGGCCCACCTGGGAGTAGGTGGTGGGGCAGTTCCCGAGATACGATTTTTAAGCTAGTTTCCGTGGGCCCCTGCTTTACGGTAGCGTCCTGTTGGGGGGGGGGGGGAAACTAGCTAGAGGCCTGACTCTAGGCAAGAGTCGGTGTGTGCACACGTGGTCAGGGGCGTTTGGACTGGCGCCGACAGGCGTGACCCTGACTAGTCACTCGTTACTGTAGTTCATGTTCTGGTCCAGTGAGTATCTCAGTCTCCGTCATTCTCGGCGTCCGTAGCGAGATACTTGTGGCGGAGTATAAGACGTCAGTGGACGCATCTGGCTGTTCTTCTAGTGAGGAGGTGCTTCGATCACGTGACTCTCGCATTTCTCGTACGCTGTAACCTCTCCGGGTTAGTCTCTTCTCTACTTTACCCGAGGTCATTGTTGTGTAACATGTACGACGTTCTAGTTGTGCATGCAGTTGTGTTTAAGAGAGCGTGCACAGCAATCGAGTAGTGTAGGCTTTAGTGTTTTGCGTCTGTGCAGGTCTTTTCTAGGCTTTTCGCCTGTTTTCATGGGCCTTCGCCTAGGGCCTTGTTCTGTGTTGATGGATCGGTAACTCCTGACTTTGTGAGATCAGGGTTCACCTTTATGTTGCTATTTGGAGTAGTTTACGGAGCCGAGGTTAGTTCGGCAGCCGTGTTTTACGCGGTACGGCTTTTTCCTTTTCTTTTAGTTGTTTCTACTCCTTCCGTTCCCGATTTTCCTTTTTCAGCTTTCTAGTTGTAGTTTAGCTTTTCCTGCGTTACTACTACTGCTGTTTTAGCTGTTGTTCCGTGTTACTGCGTTATTTTTCAATAGGGATCCGCGTGACCCCTACTAGGCCAGTGACACGAGGCTCACCCCTACTTTTCAGGTGTGGTCATCTCTGCTTCCTTTGCGATTCCTGGTGTGGTGAGTTTGTAGTTGCCAGCGGTACCTGCGTCGGGCTTCCCCCGACCTCAGTGTACGTCTTTCTTTCTGTCCGACTGTACTTGTCTTTCCTTTGGACTAGACTCTGGTATAATTGTTAATTTTAACTGTTAATTAAAAAGTAATTTTATTTATGCTACTTTAGCAAACCTGATTAATGATATTTAATTGCTTACTGTTATATCTGCGACTTCAGTGTACTCCACGACAGTCCTTTTATCCCTTCGGAGCTTTACAGCTCTTGGGAGGCTTCACGGGTTCCAAGTGATATCGGGTCTACTCGGTAGTCCTATCGGGTATATCCGGTATCCGGAGTCTGGGTCGTCACAGGTGGTATCAGAGCGGTTGTTGTGTGAAGTACATGGGAATCCGAGATATGCAGTATCCAAAGTTCTGAAAGTCCAGTACAGTCTTTCGCTGGCTTAGGTTTCACGATTCTTTGTCGCCTTGTTTCCATGTGTTGTCTTGTGCGTGCTGTGTCAGCACTGTACGAGATGGTTTTACTCTCGTCAGGATGTGATGGGACATTCTTTTTCATCGCGATGTTTGTCTCGATCATGTTGTACTTGGCAGAGTTCGCTCGTAGGCTTGAATCTGTTGTACATTGTTCGAGATTTTTCCGTGGTTTGTTCAGGTGGCTAGTGACTTTTCGAGTTGGTGTGATGGCCGTACACGTTCTTACGTTGTTTTGGTCATCCCAGCTTAAGTCTGTGCAGCTCATGAGGTGTTTCGTTTCTATTGAAGTGGTTGCTTTGTTGCCTCGGTTGAGAAGATGCTCAAGTGAACCTAGGATTTTCCTTCCTGGTAAGCTACTGTTAGTGAGCTTGATTCTCCTCATCCTGTTTGGTGGAGTCTTTTCGAGGTAAGCCTTAGAAGTGTTGTCTTAGTGAGACCTTTGTCCTGTGTCTGCTTAAGTGTGGACAGTGTTTATTCTAAGCCTGATCTGCCTCTTTGTTCTACGGTTGCTTGGCTTAGGACGCAGTTTTGTGTTAAGAGCCGTTGTGCACCGTGTTTGTCGTGCCCTGTCTAGAGGGCCAATGTGTTGTGAAGGCTCAATAGATGTTTCAAGACATAAGGGTAAGCTGAGATTAGCCTTTCTTTGTGCTTTGTGCTGAAGCTGGTACTCTTCTTGGTTTTCACTTAGGCGACTTGTAATCGATTTTTAGCAGGATCAGTACTCGTGGCGTGATATATTACGATTTTCATGAATTGCGATGGCGCCGAGTGTGTGCTGAGATGCGATTACCAAGATATTTCTGATGCATGTGTGCATTGTTTGAGTGCACAGCGGAAGCATGTGGGCTGATAACCCACGGGTCGAGGATCGTTGGCTGTAAGATTCTGACCGGTCGAGAGAATTGTTGTTCTCGATGTGACTTCGTCTTGGCTTCCTGTGCCTTGATGTTGTCTATTGCCGTGTCGTTGTTTTTGGAGGTATTCTGGTGTTGGCATTGGCATTTGTGAGTGTTGGGGAATCTGTCGGCATTTCTGCTGGTTGAGTACCCTCTACTCTGTAATCCTTTCTTGGGTGTTGTGCTCTCGGGACATGATCGTGGTCCTTGAGATGCGTTTCCCAAGATTATTGTCCTTGTTGTCGTGGGTCTTTTCTTGGTGAGCTGCTCGTTGCATGACTAGTCCATTATGGTCGTGTGTTTAGCTATTATTGTGCCTTGATATGACCCAGCTTGCAGTTGTATTCCGTGGTTCTGTGTTCAGTACGGAGCTAAAATTCTGCAAGGGTTGCTGCTGCTGTCTTTTCGTTTTGTCATTGTTTCCCTGTGATTCTGTCTTAGCATCGTGTGGACCATGATCTTGTCAGTTAGTTATGATGTACTCTTCTTTCCTGATAGAGTTAGCATGCGACTCGATCAGATATAACATCTGAGTGAGTACTGACTTGATTGAGCATATGGTCCGGTGCTGTCGTTGGCGTCCTGTGTGCCAGGTTTCGTGGTTGCCTTTGGCACTGGAGCTGATGATGTCGAGCTGTCAGCTGAGAGGACTATGCTTCCTTTCTTTATGTTGATGCTTGCCGTGTCTGTCGTTTTGTTTTCCCGATATCTCTTTTCGTGGCATGAGTCGTGTCTCTTCCCTGGTGAGACGGAAGCGACGTTACCTTGTTTCGGAGGTGTCAGACTTGTGTCCACTTGTAAACCATGCCCGTCCATTGGATCGATTTCCCTTGAGATCCAGAGCGTGTGTTTGTGATTATGGTCTGACAAGTGTTCCTCTGAATGGTGTTTTTCGAGATTCACGCTGTTTCAAGTTGTGTCTTGGGGTTTGTTCGTCCCTGCTTCTTATTGTCCGTTCCTTAAATTTTGAGGATGAAATTTCTTGAAGAAGGGGAGGCTGTAATACCCTGGATTCTTATTGGATCTTTCGGATCCTTATCGGGGAGTTTCAGATCACTTTTGTGGGTCCTGAGCTGAGTTTTACGATCCACGTGGATTTTTCTCTCGTACAAGTTACGGAACCCAGTGGTGAATTTATTTTTCAGTTCATTGACTCGTGGACGCCGTAGTTGCGTTGTACTCTTCCCGAGGATCGTTTCGACTATTTTTACATATTTTTCTGAATTAGGAGATTTTTGGCACAAAAATTCAAATTTCAGAAATTAAGAAAATTTCCTAATTTCCTTTCTATTTAACCTTCCTTACCCTCTCTCCTCCCTCATTTCTCACCTCTCTTTCTCTCTCTCGTTCTCTCTCCCCTCTGCTCCTCTCGATGCAGGGTGGACACCATTGGCGAGCTGGCTGAGGCGGGGACGCGATGGAGTGATCGGGACGCGTGATGGGGTGACGGATTGAGCGTGGCGCGGCGCGATCCCTCGGTGTATTCAAAGCCAGCGTGGTTCGTTGTTTTGGCGATTTTCGGCGTGGTTTAGTCGCTTCGGTGCACGGAATCGTCGGTGGAGGTAGGGAAATGGATCACCTACTTCTCTTCTATGTTCCCTCGAAGTTTCACGTCGAACGGTGAGCATACGAGTGGGTTTTGCCTTGTTGAGGTAAAATCAAGCTTTCGGGGTGCTCGTAGGGTTCGCCAGAAAACGGCCACGATTTTTAAATCAGTTGGTATCAATCGAACCCCTGGAATGTCAGCGTTCCAGATCCGCTGATTTCCTGTTGATTGGTTGTCATTTGGGGCCGGTACGAGCCCGGGAACCCCGGTGACTCAATTAGGGTCAATTCGGTGGAATTGCCCGTTTCAAGTCATTTTTGCGTCGGTTCGACCCCTTTCGGAGTGTGGAAGGTTGGTATTATCATTATAGTTGTTTCCCCCTTCGATCGGAATCGAATGGGGCATGGAATCGGGTGTTAGGGCTCGGTTCGGCCGATTTTCCGCCGTAATCGGTCGATCGGACCGGATGGGCCGGTCAGCCGGCGATTGCCCGTAGGACCATGTTGGTCTGGCCGTTGGTCCGGTCGACCGACCACCCTGGGGCGGTCGACCGACCCTATCAGGTCGACCGACCCCAAGGGCTAGGTCGACCGGAATGATATATTTTTGCCCGTTTTGAGTCTCGGTTGGTCCAGTTGAGACCCAATGACCGACCTATGGCCTCGTGAGTGTCCCGGACACCCTGTGGGTTCTATGTCTGTGTTTCTGGGGTGTCGGGAGGTGCCGTGTTACTTTGATTGTGTGCCCATAAGGATGTGTGTCCTGGGCTTTATGTTGCGTTTGATCGAGTCACCGTGTATCGGTGCGAGTGCGGTGGGGCTCCCCCGCATGTGAGTGGCCTCCCTTGAGTTCCCGTTTGAGGAGATGGTCTCGGTGGCTTGTAGTCTGCCTCGATATTCATGTTACCGTGCTTTTAGAACTAGTCAAGATTTTAAGTCGGTTGGCCTTGGCGGCCCAACCTTCATGAGTTTCTTCGCTGTAGCTCGCCTTTCTTAGGCCGCTACAAGTCGTTTGTCTTTGGTCAATGTTTTAGGGCGGTTTGTGTGGTGGTTGTCTCTTGGACCGCCTAGTCCATGTGGCGGTTCTATATTAGACCGCTTTGGTGGTTTGACCAAATAGGTCGGTTCAGGGTTGATTGGGTTTAGCGGCCTAATCCTTGACCGTTACAGTCACCTAGCGGCCCATTCTGTGATCGCCAGCGTATGTTCCTCCGCTTAATTCCTGAGTGTCGTTTCCCGATGTTTTGACTTCTGATTATCTTGGCTTGACCCTGTGGTTTGCCCGTCGTCCCGTGGATGTCTTCTGACATCCTATGAGGGCTACAACCATAGTCAGGTAGCCAGGAATGCTGTTCTATCATTTCAGAGTCATTATTTAGGTTCTGTTCAACCCGGTGAGACCTAGTGGTTGACAAGTAACCTTGTGTGTGTCTCGACTATTCTGGATAGCTCGAGATAGTGGTTCTGGATGCCTAGAGGTACTATCTTACCTCGGTTTGCAAGTACAGGTGCTTTGAGGGTCTTAATGCTCTCTTAGGTCTCCGTGAGTCGTTTTATACGGTTATGTGGATCCGATGATCCATTATCGTTTCTTGTGGCTCAGGATTAGACTGATTGGTGGTTTGGCATCACCGTCATGCAACGATCTTGACTCCGAGTCGTGAGACTCAAGGATCGTTCCGTTGGTAGGTCTACTTGCCCTGTCCTGAATCTGTTGACAGTTGGTGTACTGCCTTTGTGCTTTGTAGTACGGGTGACAGTGCATGCTTAGCATGTCTGTACTCCAGCACTCGTGTTTCAGAGTCTCTGTGTCTAGTGAGCCTCCACTAGTCGTAGCCTCACGACCTCGAGTGTCGGCCCACCTGGGAGTAGGTGGGGGGGCAGTTCTCGAGATACGGTTTTTAAGCTAGTTTCCGTGGGCCCCTGCTTTACGGTCGCGTCCTACTGGGGGGGAACACTAGCTAGAGGCCTGGCTCTATGCAAGAGTCGGTGTGTGCACACGTGGTCAGGGGCGTTTGGACTGGCACCGAGGGGCGTGACCCTGACTAGTCACTCGTTACTGTAGTTCATGTTCTTGTCCAGTGAGTATCTTGTTGCATCCCAATGGTTTTGATGATGTCTTACACTATAAATCAATTTTTTTTTATCTCTAGATCAATTTGCTCTTATACGATGCATTTCCTTGTTTCTAAGCATGAAGGGGATCTGTGCTAATAGCATGATTTAGGTCTGTGCAATTCAGGTTATTCGTTCTTTTGCTTAATGCATGTTGAGTTAGTGCTAGTTCTGCATCTTTCACATAAAGTACTTGCCTCTGTGCAAGTCCTTATTCATACACAGGTTTTGTTGTTCATAATTTTATCTTTGTGCATTTCTCGAGATCGTGAGCATTAAGGTCCGTGCATATCATGACTCTGCATCTCACCTCTCGAGGTCGGTGCAATTCCTGACCAGAATGCATTGGTTAGGTTGGTCGTTCCTTCATCTCGGTGCAAGCTTTGTCTTGTACTTCTCATTGCCATCTCGGTACAGTTCCTGCTTGGACTGCATATTCCGACTCGGTGCATGCCTTGCTTAAAACAACTCATGATCGGTGCATAGTCTAGCCTATACAAGTCTCTGTAGCAACGAAGTCAGTGTTGTTCCTGTTTCAAGTCTTATTAGACTCGGTGCAAAGTCCTGTAGACAGCTAACGTAGATTGGTGCATCTTCTGATTCATTTCAGGTCGGTGCTTGTCATAGCCCGACTTAGCCGATGCTTACTCTTTTGACTTAGTGCAAACTTTTCTCTCTGGAAAAATAAAGTCAGTGCACTTTGTGTTTTGCTGATTCTTGTCCGTGCATATCTGTTGCACGATTAAACTCCTACTCAGTGCAACTTTTACCTTCTTACTCAATACACCAATACGAATTATGCTAAGAGTATGACGAAATGTTTATTTCTTCTCTGATAGTTTGTCTGTGCATTCACCTGGATGGCACGTGATCCGAGGTAGATAGATGTCCAGAACATTCTCACACGTACCCCAACATCTTCAGGCGGGAAACGTGGTATCCACACGCCTAAGGTTCTAGATCAGATATATATATATGCTGAGGAAAAGGGTTCGATAGGGGATGGAACAGTGAGAAAGAAGAGCAGCGTGGGAGCAGTGCTTCAAGAGAGAAAACCAGAGACAACCCACTCCATCCAGAGCTAAGAGAAAATTTTCTGACAAAGAGAAGCAATTGTGAATGCGAAGATCTGCTTCTACGGAAGCTACATTACTTTTGTTTTTCTGAGAAAATTGTCGTTCATCGATCGTTTTGTTTTCGAGTTTCTCTTACTTTTATTTCATTCTGTTACCCTCCACTGTTCGGAGGAAGGGAGAAGTTCTCCAGTTCCCTCCATTGTCTTGGAGGAAGAGAGGCTCGATCCTCTGGTTGTGTGAGTTACTTGGGAGTAACTGCACAGGGTTCCCTTTGCTACGTGCAAAGGAAGGGAGATTGGTTCTCCAGTGTTTTCTTCTGGTCGATCAGAAGATTGAGGAGGTTGTTCCTCAGGGCAAGCTGTTTGGCAGCGGTTGTTGCAGACTGAGTCTGCTGTGTGCGACTCTATATTGCAAGGAAACCTTACTCTCTTGAGTAAGAGGTGGGCATAGATTGCGGATAGCAATCGAACCACCTAAAAATTCCCAGTCTCCTCTATGGTTTGCTTGTTTACGATGTGCTGTTCTCCATCTACTTGACACATTGCTTCATTGTGGGTGGCATTCTTGATCTCATTTTTCATACTAGTCATCTTTGTTGCCTGTCTCCGAAGTCTTTTTCACTGCAACTTGAGGGGTTGAGAAATCGTGTCTGAGTTGTTTGAATTTGGGAGTGATCTATTCAACCCCCCCTTCTATCTCACTTTCTGCTGCACGTATCAATTGGTATCAGAGCGGGTTTTCATCATGTGGGCCAACGGTCAGGGTAATCCTAATGGTCCTCGAAGCTTCATGGCTGAGGGACAATCTATCAGCCGACCTCCATTCTTTGATGGTAACAATTATCTTTTCTGGAAAAATAGGATGGAAGTATTCATCAGGGCGCAGAGCCACAAGCTGTGGAGGGTGATCACCACAGGGCCATACAATCTACCACCGAACGAGGACGCGTGGACAGATGATCAAGTCAAGCTCTCGTCACTCAACTGGACAGCCCTGAACATCATCCAATGTGCTATACACCCAGACGAATACGCCCGCATCTCAGCTTGCAAGACGGCCAAGAAAATGTGGGACGAGTTGGGTCTAATCTATGAAGGTACACCTCAAGTGAAAGCAACGAAGGTAAATCTCCTCACCTATGAATATGAGATGTTTAAGATGAAACCAGAAGAGACCATAACTGAGATGTATGCCAGACTGTCACTGATTACGAATAGTCTTAAGGGGTTTGGGAAAGAGATAGCTGAGGGAGATATAGTCAGGAAGATACTTTGATCTCTAACCCCTACATGGCACACTAAGGCCATCGTGATAGAGTCTAGGGATCTGTCGACAATGACCGTCACCGAACTCATAGGATCCCTAATGACGTATGAGATGAACTTCAAAAGGAATGGTGAAGGAAGCGACAGGAAGGGCAAGAATATTGCCCTCAAGGTGTCCCGCAGCAAGGGAAGTAGCAGCAGTGGGAGTAGTAGTTGCGAGTCTGACGGATTGTCAGACCTTGACCAGGAGGAGCAAGCAATGCTCACTCGACAATTCAGGAAATTCTTAAGGACTAAGGGAAAGACCTTCATAAGGAAGAGGTCATACCCTTCTGGTATGAATTTTGATTCCAGCAATGATAAGAATAGGAGCACCAAGAAAATCACATGTTTTCATTGCAGGAAACCTGGACGTATGAAAGGGGACTGCCCTGATCTTCAGAAGAAGGGTCCTGACTTTCAGAAGAAGAGCTCGAAGGTGTAGAAGAAGAAACCACAAGCAATGGTCTACACATGGAGCGATGAGGAAGAAGATCCGGAAGCCAATTCCTCAGAGGAGGATGAAGAAGGAATTTTCCTAATGGCAAACAGCGAAGAGGAGGTAACAAATATCTTCGAGAATTTTTCTATTGATGATTGGGAAGATGCCTATGTTGAATTGTTAGATAAGTTCAATTCTTTGAGTAAAGAGCATAGGGTCCTGAAGAGAAAATTTAATGCTAATATTGAAGAACAAACTCAAATCAGTGAGGAAAATCAGAAATTAAAGGAAGAATTAGAAGAAATGACTTCTCTGAAAAAGGAAAATGAAAAGCACAAATCAAAGAACCATGAAGTTCACACACAGCTCAACGAACTCAAGATTAAATTTGAAGAAAGTTTGAATGAAAATAGTGTGATCACAGAGAAGTATGAAGCTGTTAAGAAAGTGAACACTGAACTTTTAAAAAATTGTGAGTCTATGCAAAGAGAGCTGGAAGACAAACAAAAGGTTCTAGAAAATTTTATTCAAGGGAAAACGAACCTGGAGTCTATACTAGGAACAAGGGTTAATTTCAACAAGGAGGGTCTAGGCTATGACTTGACTAACAAGAGACCCTTTCAGTTCAAGACCGCTACCTTCTGCCCAGAGAAGGGAAAAGAAAAGCTGCACACACCATCCAGTTCAAACAGCAATCAAAACATTCAACGTCCAAAGGAAAATTCAACAAAAAATGCTGGACGACCATCTAAAACAGGAATGAACTTTGTGAAGAACTTCTCTAAGCCCATTCACCAGAACAGAAGTGGTAGCTGGACTGGGCAAATGTATCAGAATAAAAGCTGGAACTACTATAAAAGAATGGGTTCGAACAGTAGTTATTGGAGAAATAACACTCACCCTCAAAAATTTGTTAATCAACAAGGGCACAAAACATACACCAGGGATGAGAAGCCTAATAACTGGAATAGATTTCACCTCTCCAGACCAGCTGGACATAACCTTGGTCGCAGTTTCAATAAACCTGAAATTAAGATGCAAGAGAAAACCAAGTTGAAACAACTCTGGATTCCTAAAAATCTGCTTAAAGATTTGAATAATGTCTTTGGACCCAACTTATCTTGGGTTCCAAACCACTTTGCTTGATTTCGTATGTGTAGGTTTGCCTGGCAACTGAAGACAACAAATGGTACCTTGATAGTGGCTGCTCCAGGCACATGACAGGAGACCGATCCAAGTTCAGCAAGCTAGAAATGAAGGTAGGGGGTCTGGTCAAATTCGGAGGAAAGAACAGAGGTAAGATCATTGGGGTTGGCACAGTTGGTAAGTCCTCCACTAACTCAATAGAGAAAGTCTTACTTGTGGAAGGTCTTCAACACAATCTGATTAGCATTAGTCAATTATGTGACAAGGGTCACAGGGTTGTGTTTGACAATAACTCATGCAAAATTTTTGAAATAAATTCTGATCGTGTTAAATTTGTAGCAAACAGGACCAATAATGTCTACATGGTAGACTTAGATGTTGAGTCTGAATCTAATCTCTGCTTGTCTGCTGATTCTGAAAGTGATGCTTTTGATTGGCATAGACGTTTAGGCCATGCTAGCTTTTCTACTTTGAATAAATTAATCAAGCATGATTTAGTTAGAGGCATGCCTAAAATCAAGTTTAGCTCTATCTCAAAAATCTGTGATGCCTGTGCTCTAGGCAAACAGACCAGAAAGTCCTTCAAACTACGATCTGAGCCATTGTCTTATAGACCAATGGAACTTCTTCATATGGACCTCTTCGGTCCTACTAGAACTCAGAGTCTTAATGGAAGTAGGTTTGGTTATGTGATCATTCATGACCACTCTAGATTTTCATGGATCTTTTTCTTAGCCAACAAAAATGATGCTTTTCAAAAATTCAAATAATTTTTCAATAAGGTCAAACAAGAAGGAAAACATAAGATTTGTTCAATTTAATCTGACCATGGAGGTGAATTTGAAAACTCCATATTTTCTGACCTATGTGAAAGTGAAGGACTAACACACAAGTTTTCTTCTCCCAGGACACCAGAGCAGAATGGAATTATGGAGAGAAGAAATCGAACCATTGTGGAGATGGTCCGAACCATGCTGATTGAAAGTCAACTACCAAGAAAGTTTTGGGCAGAGGCGGCCAATACAGCAACTTATACAATCAACAGAGCCATGGTAAGACCAATTCACAAGAAAACCCCCTATGAGCTATTGAAAGGTAAGAAACCAAACTTGGCTCATTTCAGGATTTTTGGAGCTAAATGCTTTATCCATAATAATGACAAGAAAGACTTAGATAAGTTTGATGCTAAAACTTGTCCTGGAATATTTTTAGGATACTCTGAAGTGTCAAGAGCATATAGGGTCTTTAACATAACTGATCAGAAAGTTGAAGAGTCTCCACATGTCATTTTTTGTGAAACAAAAGATGCTGCTAACATTGAAGATGCTGACAGGGATTCTAAGCACGATGGAGAATTCCTAGAAGACAAAGAAGAAGAGGAGGTTCAGTCGAATGAAACATCAGATGCTCCCAACTAGGTAGGGCCAGCTGAAACAGGTGAGTCTTCAAGAAATGTTAGATATCTTAAAGATCACCCAATAGATAACATCCTAGGCAACCTTGAAGATCCTCTTAGAACTAGGTCTCACTTTAGGAATGTTCATAACCAAGACCTAATTGCTTTGGTCTCACAAATCGAACCCAAATCAGTAGAAGAGGCCTTAGGTTATCAATCATGGATTAATGCTATGTGTGAGGAGTTAGGATAGTTTGAAAGAAATAATGTCTGTGAGTTAGTTCCAAGACCAGAAAATTCTAATGTCATAGAAACTAAGTGGATGTTTAAGAATAAAATGAATGAAGATGGAATCATTTCTAGAAATAAAGCCAGACTAGTAGCCAAGGGCTACTGTCAGGAATTTGGAGTTGATTTCGATGAGTCCTATGCACCTGTTGCAAGGATGGAAGCAATAAGAATATTGTTAGCATTTGCATGTTCCAAGAATATAAAACTCCAAAAAATAGATGTGAAGAGTGCATTTTTAAATGGAGTTATCAAGGAAGAGGTTTTTGTTGAACAACCCCCCGGATTTCAGTTTTCTCAACAACCTAACCAAGTTTTCAGGTTGAACAAAGCCCTGTATAGTATAAAGCAGGCTCCTCGAGCATGGTATGAAAGATTGACAGAATTTCTGATCAGCAAGGGCTACCACAGAGGTAAGGTAGATCAAACTTTATTTTCCAAGAGTTCAAATAAAGACCTCATCATAGTTCAGGTATATGTAGATGATATTGTGTTTGGGTCAACTAACTCTGAACTATGTAATGAATTTTCTAAATTGATGTCTGCTGAATTTGAAATGAGTTTGGTAGGTGAATTAAAGTATTTTTTTGGCTTACAGGTACAATAGTTAGAGGATGGATGCTTCATCAACCAGACCAAGTACACATTGGAGATTCTCAAGAGGTTTGGCACGAACAACTTGAAGCACATTACAACACCAATGGGTACCAATACCTCATTGGATGCAGATGAGACAGGTAAAGAAGTAGATGCCAAGATCTATCGAGGTATGATTGGATCTCTACTTTATTTGACAGCTTCAAGACCTGATATACAGTTCAGTGTAGGAATGTGTGCAAGGTATCAATCTAGACCCACTGAATTGCATCTAGCTGCAGTGAAACGAATTTTCAGATATCTGTCTGCTACACACACCCTTGGTTTATGGTTTCCTGCATCACACACACTTGATTTAGTTGCATACACAGATGTAGATTATGCCGGGTGTAAACTAGATAGAAAAAGCACAAGTGGTCACTGTGAATTTATAGGTGGGTGTTTAGTATCTTGGGGTTCTAAGAAACAACATTATGTGGCCCTCTCCACTGCAGAGGCTGAGTACGTGGCTGTAGGGAGTTGTGGTACACAAGTCATTTGGATTAAACACCAGCTTCAGGACTATCAAGTAGACCTGGGTGCACACCTATTAATTGTGATAATACTAGTGCCATCAACCTAGTCAAGAATCCTATTTTACATTCCCGCACCAAACACATAGAAATAAGGCATCATTTCATAAGAGATGAGATTGCCTAAGAATAACTTTGAACTGATTCATGTAGGCACTGTTAATCAAATTGCTGATATCTTCACCAAGCCTCTGGACAATGACAAATTCACCACATTAAGGAGAGAATTAGGCTTATTTAAATTATCTTAATTGTTGATCTCCTGATATTAAATTGTTTTACCTTGGCAAGAGATTGTGTGAGAAGCCTGTCCTGACAGTGAGGGGGAGTCCTGAGAATCTGCTGAGAAAATTCCTTTAGTGCATCGTTTGAGGGGGAGCTGGGCAGTTAGTGTATTTTGACTGATTCAAAAGATTGACCAGACATGTGTCATTGCTGGTTTTCATGATTGAATGAGTGCGGTTCAATCTCAGACTGTGGAATCTCATTCGCCTCTTAAGTCTATAAGTCTGTGTAACTAAAGTCCAGCTAGAATCTTTTCTCTAGTAGTTCATCAGAGATTTGGATTAAGTGTTCGAAGTATATCTTCCTACATTGTCAATGATTCCGGTTCAGGCTAAAACCTGTATGTCCTGACATATGTCAAGAACAACTTGAAATCTAGACTTCAAGATTCATTTCAAAGAAACAGTCCTTCTGGTATTGTCTTCAATCATTTTATCACCACAACATAAGTGATCAACTAAATGAACTAAGGTCTATGGTTTGACAACAGAGAAATTGGGAGCTTCATCAATGAAGTGAAGTAATTCCTATGTCATGAGGTGTCAAATTAAAAAAAATGTCTGTAAAATGACCTTAATATTTTTGATCATCACAGAGCAATGGTGACAAGGCGGTGAGTAACTGGGGACTCTGGCCTCTGATCAAGGTGTTTCCTCATGTAAAAAGCCACAGTTACTAACTATATTCTTCCAAAAGGAGAGATAACGAGGTACTCACATTGAGTAACTGGGGATTCGGGCCTCTGATCAAGGTGTCTCCCTAATGTCAAAAGTGTGATTTATCAACTTACTCATTGGTCTTATTGCAAAACTCTATAATATCCCTTGTCTTTGTGCAAATTACTGAATGCTTGTCCTCAATACCATGAGCACACCTTCTCTTCTTTTGTCTCTGGTCATCTACTGAGTATTGTTGTTTTGATCAGCAATGTCTTGCCATACTTGTTCATCCCTGCTCTACATCATATACCATGTATGTGGATATACTTTCCTCTTATTCTAATTCTCTATTGATTACCAAAGTTCAAAATTCTTCACTTGAGTTTAGCACCTCACTTATTCTCTTAAGATATGCTCTTGAGTTTTTCTACACTAAGAAGTCACTGTACTTCTTCCTCATGTCTCCAGCAATTTCATATATCTTTCTTTTTCTTTTGATGATGTCAAAGGGGGAGAGAGGTCATGCAATATCTGAGAGAGGTCTTGCTACTGTGAAAAGGTCCTCTGAGAGTGAGCTGTGGGGGAGTGGTTTTGGAGAGAGAAGAGATTCAGAAGTTGTGTTTGGCTTGTCTGCATGATTGGCTTACTCTTGAATGTTTTTAATGCCCTGATATTGCTTGATTCATAGTGTTGCCATCATCAAAAAGGGGGAGATTGTTGCATCCCTACGGTTTTGATGATGTCTCACACTATAAATCAATTTGTTTTTATCTCTAGATCAATTTGCTCTTATACGGTGCATTTTCTTGTTTCTAAGCATGAAGGGGATCTATGCTAATAGCATGATTTAGGTCCGTGCATTTCAGGTTATTTGTTCTTTTGCTTAATGCATATTGAGTCAATGCTAGTTCTGCATCTTTCACATAAAGTACTTGCCTCCGTGCAAGTCCTTGTTCATACACAGGTTTTGTTGTTCATAATTTTATCTTTGTGCATTTCTCGAGGTCGTGAGCATTAAGGTTCGTGCATATCATGTCTCTGCATCTCACCTCTCGAGGTCGGTGTAATTCCTGACTAGAATGCATTGGTTAGGTTGGTCATTCCTTCATCTCGGTTCAAGCTTTGTCTTGTACTTCTCATTGCCATCTTGGTGCAGTTCCTGCTTGGACTGCATATCCCGACTCGGTGCATGCCTTGCTTAAAACAACTCATGATCGGTGCATAGTCTAGCCTATACAAGTCTCTGTAGCAACGAAGTCAGTGTTGTTCCTGTTTCAAGTCTTATTAGACTCGGTGCAAAGTCCTGTAGATAGCTAACGTAGATTGGTGCATCTTCTGATTCATTTCAGGTCGGTGCTTGTCATAGCCCGACTTAGCTGATGCTTACTCTTTTGACTTAGTGCAAACTTTTCTCTCTGGAAAAATAAAGTCAGTGCACTTTGTGTTTTGCTGATTCTTGTCCGTGCATATATGTTGCACAATTAAACTCCTACTCAATGCAGCTTTTACCTTCTTACTCAATACACCAATACGAATTATGCTAAAAGTATGACAAAATGTTTATTTCTTCTCTGACAGTTTGTTTGTGCATTCACCTGGATGGCACGTGATCCGAGGTAGATAGACGTCCAGAACATTCTCACACGTACCCCAACATCTTCAGGAGGGAAACGTGGTATCCACACGCCTAAGGTTCTAGATCAGATATATATATATGCTGAGGAAAAGGGTTCGATAGGGGATGGAATAGTGAGAAAGAAGAGCAGCGTGGGAGCAGTGCTTCAAGAGAGAAAACCAGAGACAACCCACTCCATCCAGAGCTAAGAGAAAACTTTTGAGAGAGAGAAGAGATTGTGAATGCGAAGATCTGCTTCTATGGAAGCTACATTGCTTTTGTTTTTCAGAGAAAATTGTCGTTCATCGATCGTTTTATTTTCAACTTTCTCTTACTTTTATTTCATTCTGTTACCCTCCACTGTTCGGAGGAAGGGAGAAGTTCTCCAGTTCCCTCCATTGTCTTGGAGGAAGAGAGGCTCGATCCTCTGGTTGTGTGAGTTACTTGGGAGTAACTGCACAGGGTTCCCTTTGCTGCGTGCAAAGGAAGGGAGATTGGTTCTCTAGTATTTTCTTCTGGTCGATCAGAAGACTGAGGAGGCTATTCCTCGGGGCAAGCTGTTTGGCAGCGGTTGTTGCAGATTGAGTCTGCTGTGTGCGACTCTATATTGCAAGGAAACCTTACTCTCTTGAGTAAGGGGTGGACGTAGATTGCGGATAGCAATCGAACCACCTAAAAATTCCCAGTCTCCTATGTGGTTTGCTTGTTTGCGATGTGCTGTTCTCCATCTACTTGACACATTGCTTCATTGTGGGTGGCTTTCTTGATCTCATTTCTCATACTAGTCATCTTTGTTGCCTGTCTCCGAAGTCTTTTTCACTGCAACTTGAGGGGTTGAGAAATCGTGTCTGAGTTGTTTGAATTTGGGAGTGATCTATTCAACCCCCCCTTCTATCTCACTTTCCGCTGCACGTATCATATCTCAGTCTCTGTCGTTCTCGGCATTCGTAGCGAGATACCTGTGGCACAGTATAAGACGTCAGTGGACGCATATGGTTGTTCTTCTAGTGAGGAGGTGCTTCGGTCACGTGACACGTGACTCTCACGTTTCTCGTACGTCGTAACCTCTCCTGGTTAGTCTCTTCTCGACTTTACCCGAGGTCACTGTTGTGTAACATGTACGATGTTCTAGTTGTGCATGTAGTTGTGTTTAGGAGAGCGTGCACGGCAATCGAGTCGTGTAGGCTTTAGTGTTTTGCATTTGTCCAAGTCTTTTCTAGGCTTTTCGCCTATTTTCATGGGCCTTCGCCTAGGGCCTTCTTCTGTGTCGACGGATCAGTAACTCCTGACTTTGTGAGATCAGGGTTCGCCTTTCTGTTGCTGTTCGGAGTAGTTTTGGGAGCCGAGGTTAGTTCGACATCCGTGTTTTACGTGGTACGGCTTTTCCCTTTTCTTTTCGCTATTTCTACTCCTTCCATTCCCGATTTTCCTTTTTCAACTTTCTAGTTGTAATTTAGCTTTTCCTGCTTTACTACTACTGTTGTTTTAGCTGTTGTTCCGTGTTACTGCGTTATTTTTCAGTGGGGATCCGCGTGACCCCTACTGGGCCAGTGACACGAGGCTCACCCCTACTTTTCAGGTGTGTTCGTCGCTGCTTCCTTTGCGGTTCCTGGTGTGGTGAGTTCGTAGTTGCCAGTGGTACCTACGTCGGGCTTCCCCCGACCTCAGTGTACGTCTTTCTTTCTGTCTGACTGTACTTGTCTTTCCTTTGGACTGGACTCTGGTATAATTGTTAATTTTAACTGTTAATTAAAAAGTAATTTTATTTCTGCTACTTTAGCAAACCTGATTAATAAAATTTAATTGCTTACTGTTATATCTGCGACTTCAATGTACTCCATGATAGTCCTTTTATCCCTTCGGAGCTTTACAGCTCTTGGGAAGCTTCACGGGTTCCAAGTGGTATCGGGTCTACTCGGTAGTCCTATCGGGAATATCCAGTATCCGGAGTCTGGGTCGTCACACTCTAGGTCATCAATGAGCCGTTGGAGCTTCTGGAGAGGCGTTGGCTCAGCTGGTAATTGTAGTGCGGTTGCTTGTTCAGTTTGTTTCTTGAGCCGCCTTCTGAGGTTCTTCCTCCTATTTTTCTCCCGTCTCTTGGCGATAGCTACCTCCAAGGGAGTAGGAGGGAGAGGTGCCAGGGCCGGAGTTAATAAATCCCCATGTGGATACCTCCGAGCTGGTGCCTTAGCAGGGCAAGGTCGATGACCTTTCTTTGCCTGAATTTCAATCCAGGCGCCTTCCACTCGTTGTATCTAGAAGGTGGCATTGATCGCCTGCTCGATTACCTCGAGTGGCAACTCCTGGTATGCTGGAATACTGGAATTAGCGTCCGAAGATGTGTGCGTAGTTTGGTGTCTTAGCCACGGTGGTGACAGGAGCTTACGAGGAGTTGACAGACTGGTGCTGGCGTCTGGAGACGTATGCGCGGTTTGATGCCTTAGCCATGGTGGCGATGGCTTTTACTGAGAGATGGACTGAGAAATGGGCTTGTTGTCCTGCTCCTTAGATTTTCCTTTGTGATCAGGCTGAGGGTAGGGTCCGGCGACAGCCGAAGGGATCACAGGACATTGTCGCTCTGAGCAGTTACCCCGACTCTGTGACCTGACTGGGCCTTGTAGCGGTGGCCCTATCGCTTGAGTTGAAGTCGTTGGAGACTCGGAAGATGTCTTCTTTGTGACCCAGATTGTGTCAGAGGGTAGGCGGGGAGGCCCCAATGGCCCGTCGGTTGAGAGGGCATGACGCGGCTGGGCCGGGACCTCACCCTGCTTCTGCTTTCCCTTGCTATCCACGGATGCCGGAAACGAAGATAGGGCAGGGGGAGAACATGGGAGACCTGAGGAGCCCGTCATCGTCTCTCCCACCAAAACATCCTCTCGACCAAGCAGGACCCGGAGTAGATTGGCAGTGTTTTCTTCGGAGAAAGGGAGAGATTTCAGCTCCCGCCAGGATCGCCACTGCACAGCCGCAGTGGCCGGGGTTGGCTGGCCGGATGCTGGTGTTTGGGAGCCCGAAGGGGACGGAGGAATAGAGCCATGGATGACGTTAACCGAGAAGTTACTCAGCTCCGTCTCTTGACTGGCATCCTGCTCTCTATGCCTTCGCAGTCGCTCGAGCGCTTCTTAGTTGTTGGCTCGAAACTCGAGCCATTCCGGAGGATGCTTGTAGGGCAACTCGTGCCCATTTTCTTAAGGGCAGTCTGGCCGCTCTAGCGTATCCCTGGCGACACTCAGGGTTTCTTTGACAGCTCGCCGAAGTCTTACAAGTGATATGGAGTTCCCCTCCGCATCGATCTGCTCCCACTGGATCTGTTCCTGGATGAGGTATTGCACTTCCTCACAGGACTCGATCGGGTGGCAGATTCTGGCGTGGAAAGGGCAGTATTAGGGGTGACTAAGGTCCCAATGGGTGTAGCCCATCGGTGAATCACGGGGCATGATTTGCCCCCTCTCAATGAGGATATCGAAGAGTCACCGGGTCCTCTCCCTGGGGAAGGAGAGGGGTCTACGATCTTGCCAGGGCCTCCACCCTGGATACCAGAGCAAATGTTCGACTTGAGTGGTATTGGGCTCCCCTGCTTCGACATCAGCGAGGGAGAACGCGGCCATCATATGGATCACGCTGGCCGAGTGGTGAACCACACGTGCCGCCTTAGCTGGCCTGGACCACGTATGTGGTTGCGGGGGATCGACGAGACCGCTCTTCATTTTAACAAGGCCGTCTCGGATCAACTTTTGCGCCTGAGTCTTGAAGACATAACAATCTTCAATTGAGTGGCCCAGCATGCGATGATACGGGCAATAGCCGGGATCATCGATCTTCAGAGCCTCGTCCAGCTTGCGGATTTCTGGCAGCTCGACTGATGAGGGCATCTCCCGACACCCCTCTAGCTTTGATCGCCTGCACACTCTTGATATAGATTGATCATGGTCTACACTTGTTATCTTCATTTCTAAAGTTTCATTTTATGTATTTTCTTTTTATTGAGTCCTATCTTATGTATTTTCCTTTATTGAGTCATATAGTTTTAGTCCATTTCCCTTGTTATGTTTAATTGGGCCTTATTACTTTAGTTATGGGCCCATAGGATTGAGTCTAGGATATGCTCGGTCTTTTATCTTATTGTCAAGGGTATTTTGGTCATGTAAAGAATGGTTGCCTATATATAGGCCCCATCTCTCCTCTTGTATTCAACTTTTGATGAATATTGAAGAAAACCCTTTCAAACTCTCTCAATATCTCTCTCTCTCTCATTATCTCTCCATTCTCTCTCCTCCTCTCTCTAAATTTCGAAATTCACTCTCTCTCCTCCCCCTCTCAACCACTTCCAACCCCCACCTACCTCCATTAACTCCCCACAACTTCCCACAACCCCTCTTTAATCCTCACCTAGTCCCAAGGAAGTTCCACCACTCAAAACCCCACCCTCCAACCACCACCTACCCCTTTCACTTCCCTAAGCATATCTCCACCTTCCCAAGGCTGAATTAACTCATTCCAAAGCCCAAATTCGAATCTCCCCTTCCCTCCTTGCTCCCTAGGTCGCACCCCTCCTCTCCCCTCAAGCCAAGTTCGCCCCCTCCTCTCTTCTCCACTCCAGCTTTGTGTGCAGGCCGACCTGCAGTTTAGCACTCTGTTGCAGCGACGTCCACGACTGCATCCTGGTTCTGCTGGTGGCGTGGCCTAACTTTCTGGAAAGGCCTCCCTGTGCTCTTCGCAGGCGAGGTGGAATCACTCCATTCCGAGTTCGTGGCCGTCCGTGAAGGCTGTTCTTCCCCGACTGCGCAGAACCTCTCAGACCAAGAGCCAGAGCGGCAGAGAAGACTCTCCCACGACGATCCTTGAAGGAACCAGTCTTCAGGGTCTTCAACAAAGTTCTTCCTCCCCCTGTCAGCATCCAGGAACAGAAGGTGGAATCCCGTTCGGCATCCGACAACCAGAGATACCAATTTTCTACCACAACCACGCCGGTCTGCCTCCTCACAGTCTGCCCCGACCACCATCCACTTCTCTGGACACCCAGCTCATCTCCGACATCAGAAGACTTCCCCGTTTGTTTTTCTGCAAAGTAGACTCGTATACGATTCCAACGAGTCCAGAGGTGCCAGATTTGGAGCTCAGGAGCGACCGTGCCTGCTTCTGCAACCTGCCATTTCGGACTGAGCTCGGCCAGAGACCAGAGCTGCATCCATCTTCCAGTCGCCGGAGCAGTCAGCCCCCAGATCAGAACATCGTCCAAAAATTCAAGCCGCACCCCTCTCCGGTTAGAAATCTTTTGGCGCAAGTCTCATGAGATTCTGAGCTCGGTGGATTTATTGGCTGCATCAACATCGACTCCCTATCCAGAATTACAGAAGCTAGACAGAATCGGCGAAGCTCGGAAACTCGGTTTCCTTTGCATCTCTCCCCACCCCGCTTGGCCGGCTGAAGGCCCCTCCCTGCGTGGAGGTAGTTTTGAATGTATTAAGCATAACCCCCACCCCAAGATCACCCCTCCTGCGTGAGGAGTAGTGCTGTACCGTTTGCAATTTCAGGTCAAGCTCCATCGCCGCGGCGATCGGGTGTATACCCTCGCCTCCCGGCGCGCCCTCGTCTCCGAACGGGATCGGTGTCTTCACACCGATCAGGTGAGCTTCTGATCACACCCTTGTAGCTTCATTTCTGCAAATTTAGTATTGCCTTGAATGCCCGTCGGACGGTAAGAGAGTGCTCGGAATTCATTTTAAGCAATATCGTGCCCACCGCGGCCCGTGAGTGAGTGCCACCCCACACCCCGCCTTGCGGGCCAGCCACCCACAAAGTTGGGACTCCCAGGCCCATTGGAGGTCAGCCTTAGCATTGTAAGTCCATTAGGACAATTGGGTCCCGCCTCGGACCCTCACCATCATCTCCCGGACCCACCGGGTGAACGTGTGAACCGAGTGAGCAGAAATCGTCGTTGTGAGAATCATTGAGCGCTTGTATGCTTGCGGGTCTAAGTCCTAGGGTCACCTTATCATATTTAGTGGTCTTTGGGCTGTGCCACATCAAGTGGTATCAGAGCGGTCATAGGCTTGTCCTTACAAGTCTAGTCTTGGGTCACACTAAGTCTTTCATAGGTGCATCCGCACACCCTTGCATAGCCCACCCAACCTTGCATGACCACTCGTAGTGGTACTCGCTTTCAACCCAATACTACATCTTCCAATCCCACAATGAATCCAAAACCCCAAGGGATGCCTACCACTAACACTCATGACTTCAACTACTTCATGAAAGCCTTGACCTATGCCAATGAGCGGCTTGATAACATATCGGGCCGACTCAACCAACTTGGAAAAAATAGGCCCGCCCTAAGGACGGACGATAGGATGGCCCCTTTCCCACTTCCCACCTTTGATGGGACCTCTCCTAGCAAATATTTAGATTGGGAAGCTACAATGGACCAATACTTCAATTGGTATCATATTTCCGAGGATGAAAAGGCATGGGTTGCCAAAATACAACTAACCAAAAGGGCTCAAACTCATTGGTGTAAAATTGAGGGCTTAAGGATAATTAGACGGGAAGCTCCCCTCACCACATGGGAGGACATGAAGGATCAACTAAGGGCTAGGTATGTGTCCCCTTCCCACTCGGATCACCAAAACCCAAGGAGCACTCCCACTCCTCCCACCCCACCCGTCCAAACCCCTATCACTAAAACCCAAGTACCTAAGACCTCCACCTCCCCACCTAACCCCATGAGGTCCCCCACATCCCAACCAAAACCCCCTTCCCTAACCTACACTAGTCAAGCCCCTTTAGCCCCCACTTCCACCCCAAGTGATCCCAAGGGCAAGAGACCCCTAACCAACCCAATTCCCTCCATGGTGACCACCACTCATCCAACCCTCACCATTAAAAACTATGTGGACACCATGTCCACCCCTCCACCAAGGCCCATAATGGCCACCACCCCAAAACCCAAAACCCCTCACCCAACCCACCTCCCGCTTCCTACACCAATCTTACCCCAAATTAGGCCTCCACTACTTCCACTCCCAAGTCCAACCCATGTCCGACCTTGCTCACCTCCTCGAGTGCGCCATGCCTTGACTAACACCAACCCACCCACCATAGACCTTCCTACCCCATTGTCCTTAGGAGTTGCAACCCACACACCTACCCAAGTGGAGAGGGATACCAATTCGGATCCACCTCCCAAAATCAAGGAAATCCAAGGGCCATACAACTCACCCACCCCTCCAAACCTAGTTCCTCAAGAGCTATACACCCTTCCCCATGACACCATCACCATAGATAAGTCCATATTCCTATGGCTCAAGCGAGGCCTCACCATTCCTAGTTTACAACCAAGCCACCTACTCATGGGACATCAATCCCAACTCATTCCCACTCAGCCTCATGTCACTTATAAAACCTCCTATTGTGTAGAAGATTTGGGAGACTTAGTGGTCTACCTACATTGGCAAGTCCACTTGACCGATATGCTAGCCATGAGGCCATCAGAGTCTAGCACCATTAGCCTAGCTTACCCCACCATTGGCTCCATCACTTCCATCTACACCAATGGCCAATTTACAAGTGAGATCATACTCCTTCTTCCCATGGAGGAGGAACCCATCCTAGTCTACTCCCCAACCATTGAGATCCCAAGTACTTTGATTGGCCAACCCATTAGCAACCTTGGCCCAATTATCTTAGAGAGAGATGATTCGCCATTTGAGGACCTTGAGAACATGGAGTACCCCTACCTAGGTGACCCTTACCATAATCCCTTTGACCCTTTTCTATGGGAGCCTAAATCTCCATGTGACCCACTTTCCCTATTCACCACCCACCTCACCTTACCCACATCGCCCATGTCAACCCAAAATCCTTCCTTCCTAGAATCGGGTTACAACATGAGAGCCTTGACCTTAGGCAACAAACACCTTGGGATTGATGAAGTGCCCCACCCCATAACCACGTTCGTAGATCCCTTCGATCCATTCACGTGGACGTTCAAAAGACATCCCACATCTATGCACATGGAAGTCACCTTTGGGATAAACATGCATGTGTCCAGGCCTACCACACCATTTGACATGATTCATAAGTCGGGTACATTCATCCACATCACCCACATGTCAAGTAGGCAGCATAAGTGGACCATATTCGGATGTATTGGCCCACCTTCATTTATCATGAGTCTTAAGCATGATAGGAGCATACATGGATGTCCGGGTCCCCCGACATTTATCACACCCATGCATAAAAGGTTCATCTATGGATGTCCCGGCCCTTCTAAGACTACCACAGTCTTCATAGCATCAAAGTGTGATCGGTCTACATTTGGCTGCCCAGGTCCACCTTGGCATACGCATTCTCGCAAGCATATAGGAAGGATCAATGAGACATACAAAAGGCGGGCAGATGCTCATCAGCGCCACTATGAGTTCCAAGTGGGAGACTCGGTGATGGTGAGGACGGAGCAGCTCCTTCTGGGACCTGCCTCCAAGTTGAGGGCACGGGGTTCGGGACCCTTTCGAGTTCTACTACGACTTGGTAGCAATGCTTATGAGCTTGACCTACCAGAAAGCTATGGGGTGCACCCTACCTTCAGTGTGGCGGACCTGGTACCCCACAAAGGCCCCGCGGTGGAACCCAGTGAGGAGCTTGAGCCTTTACCCCCCCTTATGAGAGACACTCCCGGAGGGACTCCACTTTCTAGCTTGAGAGACCGACGAGAGCAGGTAGAGGCAATACTGGATGAGCAGAGTATCATTACGAGGCACAGGGTGTATCAGCGCTATCTGGTTAGGTGGAAGAGCCGTCCCCCGATCGAGGATACATGGGTGAGTCGGGAGGATTTGATATGCTTGGATCCCGACATGATGGAGCAGTACGATAGTCAGGCAGACCCATACTCGACAGGGTCGAGCTCTCCCCACCCCGGGGGATTTGATGAGGGCATCTCCCGACACCCCTCTAGCTTTGATCGCCTGCACACTCTTGATATAGATTGATCATGGTCTACACTTGTTATCTTCATTTCTAAAGTTTCATTTTATGTATTTTCTTTTTATTGAGTCCTATCTTATGTATTTTCCTTTATTGAGTCATATAGTTTTAGTCCATTTCCCTTGTTATGTTTAATTGGGCCTTATTACTTTAGTTATGGGCCCATAGGATTGAGTCTAGGATATGCTCGGTCTTTTATCTTATTGTCAAGGGTATTTTGGTCATGTAAAGAATGGTTGCCTATATATAGGCCCCATCTCTCCTCTTGTATTCAACTTTTGATGAATATTGAAGAAAACCCTTTCAAACTCTCTCAATATCTCTCTCTCTCTCATTATCTCTCCATTCTCTCTCCTCCTCTCTCTAAATTTCGAAATTCACTCTCTCTCCTCCCCCTCTCAACCACTTCCAACCCCCACCTACCTCCATTAACTCCCCACAACTTCCCACAACCCCTCTTTAATCCTCACCTAGTCCCAAGAAAGTTCCACCACTCAAAACCCCACCCTCCAACCACCACCTACCCCTTTCACTTCCCTAAGCATATCTCCACCTTCCCAAGGCTGAATTAACTCATTCCAAAGCCCAAATTCGAATCTCCCCTTCCCTCCTTGCTCCCTAGGTCGCACCCCTCCTCTCCCCTCAAGCCAAGTTCACCCCCTCCTCTCTTCTCCACTCCAGCTTTGTGTGCAGGCCGACCTGCAGTTTAGCACTCTGTTGCAGCGACGTCCACGACTGCATCCTGGTTCTGCTGGTGGCGTGGCCTAACTTTCTGGAAAGGCCTCCCTGTGCTCTTCGCAGGCGAGGTGGAATCACTCCATTCCGAGTTCGTGGCCGTCCGTGAAGGCTGTTCTTCCCCGACTGCGCAGAACCTCTCAGACCAAGAGCCAGAGCGGCAGAGAAGACTCTCCCACGACGATCCTTGAAGGAACCAGTCTTCAGGGTCTTCAACAAAGTTCTTCCTCCCCCTGTCAGCATCCAGGAACAGAAGGCAGAATCCCGTTCGGCATCCGACAACCAGAGATACCAATTTTCTACCACAACCACGCCGGTCTGCCTCCTCACAGTCTGCCCCGACCACCATCCACTTCTCTGGACACCCAGCTCATCTCCGACATCAGAAGACTTCCCCATTTGTTTTTCTGCAAAGTAGACTCGTATACGATTCCAACGAGTCCAGAGGTGCCAGATTTGGAGCTCAGGAGCGACCGTGCCTGCTTCTGCAACCTGCCATTTCGGACTGAGCTCGGCCAGAGACCAGAGCTGCATCCATCTTCCAGTCGCCGGAGCAGTCAGCCCCCAGATCAGAACATCGTCCAAAAATTCAAGCCGCACCCCTCTCCGGTTAGCAATCTTTTGGCGCAAGTCTCATGAGATTCTGAGCTCGGTGGATTTATTGGCTGCATCAACATCGACTCCCTATCCAGAATTACAGAAGCTAGACAGAATCGGCGAAGCTCGGAAACTCGGTTTCCTTTGCATCTCTCCCCACCCCGCTTGGCCGGCTGAAGGCCCCTCCCTGCGTGGAGGTAGTTTTGAATGTATTAAGCATAACCCCCACCCCAAGATCACCCCTCCTGCGTGAGGAGTAGTGCTGTACCGTTTGCAATTTCAGGTCAAGCTCCATCGCCGCGGCGATCGGGTGTATACCCTCGCCTCCCGGCGCGCCCTCGTCTCCGAACGGGATCGGTGTCTTCACACCGATCAGGTGAGCTTCTGATCACACCCTTGTAGCTTCATTTCTGCAAATTTAGTATTGCCTTGAATGCCCGTCGGACGGTAAGAGAGTGCTCGGAATTCATTTTAAGCAATATCGTGCCCACCGCGGCCCGTGAGTGAGTGCCACCCCACACCCCGCCTTGCGGGCCAGCCACCCACAAAGTTGGGACTCCCAGGCCCATTGGAGGTCAGCCTTAGCATTGTAAGTCCATTAGGACAATTGGGTCCCGCCTCGGACCCTCACCATCATCTCCCGGACCCACCGGGTGAACGTGTGAACCGAGTGAGCAGAAATCGTCGTTGTGAGAATCATTGAGCGCTTGTATGCTTGCGGGTCTAAGTCCTAGGGTCACCTTATCATATTTAGTGGTCTTTGGGCTATGCCACATCATCGACAATCTTCTGGGCCATGCAGAGGTCGAAGAGCATCTTCGTATGCTCCTTCTTGAAGGAGAAGGGTGTCTTCATGCACTCTGAGAAGGAAGGAGCGGTCGGCTTGTCTGCTGGCTTTTTATCAGAGCCGCTTGGTTCGGCCTCTTTATCGGCTCTGACGATGGAGGTGAACTCGATGATATTCACCTCCTTACCAGACTGGCGTTCTCGCGCTTGCTTACCCTCCGCTGCAGTATAGGTCGGGTTATCGGTGAAGAACATCTCTATTTCGGCAACTGCCGAATTGAGTTAGTCGAAGCCTTTGATATTGGCGCCGAGAAGCTTCTCACTGACCTCAGCTGTCAAACCCCACCAGCATATAGTAATGGCATCTTTCTGGACTGGCGGGTTGACACACCTCATACTGAGGTCTCGCTATTTGTTCATGAAGTTGAGGGCACTCTCGCTCTTCCTTTGCCGGAGAGAGCAAAGCTCGGCCAGGGAGATCTTTCGCTCGGCCGTTTGAAAGCGGTCAAGGAACTTCTTTTGGAGATCTGCCCAGTCGATGACTGAGCTAGGCTTCATGCGGGAATACCATTGGAAGGCCGTTCCCATAAGTGAAGTAGCGAAGTAGCGGAGGAGATACGACTCATCCAGCGCTAACTCGCCCATGGCCGTAACGTAGTAGGCCGAGTGTTCATGTGGAGACCCCTGCCCGTCAAACTTTTGTAGCTTCGGAGGCTTGGCGTACTCTGGAGGAAGATTTTTCAGCTAGTGGTGAAGCGGGTAGATTACACTATAGAGATCTATAGTGGCAACCCCTTCACCATACTGGGCGAGCTTTGTCTCGATAATACGCTCGATCATCTGGCGTTGTGCCATGAGATTTTTCGGCATTGGCGTATTGGATGCTCGTGGCTTAGCCTCAACTGGGGGCGTACCAAACCCAGCTGCCAACGAGGTTCGGGTGATCACCGCTGAGGTGTTGGCAGCATCGCGCCCTGTCGGCGGTACTGGTGCTTCGGCCGGGGGCCTAGCAGGTTGCTGAGGCTGGAGGTCCCGTTCCTGAAGGATATCTTGCAGGAGGGCCTTCAGATGCTGGTTCTCCTTCATGAGAGTCTCGAGGGTCACATCTTGCGCCTTGTTCACAGGAGGGTCATTGTTGACCGGCTCTGCGTTGATAGGAGGGTCGCAGTCTTCCACTGGGACTTCTTCTGCACGTTCCGACACCTGCGGTCCGGCGGAAGTGCCGATGTGACCTATTGGGGGAGGCGGCGGAACCTGATGGCGCAGCCTCCTGAAATGGGACTGGGGCTGATTTAGGTCATCAGACTGGGTGTCTAACTGGTGTCCGGTGGTATAGCACGCGAACCCTCAAACCGCGTTGTTGATGAATCGGGCCGTCCGCTTCCTCCGCGGGTGCCCCTCGGGACGGATAGGTGTGCCTAGTCTGTCAAAGACTGAGGTGTGTTGTGGAGGGGCCTCGCTCCCGATATCAGTCGGAGGAGGACCCGAGACAGGCTGCTGGAGGGCCCGAGAGCGGGCTCGCAATTTCCCCCTCTTGCTTGTGTGGGGGACATTAGACGACTGGGCGTCGTCAGACGGTGCTACTGTGGGACCAGTCGCATCCTACCTGATGCCACGTCTGAGCGCTCGCAGGGGGTTTCTAATACACACCCTTCGAACGGCTTGAGCTTCCTCCGGGGTGACCCAGATTCTTCTCAAGTCGGATTGTGAAGTCCCACGATCAATGACACCCAAGAGGGGGGTGAATTGGGTGATTATAGATTTTAATAAACTTTTACCCAATTTAAAACATGTATTAAGAACAAGCAACAAACAAGTAGAAATCTGATGGATAACAAAAAGAATCTGGCTAAATCAACCCCTACAGCAGTTCTTTGGTACCAGGCGGAGTCTGGGAATCCGAAGATTCTCTCACACATAGTATTTTCCTCCCGACAGGACTAACCTTGTCGATCATAAGCTACCTTTTGATATACCAGAGATCTCCCGTAAAAGGTTAATAAAACTAGATCTAAACAAGGAAACTAGATGATGATGTAATATGCAAAAGAGCTAGAGCAGAATGGAGGTAGAAGATAAGGAGCAAACCACACAGAAGACCATGGTTTTTAGGCGGTTCGGATGCAGCAACTGCAACCTACATCCACCCCTCACCGACAGTGAGGATTCACACACTATCTTGTAGAAGGTTACAAGATCGAAGCAAACACACACACTCGTGTGAGTTCAGAACTCCCACGAAGGTGCACAAGCACCGAATCACCAAGAAAAGTGAAGAGCAAGGTGATCACACACACACACACACACACACACACACACACACACACACGAGTCTAAGTAGATCCACACACACACAATTGTTTGAATATTACAAAAACACACAAATTAGGCTCAACAAGAGTGGAATAAGAAGATAGAAAATGAAGACACAGATTCAAGCTCCCCCTTAGTGGATGAAGATGGTATTGGATGAAGCTAGCTCCCAGCTCGATCTTCACTTGAATGGCCTGCAAATCAGCTTGAGAAGCTTGCACTTGGATGAAGAACTTCTTGCACGAAGCACTGTTCACGGAGCTACAGTGCACCCCTCCTTCTCCTTTGATGGCCTCCCTTGTTCTTTTTTTTTTAATCACTTAGGTTTTTGACCCCAATGAGATTATTTATAGAACTTGGGTGGTCAAGAGACATGCCACAGACCAGATCCACAAATCATGGTGAATCTGGTGACTTTTAGATTAAACAAACCCAATGAAGAGGGCTTCCCACGTTATAGAAAACAAAGTCAAAAAGGGTTGCATCGAGACTGGCGGTCGACCGGTAGGAGTTGGCAGTCGATCGGAATTTTTCAAAAATTGTCCGTTCACTTCTGGGAAAACCGGTCGACCGCTCCTGACTGGCGGTCGACCGCTGGCTAGGATTCCTGCAAAAATCAAAGAGGTTAGCCAATGTAATATAATACATGAACGAAACAGTTTATGGCTACCTTGTTCCAATCAAGGTGAGTGGGTTTAAGCTTAGCCTGGGTGGTTTAGAAACTAAGATTGATTTATGCATTTGGAAGAGATTAAGCATTTAAACATTGCATGATGACATTAGTCTTGAAATGCATATGAAGGTCGAACTTGATTGTTAATAGATAGCATGTGAGAAAACACATAACCTGGGTTTTGTTATCATCAAAATCACCTGGATATACTCAACAATCTCCCCCTTTTTGATGATGACAAAACTGAAGGGACTTTTAAATACATGAGCGTGCCTTTGAGCAATGTTTGAAAATGGAGATCAAAGTTCAAAATCACAGCATTTCACTCACATCCCATCAAGCCAGCGAATGCAAACCATTCAACACTTTATTTGCCGAGTAGAAAAGAAATGAGATACAAGAGCCAACCATTTGAGATCAAACACCAGTTGCATTCAATTCATCATTCCATTACAAGGTACATTAATGCGAGAGTGAATGCACGACTCTAGACTCAAGAGACTAAACAAATGCATAAAAATAGAATAGACTCATGATCCTCACATGATCAAACATGCAAACACACAACCACACACTGACATACATAAATATATAGAGCCTGCACTACTACTACTTCTCCCCCTTTGGCATCATCAAAAGGGGGTAGGACAGACAAAGGGGGACCCAAAGTGACACAATACCAAAGTTTAGCAATCTAGAGGAAGAAAAAAAAAGGAAAAATCCTCAAGGTGCATCTGTGGGAGGTTGATCCTCAGGAGGAGGGGGCTGGTAACCAAGGCGATGGCGGATGTCTTCAAGAGAATGAACTTAAGTGTGAAGAGTATCCCGAATACGGCCAATGGCGAGGTCACGAGCCGCATCACGGCGAGCCATACCAAGAAGTGTCATGTTCATGATGTGGAAGCACTGGCTGGAATCAACAACACTGTTAGTGGGGCTAGTCATATGAGTGAAGAGTGTGGCCATTTGAGTGGAGAGGGAATCCAGAGCAGTGGATAAGGAATCTATGCGACTTGACATGGTGTCAACCACATTACCCATAGTGTCAACGCGATCCCCGAGAGTAGAAAGTTGATCCCCAAAAGTATCCACACGTGTCTCTAGCCCAGTAAACCGCCTGTTAAAAATCTCATAGTCTACCCAAGAAGGCTGTGTGGCCCCTTGAGTGGAGGACTCTCCATGATGAAACTGAGGTGGAGGAGGCATCTTCGAATCCATATGATGTGGTGAGGGTGGAGGAGGCAACTCCTCGGCCTGAACTAGAGGGGGAACATCCTCTTGAACCTACTGTTGTTCCTATTCCTGCTCTTCCTCACTATCAATTTCTTCTCCATAAGTAGGCACATCCCGACATAGCTCACCATCGGGACCATAGTAATATTCCATATCTGTAAGGATCTTATGCTTATTGTAAATATCATCCTGGCAAACATAGATAAATTGTTCTTTTGCTAAATTTATCCCAGCATGAATGAATACCCCGATCAACTGTGAAGCATACGGCAGAGATCGCCGCAGATTTGTTCGGAAAGCTCCAATGAGAGTCGTCATGAGGTGACCCATGTTGATCTGTATACCATTCATGACATTGTAAAATAGGAATTTATGAACTTCTGTGACTTCATTTCTACTGCCACTCTTTGGGTAAATGAGGGAGGTTAACATATGATGCAAAACACGCTGCAGTGGTGGAAAATGATTCGCATTCAATTCAATCAAATTGCTGAAACCACGCACGTAATAACAGCTAGTCATAGCAAGAAAAGTATGCTCAACCAACCCAAGTCGGCTCCTCTAGCCGCCACTCCTAAACATCTCTTAAAAAGATCGAGAGCAATGTGAATTTCAACCCCTTGAACAATAGAAAATAACTGCTCATTTCTTGCAACCAAGTTCCCATAGAACTGCCACACTAGACTAGGGTAATAGTGAGTGTATCTAGTGGCTAAATCAGTTCAATCCGGCTGAATCTCAAAGACTGCACATATATCAGGCAAGAGCTCATTCACCTCATTGAAATCGACCAGTCGAGGGTCGATAATAGGATGAGGAGGCAATCTAGGTGCTCGACGCGGTGCAGGCGCCTGCTGTGGTGGAGCATCCGGTGCCTCGCGTCTCTGGCCACTCCCTTCCCCTTGGGCAGAATGCCGAGAGCTTCGTCTGGGAGGCATCCCGAACTAGAAACCCAGTGAAAACCCTTGAAGAGATGACCCTCAACCCGGGGAATGAAGATAGATCTACGGACACTCCAGGGGCTTGCAAAAGCCTTCTCCATAGACTGGAACCTACGAAGAAGTTCCTCGAACGCACGAACGGCCGAATGGAGTTCGTCCTGAAACCGTAATGAACACGCCGCATCTTGTGCGGATGAAGGAACGATGGATTTTAGAGGCTTGGGATGTGGAGAAAAAGGGTTCTAGGGTTAGGAAATGAGGTATGAGTGATGCGGGACGGACACGGGAGACAACACTATATGGTGCCACCCTCGGACTCTAGATGAAGACACGACCAGCAACACACACCAGGGAGACACTAAGCGCGACACTACGAGCTCCTAGTGGCGAAACGTCACTAACAGAAGTGGAAGCTCACTCGTCGTCCCAAGCAAGGGAAAGCGCGGACCGTGCGCGGTTAAGGAACCGGCGGAGGTCAAGGGTAGTCCGACTCAACTTCCAGACTCGGATCGAGTCGCGGGACGGGTCACTCTCACTCTCACAGCGGTGACATGGACACACGGGCTAGTACCTACACTCTCGGCAGCGGTAAAAGACCATATACTAAACTAGCAAGCGAATGCCGAGAAGTTGAGACCTTTACCTCCACGCACCCGGCGTGGCGAAGACAACCCCGGCCGAATTACGGACTCCTGGTTAACAATGATTACAGCAATACACTAAGTCGACCCACTCCACGCAGGGAGGTAAAAGGTCACATGTGGGGTCCGAAAATCACGCAACTCGGGTTGACGGGCAGCATCTTGATGTCGCCCGGCGGTGCCGAACTCCGCGTTTTCGTGCTTTCCGAACGGCGGCTTCTACGGGCCAGCGGGGCCCACAGACGGCGCTGTCCTCCGGATCTGCGGGGGTGGGACCCACTGTGATGGGGACCCCTGGTGGCGCGCCTCCACGGACGGCGGTCGGCCGGGAACACCGATCGGGGGTCGATCCGCCCCGATTCCCAACTATTGAACTAATAACCCACGGATTTTGGTTGCTGTCTTCCGGCGCGCGCTCCGGCGAAAACGGCCGCTGCGATCAATCCCGACGTCGGATCGGGACGCATGAGCTATCGTTGGAAAGCTCTCTTCAAATGATTCAATCTAGACCCAGAGAGATCTGCTGGATCTGGTCGGATCAGAACTTTATTGAATATACAACTCCCTGTTGTACAGTAACAGAAATCTCAGATCTGCAGGGCACTTGTCTGAGAACCACCATTGACCGCCTAATAAACCTCCGATTCAGCTCTTGAGCTCTTCTTAGGAGTTGTAGGGAATCAAACCACGGAACTGGGACTATTTTTAGAATTTGATTTGGAGGTGGCTGCGATTTGTTATGAGTTTTGGGGTGACTGGTGGTCGGATCTGGGAACAGGTGGACAGAACTGTAGATGGGTCTGAGAATGATTTTTAGAAAATATGAGATGGGAGAATCAAAAATTAAGAAACATTGTGGATGAAGGGGTGGATGGATGGAACCCCCATTAAAATTTGGCGAACTAACAGAAATCAAAAAGTGGCTCTAATACATGAAACTCAGGGCGGAGGTGAACCTGGACAGAACTCTGGCAGAACCAAAATGGAAGAGTGGATGAAAATCAAAAATTAGCAAACGTGATCTGAACACTGGCCTGATTTTTGTGGGTGGAGAGGAACATCCCAAGAACAACTCCTCCAAATTTGGTAGCCAAATGAGCTCGGGGAAGACCTATGAATTTCGAGCAAGCTGCTATGGTACTGCGTAGGCAGAACTCCGTTGATGGCGATGGCGGTGCGGTGGCGGCTCGTGGCGGCGGCGGCGATCGTCGGAACCGATACACGAGGCGTCACACCTCAGAATGGAAGCCTTCACAACTTCAAGGGGGAGAGGGTGGAGAGAGGAGGGGGGCGCACCAGCCCTTGCTCTTGGAATTTGTTTGATTCAAATGGCATTAATTCTCCAAAATGAAAAATACAAGCTTAAATAGGTTACATCTCACATCCATCCACAACTGTAGGATCTAGGAGTGGGAGATGAAGGGCTGGGATGGCATGAGACACACACACACAAAAATAAATAAAAAATAAGGGGAGGGGGGCGGCCTATTGACTATGGTGGCAAGGGGGGACAAGTTGGTAGCCACCTTGGACTTTGAAGTCCACTTGTCTCCCATGTGCCTTTTACCATTCAAACTTCTAGATGCCTCCATTTGACATGTTGACTGACCCCACATGGGGCCCATGGGCTGAGGTGGATCAATGGGATGGGGCCTGGGGGGCCCGTGGGGCCCACGGGGTCCAAATTGTACATAAGCCCCTCTTACAATCAAAATAGCAAACCGAATACAATGAAATAAACACAAATTACACACAAATAAAGTTTAACTAAATATGATAAATGGGGAGGCTCAAGGCGGAGTCTCCAGGCTGTCTCCGAGCCAGATGGACGCTGAGGTGGCTCGAGTCGTGCTCCGTGTGCGGTACCGGTGGCTCGGCGTGTCGCGCCGCTCAACTGCTCGGGTGTCCGCACCAATTCTCCCCGGGTGGGAGAAACTCGACCCTGTCGAGTAAGGGTCTGCATCGCTCCTGTATCGCTCCAGAAGGTCCGGATCGATCCGCTGCAACTCGCCATGTGTGATCCATGTGTCCTCAGTAGCGGGCCGTCCTCTCCATCGCACTAGGTAGCGCGGGTAAGATCCACTCCTGGTAACTGTCACTTGCTCGTCCAGTATACGATCTATATGCTCACGCTGCCGTGAAAAAGGGGCTGGAGGTGGAAGTGGACACTCAGGTGTGGGATCACTCTCAAGGGGAGGAGATGGCTCAAAAGGCTCACTAGGGATCACCGCTGGGTCCCTATATGCAACAAGATCCGATACATTGAAGGTAGAGCTTATACCATATTCCTCGGGCAGGTCCACAACATACGCATTGGATCCAACGCGTTTCAACACTCTAAAGGGACCGGCTCCGCGAGCTTGCAACTTCTTAACGGTTCCAGAGGGAAACCGTTCAGGTCTTACCCTGATCATGACGTATTCACCCTCGTGGAACTCTCGGTGGTGTCGGTGGGCATCGGCTAACTCCTTGTACCGTGCATTGCTGGCCTCAATGTGACGACGGATGTCGTCATGCAAACTCCTAACATGCCTAGCAAACGACTCGGCCGACTCCGACACTCTAGCATGGATAGGCATGGGGACAAGGTCAACGGGTTTCCTAGGCCTACGACCTGTGACAATCTCAAATGGACTCATGCCGGTAGACCTATTCACCGAATCATTGTATGCAAACTCAGCCATGGGTAAAATGAGATCCCAATCCCCAATGCGGTCCTTAACTAGACACCTCAAAAGATCTCCCAGACTCCTATTGACCACCTCGGTCTGACCGTCTGTCTGGGGATGATATGCAGTGGAAAACTTGAGGTGAGTACCCATCATATGCCATAGTGTCTTCCAAAAGTAGGAAGTGAATCTAACATCACGGTCAGACACTATAGTGCGAGGCAACCCGAACTTGCACACCACATGAGTAAGGAATAGGCGGGCTACCCTAGAAGCATCCGAAGTCTTCGAGCAAGGATAAAGAGGGCCATCTTCGAGAAACGGTCAACCACCACATGGACCGAATCATGCTTCCTGGATGTACGTGGCAGTCCCAAAACAAAGTCCATGCTAACATCCTGCCACGGGACATCAGGCACGGGAAGAGGCGTATAAAGGCCCGAGCTTTGCTTCTTCATCTTGGCCGTAGCACATGTACGGCACTGAGCCACGATGTTAGCAACATCGCGCTTCAAGCTCGGCCAATAAAATCGATGCTCCACTGCCTCAATAGTCTTGTTCCGACCAAAGTGGCCAGCTAGACCTCCCGCATGTAGTTCCCACACTAAGAAATCTCGAACCGAAGTTCGGGGAACACATAGCCTGCTACCTCGAAAGAGGTAACCCTCCTGAAGCACATACTCATCAAGGTCTCTCGAGGGTCCGGCCTGGAGGGTGGTAAAAATCTGACCGAAGTCAGGACAATCAACATAGGCCTCCTTCATCTTCTCTAACCCTATGACCTCGGCACTCATGGTGGTAAGCAAACATGCTCGCCGACTCAAGGCATCAGCCACCTTGTTCTCCACTCCAGCCTTATGTTTCAGCACAAAGGTGAACTGCTGGAGATACTCGACCCAACGACTATGACGCGAGTTAAGCTTCTTTTGCGAATGGAGGTACCTCAATGCCTCGTGGTCGGAGTATAGGACAAACTCCTGATGTAAAAGATAGTGCCTCCAATGCCTAAGAGCCTGAACAACTGCGTAGAATTCTTTATCATACGTGGAATATCGCAGTTTCGCGTCATTCAGCTTCTCGCTGAAATATGCGATCGGGTGGGACTCCTGACTCAAAACTCCTCCAATCCCAACACCCGACGCATCACAAGAGACCTCAAACACCTTCGAGAAATCAGGCAATCGAAGGATAGGTGTCTGGGTCATGCGCTCCTTGATGTCCTTGAAGGCGGCAGATGCGGCCTTCGTCCATACAAATGTGCCCTTCCGGATGCAATCCGTGATCGGGGCGGTGACGGAGCTAAATCCGCGGATGAAGCGACGGTAGAACGTCGCAAGGCCATGAAAGCTGCGGACATCATGAACCGTACGGGGTTCCGGCCACTCAACAATGGCCCGGACCTTCTCCGGATCGGCGGAGACCCCAGTACTAGACACAATGAAACCCAAGAAGGTAAGCTGAGGTGTCATGAAGGCACACTTCTGTGGGTTCGCAAACAGCTGCTCTCGCCGAAGAAGTAGACAGACCTGCCGAAGGTGGTCTAAGTGGTCCCCTGTGGTGCGGCTATAGATAAGGATATCATCAAAATACACCACTACAAAGACTCCAATGAAAGGTCGAAGGACCTGAGTCATGAGCCGCATGAAAGTGCTAGGGGCATTGGTCAACCCAAAAGGCATGACCAACCACTCATATAGACCGTCCTTGGTCTTAAATGCGGTCTTCCACTCATCACCTGGCCTAATCCTCACCTGATGGTAGCCACTCTTAAGATCGATCTTCGAAAAGATAGTGGCACCTGCCATCATGTCTAGCATGTCATCAAGGCGGGGAATAGGGAACCTGTACTTCACGGTGATTTTGTTGATGGCACGACTATCAATGCACATTCTCCACGTGCCATCCTTCTTCGGGGCGAGTAATGCGGGTACAGCACATGGACTCATGCTGTCCCGAACAGACCCTCTCTGCACTAACTCATCGACCTGCCGTTTAAGCTCGGCATGCTCCGTGGGACTCATGCGATAATGAGGAAGGTTGGGCAAAGAAGAGCCCGGAACAAGGTCGATGGCATGCTGAATATCCCGCATAGGTGGGAGTCCCTCGGGAAGCTCATCGGGAAAGACATCAGCATACTCCTGCAGAATGGGAACAACCTCGGGTGGGAGCTCACCCTCGGAGTCCCGCTCCACCTCTCGGACCGTAATGGCAAACACCGGACAGCCCTGACTAAGCTCCTGCTCCATCTCCCGGGAGCTAATCATCATCAATCTCCTCGTCGAGGGCTCTCCTGGGCCAGAGGTAACGGTCATAGCCCGAGCTGGGGATGGGGTACTAGGCCCGGGAACGGAAGGCTTCGGAGTACTAGGGCCAGTAGGACCCCTGACTGATGGGCTCCTGGGCCGAACGGGTTGGAGGGTGACCCGCTGGCCAGCGTGGTCGAAGGTACAGGTGTTCGACCGGCCATGGAGCGTGGCATCCCGGTCGAATAACCACGGCCTACCAAGAATGATACTGCCCACTTCCATGGGGAGAACATCACACCAGATCTCGTCACTGGTAGGAGTGGAGCTGCAGCGGGACCAAGCACCGCAGCCTGACCGAAATGGAAGTGGTATCCACCCATGATACCTGATAGGGGCAAGGGTGGTCTACGGGTGTGAGACCAAGACGAGTGACAGCGTTCGTGGAGATTGCATTGATACAACTCCCGCTATCGATGACCACCTTGCAAATTTGCTTTCCCAGCCTACAGAATACATGAAGGATAGTAGTCTGTCGCCAGTCATCACTGACCTGTGGCTGGGTGAGGATACATCTGACGACCCCCACGTGGGTATCGTCCGAATGCTGGGCATCCTGGGCCTCACCTCCCATCTCATAGTACTCGTCAGCTAGCTCTTCATCGGCCTCATAGCTGACTAACTCGAGGCCCGTAGGGGTGGTATCCTCGGCCTGTGTGTCCCCAATGTGAAGAGATGGGCGGGTGGGACACTGGTTGGCGAAATGGCCAAACCCATTGCAGCGATAACACTACTGCCGTGATCCACTAGGCTCCCCAATCATAGGTCCTTTACCTTTATCCTCCCGACGGATAGGAGGCGTAGGCAACAAAGGACGTGCAGGAGGTGCGGGTGCCGGTGGACGGGCTATGGGTGGGGCTGTAAGATGCTGGGGACGAGGAAGGTCCCTCGGGGGTGGAGGACGAGGCCTAGGAGCAAACGGCTCGGGACGAGCGGGCTCCTGAGGTCGAGCCATGGGGGCCCTCGGATACGTGCCAGATGAGCCACGGGGCTCGACACTACGAAGGGGAAAAGAGCCCAACCGATGGGGTGACTCGAACTCGGCCTCGAATTGCTCTAATTCGAGAGCTATCTGATATGCCTGCTCCAAAGTGGTTGCATTGCGGCGAAAGAGTTCATATTGATAATTGGGCCGCAAACCCCTTCGAAAGCGGGATATAGTCATAGTGCTCTCTTCCGTGACCCCACACCGTAAGTAATACTCGGCGGTGTACTCGATCACGGATCGGTTCCCTTGGGAGATGCTTTGTCACTTGTCTATGAGACGTTGGCGATATGAGGCGGGAAGGTACTTCTCCCTCAACTTGGTTTTCATATCATTTCAAGTACCGATATGGGGTTGATGTCGCTGGTTGAGCAGGCTCTCCACATTGATCCAATAAGTTTGGGCCTGCCCTTGCAGCTTCATCTTTGCGTATCGGACTCTTCGGTGGTCCGTCATCTGAAACCACTCGAAGTACCGGTCCATGCCGGCCTCCCAATCTAAATACACCCTAGGGTCCAAGGACCCGCTAAAAGTTGGAGGGTCCGCATGCACACCCCTAAGAATGCGGTCGTCATCCTCATCATCACGATTCCGTCGTTGATGACGACGACCGTTACCCCCTTGATCATTATCAGATGCATAATCATCCACCACATGCACTTGTTGAACCCCAACATTCTCCACTTGAGCCCTTGGCACAGCGGGTTGCAGCACCGGCTCTTGTTGGCCATTCGTCGGCGCGGGTTGCGCCGCTACTGGGCCCCTCTCTAGGATGGCGAATCTCCCAACTAAGCCCTGGATGGACTGATCCGAACTCTCGGCCAGATCCTCGAGGGATTTCATCCGCCCTTCTAGACGCGTTCCTATGCCATCCATACGCGTACTAAGGCCATCCATATGCGTGTCAAGACGTTCCATAATGGCTCGGAACATCTCGGCCGTCGAGGACTCATCGGAGGTACGGGCCCGGGAGTTCGCCATAGGTGGTGGTGGCGAGTATTGGGTACCTCGACGGGTGGGCATGCAAAGACACACGACCTAGAAGACACCGACTAATGCAAACACCCACTAGATGATGCACTTAGACCTAACCAATATCCGGTACGAGGCAGAGATAAGCGATCCGAAGATCACTCGCGCAAGTACGCTACCCTCCCGATAGGCATAACCTAATGTTCGGGCAACGCCTTTTAATATACCGAGCTATTGGGTGAAATGCATTTTAAAAACACCTTTTTTTTTGTTTTGAAATGATGATCCTAGACTCGACTTATACTATGCAAGACATATGCAACGACTACCGTAGACTCAACTTGGCTCTGATACCAAACTGATGCGGGACGGACATGGGAGACAACACTATATGGTGCCACCCTCGGACTCTAGATGAAGACACGACCAGCAACACACACCAGGGAGACATTAAGCCCGACACTACGAGCTCCTAGTGGTGAAACGTCGCTAACAGAAGTGGAAGCTCACTCGTCGTCCCAAGCGAGGGAAAGCGCGGACCGTGCGCGGTTAAGGAATCGGCGGAGGTCAAGGGTAGTCCGACTCAACTTCCGGACTCGGATCGAGTCACGGGACGGGTCATTCTCACTCTCACAGCGGTGACATGGACACACGGGCTAGTACCTACACTCTCCGCAGCGGCAAAAGACCATACACTAAACTAGCAAGCGAATGCCGAGAAGTTGAGACCTTTACCTCCACGCACCTGGCGTGGCGAAGACAACCCCGACCGAATTACGGACTCCCGGTTAACAATGATTACAGCAATACACTAAGTCGACCCACTCCATGCAGGGAGGTAAAAGGCCACATGTGGGGTCCGGGAATCACACAACTCGGGTTGACGGGCAGCATCTTGATGTCGCCCGGCGGTGCCGAACTCCGCGTTTTCGTGCTTTCCGAACGGCGGCTTCTACGGGCCCGCGGGGCCCACGGATGGCGCTGTCCTCCGGATCTGCGGGGGTGGGACCCACTGTGATGGGGACCCCTAGTGGCACACCTCCACGGACGGCGGTCGGCCGGGAACACCGATCAGGGGTCGATCGGCCCCGATTCCCAATTGTTGAACTAGCTACCCACGGATTTTGATTTCTATTTTCCGGCGCGCGCTCCGGCGAAAACGGCCGCTGCGATCAATCCCGACGTCGGATCGGGACGCATGAGCTATCGTTGGAAAGCTATCTTCAAATGCTTCAATCTAGACCCAGAGAGATCTGCTGGATCTGGTCGGATCAGAATTTTATTGAATTTACAAGTCCCTGTTGTACAGTAACTGAAATCTCAGATCTGCAGGGTACTTGTCTGAGAACCACCATTGACCGCCTAGTAAACCTCCGATTCAGATCTTGAGCTCTTCTTAGGAGTTGTAGAGAATCACACCACGGAATGGGGACTATTTTTAGAAGTTGATTTGGAGGTGGCTGAGATTTGTTTTGATTTTTGGGGTGACTGGTGGTCGGATCTGGGAACAGGTGGATAGAACTGTAGATGGGTCTGAGAATGATTTTTAGAAAATATGAGATGGGAGAATAAAAAATTGAGAAAAATTGTAGATGAAGGGGTGGATAGATGGAACCCACAGTAAAATTGGGAGAACTAACAGAAATCAAAAAGTGGCTCTAAGATATGAAAAGTAGGGCGGAGGTGAACCTAGACAGAACTCTAGCAGAACCGAACTGGAAGAGTGGACGAAAATCAAAAATTAGCAAACGTGATCGGAATGCTGGCCTGATTTTTTTGGGTGGAGAGGAACATCCCAGGAACAACTCCTCCAAATTTTGTAGCCAAATGAGCTCGGGGAAGACCTGTGAATTTCGAGCAAGCTGCTATGGTACTGCATAGGCAGAACTCCGTTGATGGCGATGGCGGTGCGGTGGCGGCTCGTGGCGGTGGCGGCGATCGTCGAAAACCGATACACGAGGCGTCACACCTCAGAATGGAAGCCTTCACAGCTTCAAGGGGGAGAGGGTGGAGAGAGGAGGGGGGCGCACCAGCCCTTGCTCTTGGAATTTGTTTGATTCAAATGGCATTAATTCTCCAAAATGAAAAATACAAGCTTAAATAGGTTACATCTCACATCCATCCACAACCGTAGGATCTAGGAGTGGGAGATGAAGGGCTGGGATGGCATGAGACACACACACATAAAAATAAATAAAAAATAAGGGGAGGGGGGCGGCCTATTGACTATGGTGGCAAGGGGGTGACAAGTTGGTAGCCACCTTGGACTTTGAAGTCCACTTGTCTCCCATGTGCCTTTTACCATTCAAACTTCTAGATGCCTCCATTTGACATGTTGACTGACCCCACATGGGGCCCATGGTTTGAGGTGGATCAATGGGATGGGGCCTGGGGGGGGCCCGTGGGGCCCACGGGGTCCAAATTGTACATAAGCCCCTCTTACAATCAAAATAGCAAAACGAATACAATGAAATAAACACAAATTACACACAAATAAAGTTTAACTAAATATGATATATGGGAAGGCTCAAGGCGGAGTCTCCAGGCTGTCTCCGAGCCAGATGGACGTTGAGGTGGCTCGAGTAATGCTCCGTGTGCGGTACCAGTGGCTCGACGTGTCGCGCCGCTCAACTGCTCGGGTGTCCGCACCAATGAGGGTGAATGGGGGTGATAGAATGATTATTATTATTATTAAAGGTTACCTCCATGCGTCTCTCTCTCCTCACGTTACCCTCCTCCCGCTCTCACGACCCCCTCTCTCGCCCTGACCCTCGCGGCGGCTGCTACTGTCGGTGATCCTCCTCCGGCCATGGCTGGAGGGGGGGAGGCCTCGTGCCTCCCCCTCCCCCTCCTGCTTCCCCTCCGGCTTTGCCTGCAGCCCATGGAGGGGCTCCTGTGCTCCCAGGTGGTCCTCCTTCGCTCCTCCATGATGTTTCGGTCGTGGGGGGCTTTCCTCTCGCGCCTGCTGTGGACGGGGCTGGGCCTGCCCATGCCCCTGCGTCGTTCTCTGGTGGTGCCCCTGCCGATCTCGTCGACGGTCATCGCGGTGGTGTTCAGCTGGTAGCCCCAGCTCCGGCCACTTCTTCCTCTCCTGATGGTGTCGTTCGCGGTCTCCTGCCTGCCCCTCCGCCTATTACGAGTTGCCACGTTTTTGCCTTCCTCAGCACGCCTCCTCGAGGGGGCCTCTCTCTACCGTTGATCGACCCTCATCCGCCCTTGCTTACTCAACCATCTGGACAAGCAGCCAACCAGTCAACCTGCCCCACCACGTTGACCGGCCCCTCCTTCGACGGGGCAGGCACCAGATACGGTGCACTGTTTTCTACCAACGCCGTGAGAGGGGTCCCCTCCCCTGCTCCGGCAGCTTTCCTCCATGGCTCTTTAGCCCCCACGGTGGTTCCTTCTGCTGCTACGCCGATCAGGGTACTGGGCGCACGGCTTCCGGACGCTTCGGTGGAACCCCCCTACTGCCCCCTGTAGCGACCCGAGAATCCGATTACCGGGAAGGCCCGATAACCCGAGACTCGAACCGCCGCCCACGAGCCGGGAGGGCTCGGAAGGGCTAAAAAGGAGTGTGGAGGTACAAAGAAATAGGAAATAAGGCAGGACAATTCAACAATTAACAAAAATAAATAAACTACTACAACAGAGTCCAGTCCAATAGAAAGTACAGTCTAAAGCAGAAAAACATACCACATGCGAAGTGAACACTCGGCCTGGCAAGCTGGCAACTAAGAACCTCCATACTACACCCTCGAACCTCGAGGAAGAATCGCCACACTTGAAACGTAGGGGTGTGCCTCCTGTCACTGGTCCAGTAGGGATCCCGCAGAACCCCAACTGAGAAACAACGGCGGCACAAAAAGAAGTGATTACGGAAGCAGGAAAGTAACTACGGTGGTCGGTAAAACCTTGGCTCTACAGCTACTCCTACTGTACCAGAAAATACGACCAAGTCTCCCGTCGGGGGACAACCAAGCCACGCACCCGACCACCCGATTCCACGATCGGGGACCACCAGACACGAACCGCCCTAGCCACGCTACTAGGAAAAATGCCACGATACCTCCGTAACTGAGGCCTTCCCTCAAAAGGGCCTGAGCCAAAACCACACGATCAGGGAACACGGTCATGACCTCACCGTCGTGAACACAACGCTGTCTGGGGAAAGGCCCTCGGTGACGCTCACCGAAAACCCCAGACCTCGACTCCGGGAACACTCCCGAAACCACTCAAGAAGTCCCGTCTCGCGGATGGAAAACAGAACCCGGTACATGACTACACACATCACGTGACAGGAGCACCACCACTAGAAGAATGACCGGATGCATCCCCTGACGTCTTACACCGTGTCACAAGCGTCTAGCTACGATGCCCCGGGAGTGAGACTCAGACACGCAACAAGTACCACCACAAGGACTAGCTGGGGTCACGCTCGTCAGTGCGTGTCCTAAGCCCCCAACTACGTGTGCACACACAGACCATATGCTCTAGGTCGGGTCCTCTAACTGGTTTTCCCCCCCACCGGACTCTGGTGGCAAAGGCAAGGGGCCCTACGGTAACCAGCCTAAAAACCGCCTCTCTCGGGTCAGCCGCTCCACCACTCCCAGGTGGGTCAGCACACGCGTGCCATAAGAAGGCTACGACTAGTGGACGTGTCACATAACGTGGACACTAAAAACCATGCACGCACTCATTACGAGTAACACGGAGTAACAGGTGGCACGACACCACCAGACTCTAGATGGTCCACTAGACCTACAAAACCCAACGGCCTTTGAGTCACAAGACTCGGGGTCAAGACCGTTGCACACGACAGCACTGAGCCGTCAATTTGGCCTAATCCCTAGGTCCAAAACCACAATGCGATAACTCACGAGGCAGTTCACAACCGCCGAGACCCATCCCTCGAGGAGGGAACTTAAGAAACCTCCAGCCTCAGGCTGGGAGATTGGACTCACAGTCCAAGCCCACACACATGGCCCACTCGGAAGCCACCTTCCAGAGAAGCAACGACTTGCGGGGAAAACTCACCGCACTCACACCGATACACGGCGACTCGATCTAGCAAGAACACGGAAGCCCGGAACACCTGGGGTCGCCCGGAACACCTGGGGTCTCCCGGACCTGCCAAGCCCACGGGCACACTTATCGAGGTAACACGGTACCTCCAAACACCCCAAAACACGGTAACGAAACCCACGGGGTGTCCAGGACACTCACGAGGCCAAAGGTCGACCACTGGGTCACAACCGGGTCGACCGGAGACCAACACAACACAATTGGAATGCTAGAAGGTCACCCGGACCCTTAAACTCATGGGCACGTTAATCGAGGTAAATGGAACCTCCGGACACCCAAAGACATGGTCACGGAACTCCACGGGGTGTCCGGGACACACACGGCCCAAGGGGAGCACGATCAGCCGTAGACTGCCCGCCCTAGGCGGCCCGAGTGGTCCCCTCAAGATCGCGCTACCATCGCATAGCGCGTTCAGAACAGAACGCGCTATACACTGGTAGCGCGACAAGACAGATCGCGCTATAGACCTATAGCGCGACCATGACAAATCGCGCTAGGATCCCCTAGCGTGACAAGGCAGAATGTGCTAGGACCCTACAGCGCGACAGGAATCGCCTAACTGTTCATCTTCTCCGATGAACATGCCCCATCGGGGCGGCGCGACTCTCAAGAACATGCTAGCTGAGACTAGCGTGTTCTCAGTCCTCGCCCGAAAACGGTGGAAACGGAAGAAAAACCCATTCCACGCCCCATCCACCCCCAGGTGAAGGGGAAACAAAGGGGAAAACATTCCCCAACCTCTCTCGCACCGAGAGGACCCATTTAAACCCCAAAAACATGATCAAAACACAAGATTCGTCTCACACACCCAAAAACATGCATTTTCCCCAAATCCCTCGAATAAGCCCGCTCGGCTCACCACGGCCTACAAAACTCGCAGGAAATGAAGTCCGCGGGTTGAGGGTCCATCTCCCTACCTCCACCGAAGATTCGACGCACCGCGGATGCCGATCCACGAAGAAAACGCTATTGAAGCCTCGCCGTTCCACGAACCCACGGCCGAGCTTCACCGCGCCTCCACCACCTCGATCCTCACCCATCCTCACCCGTGCCTCGCCCGCGCCGTCCCCACCTCGCCCACGCTCCACCCCGTCGGTCTCCGGAGAGAGAGGGAGAGAGGAGAGAGCGTGAGAAGAGAGAGGGAGAGAAGAGAGAAACGAGAGGGGAGAGAGAGAAAAGGGTTATATATATAAGAAAATCCAGAAATTCTCATAAATACCAAAAAAATAGAAAATCACGTTTCCGCGATCCTCGGAACGCACCGATCGCAACGGTACCACTCGCGCCCTGGTGAACGGCTCAGTTCACCCGCAACGAGGTTCCGAAAGAATTACCGAAACACACACCGGGAATCGGAAAACACACGCGAAAAAGCCGCGGAATGCTTCCGGGCCTCCGAAACAACTCCGGATCACGCCGATCCGAACACGAAAGATGTCCGAAACGAAATTTCAGACACAACAAAGTTAGACACTCCGAGAAACCAGATCTGGGACCCACGAACAAGGATCCAAAAAATCCGGGGCATTACAGCCCTCCCCCCTTAAAAAAATTTCGTCCTCGAAATTCAGGACTAGCACCCAGCCACAGGGGAAGAATGCCTCAACCAACTGACAACGCTGTCAGGGCCCCAGCACAGAAAAACCTTGATTCTCACAAAACCATGATCATGAGGGATACGGCCAGACCATAATCATGAACGATGCCACGCTCCGCACACCGCACACACATCGGTCACTAGAGCAGGCATGATACAAAGGCGCAAGTCTGGTATCACCTCAGACACAACGGAAACAACTCACGGCATCGCTGCCACCCTCTTGCTCACCGAGGGAACGCAATCTGCACCACAAGAATCAATCCACCTGATGGGGACATCGCTTACCACTTCCCACTTCTCCACGGGTCCGGATGATTGCCATTATGTTCAGCTTGATTTCCTAAGTTCAGCTATGTATTTTTATATCTTTATTGAGTCATTTTGATGTAATTTTCCCTTTGTTTTGAGTCATATCCCTAGGTCATCATGCTATTTACCTATGTTTGTTAGGCTAGGGGGTCATATGGGCCCAATTAAATGGGCCTGGCCCATGGGCGCCCTCTTCCTTCCCCACCCCCTTGCTTATTTGCTTTTAGCACTTTCTCCAGGGACTTTTTGTAAATATTGGGATTCCTATAAATAGGACCCCAACTCCACTTGAGTTCAGTAATGAAAGTTTGAATGAATTTTGAGCATTAGTGCACCTCTCTCTCTCTCTCTATCTCTAGCTCTCTCTCTCTCTCTACTTCTCTCTCTCTCTCTCTAAAGGGGGCGAACCCCATTCTCTCTCCTCCCCACCCCAAATTTGAAATTCACTCTCTCTCCTCCCTATTCACCTCTAATTAAGACCCCTCCCCCTTCCCCATACCTCCCATTTAAGTCCCCTCCAACCCCTAGGTGGAATCCCTTTCTCCTAGGCACCTCTCCCTCCTCCCAAGCAACCTTTCCCCTTCCCCATACAACCTTTCATTTTCCCAAGGGAGAATCCCTTCTCCCAAGCACCCCTTCCTCTCCCCAACATAACCCTTCCCCTTCCCAAAGCAACATTAAACCCCATTAACCTCTCATTCAAACCAAAGGAGAGAGATCTCCCTCTCTCTCTCTCTATCCCAACCCAAATTCGCAGCTCCCCCTTCCTCCACCTGCTAGACCATCTTCCAGCCCCCATTCTGCCCCTCCCACACCTTAGATCACCCTATACCAGACCCCCACACAGCCCGGGGTCGCCCCCCACACACATCCACCCCATCTCCCACCCCATCTACCCCATTTTCTATATACTAGTGAGCAGCTGCAGTTCTGCAGAACCGCCCCCCTGTTGCAGCATCACCCACAACCTCATCTCGGATCTTCTGAGGGCGTGGCCTACATCAACGGAAATCTCTGCCAGTCTGCTTCGCCACCGCGTTGGTCTCGTCCTCATCCGAGGTCCGTGCTGCCCGGGAGGTCCAATCTCCCCCAACTGCGCAGAGTTCCTCATACCGAGCTCCTGAACCGGAAGAGAAGCTGTACCCCGAAGAATCGCAGAAGAATCAGGCCAAGAGCTCTTCAACAAAGTTCTTCCTCGCCCAGTCCTCGTTCAGAATCAAAAAGCGGAACTACGTTCGGCATCCGTGGGACAGAGTTACCATTTTTCTCCCTCGGCTACTCTAATCTCCGTCTCACAGTCTGCCTCAACCTGTCCTCACTATTCAGAGTCCCCCAGTCGACTCCGATCTCATTCGGCTTCCCCGTCAGTTTTTCTGCGAAGAGGGCTTGTCCACGGTTCCATAAACTCCGGCGGTTCGTGATTTGGAGTCCGGGAGCGGTCGGGGCAACCTCTGCAAATTACTGTCAGAAACAGGAAGCTACTGCGTCCAGATTCAATCACTCTGTTCGAAGCTCTTCCCGGACCAGCACCTTCTTCAGAAGAATTCAGCAAAATTCTGAGGCATCCCCGTTCCAGTTACAACGCGTTCGCCACTGGTCTTGTCATCAGAAAAATTCCAGAACGAGATCTACGACCTTGACATCGACTGTCAGTCAGCCATCACAGACAGCCAGCAGATTCGGCGTCGGCTTCTCCGCCCGCTTTTCGGCGAATCTCCCCTCCCCGCCTGGCCGGCTCACCGCCCCTCCCTGCGTGGAGGTAGTGTTTGCATGTAATACAAATCATCCCCACCCCAAGTCCACCCTCCTACGTGAGGCGTAGTGAATGTTATTATTAAACAGGGATCAAGCTACACCGGCGCAGTGTGCGGGGAACCCACACTTCCCCGCTCGCCCTCGTCTCCGAACGGGGTTGGTTTCTTCAAACCAACCAGGTGAGCTCTAACCTTTTCTCCATTTCCTTCTAGTGCTTGTTCATTTAATATCCGTAGAATCCGCTCCGTTGAGCAAGCGAGAGAGTGTCCGACCCCACGTGCTCCACTTACGAGCGGTCACTGTGGAGTGTGTGACAGAGGGACCTAGTGCTCCAAGTGGCACCCGGCCAGCCCCTTAATTGTGGGCTTCGTACCTTCGGGACGGCAACCCTAGCCTTGCTGGCACTCTACCAGCAAGGGTCTTGATCCATCACCTCCCCTTAGCATCATTTAGTCACCCCGGGCTCGTGTGTGTGCGACGGCGAATTGGCTCGATCTGCCAACTGAATTGCTATGTGGTTGTGATTGCGGAATAGGTCCTAAGTTTCTGTTTGCTTGCTGCATACCCCCTTAGTTGTGTCACATCACCACCGGTCAATGCCCACGCTCGGCGGACCAACCAAACGCCAGCTTCTCTGCCAGCTGACCACCACAAATTTGTCGGCTCCACGCCGAGGACCACTCCACACTCGGCAAGCCGAACGCCACAACAGCACGGGACCAACTCTATCGGAACTCAAACTTCGACAAAGCTCAGATCCCATCTGGGAAAACACAACTCAGAAACGGCCACCAAAAGGCCTCACTGGCACGCGGCTCTCTCCATTCTTGAGCCCCTACAACCAGCATCTTCTGTCCATGAAAGACCATCCTCTACTCACCAGCCATTCGTCAATGGGAAACCTCCATCGGCCCAGCAGGCACGATTCAACTCATGACAGGCCATCCGCTGACTCACGCACAGACCAACACCATAACCGATCTCGAACCTCACGCCAACTCTACCCTCTCAGGGGAGCACGGCGAAACCACATGACAAGATCTCCCCTCGGTCCTCATGTCACTCGACTCAGACTTACGGGGAATCCTCCCTTGCTGGCCGCAGACTGAGGATCAATATCCAACGCCAATGTCTCATCAGAGACCACCCTCCGATGCCAATCTCACAAAAAGGCCTCCGCCCACAGGCGTCACTCTTCCATCTGGTCTCATCAAATCCTTCAATCAATCCAAGTGGACACCTGTCAATCCCGACTCCCGCCCTTATCATAGAGCCACGGGACACACACAACCTCATACGATCCACGGCACACTTCTCCAAAACACAACAAGTGTCGCCTGCCACCACAGCAAGCAGGTCGACGACGCCACGACCAATGCACACGGGTCCGTAGACAATACACGCCTTACCACGGTCGACCACTCGGTCAACCAGACCAGCCACCCACGGCCACCAATCGGGACCCATAATCTCTCAAAGATCACTTCTCCAAAAACACGATCTCATCCGTGAACGCAACCTCCAACGCAAAAATAGGGTACTCATGCGGCAACCTCACCAGCACATTTCCCCAACTCTCCACCCGCCAATGCCATGAACCACAATATCTCAAGTAACGGCACGGCAACAACACGTCTCACGCCGCTAGAGACAACACACACCGATGAACCAACCCTCCGTTGCTCTACACTTCCTCAAAAATCCACCCGTAGCAACCAATGCTACGATCCGCGCACTCTGATCCACACACACAGCCACCACAACGCCAACTCGGGATCCACCATCCCGACAACCATCTGTAACCCCGCAGACTCTGATCCTCCGCACATCGGAAACCACAACACCAACCGTAATTCTCGCGAACACCGCCCAGCCGGCACTCGTCCTTCCGGAAAAGCACCAACACCCTCACACAACAAGAGAATTGGGCACAGCTCTCGCAGACAACCACCTGGCCAAGACAAGGAGCACGTCTCGCATGGACTTCATGGCACACAAGGCCAACCAATCCGAACACACAATGCAAGATGACGAACCTGGCCAACACAATTCTCTCCAACCAAAGGGGAAACCAACATACCTCCGACCAACGGAAGAATCTCCACGCTTTACCTGACCTCAAACCTCGCGCATGCTGGGAACAGCACCTTCCAACACCGAGAAAACCATCGCTTCCATCAAGTCAACGCCTCTGACACACTCGGCGAGTGTCACGTCGGACCACAATCACAGCATCTCTCGATGCACCACCGCTGCAATTCCTCGAACTGCAACACGCCACGCCAAGAGCCGCAACACGAGCCATAATCGACAATCGTCAATGCTCATCCTCGAGTCCTGGAACTCACCACGGAACCTTCACAACCCAAACCAAAACCAAGGCGAACATAACTCATTCGCACACAAGAGCACAAGAGCAAGACTTACTGGGACACCACAGCCCAATCCTACCTTGAAATCCGCAAGAATAACCAGGACCGACACGTCATTTCTGACGCCACAGATCACGATAAGAACGTCAGGCTCGACGAAACAGCAGCTCACCGAGAAGATCCTCCGCTCACCCAAGTACACTTATCGACCAAAGCACCCGCTCCAACGCCTCAAACCTCAACCTCAACGCCTCAGGGGCTGGATAAACCTTAAGTTAGAGTGGCCAGACTCAACAGTAGCCCCTTCGGAGCACACTTACTGCCACTTAACCATGAACAATACGCACCAGCCACCTACCCTCGCGGCAAATACCTCGAACACAGCACCACAGCAACGCACCTGCCAGCAACCTCTGCCCAACGTAGCACAACTGGGGTCACCACCGATGAGGGAGAAAGCCCTCGACCTCGATCCTCAGACCCCACGCTTGCACGAAAGTCGCAAAGAGCAACCACCGTCTCAGCGCCACACAGTGCACTCAAGCTCCCAAGCGAGAAACAAAGCGGAAAACAAGCACAAATCCCTATCCCAGCTGTCGACTGTACTGGACCTTATGGACTCTGATCACTGTAATATCTCGAATTCCTATGCACGTCCACAACCACCGCTCTGATACCAGCTGTAGCGACCCAAGAATCTGATTACCGGGAAGGCCCGATAACCCGAGACTCGAACCGCCGCCCACGAGCAGGGAGGGCTCGGAAGGGCTAAAAAGGAGTGTAAAGGTACAAAGAAATAGGAAATAAGGCAGGACAATTCAACAATTAACAGAAATAAATAAACAACTACAACAGAGTCCAGTCTAATAGAAAGTACAGTCTAAAGTAGTAAACCGTACCACATGCCAAGTGAACACTCGGCCCGGCAAGCTGGCAACTAAGAACCTCCGTACTGCACCCTCGAACCTCGAGGAAGAACTGCCGCACCTGAAATGCAGGGGTGAGCCTCCTGTCACTGGCCCAGTAGGGATCCCGCGGAACCCAAACTGAGAAACAACGGCGGCACGGAAAGAAGTGACTACGGAAGCAGGAAAGTAACTACGGTGGCCGGTAAAACCTCGGCTCTACAGCTACTCCTACTGTACCAGAAAACACGACCTAGTCTCCCGTCAGGGGACAACCAAGCCACGCACCTGACCACCTGATTCCACGATCGGGGACCACCAGACACGAACCGCCCTAGCCACGCTACTAGGAAAAATGCCACGATACCTCCGTAATGGAGGCCTGCCCTCAAAAGGGCCCGAGCCAAAACCACACGGTCAGGGAACACGGTCACGACCTCACCGTCGTGAACACAACGCTGTCTGGGAAAAGGCCCTCGGTGACGCTCACCGGAAACCCCAGACCTCGACTCCGGGAACACTCCCGAAACCACTCAAGAAGTCCCGTCTTGCGGACAAAAAATAGAACCCGGTACACGACAACACACGTCACGTGACAGGACCACCACCCACTAGAAGAACGACCAGATGCGTCCCCTGACATCTTACACCGCGTCACAAGTGTCTAGCTACGACGCCCCGGGCGTGAGACTCAGACACGCAACAAGTACCACCACAAGGACTAGTTGGGGTCACGCTCGTCAGCACGTGTCCTAAGCCCCCAACTACGTGTGCACACACAGACCATCTGCTCTAGGTCGGGTCCTCTAACTGGTTTTCCCCCCCACCGGACTCTGGTGGCAAAGGCAAGGGGCCCTACGGTAACCAACCTAAAAACAGCCTCTCTCAGGTCAGCCGCTCCACCACTCCCAGGTGGGTCAGCACACGCGTGCCGTAAGAAGGCTACGACTAGTGGACGTGTCACAGAACGTGGACACTGAAAACCACGCACGCACTCATTGCGAGTAACACGGAGTAACAGGTGGCACGACACCACCAGACTCTAGATGGTCCACTAGACCTACAAAACCCAACGGCCTTTGAGTCACAAGACTCGGGGTCAAGACCGTTGCACACGACAGCACTAAGCCATCAATTTGGCCTAATCCCTAGGTCCAAAACCACAATGCTATAACTCACGAGGTAGTTCACAACCGCCGAGACCCATCCCTCGAGGAGGGAACTTAAGAAACCTCCAGCCTCAGGCTGGGAGATTGGACTCACAGTCCAAGGCCACACACATGGCCCACTCGGAAGCCACCTTCCAGAGAAGCAACGACTTGCGGGGAAACCTCACCGCACTCACACCGATACACGGTGACTCGATCTAGCAAGAACACGAAAGCCCGGAACACCTGGGGTCACCCGGACTTGCCAAGCCCATTGGCACACTTATCGAGGTAACATGGTACCTCCAGACACCCCAAAACACGGTAACGAAACCCACGGGGTGTCCGAGACACTCATGAGGTCAAAGGTCGACCGCTGGGTCACAACCGGGTCAACCGGAGACCAACACAACACAATTGGAATGCTAGAAGGTCACCCGGACCCTTAAACTCATGGGCACGCTAATCGAGGTAAATGGAACCTCCGGACACCCAAAGACATGGTCACGGAACTCCACGGGGTGTCCGGGACACACACGGCCCAAGGGGAGCACGATCAGCCGTAGACTGCCCGCCCTAGGCGGCCCGAGTGGTCCCCTCAAGATCGCGCTACCATTGCATCGCGCGTTCAGAACAGAACGCGCTATACACTGGTAGCGCGACAAGACAGATCGCGCTATAGACCTATAGCGCGACCATGAAAAATCACGCTAGGATCCCCTAGCGTGACAAGGTAGAACGCGCTAGGACCCTGCAGCGTGATAGGAACCGCCTAACTATTCATCTTCTCAGATGAACACGCCCCATCGGGGCGGCGCGACTCTCAAGAACGCGCTAGCTGAGACTAGCGCATTCTCAGTCCACACCCGAAAATGAGGGAAACAGCAGAAAAACCCATTCCACGCCCCATCCACCCCCAGGTGAAGGGAAAACAAAGGGGAAAACATTCCCTAACCTCTCTAGCATCGAGAGGACCCATTTAAACCCCAAAAACACGATCAAAACAAAAGATTCGTCTCACACACCCAAAAACATGCATTTTCTCCAAATCCCTCGAATAAGCCCGCTCGGCTCACCACGGCCTACAAAACTAGCGGGAAATGAAGTCCGCGGGTTGAGGGTCCATCTCCCTACCTCCACCGAAGATTCGACGCACTGTGGATGCCGATCCACAAAGAAAACGCCGTTGAAGCCTCACCGTTCCACGAACCCACGGCCGAGCTTCACCGCGCCTCCACCACCTCGATCCTCACCCATCCTCGCCCGTGCCTCACCCGCGCCGTCCCCACCTCTCCCACGCTCCACCCTGTCGGCCGCCGGAGAGAGAGGGAGAGAGGAGAGAGCGTGAGAAGAGAGAGGGAGAGAAGAGAGAAATGAGAGGGGAGAGAGAGAAAAGGGTTATATATATAAAAATCCAAAAATTCTCATAAATACCAAAAAAATAGAAAATCACGTTTCCGCGATCCTCGGAACGCACCAATCGTAACGGTACCACTCGCGCCCTGGTGAACAGCCCGGTTCACCCGTAACGAGGTTCCGAAAGAATTACCGAAACACACACCGGGAATCAGAAAACACACGCGAAAAAGTCGCGGAACGCTTCCGGGCCTTCGAAATAACTCTGGATCGCGCCGATCTGAACATGAAAGATGTCCGAAATAAAATTTCGGACACAACAGAGTCGGACACTCCAAGAAACCAGAACCGGGACTCACGAACAAGGATCTGAAAAATCCGGGTCATTACACCCCCTGTCGGAGGTTTCTGCTCCTGCCGGTGGACCTTCTGCGTAGGCGTCGTCCCCTGGACAAAGGTGGCTTGCAACCCCTGCCGCCGTGCCCCCTTCGGCTGGTGTTGCTAGCCGCCCTCAAGCTTTGGGCCCTCCTCCTGCTGCTCCACAGCCCATTGGTGGTGCCCGACCACGTGCAGCTGCTGGCCCTTCATGGCCGGCGAAGGGAGCCGCCACGGATGTCGGTTTGGGAGGGCTCCTCCATGCTTCTCAGACCACAGGCACCACCCCCTCTTTCTCCCATGTGGTCCTGGCCTCCTTCACCCCGCCGGTGTTGCCTCTCTCCGTCCATGCTCCCGCCACCACCGACTCTGGTGAACCGGCGGCTTTCTTCTCCTTGGAGGAGGTTCAGCTAACCTGCCAACCCCTTGCTTTTTCTGTCATCGCTAGGACTCCCAAGGGGAGGCCTCCCTTCGCTGAAATCCGAGCGCACCTTGCCCAGTGATTTCAGTTTAAGGAGGACTTCCTGCTCAGCGCCATGGACCGTCGGCACCTTCTTCTCCGCTTCTCCAACCGGGAACACTACTTGAAGGTCCTGCTCAAAGAGTCATTGCTCGTCCAAGGGCGCCCCTTTTGGTTCTTTCAATGGGCTCTCGACTTCTCACCGGAGTAGGACTCACCTCTGGTTCCTGTCTGGATGGAGCTTCCGAGCCTTCGTGTTGACTTCTACCACGAAGCTTCCATCCTCTGCCTTGTTGGCAGCATAGGGCCGACCCTGAAGATCTATCGGAACATGCTATGCCTCACCCATGCGCACGCTGCGCGTGTGTGTGTCCTGCTGGACATCTCTAAGAAGCTCCCCCACCGTCTTTGGGTTGGCATTGGCTCAGGCGGTATTTGGCAGCCAGTGGTGTTTCCAGATCCCCCTCTCTTCTGCTCCAACTACCGCCGCTTGGGTCACGTGGCCGGGGACTGCAAAAAGAAGCCCCCCCCAACCGCCGGCCAAGGTGGTGGTTGCCGCTGCTCCTGGTGGTAGGGGACACCCTCCTACCTCCGTTGTTCCTCCTGGACCGATCTGGAAGCCCACGGGTGGCACCAGGATTTTGCCTGCGCCTGGCAATCCGTTGCCATCCTTGGGCGCAGCTGCCTTGGCTGGGCCCTCTACTTCCACTCCCCTACTAGCTATCTTCACGTCCCAGCCTGTTCTTGGAGGCCCCGGCGATGCATCTTCAGCTTCGGTATCAGCTGCGCCTACTCCGGGTGTCGCTTCTCCAGCCTTGGTTCCAGCGGCGTCTGTAGCCGCCCCGGGAGCCTCTCCCCATGTGGGTGTGGATAGCCCTCATGAGCACCTTGCGGCCTGTGGGGCTCCCATTCCTTCGTCAGCTGTGCGCGTCCAAGGGCCGGAGTTGGTTCCTCCGGTTGACCTCACAGCATCGTCTTCCCCAGCTTCCTCCACGGGGATTGTCCAGCCCCCTGTTCCTTGTGCACGGGTTGATGCCCTCCCTTCTGTGCACTCCGCTGCTGCCGTAGGGGAGCTGGGGCCCTGGACCCCACCAATCTCTGCTGGACCGGGCCTAGCTGCTGCAAAGGGGACTAAGGCTGTGGCGCCCCATGCCTCTGCCCGCTGTGGGGAGCCCAAGCCGGCTTCACTACTCTCTGCTCCCTTGTGCTCTGTCTCCGTGATTCCTGGTGGCGATACTTTTGTGGGAGCCAGCCCTTCGTTATCTCCTCTCCCTGCTGGTCGGGCGGGACTTTCTGTAACTGGTCGTCCAGCCCAGCCTTTGCCGGACTGCCACCCCCTTGCCCCTGTGGCGGCCGGTGCTCCCGGCCCTGTTGCCTCCCAGGGGCTTCTCGCCGCCCCGACTTCCGCTCAAGCTACTGGTGTCGAAGGTTTACAGCCACCCTCCTTCGGCTTAGACCTTATAGGTGGTCCATCCTCATCCACAGTGGTTCTCCGACCTGTGGCTACTTTTGGTCCTGGCTTTGAAGAGGGTGGGCCTCCAGGTCGTCTGGGCTCACCCCTTTCAACCTCTAGTGGCCATGCCTCCGTGGAGACCAATTCGCTTCATGCCACTCCTTCTGCGCATCCGCCAGCGGGGTCTCACCCCCCTACTACTCAGGCTTCTGTCCGTGGGGAGGATGTTCCACCTCCGTGCGTTGCCTCGTCAGAGGCTGCCCCCTGCCGACCGCCTCGTCTGTTGCTACGTGGTCCTCAGCCTCCGGGGCTGGATGCTCAGCCCCAAGGCGGGCCCTCTTTGCCTCCTCCTGGTCTCAATGTCGCTGCTGTGGCTTGGTCCCCAGGGCCGCAGCACCCCACCATGGCGGGTAGGGTTGCCGTGCCGGTGCCACCTACCTCCACTCCAACGCCACCCCCCCGCCTCTCTTTTGCCCAAGCCCTGAAGAAGAAAATCAACCGGGAGCCGCCCGGTTTGATTGTTGACTCTGCTCCGTCCCCTGTTCCGTTGCGTGCTGCGGACGCCGTGCCACCCGCGGTTCTTGGTTCTGGTATCAAGCTCCCTCAGCTCGTCCAGCTTCTCACCTTCCCCGGGCTTGAGCCTACGTTGGGGTTCAGTGACTTTGCGGCGGCTCATGCGGCTTTCGTGGGTGACCCTGTCCTGGACCGTTCGCGGCTGGGGTCGAGGACGGATGCCGGTCCCTCCCGGTGTTCCTACCGGCGCTCCAACTCCACTTCTTCTTCCCGCAATCGGCTGTGCAGTTTTGACGAGGTTCCTCCTCCTCCCCGTTGCTCACTTCGGCTCCAGTCAGCCTCAACGGCGCCCCACACGCCGGTCCACTCTTCCGTCTCCGAGGGCCTCGATTGTGATGGTTCGGACCTTGACCCTCTTGATTGGCCAGAGTCTCCGGAATGGATGCGCGGAATCCATTCTTCGCTCTCTTCCGACTCTGAAGGGGTTTTCGATGAAGACTCTATCTTGTTTGGGCTGTGATCTTTACTTGTGCTGTGGGTCCCTGGGTTCTGCGCCCTGCCCACGTCTTGGCCTCTCTTGGCCTCTTCCTTTTGTGGGCCTTTTGGCTTTGTACTAGTCTTTCCCCTCCTCGGGCGACGTTCCCCTCCCCTCCCCATGTTCCCCTTTCTTTTACTTCTTTCCTTAATGAAAACGCTTGCCTGGCTGTCGGGGTAGTGTGTTCATCTTCTTCCGAAATGAAGGGATGAACCCCCTCCCCCATCTACCACCTTGCAAGTATTAACTTGAGTTAAAAAAGAGAATGGGGTATTTGACCACCTTATAAGTTGGCTCGGTTGGGACCCCGGTCGGGCCGGTTAGCCGCCACCGGTCGACCAGTTTTTTGTTTCTTTTTCTTTTCTTTTCTATTTTTTTTTATAAATGGGGGGACTAACAACCGACCTTCTGATTTGAGCCAACGTCATGAAGTGGAGGGAAGGAGATAGATGCAGATTTGAGGAAAGTTTCTAACTCCCCCTCAGAAGTTACCTTAGATCCGACATCACTGGGTCCACAATTATTTATCCAAGGAATATCTAGCCTTAAAAAAAAAATTTCAAGGAAGGCTATACATATAATTACATTCAAGCATGCAGGAGTGTATGTGAACACACAAGGTATTAAAAGTAACGACAATATGCATGTTTTCCTACCCTTAATGCATATGAGCTTCTACAAATGCAAATCTTAACCAAAGTGCAAACCTATGCATCTATGTTCTCACCCTTGCACATCCCAAGTTCTCTTCTTGTCTTGTTAAATTGATCCTGGTTGAGGGGTTTGGTGAAGATGTCAGCTAGTTGATTGTGTGTGTCAATGAAGTTCAATTCAAAGACCCCCTTTCCTACATGATCTCTCAGAAAGTGATGACGAATATCAATATACTTGGTTCTAGAATGTTGAACAGGATTTTTAGACAAACTGATTGCAGTGGTATTATCACACAAGATTGGCACACATTTCATCTCAGTATCTAAATCAAGCAATTGATTTTTGATCCAAAGTACTTGGGCTCCACAACTTCCGGCGGCTACATATTCAGCCTCAACCGTTGAGAGAGCTACTGAATATTGTTTCTTGGAGGCCCATGAGACTAGGCACCCACCAAGAAACTGACAGTACCCACTAGTACTTTTACGATCTACAATATATCTAGCATAATCCGCATCGGTGTATGCAATCAAATCAAAAGAACTACCAATGGGAAACCACAAGCCAAAATCTATTGTGCCAAGTAAGTATCTAAAAATGCATTTAACAGTCGATAAATGAGATTCTTTAGGGCATGACTGAAAACGGGCACAAAGACATACACTGAATTGAATGTCAGGGGGACATGGTATAAGATACAGTAGTGATCTGATCATATCTCGAAACAGTGTAGGATCTACTGTTTTACCATTTTCATCTTTGTCTAACTTCGAGGTTGTGGCCATTGGAGTTGACAAAGGTTTTGCTTCAGTCATCCCATATTTCTTCAACAGCTCCATTATGTACTTGGCTTGACTTATGAAAATGCCCTCAGATGTTTGCTTCACCTGCAGTCTAAGAAAGAATGTTAATTCACCCATTAAATCTCAAATTCTCCTTGCATAATTTCTACAAATTCATCACATAGCGCATTATTAGTAGCTCCAAAAATTATGTCATTGACATACACTTGAACTACTAATATATCTTTACCTGATTTCTTTGTGAAAAGTGTTTGATCAACCTTACCTCTCTTGAAACCATTTTCAATCAGAAATGAGGTGAGCCGTTCATACCATGCCCTTGGTGCTTGCTTCAGTCCATACAAGGTCTTCTGGAGCTTGTACACATGTTGTGGATGTATAGGGTCTTCAAAACCGGGAGGTTATTCTACAAAAACATTCTCTTTGATATACCCATTTAGAAAAGCAGATTTAACATCCATTTGAAATAATTTGAAGTTAGATGAGCAAGCATAAGATAATAAAATCCAGACGGCTTCTAGACGAGCAACCGGTGCAAATGACTCATCAAAATCAATACCCATCTCCTGGCTATACCCTTTGGCCACAAGTTGGACCTTGTTCCTAACAACCAATCCCGTACCATTTAACTTATTTCTGAAAACCCATCGGGTTCCAATTATGGATTGATTCTTAGGTCGTGGCACTAGAGTCCACACCTGGTTTCTTTCAAACTGGTGCAACTCTTCATGCATAGCCTGGATCCAAGATTCATTTTGAAGAGCTTCATGGATATCCTTAGGCTCTTCCTGTGAGATTAAGGCTATCAAATCCTCTTCTTCTACTTACCTTAGAGATGCTCTGGTTCTTACCCCATCTTGAGGATTATCGATTATGTTTTTAGCTGGATGATCCTTTAAGAATGTGGAGGTGCTTGGCAAGTCGGGGTGCTGCACTTGCTGCTCTTGCAGTGTTTCAATTGAAGGATCTTCATCTTCTTCACTCTTGCTGGGTATTCCTTCCCTTGGTTCATCCTTGGCTTTAAGCATTGGTTGAATCTTTGGGGGCTTCTCCTGCATCCACAATTTGCATAGTCAGTTTTAGTTCATATTCATCAAAAATCACATGAGGACTTTCTTCAACAACCAAAGTCTGTTTATTAAACACTCGATAAGCTCTAGAGTTAAGTGCATACCCTAGGAAAGTTCCCTTGTCACTTTTCTCATCAAACTTACCTAGGTTGGACTTACCATTGTTCAGGATGAAACATGAACATCCAAAGGGTTTAAGATGAGAAATATTCGATTTCTTACCCTTGTAGAGCTCATAGGGAGTTTTCTTCAAAATGGGCCTTACCATTGCCCTGTTGATGATGTAACACGCCGTACTTATCTCCTCAGCCCAAAAATATTTTGGTAGAGAATTTTCACTTAACATGGTCTGTGCCATGTCTATCAATGTTCTATTTTTCCTCTCCACCACTCCATTTTGTTGGGGCATCCTTGGTGATGAAAAGTTATGCGTATACCCGTGCTCTTCATAGAAATTGCTAAAATCATGATTTTCAAATTCACCACCATGATCACTTTGGATGGTAGTGATAAGATAGCCTCTATCATTTTGGATTTTTCTGCAAAACACTTGAACTTCCATCAATGCATCATTTTTATTGGATAGAAATAGCACCCATGTAAATCTGGAATAATCATCAACAATCATAAAACCATAGCATTTCCCTCCTAGGCTGGATGTCCTAGTTGGGCCCAACAAATCAAGATGCAACAGTTCCAAAGGCCGTGAGGTGGAAACAATGTTTTTATTTTTGAAAGATATGTGTGTTTGCTTGGCTTTTGTGCAAGCCTCATAGATTTTATGACTTTCAAACTTTAACTTTGGCAAGCCATTCACCAAGTCATGTTTAGACAACTTGGAGATTACTCCAAAACTAGCATGACCTAGTCTTCGGTGCCATAGCCATGCATTATCAAGATTGTTTGCTACCAAGCACACATCATCATGGGAAACATCATCAAAATCAATAGTATATACATTGTTGCTTCTCTTACCGATGAATCTGATTTCATTGGAAGTTTTATTTATGACAAGGCAATGGGTTTCATCAAAAATAATTTTAAAACCCTTGTCACATAGCTGGCTAATGCTCAAGAGATTGTGATTTAAGCCTTTCACCAAAAGCACATTCTCGATAAGAATTTCAGAATTCTTACCTATATTGCCGATTCTAATGATTTTACCTTTATCCTTGCCTCCAAAAGCAACTGAACCTCCATCCTTGTCTTGCAGTGTAGAGAACACCTTCTTGTCCCCTGCCATATGTCTTGAACAGCCGCTATCCAAGTACCATTTGCTCCCCCTGGCTTCAAGACATATCTGCAAGAAACAACATTCTCATGCAAATGATTTTGGTACCCAAGCTAGTTTGGGTCCGTAGGAGTTAGTCCAATTCTATGCATATCTTTTCTTGGTCCAAAGAACATGATTTCTTGGTAAGTTTTGTTTGAACCAGCAATTTGCAACAACATGACCAAATCTACCACAATGATAACAATTAACAGGTGCAAACTTTCTTTGAAATTGTCGTGGTTTGGGTTAGACATGTTCTGGCTTAGAGTTGGAACATGAAACATGGTTGTTTTCTTTTTCATGAACAAAGGATGTAGTAATCTTATGCTCAATGAATTTTTATTTTGGGGAGTGTATCCCAATCCTTCTTTTTGAAAGTTGACTTTCACTCCCAACAAGTTGTCTAAGTTTTATTTGCCCTTGACAAACCTAGATAAGGTGGACTTAAGTTCAGCCACTTCTTCACCCAGACTCACATTTTTCTTTTCAAGTTCTGAATTTATGGATTTCAGAACTTCTTCTTCATTTTTCAACTTCTCAACAGCTTTTTCAATTTCTAAAAATTTACACATCAATTCCTCCTGATTTTCTCACTAGCTGAAATTATTTGCAACATGCTTTCTTTTTCTTCCGTCAACTCAAACCATTCTTGTTCCAATTTTTCAAACTTAACAAAAATATCCTCATGTGTTAACTCATCAATCTTTTCCTTGAGATTTTTATTTTCAGATCTGATTTTCTAATATTTCAAATATAACTTCTCATATTATGACTCTCATTGTTCATTTGAAATAAAGTCAGGGTCAGAATTTACCTCAGTTGAGTCATCCTCATCTGCTATGAGGCACAGGCTTTCCACGAGCTCTTGTATCTCCTCATCGTACGATTCATCCTCTTCATCGCTCCATGTGGCGACCATGGCTTTGGGTTTTTTGAATTTATCTTTCTTGAATTTCTTCTTCAGATCTGGGCACTCTCCCCTCATGTGCCCAGACTTCTTGCATTCGTAGCATATGATGCTACTTAATTTGCTTGGCTCGCCCTTGGTTTGAGTGGGCTTCCTTTTCCCCTTTCTGAAATTGCCTTGGAAGTTTCTCTTCTTCCTCAAAAACCTTTTCACTTGGCGAGTTATCATGGCCAAGTCTTCTTCTTTGTTGCTTCCTTCACTTGATTCTTCTTCTTGAAAGTCGTCACCAGATTGGTGAGCTCTCAATCCAATTGCTTTCTTCTTCTTTGTATCTTCCTCGGTTGTTCTCTTCATATTTATCTCATAGGTCATGAGCGGCCCTATGAGTTCATCCAAGGAAAGTGCGGATAGATTTTTGGAATCTTCAATCACTGTGGCTTTTGTGTGCCACGCGGACGGAAGTGACCTCAAAACTTTCCTTGTCACGCCCCGAGCTTTTATTACAGCGGAAGATGATCTCGGGAAACGTGAACAGCCGGTATGGTAAGTCTCTTGCAAGCAAGAATATTCAGAGCGCAACAACAATCACACAAAAATGCAATTGCACAATAAGTTACTCAAACCTTCACTTTTATTAGTCAGGAAAATAACTAAATACATCAATTAGTCAACTCTTTCAAATCTACTTGACTCAATAAAAATGAAAAATTACATGGACTCGATCTAGACATTATCGACTCCTAAGTCTTCACTCTCAATTTCATACGACTTTCATTCACTCTCGGACCCATCACTTGCATAACTTGAATCCGAATCGAACTACTTGCATGTCCTGCAAAGATTGAAAATAAGTAATGAGCACACTTGCCCAGTAGGCATCTTCGCATCAACATGATTGCCAATATTAAAGTGATTAGCATTTTAGCTCTAAAAAATAAGGTAAAATCATGCGAAATGATCAGACATGCGATTCCAAACCAAAATAACAAGATATGATCAAGCTTAGAATATGAGAATATGAATCAATCAAGTGTAATTAAGCAAGAATGTAGTAATGGCCTTTCATGAACAAGAATGTACAAGAAAGTCATGTAACAAGTAAGAATGTACTCTTCACTTAGTAGCAAGTACTTCATGAATTTCTGTGGAATATCACTTTGTGGATAATTTCGTGATTACCGTGATACCATGATGCCCTGGATTTTTACTTATTTATAAAGAAAGTACTCCCAGCGCAATGCGACGCCAGTAGCATCATACCCCATGATTTATAATAGTATGTTTCCGACAATCAGCCGAGGGGACTAGCATAGAGCCATTGAACACAATTAGTGCTCGATCAGCATCTTCAAGTACAAATCAAGCTACTTCCACGCATGTAAATAATGTGGCCAAGAATGTTTGATTTCAAGGATAATTCATGATAAGGTAACTAAAAATACGAACACTTGTACAAGGAAATAAGGAATTTCAATAAATACTTTAATGACTAGGTTATGCCATAGAAATAAATCGGTAGCATAACGGTATGTTCTTTATCTTTCATAACTTAGTTAAATCATCTTGATAAAGGTGACATGTCCTAGAGATTCAATAGTCTTTCTAGGATCATATGGATATTAACCCTTGGGCCAAACCTTGGGTTAACTAAACTCAAGTATTTTAGCGGTCTATAACTGGGCCGTTACATGAATATAGCGGTCTAGTTCTGGACCATTAAATACAAGACTTCGATATTTGAAAACATGCTCTCTGGAGTCTTTGGCGGTCAAAGGTAGATCCGTCAAGGTTCCTTTAGCGGTCTATATAAGGCGCGCTATAAGACTATGGCGGTCGACTATTGGGCCGCTAAGATCTAGAAATATAAAACGTCGGTAGTGCTTTCTAGGTAAATGGGCTTTAATGGTACAACCAACTCGGCGTCCTAGTGGGAATCCCAGGCTCGTGGAGAATTACGGAGGCCTTGAAATAAGATTTCATAGTCCATTGGAAGGAATATCCAAAGGAGATGTTATCATGTCCAAGATTATGTTCCTATAGTGCAAGATGTGTAACTAATAGTCATATACCGGAATATATGCCATGAACTTATAGAAATGACTCTATAGATGAGGGAGAATAGGTTCAGTGATTAAATACACGTTGAAACCCCATCAATGTAGCATTTAAACCATAGAGTTAGTACAAAATTATATGGTTTTGGCTTGAAATTATCATATGCTCAAAATAATCCAATTAGGATAAAGAACATGAAATCAACCATTATGAGTACTAGTTAAGTCCCAAAGTCATAAAACAATACTTTAAAACAAGTTTGGACATAATTATCTAGGCATAACATAGGCTAAAGTGGACTATTTTTAAGACTGTCTCTGGTTGACAGAACACAGAGCTGTAGCGGTCTAAGGTAGACGCGTTACAGTGTTGTAGAGGTTTATCGTAAAGGCGCCAGAGTGATTTTAGCGCTCTACTTCTGGTTCGCCAGAAATTACATAGAAATCACGTTTGCAGGGTGTCTGGCGGTTTATCGCAAGGCCGCTATATTATGTTGGCGGTCGAACTTTAAGCCGCTAGAGCACGTCTGACAGTAAATAAAATAAGAAGATTCTAAGGTTCTTAACTCACATCATGTCTGGAAATCAACATATTTATAAAACTACTACATGATAGAACGAGAAATAGGCTGCAATATGCATGGGAATCATGTATTGGAATAAGAGAATTTATTTGGTTCATTAAGGTTAAGGAATATGCATGAATGAAATACTAAGTGTATAGGTCCTATTAAAACATGAAATCCTCCACACATAAAGCATGAAATAGAGTAAAACCAGAGGGCTTTTATCCCTAGAGTAGTATTTTTGCCATTCATGAGATGACCTACCTTTGTTAAGGCTTTAAATCTCTGAATTCGATGTTAGAAGTGAGCCCTAGTTTCTGCTCCTTCCAATGATAAATCAGCAAGTTCACGCCCTGATATCTCCGGATCCACTTGTCCTAATGGCGTGAAATTTGGAGGGTAAGAAGTAGATACTAAGGGGAACAAAAAGTTCTAAAGGCACTAACGCTAAATACCTTGATTTGGTTCCCTAATTCTTTGATCTTCACCGGACTTTCGCTCAGTTTCCTGGGTCACTAAGATGGAACCAGCAACTTTGCATGCTTCTATCTCCTCGTGTGCTTGATCTCCTAGCATGAAATTTTGGGGGATGTTAGTCCTATATATTATCAATAAAAACCTATAAAGAACCTACCTAAAATAATATCGTCTTACCTTGATTCCACACGAGCCAATGTAGGGGTCACGCAGGTCAAAACTAGGTCCTATTTATAGGGGTTTTGCTAGAGTTTGAGGATTAGCTCGATTCTAGAGTCCTTGTTAAAGTTTAGATCGACTTATGAGAGTCCTATAGATGTTTACTAGTCCGTCCATCTCGATCTCTAAGAGATAGAGTCTTAAAAATCTAATCTTTTTGCTCGTTCTTTCATTCACGGAACTGACAGAATGTAGCGGTCGTAGATTGGACCGCCAAAGTCCCTGTAGCGGTTTTACGATATACCGCCACACGCATTGGGTGCCAAATTTGAAATGAGTTTAAATTCTAATTTTGGTTTATCTACTAAATTATCTAAATAAGTTAATTAACCTTCTAGAATATGGGCCAAACTTCATGGGCTTGGTCCATAAGTCCGTTGGGCTTCATGTAAATAGGCTAGGTTAATGGTTTACCATAATTGGGCCTTAATAATGATTTATTTAGCCTAATATTTATTTATTAATCTATTTTGATCTTTAAAATTCCCAGAAAATACTTAAATACTCTAGAAATAATTTATAAAAATTCTGGGGCATTACACCCTCCCCCACTTAAGAGAAATTGGTCCCCAAATTCAATATATGGATTGTGGAGAGTGTACTTACATTCAAATAATTCTAGAAATCTTTTGCGCATAGCCTCTTCGGTTTCCCACGTTTCTCCTGATTTTGTCCACTGGATTTTGACTATTGGAATAGTCTTGTTCCGAAGTTGACGTACCTCTCGTTCAAGGATTTTGATTGGTTTTTGCTCATATGTCAAATCCTTCTTAATCTCCAGATTGTCGTAGGTGATGACATGGAAAGGATCATGAACATATTTCTTGAGCATCGAGACGTGAAATACATCATGAACTTCAGATAGTTGAGGAGGTAAAGTAATTCAATAAGCTACTTCACCAACTCTTTTCAAAATTTTAAAAGGACCAATAAATCTTGGAGTAAGCTTGCCCTTAATACCAAATCTTCGAATTCCTCGACCTGGAGAAACCTTAAGAAATACATGATCACCTACTTGAAACTCCAAGTCGCGCCTTCGATTGTTAGCATATGATTTCTGCCTGTCTTGGGCCATCTGAAGTCTTTCTCGAATGAGTTTAATCTTCTCGGTAGTATCCCTAATAATATCGGGACCGAGAAATTGCCTCTCTCCTACTTCATTCCAACAGATAGGGGAACGATAACTCCTTCCATAAAGAGCTTCCATTTGTATATTAGCCTGATAGCTATTATTGTACACAAATTCTACTAGAGGCAAGTGATCATGCCAACTTCCTCCAAAGTCAATAGCACAAGCCCTGAGCATATCTTCTACCACTTGATTCGTCCTCTCCGTTTGACCATCAGTTTGTGGATGGAATGCAGTGCTAAAGTTTAGTTGGGTCCCTAAAGAATGTTGTAGACCCTTCTAGAATTGTGAAGTAAACAGAGGATCTCGGTCAGAAATAATGCTGACTGGGACACCATGCAATTTGATGATATCCACCGACCATCTACTTATTAGCAATTCTTGAGCATCCTTATGTATAAGGCTGCGAGAATATCCACCGACCATCTACTCTTTATTGGCAGAAAATGTGCAGACTTAGTCAATCGGTCTATAATTACTCATATACCATCGTGTCCTCCTCTTGTTTTAGGTAAACCCATAATGAAATTCATCCCTATACTTTCTCATTTCCATTCGGGAATATTTAAGGGGTGTAATTTACCTGCGGGTCTTAAATGCTCTACCTTTACTTGTTGACAAGTGAGACAGCGGGACACGAAATCTGCCACTTCTCTTTTCATGTTAGGCCACCAGAAGTTCCTTTTCAGATCCTGATACATTTTTGTACCACCGGGATGAATGGTATATTTGGAATTGTGAGCTTCTTCCAGAATCAGTTTCTTAGTATCAACATGATCCGGTATACAAATTTGATCCCTGAATAATAATCTTCCATCGTCGGGAATAGAGAAATCCGGCCTTTGCTCAATATTGGCTTTAATATCTAGTAATACTGGATCATTATCTTGTAGCTTGACCAGATCTTCTATTAATGTAGGTTGAGTTTGAATACTGGCCATAAAGTAATCTTCTTCCTTCATGTCAATATCTAAATTCAACTGAGCAAATTGAGGAATGAGATTAGTCATACTAATCATGAGACTTGATAGCTTTCCCATTGGTTTTCTGCTAAGTGCATCCGCTACAGCATTAGCCTTGCCAGGATGATATTGAATAGCAAAATCAAAGTCTTTTAGGTATTATAACCATCTTCTTTGCCTCATATTCAGCTCCTTTTGGGAGAACAAATACTTCAAACTTTTGTGGTCTAAATAAATCGTACATTTTTCTCCGTAAAGATAGTGACGCCAAATTTTTAAGGTAAATATAACAGCCGCTAATTCTAAATCATGCACAGGATAATTCTCTTCGTGACGTTTCAATTGTCTTGAAGAATAGCAAATCACATTTCCATTTTGTATAAGAACGCACCCTAAGTCAATACCAGATGCATCTGCATATACTTCAAATCCACCACCCTCCGCCGGCAGTGTTAAAATTGGTGCAGTAGTGAAGTGATCCTTAAGAGTTAGGAAACTCTCCTCGCAGTCCTTCGACCATATAAAAGGATTTTCTTTTCTTGTAAGTCTAGTCAAAGGAACGGTGATCTTGGAGAAATCCTTAATAAATCTTCTGTAATAACCAGCCAGGCCCAGAAAACTTCTAACTTCTGACACGGTCGTTGGCCGACTCCAGTTTTTGACAGCTTCCACTTTAGAAGGATCCACAGCAATACCTTCTTTTGAAATAATATGTCCAAGAAATGAGACTTCCTTAAGCCAGAACTCACATTTACTAAGTTTGGCATAAAGCTTATGTTCTCTTAAAGTCTGCAAGGCTATCCTTAAATGTTCTTCATGTTCTTCCTTTGTTTTGGAATATATGAGAATGTCCTCAATGAATACGACCACAAATTGGTCGAGATATGGCCTGAAGACGTTATTCATAAGTTGCATAAATGCGGCCGGGGCATTAGTTAACCCGAACAGCATCACCACAAATTCATAGTAGCCATAACGACTCCGGAAAGCTGTCTTTTATATGTCTTCATCCTTGATCTTGAGTTGATGATAGCTTGACCTGAGGTCTATTTTGAAAAAATATTCTGCTCTCGAAAGCTGATCAAAGAGCTCATCAATACGCGGCAACAGATACTTGTCCTTGATAGTAAGCTGATTCAGTCGTCGGTAATCGATACATAACCTGAGAGACACATCTTTCTTCTTGACAAAAAGAATCGACGCATCCCAAGGGGATGTGCTAGGTCAAATAAAACCCATGTCAAGTAGCTCCTGTAGTTGTCTCTTTAATTCCTTGAGTTCTGGGGGAGACATCCTATAGGGAGCTATTGAAACAGGTGCCGCTCCAGGAATGAGTTCAATGAAAAAGTTTACTTCCCTTTCAGGCGATAAATCGGGTAAATCTGATGGAAATACATCCGGAAAATTATTGACAATCGGGATATCTTCTAAGATGATCTCTTTGGATTCGGTGAGGATAACGGAAGCAAGAAAAGCTACACATCCTTGGGAAATTAATTTGCAAGCGTGCAGAGATGAAATAATGACATGATGCTTCCTATATTTGACACCAAGGAAGGAAAACCTTAGAAGACCAGGTTTGCAAAAGGATATTATCCTATTCCGGCAATTTATGTAGGTATCATGGTCAACAAGCCAATCTATGCCTAGAATAGCATCATAGCCCTCCATATCAAGGCATACGAGATTTGCAGGAAGATTATGTCCTTCTACCATTACCTCACTATTTGGATAATAGTTGGTGAGTTTGGTTCCGGGGCCTAAAGGCATAGTAATAGCAAGGTCCGAAGGTAAGGGAACTGATAAAATTGGCAATATTTTTGCAAAAGCGGTGGATATGAAGGAATGAGAAGCACCGGTATCAAATAGCACAAATGCAGGATGGGAATAAATGTGAACAGTACCTTCCATAAGCCCATCATTTGGGGGCGCTTCATTATCTTCTAGAATAGCATTAAGGCGAGCTTGCCATTTACGTCCACTTCCAGAAGATAGCTCCTTCATAAGGGGGCAATCCGACATACGGTGCTCCCTGCTGCCACAACGGAGACAAGCGCCAAGGCGCTTCCAGCATTCTTCAGTCGAATGACCAAACTTCTCACAGAAAGTACAGGCCGTGGCGACCTGCTTGTCTTCTTCCTTGACTTTCTTGTTCTTGTGGTAGCCACTACCACTCCCATTTCGAGATCTTTTCTTGCTATTACGGGATTTGTAGGGTTCCGTGATGCTGAACTTCTTCTTCTTATCATGCCGATCAGACCTTCGGCTCGGTTCCTCTCCCTTTCCTTTTAATTTCTCTACTTTCTCTAAGGTCCTCTCGCATAGATGCGCTCGCTGGACCATCTCCGTATAAGTACGGATATTTTGAGTCCCCAGTTGCTGAATATACACGGGCCTTAATCCATCCATAAACTGATTAGCCTTTAGCAAATCAGTGCTAATCAAGTGCGGAGCATATGGCACCAGCCTGGAAAATTATAGTTCATACTCAGCCACCGACATCATGCCCTGGCGTAGAGAAGTAAACTCCATAGCCTTCCGCTCTTTGATGTGCTCAGAAAAGTACTTGGCTCAAAAGAGCGTAAGGAAGCCTTCCCACGTGTGCGGTGCATCAGCTGGGGGTGTAGGAACGGACTTCCACCACGTACGGGCGTCTTTATTCAATTGAAAGGTAGCAAGGCGAACCTTTTCTTGATCCGCACATTGCATAACCTCGAAAATACGGTTCATTTCATCTATCCAGTTTTCAGCTTCATATGGATTTGAGGAACCCAAAAATCTCGGAGGGTTTAAGCTTCGGAAATTACGATGTAGGTCTCCAGCCCTCGCTTCTGTGCCAGCTTACGCCATGGTTTGTAGTGCTTGTGTTAGACCAGCGACGGTCTCTTGCATGCCGTTCCAATCTACGCGATGAGCCATTGCAAATAAGAATAAGGTACCTAAGAGAATAACAAATTGTTAATTCTCATGGAAATTTTGAAAGGGTTAATCTAAAGCTAAATTATTATCTTATCCCGGGCTCTACCCAATTCTCATATAGGTGAGGAATTTCTTTCCTAGTTTTCATAGGTGTGGGTCCGTAACCTTGGACTTATCATATGATATGACTTTTCTCCCTAAGCCCTTGGACTTAGGCTCTGATACAAACTTAACTGTCATGCCCCGAGCTTTTATTACAGCGGAAGATGATCTCAGGAAACTTGAACAGTCGACATGGTAAGCCTCTTGCAAGTAAGAATATTCAGAGCGTAATAACAATCACACAAAAATACAATTGCACAATAAGTTGCTCAAACCTTTACTTTTATTAGTCAGGAAAATAACTCAATACATCAATTAGTCAACTCTTTCAAATCTACTTGACTCAATACAAATGGAAAATTACATGGACTCGATCTAGACATTATCGACTCCTAAGTCTTCACTCTCAATTTCATGCGACTTTCATTTGTTCTCGGACACATCACTTGAATAACTTGAATCCGAATCCGAATTACTTGCATCTCCTGAAAAGATTGAAAATAGGTAATGAGCACACTTACCCAGTAGGCATCTTCGCATCAACATGATTGCCAATATTAAAGTGATTAGTATTTTAGCTCTAAGGAATAAGGTAAAATCATGCGAAATGCGATCAGACATGCGATTCCAAACCAAAATAACAAGATGTGATCAAGCTTAGAATATGAGAACATGAATCGATGAAGTATAATCAAGCAAGAATGTAGTAATGGCCTTTCACGAACAAGAATGTACTAGAAAGTCATGTAAGAAGCAAGAATGTACTCTTCACTTAGTAGCAAGCACTTCGTGAATTTCTGTGGAATATCACTTTGTGGATAATTCCGTGATTACCGTGATACCGTGATGCCGTGGATTTTCACTTATTTATAAAGAAAGTACTCCCAGCGTAATGCGACGCCAGTAGCATCATACCCCATGGTTTATAATAGTATGTTTCTGACAATCAGCCGAGGGGACTAGCATAGAGCCCTTGAACACAATCAGTGTTCGATCCGCATCTTCAAGTATAAATCAAGCTACTTCCACGCATGTAAATAATGTGGCCAAGAATGTTCAATTTCAAGGATAATTCATGATAAGGTAACCAAAAATACGAACGCTTGTACAAGGAAATAAGGAATTTCAATAAATACTTTAATGACTAGGTTATGCCATGGAAATAAATCGGCAGCATAACGGTATGTTCTTTATCTTTCATAACTTAGTTAAATCATCTTGATAAAGGTGACATGTCCCAGAGATTCAATAGTCTTTCTAGGATCATATGAATATTAACCCTTGGGTCAAACCTTGGGTTAACTAAACTCAAGTATTTTAGCGGTCTATACCTAGGCTGTTACATGAATATAGCGGTCTAGTTCTGGACCGTTAAATACAAGACTTCGATATTTGAAATCAGGCTCTCTGGAGTCTTTGGCGGTCAAAGGTAGATCCGTCAAGGTCCCTTTGGTGGTCTATATAAGGCACACTATAAGACTATGGCGGTCGACTATTGGGCCGCTAAGATCCAGAAATACAAAATGTCGGTAGTGCTTTCTAGGCAAATGGGTTTTAATGGTACAACCAACTCGGCGTCCTAATGGGAATCCCATGCTCGCAGAGAATTACGGAGGCCTTGAAACAAGATTTCCTAGTCGATTGGAAGGAATATCCAAAGGAGATATTATCATGTCTAAGATTATGTTCCTATAGTGCAAGATGTGTAACTAATGAGCATATACCGGAATATATACCATGAACTTATAGAAATGACTCTATAGATGAGGGAGAATAGGTTCAGTGATTAAATACACGTTGAAACCCCATCAATGTAGCATTTAAACCATAGAGTTAGTACAAAATTATATGGTTTTGGCTTGAAATTAGCATATGCTTAAAATAATCCAATTAGGATAAAGAACATGAAATCAACCATTATGAATACTAGTTATGTCTCAAAGTCATAAAATAATACTTTAAAATAGGTTTGGACATAATTATCTAGGCATAACATAGGCTAAAGTGGACTATTTTTAAGACTGTCTTGGGTTTATAGAACACAGAACTGTAGCGGTCTAAGGTAGGCACATTACAGTGTTGTAGCGGTTTATCGTAAAGGCGCCAGAGTGATTTTAGTGCTCTACTTCTGGTCCGCCAGAGATTACATAGAAATCACGTTTGCAGGGTGTCTGGCAGTTTATCGTAAGGCCGCTATATTATGTTGGCGGTCGAACTTTAAGCCACTAGAGCACATCTGACAGTAAATAAAATAAGAAGATTCTAATGTTCTTAACTCACATCATGCCTGGAAATCAGCATATTTTTAAAACTACTACATGACAGAACGAGAAATAGGCTGCAATATGCATGGGAATCATGTATTGGAATAAGAGAATTTATTTGGTTCATTAAGGTTAAGGAATATGCATGAATGAAATACTAAGTGTATAGGTCCTATTAAAACATGAAATCCTCCACACATAAAGCATGAAATCGAGTAAAACCAGAGGGCTTTTATCCCTAGAGTAGTATTTTTTCCATTCATGAGATGACCTACCTTTGTCAAGGTTTTAAATCTCTGAATTCGATGTTAGAAGTGAGCCCTAGTTTCTGCTCCTTCCAATGATAAATCAGCAAGTTCACACCCTGATATCTCCGGATCCACTTGTCCTAATGGCGTGAAATTTGGAGTGTAAGAAGTAGATACTAAGGGGAACAAAAAGTTCTAAAGGCACTAACGCTAAATACCTTGATTTGGTTCCCTAATTCTTTGATCTTCACCGGACTTTCGCTCAGTTTCCTGGGTCGCTAAGATGGAACCAACAACTTTGCAGGCTTCTATCTCCTTGTGTGCTTGATCTCCTAGAGTCTTAAAAATCTAATCTTTTTGCTCGTTCTTTCATTCATGGAACTGACAGAATGTAGCGGTCGTAGATTGGACCGCCAAAGTCCCTGTAGCGATTTTACGATAGACCGCCACACGCATTGGGTATCGAATTTGAAATGAGTTCAAATTCTAATTTCGGTTTATCTTCTAAATTATCTAAAAATAGTATTTATCCCTAAATTCCGTAAATAAGTTAATTAACCTTCTAGAATATGGGCCAAACTTCATGGGCTTGGTCCATAAGTCTGTTGGGCTTCATTTAAATAGGTTAGGTTAATGGTTTACCATAATTGGGCCTTAATAATGATTTATTTAGCCTAATATTAATTTATTAATTTATTTGGGTCTTTAAAATTCTCAGAAAATACTTAAATACTCCAGCAATAATTTATAAAAATTCTGAGGCATTACATTCCTCACCAGGTCGGAGTTTGTGTACTCCTTCCCAAGGCTTTTGAGACCATTCGTGATCTCAGTTAGCCTTGCGAACATTTCTGAAATTGTTTCCTCGGGCTTCATCTTGAACAGCTCGTAGTCTCTGACTAGAAGGTTTGCCTTAGTCTCCTTGACCTCGGAGGTTCCCTCATACATGAGACGCAACTTATCCCACATTTCCTTCGCTGAGCTGCACATGGATACACGAGAAAATTCATTAGGATGTATAGCACATTGCATAATATTCATAGCATTAAAATTGACAATGCATTTTTTAATTTCCTCGGGTGTCCATTTCTCTTCATCGTCAGAGAATTTGTAAGGACCCTTGTCCACAACTCTCCAGATCTCATACTCTTGGGCTCTCAAGAAAACATGCATTCTATTTTTCCAATAGGAGTAATTTGAGCCAGCGAAGTATGGAGGACGATGAATGGAGTGACCCTTAGGCATCATACCCTTGTTTGCCATTGATCTGGATCTTACTCTAGATCGTTAGATCTGAAAGAAATAGTGTCTTAGCTCTGATACCAATTGAAGTCCCGCGATCAATGACACCCAAGAGGGGGGTGAATTAGGTGATTACAGATTTTAATAAACTTTTACCTGATTTAAAACACGTATTAAGAACAAGCAACAAACAAGTAGAAATCTGATGGATAACAAAAAGAATCTCGCTAAATCAACCCCTACAGCAGTTCTTTGGTACCAGGCGGAGTCTGGGAATCCGAAGATTCTCTCACACATAGTATTTTCCTCCCGACAGGACTAACCTTGTCGATCATAAGCTACCTTTTGATATACCAGAGATCTCCCGTAAAAGGTTAATAAAACTAGATCTAAACAAGGAAACTAGATGATGATGCAATATGCAAAAGAGCTAGAGCATAATGGAGGTAGAAGATAAGGAGCAAACCATACAGAAGACCATGATTTTTAGGTGGTTTGGATGCAACAATTGCAACCTATGTCCACCCCTCACCGACAGTGAGGATTCACACACTATCTTGTAGAAGGTTACAAGATCGAAGCACACACACACACTCGTGTGAGTTCGGAACTCCCACGAAGGTGTACAAGCACCGAATCACAAAGAAAATTGAAGAATAAGGTGATCACACACACACACACACACACACACACACACACACACACACACACACACACACACACACACACACACACACACACACACGAATCTAAGTAGATCCACACACACACAATTGTTTGAATATTACAAAAACACACAAATTAGGCTCAACAATAGTGGAATGAGAAGACAGAAAGTGAAGACACAGATTCAAGCTCCCCCTTAGTGGATGAAGATGGGATTGGATGAAGCTAGCTCCCAGCTCGATCTTCACTTCAATGGCCTACAAATCAGCTTGAGAAGCTTACACTTGGATGAAGAACTTCTTGCACGAAGCACTGTTCACGGAGCTACAGTGCACCCCTCCTACTCCTTTGATGGCCTCCCTTGTTCTTTTTTTTTAATCACTTAGGTTTTTGACCCCAATGAGATTATTTATTGAACTTGGGTGGTCAAGAGCCATGCCACAGACCAGATCCACAAATCAAGGTGAATCTGGTGACTTTTAAATTAAAGAAACTCAATGAAGAGAGCTTCCCACATTGTAGAAAACAAAGTCAAAAAGGGCTGCATCGAGACTGGCGGTCGACCGGTAGGAGCTGGCGGTCAATCGAAATTTTTCAGAAATTGGCCGTTCACTTCTGGGAAAATCGGTCGATCGCTCCTGACTGGCGGTCGACCGCTGGCTGGGATTCCTACAAAAATCAAAGAGGTTAGCCAATGCAATATAATACATGTAGCAACCCTAATAAAAATATGATTTTTAAAAAAATCAAATTAAAAATAAAAGATAAGTAAATAGATGACAAAGAGCCTAAATGAGTAAATCATTGATCAAGAGGAAAATAACGCCTTTTATCAAGGCGCTGATTCAAAAGGAAACGCCTCTGTATAAGGCGTTAATTTAAAACGGACGCCTAGACAATAGGGCGTCAAATTTCAAACGACGGGAAAAATAGAATTAAGGAAAAGAAATGAAACGCCCTCGGCATGGGCACGTTTTACATAAGAAATGACGCTTGAGAAGGCGTCAATTTAAAATTCGACACCCTCACTTAAGACGTTAATTCAGATCGAGTTTCGTTCGACCCAGGAGTCTATCCAGGGCAAGTTCTGGATAACTACGTCGAAGGTGGAATATGGTAAGGACTCTATCATGGAAGTATTACTTCCAATGGAACTCTAACCCTATTAGGATCCCCAAAATCCTATAAATACCCTCCTAATCGACCCAGATCGCTATTTGGCGATTTGAGCTATCGTTCTGCTGAAAGGAGAGGTTTTGCTCTTCTTATTGTTTCTTCCAAACCGCAGAAGCACGAGGATTCTAATGCTTCTTCGTCTTCTTCTTACAGGTTAAGGAGTTCCTGTCTTCCGGAAGAACGAAGGTTCTTCATCAAGCATCATCCTCTTCTTCTTCCTCTTCTGGTGATCAGAAGACTCTGTTACAAACAGACTATCGTTTGTCTTCACGAAACCTTCATCCGTTCATTCTTCAAAAGGTAGGTTTTCTCAAGAACATAGCCCAAACTAGTATAAATTATGAAATAAACTCATCCATGATCTCATGCATATAGTTTTACTGCGTTTCCAAATATTTTCTGAGTGATTTTCAAGAAGCGACCCAGACAAGGGCGCTAATTCTTGTTTTGACGCCCTACTCAGGAGTCGTCAATTTCATATAATTGATAATTATCCATGTTTAAAACTCTATAACTATGAAACCATGAATCTAAATTAATGCATGATCATACCTATCGAATCCTGCTATTTTTCTTGTCCTGACCATGAAATTGTTTTCCTGAAATTTTATTATCTGAAAAGCGATGAATTGTTGAATTAACGACCTGCACAAGGTCGTCTCTTATTAAACTGACGCCCTAGACCAGGGCTCTAATTGACAAGTAACGCCCCTGTCCAGGGCGCGTTTTTGTTAAAATTCCAGAATATTGAGTTTCTGCATACTAGAAATATTGAAGGGACGACTAAGGTATAAGTCGTCAAATTGTGAATAAACGCCCCTGAGTAAGGCGTTAATTGGATAATTAATGACTTAGATTAAGTCGCTATTTCCTGTGATACTATGTTACACTGTTACTGTTAACCGAAGGTTTCATATGTATATTGATAAATATATATAAAGATATCTATATATATATCGGCACTATATTCCAGTCCGTGAATATAGTCCCACGTTTCATGATGATTTATCGTTTACCCACTAATTCTCATTGACATACAAGCTCTCCATTGGACATTCCGTTCCTTTGGACTAGCGAGTTAGTCATAGAGACCTCCGTAAGTCTCCTCGCAGCCTTGGATTCCCTCAAGGCCGACTGAGCTGGTTGTACCATAAAACCCATTACACTATTTTGGCCATGTCACTCTATAGAAACATGGTATACCGGCCCTCATGTTATGCAAAGTGTGTATCATGAGAATTCTCTTAATGGGATGAGGTTATCATGCCATTTGATGCTGTTCTTGTAAACCCCAATTCTATATTCAACATGATGTTCTTGTGGACCTCAATTCTATATTAAGAATGAGGACGCCTTGCCATTGATGTGCTGTTCATGTGGACCTCAATTCTATATAAAGAATGTCCATACTTGTTTGTCATGGTACCCAAGTTAGGGAACCAATTCCACCTAGTTTTATCGATAATCGTGATTGTACCGTTATTATTGCTTAACTATGTCAAGTGTCATATTTTTGGACTCTATTCTTTCAAAGTCTATCCTATATGTCTACAAACTTTATCCTTGAAATTCCATATTGGCTATATACAAAAGTGGATGTTAAAATACATGATTAATGTCTGCGCATATAGGGCCCGATCTGGTCCTGGGAGGAGCACCCGAAAGTACTTGTGCCCATGGGAGTTGATTGATCACGGTATTGGCATTATACCGAAGTGCATGACTAGCTTGATTGAACATTCCATAAATCTTGTACTCGACTTGATATTACATGACTTGCGTGGCCCGAGAAAGGGTAATTACTTGCTTGACTTGAAACACGATAGCCAAGTTCCGACATGACATGATGCATTTACTTGCTTGAATATCTTGATATCTTTGATATAAGTTCTTGAAAGTTCATGACTAGTTCTTCTTGCTATCTTATTGTTATACACTCTCTCTATCTTGTCGTTTTATGCGAGCATGCTTAGCTATAGTGCATTCATGAAAGATGTAAATTACTTAAACCCATTGCTAGTTCTTGAGATATAATTTCCTACTAAGCGTTCGCTCACTTAGTGTTTCCCTACTTTTCAGGTAAGTCCGACGATGAGGGAACTCAAACGGATGGGGAAAATCAAGAGTGAAAGAGATAGAGCTTCTTCCGTGTTATCTAGTCTTTTTCATATTTTCTTGAGTCAACCTTGTATTTTTCCTTTATTTTAGTTAGTACTTCAATGGTTTGTAATAGACATATTCTTATGAAGGAATAAAGGATTGGGTTATCTTTACTTTTGTGCATCTCTGATTTTGGTGTCGAATACACTAATACTATGATTGACATGATTGATATAAACTCGTCACGCATCTCTGGGTATCTTCCACTCTCAGGGTGTGACAGTTTTTGTGGTATCAGAGCCTAGGGTATTCAATTCCTAGGAAAACCCAAGTCCAAGGATAGGTTTAACCTTTAACCGGTGAGATTGGGTAGAACCAAGGGATAAAGTTAACATAGAAATGCTAGCTTCCAAAGGAAATCACGTATTAATATAGTTATTGTAATTGTAGGATAATGGCTGCCGAACGTGCCCAGTGGCGCAACATGCAGCGTACACTTTAAGGCATGACTCAGGTGCTGCAACAAGTAGCACAGAGAGGTGCACAACGAGCCGGAAGTCTCCACCAAGTCTTTAAAAACATGAACCCGCCCAAATTCATGGGTTCCATTGATCCGGATGATGCAGAGCACTGGATCAGGGAGACGGAGCGTATATTCCGTGTTATGCAGTGCACGGATCAAGATAAAGTCTTATTAGCTACATTTCAGTTAGAAAGGGATGCCCGATGCTGGTGGGAATCAATAGAAGCTACTTTAAATCAAGACCAAGTTACTTGGGAAGAATTCGTTGAACATTTCAACGCTAAATATTTTTCGGACCGAGTCCAAGAGAAAAAAGTCGCAGAATTCGCTGCACTGAAGCAACGATCCTTGTCGGTGGCGGAGTACGAGGCACAATTCTCTAGATTGTCTCGGTATGCTAAGCACTTAGTTAGCACCGAGAAGATGAAAGCTAGGAGGTTCCTAAACGGGCTCAGGCCCCAATATATTACCCAGCTGGCACCAATGGATATTCAGGTCTACTCAGAGATATCACGCCGAGCTCAATTGTTAGAAGATGCCACGGAACTATCTGATAGAATCCGTGGGAAGGACAAGAAAGAACAAGTCACAAGTTCGGGTTCCTTTAAACCTAACTTCAAGAAGAGGCCTAGCAATGGAGGTACTTCTTCTCAAGACCAAAAATTTAAAAAGACCAAGCCCTTCTCTATCACTACTACACCTTCGAATATAATATGCAAGCATTGTGACAAGGCTGGTCATAAAGCCTAAGAGTGCTGGAGGAAACTTGGAGCATGTCTCCGTTGCGGGAGCCGTGAGCATCGAATTCCCGATTGCCCATTACTTAATGATCAAGCCGGTGACGGAAAGCGCCCGGTAACCAAGAACGCTCGTCTTCACGCAATTAAGGAGACCGAAGAAGAAGAAGGCGGACTAGTAGAAGGTACACTGAAAGTTTGTTCCAAGTATGCACATGTCTTGTTTGATACAGGTGCATCACATTCTTTTATTTCCAAGAAATTTGCTAACCCACTACCTATGGAACCGGAATGGATGAAAATAATTTTATCTACTCCTCTCGGAAACGAAACCGATATTACTCACCATTATCAAAACTGTGAAGTCTTGGTAAAAGGAAGAAATCTTCCTATCAACCTCATATGTTTAGATCTAAAGGAGTATGATGTCATACTGGGAGCAGATTGGTTAGCCAAATACCAGGCAACAGTCGATTGCCATAACAGCAAAGTTACCTTCAGAGACTTTCCAGAACTAGTCTATTCTATCCCTAAGAGTCGGAGCGAGTCACCTCTTATTTTGGCTCTCTGAGTTAGCAAGCTAATAAGGAAAGGATGTGTATCTTTCCTTGCATTTGTCACGATTAAGGAGGCTAAGGAAACTAAGATAGAAGATATCCCAGTTGTGCAAGAATTTCCGGATGTGTTTCCGGAAGATTTGCCTGGATTACCCCCACAAGGAGAAGTGGCCTTCACCATCGATTTAGTTCCTGGTGCGGGTCATGTTTCTAAGGCACCTTATAGAATGTCCCCTACTGAACTCAAGGAGTTAAAGGAGCAATTAATGGAACTTCTTAAGAAAGGATTCATTAGACCGAGTACTTCCCCGTGGGGAGCGCCTGTACTATTTGTGAAGAAGAAGGATGGATCCATGAGGTTATGTATCGACTATCGACAGTTGAATCATCTCACTATCAAGAACAAGTATCCACTGCCGAGAATCGATGAGTTATTTGATCAAATATCTGGATCCAAGTATTTTTCAAAGATTGATCTCAAGTCAGGATATCACCAACTAAGGATCAAGGATGATGACATTCATAAGACTGCATTCAGGAGCAGGTATGGCCATTATGAATTTGTTGTTATGCATTTTGGACTAACAAATACCCCTGCTGCCTTTATGCGATTAATGAATAGTATATTCAGACCTTATTTAGATCAATTCGTGGTGGTCTTCATCGATGATATATTAATTTATTCCAAGACTAAGGAAGAGCACGAGGAGAATTTAAGGATTTCATTACAAACATTGAGGACAAACCAATTATATGCCAAGCTCAGCAAGTGTGAGTTCTGGCTCGAAGAAGTAACTTTTCTCGGACATGTGATATCAAAGGATGGATTATCTGTAGATCTATCAAAGGTTGAAGCTGTGAAGAATTGGGAAAGACCGACCAATGCTAGCGAAATCCGAAGTTTCTTAGGTCTTACGGGCTATTACAGGCGATTCATCAAAGATTTCTCTAAGATCACCGTACCACTTACGAGGTTAACTCGCAAGGAGATCCGTTATGAATGGAGTGAGGAATGTGAAAGAAACTTCCAAACTCTCAAGGATCATCTTACTACAGCTCTTGTCTTAGCTTTACCAATGGAAGGAGAGAAATTCGAGGTATACACTGATGCTTCTGGCATTGGCCTCGGATGTGTTCTAATGCAACAAGGAAAGGTTATAGCTTATTCTTCTCGTCAATTGAAGAAGCATGAAGAGAACTACCCCGTCCATGACTTAGAATTGGCCGCGGTGGTATTTGCACTCAAAATATGGAGACATTATCTTTATGGAGTACAGTTTACTGTATACTCTGATCACAAGAGTCTCAAGTATCTCTTTTCACAAAAGGAACTAAATATGAGGCAAAGACGTTGGCTAGAATATCTCAAGGACTTCGACTTCAATATACAATATCATCCCGGAAAGGGTAACCATGTAGCTGATGCCCTTAGTCGAAGGCCGAGAACACTGTTAGCCAATTGTATGATTCAAGAATGGAAGTTGCTGGAGCAATTCTCTAAGCTCAATATAAGCATGGACACGAACTTTAAAAGTGTCACATTGTCTCATATAAGCATTCATCCAGACCTATTATCTGAAATACAAGCGCTTCAAGAGAATGACCCAATATTAGTAGAGATCAAAGGCAAACTGGAAGGACAATCTGATTTCCAAATAACTTGTGAAGGAAGATTAATATTCAGGAATAGAACTTGCATACCGGATTACCCCGAGGTAAAGAAGAAGATCTTAGATGAAGCTCATAGATCAAGGTACACGATTCATCCAGGATCAACCAAAATGTATCAAGATGTGAAGAGAAATTTTTGGTGGCCCAACATGAAAAGGGAAATAGCAGACTATGTATCACGTTGTCTCCCTTGCCAACAGGTCAAGGCGGAACACCAAAAGCCTGCTGGAAAACTACATCCTCTAGATATCTCTAAATGGAAGTGGGAGGATATTGGTATGGATTTCATTATGGGTTTATCTAAATCAAAAGGAGGACATGATGGAATATGGGTTATTATTGACCAATTGACTAAATCGGCGCATTTCTTGCCAATAAAGAGCCGATGGTCAGTTGATGTTTTGGCTGCATTATACATCAAGGAAATAGTCAGATTACATGGTATTCTTGTTTCAATCGTGTCTGACAGAGATCCCCGTTTTACTTCTCATTTTTGGAAGGGACTACAACATTCGTTGGGAACAAGGCTTAACTTTAGTACAGCTTTTCATCCTCAAATGGATGGTCAGACCGAGAGAACTAATCAGGTGGTTGAAGATATGCTCAGAGCTTGCATCATTGATTTTGATGGAAGCTTGCATGATCACTTGCCATTGGTGGAATTTGCATACAATAATAGCTACCAGGCAAGTATACAAATGGCACCTTTCGAAGCCTTATACGGAAGGAGTTGTCGATCACCCTTATGCTGGGACGAAGTTGGAGAAAAATAACTATTAGGTCCAGACATGGTAAGGGATACCACTGAGAAGATACAATTGATTAGAGAAAGACTGTAAATTGCTCAGTCTAGGCAAAAGGCTTATGCCGATACAAGAAGGAGAGATCTTGAATTCTAAGTTGGAGATCATGTATTTCTCAAGATATCGCCTGGACGTGGCATACGGAGATTTGGTGTTAAGGGCAAGCTTACACCAAGATTCATCGGACCCTTCGAGATACTGGAACGAGTTGGCGAGGTTGCTTATCGCATCGCATTGCCTCCTCAACTGTCCTAGGTACATAATGTATTCCATATATCTATGTTAAAGAAGTATGTGCATGATCCATCACATATTATTGATCATGGAGACTTAGTGATCCAGAAGGATCTCACATATGAGCAGAAGCCTATGAAGATACTAGATCGTGGAGTACGTACCCTAAGGAATAAGGCTATTCCCATGCTTAAGGTACAATGGAATAAGAACTCCGAACATGAAGCTACATGGGAGACCGAGGAATCCATGAGGAAGCGATTTCCAGAATTATTTTAAGGTATATATTCTACACTCTCCACTTATATATACCTTTGAATTTGGGGACCAAATTCTTTTAAGTAGGGGAGGGTGTAGCAACCCTAATAAAAATAAGATTTTTAAATAAATCAAATTAAAAATAAAAGATAAGTAAATAGATGACAAAGAGCCTAAATGAGTAAATCATTGATCAAGAGGAAAATAACGCCTTTTATCAAGGCACTGATTCAAAAGGAAACGCCTCTGTATAAGGCGTTAATTTAAAACGGACGCCTAGACAATAGGGCGTCAAATTTCAAACGACGGGAAAAATAGAATTAAGGAAAAGAAATGAAACGCCCTCGGCATGGGCGCGTTTTACATAAGAAATGACGCTTGAGAAGGCGTCAATTTAAAATTCGACGTCCTCACTTAAGACGTTAATTCAGATCGAGTTTCGTTCGACCCAGGACTCTATCCAGGATAAGTTCTGGATAACTACGTCGAAGGTGGAATATGGTAAGGACTCTATCATGGAAGTATTACTTCCAATGGAACTCTAACCCTATTAGGATCCCCAAAATCCTATAAATACCATCCTAATCGACCCAGATCGCTATTTGGCGATTTGAGCTATCGTTCTACTGAAAGGAGAGGTTTTGTTCTTCTTATTGTTTCTTCCAAACCGCAGAAGCACGTTCTAATGCTTCTTCATCTTCTTCTTACAGGTTAAGGAGTTCCTGTCTTCCAGAAGAACGAAGGTTCTTCATCAAGCATCATCCTCTTCTTCTTCCTCTTCTGGTGATCAGAAGACTCTGTTACAAACAGAGTATCGTTTGTCTTCACGAAACCTTCATCCGTTCATTCTTCAAAAGGTAGGTTTTCTCAAGAACATAGCCCAAACTAGTATAAATTATGAAATAAACTCATCCATGATCTCATGCATATAGTTTTACTGCGTTTCCAAATGTTTTCTGAGTGATTTTCAAGAAGCGACCCAGACAAGGGCGCTAATTCTTGTTTTGACGCCCTACCCAGGAGTCGTTAATTTCATATAATTGATAATTATCCATGTTTAAAACTCTATAACTATGAAACCATGAATCTAAATTAATGCATGATCATACCAATCGAATCCTGCTATTTTTCTTGTTTTGACCATGAAATTGTTTTCCTGAAATTTTATTATCTGAAAAGCGATGAATTGTTGAATTAACGACCTGCACAAGGTCGTCTCTTATTAAACTGACGCCCCAGACCAGGGCGCTAATTGACAAGTAACGCCCCTGTCCAGGGCGCGTTTTTGTTAAAATTCTGGAATATTGAGTTTCTGCAGACTAGAAATATTGAAGGGACGACTAAGGTATAAGTCGTCAAATTGTGAATAAACGCCCCTGAGTAAGGCGTTAATTGGATAATTAATGACTTAGATTAAGTCGCTATTTCCTGTGATACTATGTTACACTGTTACTGTTAACCGAAGGTTTCATATGTATATTGATAAATATATATAAAGATATCTATATATATATATCGGCACTATATTCCAGTCCGTGAATATAGTCCCACGTTTCATGATGATTTATCGTTTACCCACTAATTCTCATTGACATACAAGCTCTCCATTGGACATTCTGTTCCTTTGGACTAGCGAGTTAGTCATAGAGACCTCCGTAAGTCTCCTCGCAGCCTTGGATTCCCTCAAGGCCGACTGAGCTGGTTGTACCATAAAAACCCATTACACTATTTTGGCCATGTCACTCTATAGAAACATGGTATACCGGCCCTCATGTTATGCAAAGTGTGTATCATGAGAATTCTCTTAATGGGATGAGGTTATCATGTCATTTGATGCTGTTCTTGTAAACCCCAATTCTATATTCAACATGATGTTCTTGTGGACCTCAATTCTATATTAAGAATGAGGACGCATTGCCATTGATGTGCTGTTCATGTGGACCTCAATTCTATATAAAGAATGTCCATACTTGTTTGTCATGGTACCCAAGTTAGGGAATCAATTCCACCTAGTTTTATCGATAATCGTGATTGTACCGTTATTATCGCTTAACTATGTCAAGCGTCATATTTTTGGACTCTATTCTTTCAAAGTCTATCCTACATGTCTACAAACTTTATCCTTGAAATTCCATATTGGCTATATACAAAAGTGGATGTTAAAATACATGATTAATGCCTGCGCATATAGGGCCCGATCTGGTCCTGGGAGGAGCACCCGAAAGTACTTGTGCCCATGGGAGTTGATTGATCACGGTATTGGCATTATATCGAAGTGCATGACTAGCTTGATTGAACATTCCATAAATCTTGTACTCGACTTGATATTACATGACTTGCGTGGCCCGAGAAAGGGTAATTACTTGCTTGACTTGAAACACGATAGCCAAGTTCCGACATGACATGATGCGTTTACTTGCTTGAATATCTTGGTATCTTTGATATAAGTTCTTGAAAGTTCATGACTAGTTCTTCTTGCTATCTTATTGTTATACACTCTCTCTATCTTGTCGTTTTATGCGAGCATGCTTAGCTATAGTGCATTCATGAAAGATATAAATTACTTAAACCCATTGCTAGTTCTTGAGATATAATTTCCTACTGAGCGTTCGCTCACTTAGTGTTTCCCTACTTTTCAGGTAAGTCCGACGATGAGGGAACTCAAACGGATGGGGAAAATCAAGAGTGAAAGAGATAGAGCTTCTTCCGTGTTATCTAGTCTTTTTCATATTTTCTTGAGTCAACCTTGTATTTTTCCTTTATTTTAGTTAGTACTTCAAAGGGTTGTAATAGACATATTCTTATGAAGGAATAAAGGATTGGGTTATCTTTACTTTTGCGCATCTCTGATTTTGGTGTCGAATACACTAATACTCTGATTGACATGATTGATATAAACTCGTCACGCGTCTCCGGGTATCTTCCGCTCTCGGGGCGTGACAATACATGAACGAAATAGTTTATGGCTACCTTGTTCCAATCAAGGTGAGTGGGTTTAAGCTTAGCCTGGGTGGTTTAGAAACTAAGATTGATTTATGCATTTGGAAGAGATTAAGCATTTAAACATTGCATGATGACATTAGGCTTGAAATGCGTATGAAGGTCGAACTTGATTGTTAATAAATAGCACGTGAGAAAACACATAACTTGGGTTTTGTTATCATCAAAATCACCTGGATATACTCAACAGATTGTTGGCCTCCCTTGTCTCCGTTTCTCTAACGAGTCGTCTTAGGAGCTCGTGAGTCGAGCTGTGGTGGATGCCCCCAGACTGCTACCGAGGAGCCCGCTCTTCTGAGCTTCGCGTCGTCTTCTCGCATTTACCGCAGGAGGTCGAAACGGTTGGAGGTAGAGTTTATGGGAACGGCCCATTCCTGGGGTATGATTGGTTCACCCCCATCAAGGCAAATCTGCAAGTCACCGACAAGAATAGACTTGTCTGAGTTACTGGTTGCAGCGACGAGCCGCCTGCCTTTGTGGCTGTGGTGACGCTTCTTCTGGGGAGTGGAGGAAGACTCCGCCCCGAGATGGTAGACCGAGAAGACCCGGCCTGCGGTGACCGGCAGCGTAGAGCTGTCAGTCGGAAGTACTGGGGCCGGCCCCCGGGGTACGAGACCCATGCCGGGAGTCGATGGCTGGGCGACTCGGGTGTAAGCCCTTGCCTGTGCAGACAGAAGCGTTGCCGATGCTCGAGATGACACTCTTGCACCGGGAAACGATGTTGTTGGGAGTGCTGAGGTGCCGGCGACCCTAGGTCGAAGACCCATGGTGAGTGTCGGCATGGTCCAGGCTCGGGTCGGAAGGCCTGCGGAAGGCGATGAGGAACCTTGCCCCCTGGGTAGGAGACCCGCGGGTAGAGCCGGTTCAACTGAAGCTCGGAACCGGGCTCCCGGGTACAATGCCGAAGAACAGGGGACTCGGGGCCGGGAGACCGTATCGGGCGTCAGCTTTGCTGGGGCTCGGGGTTGGGAGCTCGAGGGAGATGCTAAGGTGCTGCGGACCCGGGGCTGGGAGCCCGTGTTGGGTGCCGGCTTTGCTGGGGCTCGGGGTTGGAAGCCCGAGGAAGAGGCTGAGGTGCCGCGGACTCGGAGTTGAGAGCCCGTGTTGGGTGCCGACTTTGCTGGGGCTCGGGGTTGGGAGCCCGAGGGAGAGGCTGAGGTGCCGCAGACCTGGGGTTGGGAGCCCGTGTTGGGTGCCGGCTATGCTGGGGCTCGGGGTTGGAAGCCCGAGGAAGATGCTGAGGTAGTGATCGAAATCCAGGGCGCGGGGCCCGTGTCGGAGATTGACTAAGGCTGGCTCGGGAGCTAGCGCTCACCCAGGCCGGAGACGATCTGGGGGCCCTGCAGGGGCCAGTGGTGGCTGTCCTGAGCCTGGTGCTCAGGTGGGCCACCGGTGCTGGAGGTGCGCGTGGTGCATTGGCCACCGGAGTCGGTGGAGGAACCGAGATCGGCTGAGAAGTAGCCACAAGGACCACGCTCAAAAAGTAGGGTGACCCGATGACAGGGGCAAACCTACCGAAAGCGATCGGCGTCGCCAAGTAACCCACCCGTGCATGGGTGGCAATGACAATGGGACCATAGGTAACGTCGCCAAGTAACCCACCCGGGCCAAGATTCCAGCTAACTAGAGTCATCAGTCAGAGCGGTCGGCGGCCAGCTCGGGGCGAGCGGTGAGCATGTGTTTCCGTGTCGGGCATGACGCTTTATACATGGCAGAGGTGGACCCGTGTAAGATGGCTAGACGCCGTATGAGGGGAGTGTATGTGACATACCCTCGGCATGCGTGAGCCTATCTAACAAGCCAACCAACCACCACGCGTGCACGCTTCGTTCCTCGTGCTCCCGACCCTTGCCGAAAGCCTCAGAGTTTGAGGGTGCGACAGTTAGGCCGGTGTGTATGTCTGCCCATCTGTGTGTATGCCCTTGTTGTCTGTCCGTGTCTGCCCCTTGAGCTTCTAAGGGGTGAAATTTATAGGAATTTGAAGGGACAGGGGTAGGGTTTAGGCAGACCAAGTTGGAGGTCCAACTTGGTCCGAGTAAACCCCACAAAAAACATATATATATATATATATATATATATATTGTTTAATAGAGTGGGGAGATAGGGTTTAGGGGGACCAGCCCAAGGGGCTGGCCTGGTCCGCCTAAACCCTCCACGGAGTGAGTTTTTTTTTTGTGAAAAAAAACTTTTTTTTTTGGGTTTTGATGGGGTTTAGGTGCACCAGCCTGAGGGGGCAGGCTGGTCCGCCTAAACCCCCTCCCCCAAGGGGCTTAGGCGGACTGGGTTGGGTGTTTTTTAATTAAAAAACCTTTTTTTATTGTAATGGGGTTTAGGCGGACCAGCCTGAGGGGGCAGGCTGGTCTGCCTAAACCCCCTCCCCCAGGGGGTTTAGGCGGACTGGGTAGAGGAGGGAGAGGGGGCGACGCCACCCCTATAAAAATTGGGTTTTTGGTTATTTTCTTCCTAATTTAAATAAAAAGAAAAGGACAATACTTCTGGGAGGATACAGCAAGGATACTGGGAGGATACGGGTTGACCAGCCGCGTGTGTACGAAGAACACAGGAGTTGACGTGAGACTTGCACGATCCCGAGCTCTCTTTGGCGAGTTCCTCGTCATCGAATCCTTCTACGCACGGTACGGCGGATCTTGCACGAAATCGGGACTGGGGAAGGCCGTGGGGCCTCTGGGCTGGGAAGAGGGCGCGGCCCCCGGGGAGTTCGCCCTCCTTGGGGGCGCGACCACGCCCCGGGGCAAACCGGCCCCGGACGAGGCGCAACCCCGAGGGATGGCCCCCGGGGGTCTTCTTTCATCATCTGAGGGTGTCCTTTAAGGGACACGGGGTTCTAGGATGCTGGAATCAGCCCATGGGGGACTGACGTTGTCGAGTCGTAGTTGTCGCTCGTAAGGTGTCCGGGTAAATACCCAACACACCCCGGGTTGTCGAACTGCCTTGGTGACTGGCTGAGAGACCTTGGAGTGGGCCTTGGGCTGAGGGTATGAGCATGTGGGGGCTGAGGCGAAGCACTTTGGGCACTTGGGCCGGGCCCCGTGATGTGTGCCGCATTGCTCGGCGAGTTGGCGGAGTAGCCTCGGGTTGGCCCGAGAGATAAGTCTAAACGGCTCGTCACCGTGTGTCTGAGGGTCGGGGGTGGTCTCGACTTGCTGGGGGATTGTTGTGGAACCTGACTGGTGTGCTGGAGTCATGGGTTGACCCACGGTTTGTTGTAGAAGGGCTGGGACATATGCGCCCACAAGGTGTTCGGGGAAAAGCCCGGCACCCGTGTGTGAGCCGTACACACATGCTGCGGGCCTCCAAAGCCTGTGGTTGACTTATTCGGGTCTACCTTTAACCTTGGAGGGTTGAAAGAAGGCATCCCGGAGTAGGCCCCTGGCCTCTTCGCTGAGTGCCACGTGGCATGGCTTGTAGTCGGGGCACCCCCGGGTTGGCCCGGGTGGTTGTATAGAACGCGGACAAAGTCCGCCGCTAAGGGGTCGGGAGTGATCCCAGTTAATTGCTAATGCCGCCGTATATCTCGGCTAGCAGGTTGGGGCCGTTGGTTGGACCTACTGAGTTGTCAGAGGGGCTGGATAGCCCATGCCTTGAAGGTGTTCGGGGAAATTCCTGAACCCTTATTCTTTGATATTTTGCTGGGAAATTGTCCGAGTACAACAGTCGTTTAAGGCCTGGAACGACAGTTCCACTTTTTAATTTGATGCGCGGACAAACGGGCTTCGGCTTAGTGTCAGCTTGGGAAACTGAATTCCTGACCTAGTCTGGACAGCTTAGGAATATTATCCTTGATTATTTTCTATTTTAGTTTGCTTTAATTTTTCCTTTAGCCCAGCATGCATCATGTAGGAATTTGAGCTTTAGTGTTGAAAAATCCTCATATTGAGTCAGTAATGAGGGCCACTAGCTCTTGGTTTGAGTTGACATGAGATATTCCATTTGAAATTGAGTATTATGTTCTCCTTGAAGCCGCTCAAGCTGATTCCTTGAAAGCATCTTTGATTGGATTCCTATCTCTTTCCTTTTATTTTTATACAAATCCACCTTGGTTGCAGTACGTCCACATTGACTGGTAATCGCTCTCTAATGGTGTGTCCTTCCTTTCGTGCCTGCGTGCATATTTTTAGCTTAGTCTTCATCCAAACAATCGTTGCTTTCTCTCAATCATCCAAGGTTCTTTCCCTCAGAACCATGGGAAGATTTCTAACACTTAGTGTCAAAGGCCTGTCACATCACACCTTCGTATCTACTTTTCAGTCCGCTCTCACTTCATTCAACTTCGTTACACCTTCATTCCATTCTCATTTCCACTACACTTCATTCCGTCCCACTCCCCTACAAAGTAGACGCCAAGGCGGGGCAGCTGTAGACATGCTAAAATCGATACTATGTTGAGTAAATTTCATGTCACGATGTAATGTCCCAAAGTGGACTTCATTATTGGCTCAATAAGAAGTTTTTTCTATTTTTTTTTGATTTTTTTTGAATTAGCGACCATTATCTGGACGCCAATTTAATAAGCGCCCTTCCGGAGTGTCGCCATTTCTTCCTCTACAAGTCAACCTGGGCCTCCGGTAGGTTGACTCATAAGAATGGGCAACCGTTCAAATGGGTGCTATTTCGTGGTTTTTCGATTTTTCGCTGGATTTTAATTCTAAATAATTGACGCCCTTTCGAGCGGGCGCTCATTAATGAACACCTCTTCAAACGGGCGCCATTTCTTGTTTTTATTTAGGGAAAGTCTGGTATTTCCATTTTTTATCCAGGAATGAACGTTAGTATCTTGGACACCCATTGAATGGACGACGGCTGCTTGGTCGCCAATTCCTTTCCGTCTCCTATTCGTCCGCAACCTCCTCTGCATGGCGTTCCTTATCGATTTGGGCTCTGTGTTCTTCTGTGGAAGGGAGATCCACATTGTGGATCAATTTCACTAATTGAAACCCATTAGAACAAGGATCTCTAGCTCTATAAATACCCTTCTTGAGCCATCGATCTGGGTTTATGAACTCACGAATGACGAACTTACGAATGAAGGAACAGTATTGATATAAGGAGTTTTTGCGTTTGCATTTTCAAGAGAGCTACAGAAGTCTTTTGGAATCAAAAGAGCTTCATGAGCTCTTCCTTTCCTCTCTATTTTGCTGCTGCTGTGCCAAAGAGAAAGAAGCCCCTCTGCGGCGTAGTGTTCGGAGGACCACCTCCTCTTCTTACCATCCTCCTTCTGTTTTGTTTTCAGTTCATCTTAGTGATGCATACCACATCTATCTATCATTCTTTTGCTAGATATTTTATTATTATTTGCATTAGCATTCATATCTCCTCACCATTTAATCCCTTAAGGGGTTTAAAACCAAAACACACAAGGTGTGTTCATGACCTTATTGCATAATCTTATCTTTATTAAGCATTAATACTATACATCTTGGTTTCTGTTGGGTCCCAAAGTGCAGGAAAGCGGATCTAGAAGGGGGGTGAATAGATCCCTCTGTAAAAATTTATCTCCAATTTAAAACACAAGCTCCACCCAGTGGAAATTAGTTCAAGCACTTAGTGTGCTTTAGAAGTAAACTTAGAATCCCATTTGAGTGTTCTTAATGACATACATAAATTCAACCTAAGCACTTAGCAATTTGTAGAATGAAGGGGAACTAGAATGCCCAAAACAATTAGTGCTGAAATAGATTGTGGCTTAACGGAGCACAGACCAACCACTTAAAAGGTGCATGTGTGAGATTAATGTGAAGGATAACTGAAATCAAGAAACTGGATGAGCACAACAATTAGCAAACCATCCTGTGAATGTGGGGTAGAAGATATGGAGTAGACACACATGCATTCACAGTGACACGATGATTTTTAAGGTGGTTCGGGACCACGACGGACTCCCTACGTCCACCCCTCACTCAACTGAGTGAGGCTTCACTTGCTTCACAATGAAGCACACGGGGAAAAATCCCCAACATGGAGCCCAGTTCCAATAACACGCAGGATGACGCCTGCTCACACATGGGGACAAGCCCCAATACACATACATAGGTCCGAACCTGCACACACACACGCCACAAGATGTGGCCCAGATCCACACGCTGCACAGGTTGCAGCATAATGTCAACAAAAAGACGCTACTCACACGCAGCTCACACACATTCCAAGAATTGACTGAAATATTAAACGGATATATAAGTTCAGATCATGCACAAACTAAACTCAAATGCAAATCAGTCAAGAAGACTTAGGGAAAATGATGAAGATCCTCTTTCTCTTGAAGAATGACTCGCATGACTGCTCTTTGATGAAGATGGAACGATTGAAGCCCAAATCTGATCCTCGTATTTGGATCTTCCAATGAAGCCAATGCAGCCGCAGCACCTTGACTCGAGGTAGATGAAGATCTGCACTATGATCCTTGACCAAAGGGGTTGAGATTGAAGGAAGATGAGGTCCAAGGTTCCCACGTTTAGCTCTTCCTCCTTCTTCACCTACATACATGATAAACATGAAACCCTTAGGATGATCAAACCCCCAAATTTGTAGCTCTAGAATTTGTATTAGAGAGAGAGCCCAAAAGACAAGTAAGCCCCTTCTAGAACCCTACAAAATCACACTAATAGGTGTGCCAATGGTCCAAGGGTATTGTGGTAAAATTTCAGCCCCATCGGAGGTCACACGTGAGGGATTCACGGACTTGCGGAATTCACGCGCGGAAGCTATACACAGAAGGTGTCGACACCTTTCTTCAAGGGGGACGTCCCCTTTTTTCACAAGGTTTTGTCTGGCACTGGAAAGTATCAGGGGTCGACCCCTTTGTCAAGGGGTGTCGACACCTTATATCATACACTTTTGTTTGGCCAAAAATTGATCAGGGGTCGACCCTTCTGAGTGGGGGGGTCAACCCCTTCAGCCTAGGCACTTCCTAAATGTTCATAAAATAATAATTAAAGCCCCTTAACCCCTCAAAAGCCCAATGAAATAAAAGTAACCAATTTTCCTTGATTCCAGGGGATTGAGTTAAGCTTTGAACCTGTAAAACACAAAACTATCAAGTTAGAATGGAATTTATATTAACTCCTCCATTGTAACTAGCATTGCTTGAATCAAAGAGGACACTATGGTATGCAAACCAAGCTAGAACACTATCATCTCTACTATCGTGATCTTAAGGATTGAAATGTGAGTTCAAAACACAAAAACTTGCTCATTCACAAGGTTATCAAATTGGTAATTCAAACAACTAGTCACATTGATTTGTTTTGTTGAAACTAAAGAAATGAACAAATTTAACACTAAGACACACAATACAAACTCAAAAGCCCCATGAAAGAATATACATGAACCACATGCAAAGCCTTAAACACCATGAAGAAAATACATGAAACACATGTGGGAAGACACACTATAGAAGATAGATCGAGCTAACCCAAAGTTCACCCAGTTGAAAGATTTGAGAGATGCACTGTCTTACCAATTATTCTTGAAGAATGAAAATGACATTTATCACCTATTTAGATCATGGACAATAAGATACTCATTCAAGCATTCATTTAACTTCCATATAATGTCCACCGAGACTTTTGTCCCTGAAATACCAAATGATCAAGATATCAGCACTTGGTTAACAAGGATTCCTTAATGGAGATTTTCCACAAACATGAATGGTTATAAACAAAATGGAAGTTAAAGCAAGCACAGTAAATTGATCACACATGCATTCAAATGAGCATTAACCCATCACAAGGCAACCAAAAATCATCACCAATCTCATATGCTTCCGCACACACAATATTTTGTTAGCATCAAAACCATTGTCAAAAATAATGAGGGATCATAACAAACCCAACAATCTCTCCCTTTTTTATGATGACAAAATATTGTGGCAAACTTTAATTTGTCTCCCCCTTTGGCATTATCAAAAAGCGGGGAACATTATGGCACATATCAAAATGGCATTGGGATGAGGATTAGTGAAATGCTATATACATGAATTAGCAAGCAAATGCCATGTACTGGAAAAAAGCATGACAAAAGTGCATGACAAAAGTGTTATGCATGTAGTTGCGGTGTTGCCAATTGAACCATACAGGTATGCAGATGATTGGCAATATGGACATGCGAGATGCAAAGTGTATGATCATATGCAAAATGTGACAGTTCTGCAATTTGATTCCCAAACCAAATATAAACATGTAAATGCAACATAGCTCTCTTTTTTTATTTAAAAAGATGAGATAGGTGTAAGAAAGATGTAGGTGAGTCAATACAACCATAGTGTTCAAGAATAACACCTAGGGGACTGTACAAGAATGTAGAAGAATCGTGCATAAACCAATGCAGTCATTTCAATTTTCAGAATACATATTAAATCAAATTATCAAGTGTATATGTGAATAACATGAAAATAGGCATTAACCATATGGATATTCAGATTTTCAGTTCAACATAGGAGTAATTATACAAACTGTATTTCAATCTAGAGAACAGCGTATTGGAGGCTTCGCTCTGTCTCAATAAATTTTCATCAAAAATTTTCTTTTCAAAAATTTTCACAATTACTACAGTGACAATCTGAATTTTTCTTAGAGTGATTAGGTTCAGTCTACTCCTTTTTACGCGAGGAGACACATGGAGCACATACCAGACTCCCTGGTTACTCATAGCATTAACCATTTCACTTCATTTGAACAGAGATACTTCAGTTCACCACTTTTCTGAAATGAATCACATCACGTCTCAGGTGACGTGCATCCAATTTACTCAGTGAGACTTAGCATTACTCTACCTTTCATTTTATCAATTCTTTTCAATTGAGGCAGGCAGCTTTTTCCTCAACTGCCTCTTCAACAAACATGCAACATGCACCATTTCTCTAGAGTGTTGAAAAGAAATTCATATATCCTTATGTTTAACACTCATTTTCACATTAGTGTGCATGAAGTGTGCAAATTTGATTTAACATATATGCTAAAAATTTAAATGAAAGTATGGTTGTGCAGCTCCCCCTAAATAAATGCACATTATTAAAAGATTCCTCCCCCTGAGTGGTTGACATGAAGCACACTAGTTGAGACTCAAAAGCACTATTAATTATGAAGAAGTATAGGGTCATAGAAGTTTCAAGGATGGGGGTTGTTTACCAAATACATAAACATGCAAGCACACAATTTCAAAAATATGCAATGTGCAAAATTGAATGCAAAATTTCAGGTGTTGCTTGAAAATCCTAAATGTATTTCAGAATGCACAAGTTTAGATTTCACATGGAATGATCTCAATGCAATTAATGCATGAAGTCTAATGTTGTCCTAAATGCATGGTTGAAATGCACTTTACAGACTTGTCTACCCTTGGTGTGATGACAAATGCACAGGAAAACATGATCAAGAGCCAAATATTCATAAAACAATCAGTCAAAACCATCATGAGGGATGGTCGACCCTTGGGGTCGACACTTTCAACCAGTCAAAATAGAAAATGACAGAGCCTTGCATAAACTTGACATGTTCAAGGATCAATTTCAGAGATTGTAAGCAATTCACAGTCTAATCACTTCACATAAGGGGTATTTCAGTAGGAAGAGGGTTAAATCTCAGAATTTTAGAAATCCATTACAAAATTTTTAACATTATCAAGCATCAATATCTAGGGAATTCTAAGCAATTTAGCTTGAGCATTTAGCATGTGAAGAGAATCACAATTGTAGGTCATTCAGCCAATAACTCCCCCTCACAATGTGCATCAAATGACATTGATTATGCAAAAAATTATCCATGAGAAATTTGCTCCACATATCATTCACTTTCAATCTTTAAAGAGATCAAGCAATTTCTCATCAAACCAAAACTTTGTACAGAGAGTATGCAGCCAAGAGAAACATAAAGCAACATAGGTATGAATTTCAAACTGTTCAGCTAGCAGCTCCCTTTTAATAGATATATGAATTTCAGAAAACTCTGTGAGGATTTTGAAGGAAGGGTGTGCAGCCAATGACCCGCATGAGCAAGCAGTGTGCAAGATCAGAACAGTGCAATGCAGACTATATGACATCAGGGCTAGGTCACATATGAGCTTGGAGTATGGTCTAAGCAAAGCAACATTTTCAGAAGCGGTTCAGAAACTCATTTTCAAATGTGCACTTCTAAAGTGAAACATTCACTCAAAACAAGACATTTGATTTCTCTTAGTTCTGATACAAGGCGGAGAACCTAGGTCCAAAGACCACCTCACGCATGATGAGAGTTCCAGACAGACATAATCTGCCTTTCTGTAGATCACCATTTGATATACCAGACACTCAGTTAATCTCAAATGTGCTCAAGTAATTTGGATTAAAAAAATGTTCAAAGACCAATGACCTCATACACACTCCACAACTTTGTTCATATCCTTTCAGCCATTTGGACATTTCCAGCACATCAGAAAATAGCAACAACTATTCAAGGTTTCAGAATCAATACATGTACCATAAGCCACTGCAAACTATGAAACATCAACTTAATTTCCTTACCTTTGCCTTGAGAGACCTTTACTTATCAACATCTTCATTGGCCTCAAGGCATTCCTACAACAAAATCTCATTTGGATGTTTTGGGTACCCAAGTCTTCTTGGGTCCCGGATGGTTAATATGAGCATTCAATTTCTTTAAAGCATTCAAATCATTCATCCAAGAGCAATCATCCATAAAGTGACCAAACTCACCACAATAATGACAACAACCAAAAGGCTTCACAGTTTTCTTATATGCATAAGCATTGAATCTCTGTGATTTAACAAAAGTATTTTTATTTTCAGTATGAAAATTTTTCTTCTTCATGGCATGATTGTTGTCATTTTTCTTTTGAAAATAAGATTTCATCAAATTACCATATTTCCCACAATAATAGTAATGCAACGGAGGAACTCTTTCATATGGTCTTTTTGCATGAGCATTAGACTTTTTAAATGTAGTTTTACTGGAAGCATTGGTCCTTTGACATGCTTTTAGTTCATCATCTCTCAAGACAAAACATTCATCCATTACATGACCGGACTGTCCACAATAAAAGCATGAAATTTTCTTTGTGGTTACATGTTTGTGTGTAGCATGATTGTGTTTGGCATTCACAGTGCAACCAACAACATTTTTAGGCTTTTGATGTAGGTTGTTTTTCTTTTTCAAATTTTTATTTTGTTTCTGATTTTTCTGGGTAGCAGATTGTTGTGTGGGTGATTTTGAGGTGCTGGCCATGCTTGAGCTATGCACAAATGATGTATACACCTTGTTTTCAAAATTCTTTTTGTTCACAATATTATAGCCCAGCCCCTCTCTTTGGAAGTTAACCTTGGTCCCCAGTATTTTGTTCAAATTTTCTTTGCCATTGACAAACTTTGACAGTGAATTATTCAAATCAACAATTTCATTTTCAAGTGATGCAACATGCAACTCATAGCTAGCAATCTCTTGTTCACAGCAAACAACACTTTCATTTAACACTCTATTGACGGCTTTATAATTTTCAATCTCCTGTTCCATCACATGCAATTTTTCAAACTCACTAGCAGCTACACATTTTCTTTTTTCAAGGACAAGCAATCTCTCAGACATAGCATTGTTTAACTGTTTCAATTTTTCGTTTTCAACAACAAGCTTTTTGTTCACAATTAATTCATCAATTAACTGTTGATCGTCTGACATTGATTCCAACTTTTCTTTCAGTTGTTTATTTTCATTTCTTAAGCACGAAAGGGATTCTTTAAGCATATCAACATCAGACAAGATAGATTCATTCAAATTCACAAGTTTGGAACATTTAGCAACAAGATACGTTTTCATGGATTGTGTTTTCAAGTGTCTTTTTGAGCTTTCTATTTTCAGCCTTAATTCTCTTGAATTTATCAGACATTTCTTCATAAGCATTTAACAGTTCCTCAAATGAAATTTCATCGTTGTGAGAATTTACCTCGTTCCTCACTCGATGTACCCCGTTTGTACGTCTATCTTTTCCTCTTGAGCTTTGATCAAATAATCCATGATCTCCTTCGCCGTTGTGCATGAAGAAACAAATGAAAATGTGTCAATATTCACAACTGCCTTTAATAAACTAAGGATTGTAACATTTTCATGGTTTTTCAACATATCCTCTTCAGACCATGTGATCTCATCCAGAGGCAATTTGTTAGGGGCATAATATATCAATTTCTAGAGTTTAGGATTAACAGAGTTAATTAGCTCACACATTTTGCCTAACCATGAATCAAAATCATCGCCATCAAAAATAGGTAAGCAATTCATTGAAATATGATCCACAGAAAAAATCATGATTGTAAACGCACTCAGATCTCTCTGAAGATCGTTAGATCTTGTGACAGCAAAGCCTTGCTCTGATACCAATTGTTGGGTCCCGAAGTGCAGGAAAGCGGATCTAGAGGGGGGGTGAATAGATCCCTCTGTAAAAATTCATGTTCAATTTAAAACACCAGCTCCACCCAGCGGAAATTAGTTCAAGCACTTAGTGTGCTTTAGAAGTAAACTTAGAATCCCATTTGAGTGTTCTTAATGACATACATAAATTCAACCTAAGCACTTAGAAATTTGCAGAATGAAGGGGAACTAGAATGCCCAAAACAATTAGTGCTGAAATAGATTGTGGCTTAACAGAGAGCAGACCAACCACTTAAAAGGTGTGTGTGTGAGATTAATGTGAAGGATAACTGAAATCAAGAAACTGGATGAGCACAACAATTAGCAAACCATCCTGTGAATGTGGGGTAGAAGATATGGAGTAGACACACATGCACTCACAGTGACATGATGATTTTTAAGGTGGTTCGGGACCACGACGGACTCCCTACGTCCACCACTCACTCAACTGAGTGAGGCTTCACTTGCTTCACAATGAAGCACACAGGGATAAATCCCCAACACGGAGCCCAGCTCCAACAACATGCAGGACGATGCCTACTCACACACGGGGACAAGCCCCAACACACATACGCAGGTCTGAACCTACACACACACACGCCACAAGATGTGGCACAACTCCACACGCTGCACAGGTTGCAGTACAATGTCAACAAAAAGACGCTACTCACACGCAGCTCACACACATATTCCAAGAATCGATTGAAATATTCAACGGATATACAAGTTTAGATCATGCACAAACTAAACTCAAATGCAAATCAGTCAAGAAGACTTAGGGAAAATGATGAAGATCCTCTTTCTCTTGAAGAATGACTCGCAGGACTGCTCTTTGATGAAGATGAAACGATTGAAGCCCAAATCTGATCCTCATATTTGGATCTTCCAATGAAGCCGATGCAGCCGTAGCTCCTTGACTTGAGGTAGATGAAGATCTACAATTCGATCCTTGACCTAAGGTGTTGAGATTGAGGGAAGATGAGGTCCAAGGTTCCCACGTTCAGCTCTTCCTCCTTCTTCACCTACATACATGATAAACAAGAAACCCTTAGGATGATCAAACCCCCAAATTCGTAGCTCTGGCATATGTATTAGAGAGAGAGCCGAAAAGACAAGTAAGCCCCTTCTAGAACCCTCCAAAATCACCCTAATAGGTGTGCCAATGGTCCAAGGGTATTGTGGTAAAATTTCAGCCCCATCGGAGGTCACACGTGAGGGATTCACTGACTTGCGGAATTCACGTGCGGAAGCTGTACACAGAAGGTGTCGACACCTTTCTTTAGGGGGGACGTCCCCTTTTTCCACAAGGTTCTGCCTGGCGCTGGAAAGTATCAGGGGTGTCGACACCTTACAGCAGACACTTCTGTTTGGCCAAAAATTGATCAGGGGTCAACCCTTCTGAGTGGGGGGGTCGACCCCTTCAGCCTAGGCACTTCCTAAATGTTCAGAAAATAGTAATTAAAGCCCCTTAACCCCTCAAAAGCCCAATGAAATAAAAGCAACCAATTTTCCTTGATTCCAGAGGATTTGAGTTAAGCTTTGAACCTGTAAAACACAAAATTATCAAGTTAGAATATATTTGGAATTTATATTAACTCCTCCATTGTAACTAGCATTGCTTGAATCAAAGAGGACACTATGGTATGCAAACCAAGCTAGAACACTATCATCTCTACTCTTGTGATCTCAAGGATTGAAATGTGAGTTCAAAACACAAAAACTTGCTTATTCACAAGGTTATCAAATTGGTAATTCAAACAACCAGTCACATTGATTTGTTTTGTCGAAACTAAAGAAATGAACAAAATTAACACTAAGACACACAATGCAAACTCAAAAGCCCCATGAAAGAATATACATGAACCACATGCAAAGCCTTAAACACCATGAAGAAAATACATGAAACACATGTGGGAAGACACACTATAGAAGATAGATCGAGCTAACCCAAAGTTCACCCAGTTGAAAGATTTGAGAGATGCACTGTCTTACCAATTATTCTTGAAGAATGAAAATGACATTTATCACCTATTTGGATCATAGACAATAAGAAACTCATTCAAGCATTCATTTAACTTCCATATAATGTCCACCGAGACTTTTGTCCCAGAAATACAAAATGATCAAGATATTAGCCCTTGGTTAACAAGGATTCCTCAATGTAGATTTTCCACAAACATGAATGGTTATAAACGAAATGGAAGTTAAAGCAAGCACAGTAAATTGATCACACACGCATTCAAATGAGCATTAACCCATCACAAGGCAACCAAAAACCATCACCAATCTCATATGCTTCCGCACACACAATATTTTGTTAGCATCAAAACCATTGTCAAAAATAATGAGGGATCATAACGAACCCAACAGTTTCTAATCCTCCCTATTTGCTTGTCTTTGTTCTTTTTCAAGGGTAATCAAGACAAAAACCCCCTTCATCGGCCAGCCAGTTGAAGGAGGAAGTTGAACTCACACCACACCCCGCTTTCACAAGATAGTTGTGATCACTCCTTTCTTCTTTTTGAGGTAACCCCTCTGGCGATCACACTCCTTAAGTAGCATCACATGCTTTCTCCCCCTTCTTTTATCATCATACACATGATGTTGTTTCTTTCTTTTTAATGCCTATGTGACAGGCTCAACGGAGGTCCTCTCAGATACGGTGGGCACCTCTGTCTCAGCCACCGGAGGACTCGGGTGATGGGCACCCCCAGCCGAGGACTCCTCGGTCGGGCACAGGGTCTTTGCCTTCTTTAGCCGCCTCTTCTCGACGGTCAGAACCTTTATTAAAGACAACAGCAGTCATTCCCTGGGGTCCTTACGCTTGGATCCCCGTCGCTCCTGGTCACCTTTTCGAGCGACCCGCTTGCCTTTATCTCGGGTAGAGGAAGGACCCTCAGGGACCCGAGATGCGTCAAGGGTGATCGCCTCCACTTGCTCGGTGACCTCCTGCTCCGATGGTCACTCTTCATCATCATCACCGCGCCTCGGTTCTGCCCAACAGGAGTCAAGTCGTTAGAAAAGGCTCTACTAACCAGAACAAAAAGGTGCAACGTTGACCCCCAAGGTCCTTACTTCCCGAAGGCAGTGCGTGGCAAGGAAAATCCTCAATGTTGGCTGGAGTCATCAGCTCTACGATCGACCGGCGATTATCCTGAAGAATCTTGATCGCCTCTTCCAACTCTGAAGAGATCTCGGGATGCTTCGCAGAGACTATAGGCTGGAAGTTCGGCTTGTCGGGGAAATTCCAGTAACTTCCATCCTTGGTAAACCCTACCCAAAAGAATTGAGTTTTTCACCCCTTATGAAAGGAATCCCAAGGAGAAAGGGTCACACAACTCCTCCCCCTTCTTGCCTCTCGCCTGAAGGTAAAAGAAACCCTTCCTGACGTGGGTTTGCTCCTTCAGCTCAAAGACGGCATGAAAGAGGTCTAAAGACGTGGCGAGGCCACACGAGCGGTAAAGGGCGATGAAGAAAAAGATGAAGGTATAGGAATTAGAAACCAACTGGATAGGAGCCAATTGGTAGAATCTCAGCAGCTGCTCAACGAAGGGGTGGGGAGGAAGATGAAAACCGCACTTCCAAGCTAAAAGAAAGATGCAGAAAAGGCCCGAACGAGTATCTAGACTTGACTCGTGAGGCTTGGCTGGAGAGGAGAAGTACCGCCATGGCAACTTGAAGTGGATCTCAAGCTCCTTCAGCTCAGACTCAGATAGGTCACTACGGAGATGAGAGTTAGGCGCAGGCTTTGAGCCTCCCGCCCCTTGCTCGAACTCCTGAATCTCGACCTCGACGTCGTGCTCCGCCATAGAGGAATGAGTAGAAGAAGAAGAGATGCTGGGATCAGACGAACTGGCAGGAGGGGGAAGCTGGCGGATTATTGCCGTAGTTATCTCTACTAACTTTGCGAAGGCTTCTACGATCTCCCTCTCCCTTCGACTACTCTCCTGGCGCATATGCAAATCCACGGGGGCGGCAAAGAGAAAAGCCCAAAATGGAGGAAACGTAAAGCGCAAGCATATGCGATACTTATAGGCTCGAGCAGCACTGAGAAGAATCGCCACGACGATTCGAACTCCGAGGATGGTGCCCCCGAACCGACGAGGGTAGATCATCATTACGCCCGAGCCCCCATACATTAGGACAGAAACATTAAATGGCCCCTATACTTTAAAATTGGGACAGCTCGCAACGGCCAATCCTCGATTGAGTCACACATATAGCCCGATTATACCCTACTCTCCGAGCCCGATCTATGGCTCGGGAGTAGGGGGCAAGTGGAGAGGGGTAGAATCAACGGCCCAAAAACATATGGCCCAGAGCGGCCCAATAAGGTCCATCTTGACCTTAACAGGCCGGACTCCCCATGTGATAGCCCCATTTAACAGGCCCACTTAATTTGAAGCCCAAACTTGCTCGGCCCAATACTTCCTAGGTGGCCTTCAGGCTCAGAAGACTGAGTAACAGTTCCTCGGGAGGATCCCAAGCGGGATCCGAGCGTAACCGACCGATGACGGCTCCATCACCCGGGAAGAGTCCTAACGGGCGCCCCACGCTCGACTCGACCACCAGACCCCTATCCAGGCAGATGTTACACTGCCACCCAGAGCAGGAAACTCAAAGGGATAAGGGAGAGCAAGAGTCCTCGGGTTATGAAGAGCCCATCACAAGGACGTAACTCCCCCTAGCCCCTCAAGCTCCCTTGACTCTAGTACGGGGCGAGCGACTATATAAACCTCAAGGAAACCCTCTAGAAAGGTAAGCAAGTCTGAGCACTCAAAATCACATTTGTTGGTGGAGAGTAATCTCGTGCCCATCTCTTTCCTCCTCTCACACTTCTTCCACCTGCGCTCTATCAATTTGCTGACTTAAGCATCGGAGGGTTTTCCTCGGAGTCACAACCCTGGGCTCCTCTAATCCGTTTCCTACCTTGCAGTATCCTCACTGGTGGCAGGCGATCGAAGCTCATCAAGGATCGTACGGCTCAGACTCCAGCACGAGATCATGCCTCTTCACGAGGCAAAAGAGAAAGGTTCTCTGTCGATTCAATATTGCACGGAGAGAACATAGAAATTGAAGATTTCACAATTACTTCTGATAAAAAATCAATTTAGTTTACTTAATACTGTTTAGTCCGAAAAGTAATGCTTGGTGCACACCTTGGTCCACGCGGTGGGAATGATATTGGATGTCTTAAATGATCTGACACCACACAACTTGACTCACTCTACACGTAGATCCATGTGTTTTATGAAATTTAGATAAATTAAAAATATTGTAGATCAATGAAATATAGTTTAAGGAGTGAAAAATAATCCATGAGTGAAAAATAGCCATAAAGTCATAGGAGTTAAAAATGACCTATAAGAGTGAAAAATAAAAGTAATCCATGAGAGTCAAAAATAGTCATAAACTGATAGAAAATGAGGAATAGCTCTACGAGGAATAACCATAAACTTATAGGAGTGAAAAATAGCACTAGAGAACAAGGTTTACAATATCGGTTCGGTATGTTGTGTATCGCACGTATCAGACCGTACTAACTGTAGATCGGTACGGTCGACACGTGATACGCAATCGGTACACTCTCATATGTTTTAAATATTATATGTTTTATTTTATTTTAAAAAAATTATGTATGTGAGTTAGTTAGGGATCTTATGTTTAACTGCGAGCTCGTCGGTTTGAAACGCACCAGTCGCATAAAATTTTTTGTTTCTTTTTAAAATTCTCAATAAAAAAACTCAAAATCTTAAAAGTGTTCCTAAGATTTGAACCTAATACACTGTATAAAGAAGGCACAGACTACTTAATCAACTAGGTTGGAAATTTTTTATATTATTTTACATATATTATATATATAAAGATTCTTTTTTCATCTCGATACGTAATGATACTAAATTATACCTATCATATCGATAAAAGATGAATAAGATCGGTACAAATGATCCGTCGAATTTTGTTATAAATTATTTTTCACTCGTACGACTATATTTTATCTATCTATAATATTTTTCACTGTGCCTAAATTTTGTAGAATGTGTGGGTCTACGTGGGGAACAGATGGGGTTGCACGTCGTGTGCATCGTGTTGGATATGGTCAGAGCATTTAAGATATCGAGTGTCCTTACCACTTGCATCAATCAAAACAAGATGTGTATCATTTGCCTACATATTGAGATGTACAGCAATCGTTACCCAAGATACATATGTAAGTGGACTAGAACAAAAAAGAGATGGAAATGAAAAAGTTGCAACGAAATAAAGAAAACATAAAGTACAAGGTGGTCAATGATCTGACTATACAGTTAGTATTTGCTCAATTTATACTTTTTAACTGCCACATGTGGATATATATATATATATATATATATATATATGCCCCTACATGGTTTATGCTCTATGTTATTCTCAGATGACACCATTACCTACCTGGGCACCTCCTCTGTGTTTTGCACCTCCATAGTATTTGTTCTTCCTAACACAATGCCAATCACACAGGAGTAACAGGTGTGGAACCTGACTGATGGAAAAACTGTGGGATTCATAACGGGATGAGAAATATTTGGAGTACGCAGTCTCAAAGTTAAAGTCTCAGAAAGATGACTACCAAAGTCATCCTAAAAAACGATGCTCTAAAATGTTGCTGCTGGCGGTGTTAGGGGTTGGGAGAAGCAACAAGAACACCCCTTGTTCTTGCTGTTTTGCATTTTTCTTATTCGTTAGAGAATGAACACACACACACAGAGAGAATGAACACACACACACACACACACACACACAAGGGGTGGAGAGAGAGAGAGAGAGAGAGGAAACGATACCTCCATGTTACCGGACGTGGGGAAGACGACCCCGACCAAGACTTGTACTCCCGGTACAAATGAATTAACAATAATTATAGAAATATAATTCACTGCCAACTCCACGCAGGGAGGTAAAGGGTTACAATGACGACTCAGGAGTATCAAGCTCGGGTTGACGGACGGCTTTTGGGTAGCTCAGATGGTTCCGACGCGCTGCTACTCAATGCTGGCCGGATGACGCGGGCTGACGGTTGTGGGGACCACGTTCTGCTCGGACGGCCGAATGGGGCGGGGTTGGTCCCGTTGTGAAGGGCACTCCTGGAGGGTCGCTCCCTGGAACGCGATCCGGATGGAACGCCTTGTGAAAGGCGGGGTGGCTCAACTTGTAGGGTGTTGCAGCTTGCTGTCCCGAGCCTGTGATGCAGCTTCAGAACTGCGCGACCTGGCGGTAAAAATTATTGCGGTCAGCTCCGATGTTAGATTGACGTAAAACTGGCGCCGTTGCGAAGCCCTTTCAGAGATCTATGACCATAGGCTGTTACAGGAATTTTTATGGCACTGGATTTTTCGTGGGGTATTTATGAACAGGCTGACTCCTGAACTCAGATCTAACTGGGCAGGTTCGGATCTGCCTGATGATGCACATTGATCGAGGCATAAACAATAGATATGGGATCTAAAAATTTTATGAGAGATAGAGGAGGAAGTAAGGAACACGAGAATAATTTGTGTATTTTTCTGAGGTGATTTGACAGGGGAAATAGATTTTATGACTGGTGGTGGTCGGATCTGGACTGCAGAAGACAGAACAGATTTCAGATTTTACAGTGGATTTTTGGATAGGCAAACAAACTCATAAAATCATAAAAAAAAAATTGTGGAAGAAGACTTTGGTGGATAGAAATCCCAGTCCAAATTTTAGATCGATCTGAAATTAGGAAGAGGGGGAAAAGGGTGAAGATATGGCTTGCTGGAACACAGATCTACACAGGGACAGATTGTGTAGACCAAGAAAGACTATGGTGGAACGGGGATCAAACAATGGAGAAATAACCTGAAAAAAATTTTGGAGAAGGAGAATTTCATGGGAAACTCACCCACAAAATTTGAGCTTGATCAAATCTCCTGATTGGGAGATAAAAATTGGGAAATAGCTTACTGTCCAGGGGTGGACAGAATTCCGACGGTGAGGCGGTGGTGGTGCCATGGCGGCTCGATGGTGGTGACGGCGGCGGTGCTGAGCTTCTCACTCAGAGAGGGGTTGATGGGGAGGCTTCAAACCTCAGAAGATCAGCCTTCACAGCTGCAAGGGGGTGGAGAGAGGGAGAGGGCTACGCCCTTGGCCTTCTTGAGCAAAAAAATGGAATTTTTCTTCATTAATTGCTATGGAATTCATAAAATACAAGGATTTTATAAGATTAACTAAAAGTCCTAAACTAACCTCAGATCTAGGGTTAGAGAGGGGCAAATGGGGATAGAATATTAATCTCCCATGTGGTCAAAATGACCAAAATAAAAAAATATAAAGAGGGGGGCGCCCCTTGGACCAAGGGAGGTAAATTGGAATTTACTTCTTGGTCAACCTTCTCCCATGGACCAAAGATTAGCCCATGTGGGCCCTAGAACCTAGGTGGAGCAATGGGAAAGAGGGTGGGGGACCATGCTGGACCTACTGACATTTTATATAGAAACCCAAAGGTCTTTTGCAAAGATACTCAAAGATTTCTAAAGACTAACACATTGGCTTATAATTGCCATACAATTGCAAACCCAATTAACACAAGGGTATAAATGTAAAAATAAAAAAAAGTTAGTGGTCTTGCTTTGATGTTCCCATCAATTCTCTCCGGGTGGGAGAAACTCGACTCCGTCGAGTAAGGGGTGCGACTGCTCAAGTAGCTCCTGCGGATCCGTCACCGTACCAGGTAGCGCGGGTACGCTCCACTCCTAGTAATCGTCACATGCTCATCCCGTATATGTTCTTTATGCACACGTTGCTGTGGGAATGAGGCTAGTGGTGGACACTCCGGGGTGGGGTCACTCTGAAAGGGAGGAGACGGCTCAAAGACTCACTAGGAATCACTGTTAGGTCTCTTTATGTGACTAGATCCGAGACATTGTGGTAGAGCTGATCCCAAATTTTGACAAGTCTACAACGTACGCATGAGATCTGACTTGCATCACACTCGAAAGAGACTGATGCCGCAAGCGTGCATTAGATCGACTCGACTCAACGTATGCAGCCTCCAAACAGACAAATGTATGTATAGACTCTTGACAAACTGAACAAATAAAGAAAAACACAGACTCACACAAGACCCTAGACAAACCTAATGTTAGACCGACCCATACATATGCAATGGTGGACCAGGACATCCGAATGTGTGCCTTGCATACACACGACGCAACCTAATATTGGTGGAATGGAATCCTAGACATCCTAACATGCATCATTCATACACTGACGGCCCTTTGGATTTGGGAGGTTTGGGTGGGCCAACAGAGCAAAAATAACCTTCTTCACCCCTTGTTGATGGCAATGTATGCAAATCTTTCCAATGAAGCATAGGTTGACTAGCCCGTATGGAAGAGGTGTGATAGTGGACCTCCTTGACAAGGTGGAATACGTATGGTGGGTCAAGAGGTTCACTAGGGAAGGGGTCGAAGGGATCAAAGAAAGTGTGACCCCTCGAGCTGGGCTCCCACATGTCACGGTCCCATGTTTGGAATTCTTGAAGGTGTAAATGGTCACCTTCATGCATTGTGATAAGTGGGACGGTGATCTCATGTAGAAAATATGGGTCCTCCCTCGGGATAATTGTAATGAAATTAGGCTCATCAGGAATGGGGAGGAGCAAAAGGATCTCTGTGGTGACATGACCTATGGTACACACGGAGGTAATGGACCCCAATGCCGGATGTGTGAAGCTACGACTATTGAGTTGGTCGAAGCCTGGGGCCAACATCTTCGTCAACTTCCATTGCTAGTCTAATCCCTTAATAAGGTCATCCAATGTATCAACATGGTGACAAGACCGGAATGTGGTATGAAATGAGTTGACTGGCACTAATGGTAGTGTGGGGTCCACGGATGGGGAGGAAGGTGTTCTAGGGACCAAGCCTTTCTTGAGCCAGCTAAGTAGTGGCTCCACGATGAATAGCTTTCCCATTAGAAACACAGGTGGCTCCAAATGAGGTGGCTCCGAATAAAGATCGGAAGGTAAAGTAGGTGGCAAAGGAGCTCTAGGGGAAGGGTTCCCCGGCTGGGGTGGGTAAGCGTCCTGCCTCGTGGGCTCATGTGGCCGTCCGACCGGTTCGACACTCTACTGAGAGGTAGATGCTCGCCGAAGGGCAGCATCAAACCTTGACTCGAAAGGCTCAACCTCTAGAGTGACTTGATAAGCATGCTCCAGAGTGGTCACGTCGTGGCAAAATAATTCAAACTGGTAGTGAAGCCGCATACCCTTCCGAAAGCACAATGCGGTCATGGTGCTCTCCTCTCCAACTCTCAACAGGTACTCATCAAAGTCCCGAATATATTCAAACACAAACTTGTTACCTTGGACGCGCCTGATCGGGGCTTTCTCTAGGGCGGAGACTCGTCTAACCAGACCTTGGAGAGATTGGTCGGTAGCGTCCATCCTATCCTCTATGGCATTAAGCCTAGCCACAGCACGGCAAAAATATTCCCGCGTGTCTTAGTCAAACTTGTCCATCCTATCCATGAGGGTGTGTATCGTTTTAATTGGGACTTGGGCGTAGGTATTGGCCATAGTTGCGAAAGATGGAAATTGAGTTCCCTGTGACAGGGCATGCAAACATTCAGGACAAGTCAAACTGACTCCCTAATGGACCAGACACGACCCTACAACAACAAGGCAAAGTTGGAATGCAGATTTGACTACAAACCTAGACTCAACCAGTATCCGGTACATGGCGGAGGTTTGATCCGAAGATCGCACTCACGCAAGTGTGTACCTTCCCAATAGGCGTAACCTATCGTTCCGGAGACACCTTTTAATATACCGGGTAAAGGAATGCAAATGCAAACTTTGGACCGACTACCCTAGACTCTAACCTGCTCTGATACCAATTTGATGCGGGATGGGATGCGACTCGACGCCAATTTGGATGTGCACCTTGGACTCCAGGCAAACTCGCGACTCGTCCCTGGTGAGGGAAGCGTGCAGACGTGCGCGGTTGAGAAACTAGCAATGAGCTAGGGTGGTCAACTCTCACTCTCGTGCTTAGAATGAGTCACGGGACTGGTCTCGCTCTCTCTTGCAGCAGTGATTAAAATACTTTAATGAGCTGTGACCTATAACATGCAAACAGCGGCATATAGAAATATATACGAGTAAAGCAAATGCCAAAGAGGGGAACGGAAACGATACCTCCACGCTACCGAGCGTGGGGAAGGCGACCCCGACCAAGACTCGTACTCCCGGTACAAATGAATTAACAATAATTACAGAAATGTAATTCACTGCCCACTCCACGCGGGGAGGTAAAGGGCTACAATGGTGACCCAGGAGTATCAAGCTCGGGTTGACAGGTGGCTTTTGGGCAGCTCCGATGGTTCCAACGTGCTGCTACTCAATGCTAGCCAGATGGCCCGAGCTGACGATTGTGGGGACCACGTTCTGCTCGGATGACCGAATGGGGCGGGGTTGGTCCCGTTGCGAACGGGACTCTTGGAGGGTTGCTCCCTTGAAGGCGGTCGGCTTGGAACGCCTTGTGAAAGGTGGGGCGGCTCAGCTTGTAGGGTGTTGCAGCTTGCTGTCCCGAGCCTGTGATACAGTTTCAAAACTGAGCGACTCGGCGGTAAAAATTACTGCGGTCAGCTCCGATGTCGGATTGACGTGAAACGGGCGCCGTTGCGAAGCCCTTTCAGATATCTATGACCATAAGCTGTTACAGGAATTTTTATGGCACTGAATTTTTCGTGGGGTATTTATGAACAGGCTGACTCCTGAACTCAGATCCAATTGAGCAGGTTTAGATCTGCCTTATGATGCACATTGACCGAGGCATAAATAATGGATCTGGGATCTAAAAATTTTATGGGAGATAGAGGGGGAAGTAAGGAACACGAGAATAATTTTTATGTATTTTTCTGAGGTGGTTTGATAGGGGAAATGGATTTTATGGCTGGTTGTGGTCGGATCTGGACTGCAGGAGACAGAACAGATTTTAGATTTTGTAGTGGATCTTTGGATAGGCAAACAAACTCATAAAATCATGACAAAATTTGTGGTATAAGGCTTTGGTGGACAGAAATCCCAGTCCAAACTTCAGATCGATCTGAAATTGGGAAGGGGGGGAAAGGGTGAAGATATGGCTTGCTGGAACACAGATTTACACAGGGACAGATTGTGTAGACCAGGGAAGACTATGGTGGAACGGGGATCAAACGATGGAGGAATAACCTATAATTTTTTTTGGAGAGGGGGAATTTCGTGGGGAACTCACCCTCAAAATTTGAGCTCGATCAGATCTCCTGATTGAGAGATAAAAATCGGGCAATAGCTTATTGTCCAGGGATGGACAAAATTCTGATGGTGAAGCGGTGGTGGTGCGATGGCGGCTCGATGGCGGTGGCGGCGGCAGTGCTGAGCTTCTCACTCAGAGAGGGGTTGATGGGGAGGCTTCAAACCTCAGAAGATCAGCCTTCACAACTGCAAGGGGGTGGAGAGAGGGAGAGGGCTGCGCCCTTGGCCTTCTTGAGCAAAAAAATCAAATTTTTCTTCATTAATTGCTATGGAATTCACAAAATACAAGGGTTTTATAAGAATAACTAAAAGTCCTAAACTAACCTCAGATCTAAGATTAGGGAGGGGCAAATGGGGGATAGGATATTAATATCCCACGTGGTCAAAATGACAAAAATAAAAAATAATAAAGAGGGGGGCGCCCCTTGGACCAAGGGAGGCAAATTCGAATTTACTTCTTGGTCAACCTTCTCCCATGGACCAAAGACCAGCCCATGTGGGCCCTAGAACCTAGGTGGACCAATGGTAAAGATGGTGGGGGACCCTGCTGGACCTACTGGCATTTTACATAGAAACCCAAAGGCCTTTTGCAAAGATATCCAAAGATTTCTAAGGACTAACATATTGGCTTATAATTGCCATACAATTGCAAACCCAATTAACACAAGGGTATAAATGCAAAAATAAAAAAAGTTAGTGGTCTTACTTTGATGTCCCCATCATGTTTTCTCTTTTTGAGATTGATAACTTACTATTACCTTGAGAATAACTCATTCTATGTGAAATGATAGAATGAGTTCTTCCTAGAATAAGGGCTTTAACCGCAACCGACCCCAGATAACTTAATCATGCTACCAAACTCGATTAAAGATGAGTAGGCGGAATAACTCATCATATTCGCCCCTCATTCTGTTATCAAAGTCGTCCCAAGAGAAAACCGTCCCATGTATAACCACACCCTCTTCACGCCCACATCGAAAGTGGTGATGGTAGGGGGGCAATTAAAATTTCCCCCATGCAACAGCTGCACTCACAGCATGCCTATTCGTAAGCATCCATGCATAAAGGGTCACTTTCCCCACGTGCTCTCCAAGTGCCCATGTTCAACATCTCCCACTTTCCCACAAAGGGCATCTATAGAAGTCTCTCTCTTTATCCTTGCTTCTCTCAATTTGTTATACAAGAAAGAGAGCATACGACCTCACAACGAATACTGTTAATCATAAGAGTAGTGAACATTTAAGTTATCACTGAAACTAACAAAACACTTCAACTTTATATACATATCATAACACCACAGACAATCTCATATTCACATTGAGGAGGGTAAATCTAGTTCGGCCCAAGATTGGCCCAATAGCGGCGGGCCCAAACCGCCCAAACCAACCTCGCTTCTACATCACGCCCAGTAGGCCTGGCCCACTAGGGCACGACCCAATTCGACTCGGCATCGGATTCTACAGCACGGGAAAGCGCCATGATCGACGGAAGACCCTCCGACGATTGACCATTAGCCCCACGACGTCGGCCATCATCCCATAACGGACGAGCACGCCCCATGAGCGACGTGAGACTCGTCCCGGGACTAGCCGACGTCGGGATAAGCGCCCTCCAACGGGAAACTCCCGCCACTGTAGCGGGAAAATATTATTCCACTACTTATGCCCTTCCCTATCAAGGGATAAGGCTCCCCGCTCCAGGACATCCCCTATAAGAAGGGGAACGACAGAGAAGAGCAACACGGTGGATACTTCTGCCATAAAGCTTCTCACTGAGAATAGAGCAATTGATCCTACTGCAGCGATAGAGAGGGGCCATGCCCTACGACGTCCAGAGAGAGCACTCCCTCTACCCGATCTTACCACCCAACTGTTGACACCCGTTTTATGGTCATTTCCTTGATCATCTTTATGATGCTCCGAGTTGTTCACTCTTACTGTAAGGCCCCAAAATTTTTATAAATTAATTTTACTATATTTAATTATTTTTTGAGAATTTTAAAGACCCAAAATGGATTAATAAATAAATATTAGGTTAAATAAATCATTATAAGGCCCAATTTATGTTAAGTAATTAATCTAGCTATGATAATTGAAACCCAATAGGTTAAAGGACCAAGCCCATTAAGTTTGGCCCATATTCTAGAAGGTTATTTAGCCTATCCACAAATTTTAAAGATAAATACTCTTTTATGTAGATAATTAAAAGGATAAATGAATAAAAGAGTTTTATTAATTTGAAACTATGCACACATTTTGTGTAACGGTCTATCGGGCGACCGCCACATGAATGTAACGCATCAGGACTGGACCGTCACACCCTGTTAATTCCGTAAGTTGAAAAACTTGTAAAAAGATGGGATCTTTGGGATCCTATCTGCAAGAGACCTAATTAGGAGAACCTGTAAGTTTACAAGAGACTCTTAGGGATCAAGTTTTGGCCAACTAAGGACTCTAGAATCAATCTAATCCTCAAACCCTAGCCAAATCCCTATAAATAAGACTCAATTCTGAACTGAGCGACCCTTACATTTACCTGCGTGGAATCAAGGTACGGAGTCACAATTTCAGGTAAGTTCTTTAGAAGGTTTTGTTTATAATATTTTAGACTAATAGCTCTCCAAATTTCGTGCTAAGAGATCAACCGAACAAGGAGATTGAAGCTTCCAAAGTTACTGATCGGACCTTAGCAACCCAGAAAACTGAACGCAAGTCCTCTGAAGATCAAGAGATTAGGACATCTAAACGAGGTAATTAGAGTTCGGTTATTTAGATCTTTTTGTTCCCCGTAGTTTCATCTTCTTACCCTCAAAAGATCACGTCTTTAGATCAAGAGGCTGAGGAGCTAGGGCAACGGGAAGTTGCTGAAAAATCCCAGGAAAGGAGAGATTAGGGTGTGTCTTGCAGTCATAAATTGGAAAGTTAAAGCCCAGTTAAGCAGTAGGTCATCTCATGATTGGCAAAAACATCTTGTTAGGGATAAAAGCCATCTGATTGTGTTTGATTTCATGCACTATAGATCATGGATTTCATGTCTTAGTAGAGTCATGCATACATGAGTATTCTTAGCCCTAATTAAGTTAAAAAGGAACATTCTTGTCAAATTCACAGAAAACCCATGCATACTAGTAGCTTAGCCTTCATTCTATCATGTGGAAGTTTATATATGATTTCCAGACATGATGTAAGTTGAAACTTTGGATCTTTTTATCTATTGCTGTCAGCAGAAGCTCTAACGAATTAGGGTAGGATCGTCACAACACTGTAACGGCCTTACGATGAGCCGTCACACCCTCTGTTGCATTTTAATTCCTCTGTTGTCTCTGACGCACCATAACAGGAGCGTTACACTACTGTAACGGCCCCTCGATAAACCGTCACAGGTACTGTGACGCACTCTTGTTAGACCGTCAGACCCCTGTGTTCTGTCAGCCCGAGACAAAATGGTAACCAGTTAAGTTTACTTATAAATAAGCTTAGATAGCTAAGTTTGGACATGTTATCATGACTTTAAGTTTATTTAATGATTCATAAAAGAAATTGCATGATTAAGGTATCTTAAGTTATTTTAAGTTATGTTAATTTCATGTGTCAAAATTCTATTGCTTTGTATCCTAAACTATGATTTTAAGTATTGTATTGACGGTGTTTTATCATGGTTTCACATCACTACACAGTCTTTTTCCTATCTATAGAGTCAATTCTTTAAGTACATGGCATATATTCCGGTATATGACCATTAGTTCACACTTTTGCACTATAGGAACATATTCTTGAACTTGAGGACCTCTCTATTGGATATTCCTTCCAATGGACTAGAAAATCTTATTTCAAGGCCTCCGTAATTCTCTGCGAGCCTGGGATTCTCACTAGGATGCCGAGTTGGTTGTACCATGAAAGCCCAATCATTAGAAAATACTATCGATGGTTTATGATTTCTGGAGATGTAACGGATCAATGTTGGACCGTCAGGCTCATATAACGGCCCAATAAATGACCGTCACATTGTACTGAGTCTAATTTCTTGTTTCGGGATTCAGATCATTGTAACGGCCCAATACTGGAGCGTCACGTTATGTAACGGCCCAATACAAGACCGTCACAGTTCTTGAGTACATTAACCCGAGGTTTGACCCAAGGGTTGATATTCTAAGTTCCTAGGTGGCTTGATAATGGTCTAGGACTTATCATATCGATCAAGAAACTTAATATAATAAATGGAAGTTAAGAAATGTACCGTTATGCTGCCCATTTGTTTCCATAAGCATAACATAGTATAAGTCATTATTGATCTCTCATATTCTTAATTGGAGCATTCACTCTTTGATAGTTGTTGTCATGAGCTTATTGATTGAAATTGTTATATTACTGGCCATGCTTTATTGATATACTCATAGCAGTAGCTTGATTTATACGTGAAGATGCAGTTCGGGCGCTGATTGTGTCCAAGGGCTCTATGCTAGTCCCCTCGGCTGATTGTCGGAAACATACTATTATAAACCATGGAGTATGATGCTACTAGCGTCGCATTGCGCTGGGAGTACTTTCTTTATAAATAAGTGAAATCCATGAGCACTCGTGAAAATCTAGTGAATTGCTACGTGATTGACGTTCTAGTGTGTAACCTTTATGGTTATGAAAGTGAAAAGTGAAAGTGCATTCACGTTACATTCTTGTTCATGAAAGGCCATGCTACACTCTTGTTGCATTCTTGCTAGTTCATACTTGTTCATTCTATCTTACATGGTCATCTTGTTACTTTGGTTTAATCGCGTGATTTATCGCATTCGCATGATTTTACCTAAATTCTTTAGAGCTAAAATGTTAATTACTTTAATAGTGCCTTCATGTTGATGCGAAGATACCTACTGGGCAAGTGTGCTCATTACCTATTTCTAATCTTTTTCAGGAGATGGAAGTGATACGAATTCGGATTTGGAGTATTCAAGTAGCGGGTCCGAGAGCGAATAAAAATCATATCAAATTGAGAGTGAAGACTTAGTGATGAGGGCATCACACCACATACCCTCTGGCTTGGCACTTCTCTCCCTCCCGGAGACAGCTAGGGAGCAGCCCTTCTTCAGACGGAACATTGGTGCTTATCATCCTATTACATTTTCTTATTTTCTTGAGTCATTTTGATGTATTTGCCTATGTTTTGAGTCATGTTACTAGGTTTTCATGTTATTTACCTATGCTTGTATGTAGGCTAGTGGGTTAATGGGGCTAGTAGGTCTTATTGGGCCATTTCTTTGGTCTGGCCCATGGACGCCCCTCTCCCCACCCCTTGGTCTTCCGTCATTTGTCCATTTCATGAGGACTTCTTTGTAAATTGGGTTTTCCTATATATAGGACCCCAAACCCCCTCTTTTGAAGCTAATGAAGTATTGAATATTTGAGCATAAGTGCCCCCCCCTCTCTCTCTCTCTCTAGCTCTCTCATTCTCTCTCTCTTCCTCCAAGGGGCGAACCCCCTCTCTCTCCTCTCCCTTCTCTCTCTATCCCTTGGGCGAACCAGCCCTTTCACCTCCCCCTCCCCCTGCCACCTCAACTGCCACCTCACCCTCCAACCCTTCACTTCCCCTAGGCCACTTAACTCTCATCAATTCCCTCCACTTCCCAAGCAACCCTTCCTATTCCCCATACACCTTCCCCACCTCCAATACACCCCTCCCTCTTCCCCAAGCAACCTTCCCACTCCCCCACACCCTCATTCATATCCCTTGACCATCCACAACCCCCCCCCCACCACTAGTTGCGCACCAGCCCTCTCTCCCTACACTTCTCCCTTGCCTTGGCCGAACCCACCACCCCCACCTTGTAGCTTCGGCCCCCACTCCCCTCCACCCTCCAACACCCCATTCCACCTGCTCCGCCCCTCTCCTCACCCCCACACATTCCTCCCCCCATCTGCAAACACCTCCCACTTCCCTCCATTACCAAAACTTCCATCCCCCTTAACCTAACCCCACCTCCATCCCATTCCTTAGGTCACATCTGCAGGTGACAGAAGAAGGTCCGTCTTGCAGAAGCTCCCCCGCGTTCATACGGCAACATCTGAGGGCGTATCTTACCATTCTGGAAAGGACGTCCAGTCCACTACGCAGGCGAGAAAGAATCGTCCCAATCCGAGTTCGGGAGTGCCCAGGAGAGCCATTCTCCTCCGACTTCTCCAAGACCCATCTGCAGAGCACCTGAGTCCGACCAGAGGCAGAACCACGATCTACAGCGAAGGATTTAGACTGAAGTTCCTTCCTCAAAGATCTTCCTCCCCTTGTTCCCGACCAGGAGCAAGAAGCAGAAGTACATTCGGCGTCCGGGAGCCCCAGTTCTGATTTTTCTCCTTCAGTCACGCAGGACTGCCCTCACCAGTCTTCTGCGACCAACAGTCACTCATCGGCGTCCCCCAGGACACCCTGACCTCCGGCAGCCTCCCCGCCAGTTTTGCTGCAACGAGGGCTCGACCACGGTTCCAGAACTTCTGACGGCTTGAGATTTGGAGCTCGGGAGCCCAAGGTACAACCTCTGCATCCTACGGCCTCCGATCTGAAGCCGCCAGCCCCAGATTCCTCCATCCTGTTCGAGCCTCCACCACGACCAGCGACGACGTCAGAAGAATTCGATAAAATTCAGAGGTGTCCCAGCCACTGTTATGAAGAAATCCCCTTTGGTTTCGTCACCGGAAAAATTCCTGAGGACGAACTACGACTGCAACAGCGGCATCCTGTCCCTTCGCACAGCAAGTGGGCAGATCCACGTCGGCTTCCGTTCCGTCATCCTTGGCGAGTTTCCCCCTCCCGCCTGGCCGGCTTAGCGCCCCTCCCTGCGTGGAGGTAGTGTTTGATGTAAGTTTAATTCTCCCACCCTCCATCCAACCCTCCTGCGTGAGGAGTAGTTCATGTACTAAACAGCTCAAGCTTCATCGGCGCAGTGTGCGGGGAACCCACACTTCCCCGCTCGCCCTCGTCTCCGACCGGGGTTGGTTTCCTCAAACCAACCAGGTGAGCCTCCTGCCCTTGCCTCCTTATACTTGTTTATTTAATATCTGCGAAACATATCGGCCGGTAGGAGAGCGAGTGCCCGATCCCGGCGCCACCTTTCAGTGTGGTCACCGTGGCTATAAGTGAGCGAGTGACCCCGTGCCTTTAAGGCATCCGGCCGCCCTTGTTTGTGGGCTTTCAAACCTTCGGGAGGGCTAACTAAAGTGGTGCTGGTCCTCTAACCAGTCAGGGGCTATCTCCATCACCTCGACTCGGCATCACCGAGTCACCACGGGAATCGTGTGCGCACGGTGCGTTGGTAGCTTTAACATATTCTCGGCGCCTTGTAATTGTGATTGCGAATTAGGTCCAAGGAATCAAAGTCTCCGCTGCATTTGGTGTCACATCAGTTGGTATCAGAGCAAGTTCTAGACTTGTCTCTACTAAGTCTTGTCCTAGGGCATTTGCATTCATCACCCGATCCTCATGCATACCCCTCGTTGGTCACATGGTCCGATTGACCCCCTCCACATGGACTACATTGTAGATGAGGACCTTCATTTTGATGGAATTAATCCTCATGCCTATCTTAAGTGGGAGAATACCATGGAAAGGGACTTTGAAAGTACTTGGGTATATGGATCCGAGAGAGTCCGCAGGGCCAAGGCACGACTTCGGGGTCTAGCTAAGAAAATGTGGGAACACAAAGAGAGATTCAGAAGGGTTTGGGGGCAAGAGCCCATCCACTCATGGGAAGAGATGAAGAGTGAGCTCAGGAAGATGTACGCTCCCCGACCGTCCCACTCCTACCGGGACGACCATAACCCGAGGAGCACTCCCACTCCCCCTTTTTCTCCCAGTCAACCCAAGGCCTCCATTAGGACCCAAACCCCACCACCCAAAGGACCCCTAGATTCATTGGAAGAGATAAGGGTTGAGATCAGGAAGATCTTCACTTCCCTTAGGGCCCAAACTCCACCACCCCAAATGACTCCTATCCCGATCACCACCACCATTCAAACCAAATTGGCCACCACCCAACCCAACATTCCCCATCAAACCCACACCCCACAAGCTTCCATAAATCCTCATCCCACCCATTTCCAAAAGGAACTTACGGAGGTGACCGAAGACTATAAGGCTCCCCTAGATTGGGAAGAAGAATATGAGGCCCAAATAGGTCAAGAGAACTCATTCCTATCCAAAGAAGACCCAGTGAGCCAAATGGGGTGCACCCTCCCCCATGAGTTACAAGATGCCCAACCTAGGCCTCCACTCCTACCCCTCCCCATCCTATCCCAAGTCCCCCATTACTCACCACCCCAAAAGAGCCACATGCCAGTCATCATCACCCCACAAGCAATGGACTTACTCACCTCCTTGGTGAAGGAAACCATGATCCCCATACCCAACCCCATAGTGGTGAGTACTCCGGACCCAACCCCCGCCATGGAGATCACCCATGTCCTGGAAGAAGAAGAAACTTCACATGGTGGACTTCACCTTACACCACCCTCCCTAGTAGGGGCCGAGCTCATCTTAGAAGAACCCCTTTCACATTGGCTAAAGGAGAACCCATTTAGAGATCTCATGGCCCATGTTTGCCCTCCTATGGAACAAAACCTCCCTATAGTACCCTTACCCACCTACCACACCACAATCCAATCATCCTATCAGGTGGAGACACTAGGGGACTTTCTTAAGGGTATAGCTTGGCAAATGGAGCTAACTGACCTGTTGACCACTGTAACCGACCAACCTAGGAGCCTTGACCTCCTACACTTAAGTGTCAGATCCATCTCCTCCACTTACACTATGGGTTGCTACACTAGTGACCTTCTGTTATTCCTCCCTCCACCCGAGGAGCCCGATGCTCTCCACAAATTAGAGTTGCTTATTTCGGGTAGGATGCAAAACCCTCCATTCATGGCCAACCAACCCGCCAAGGACTTCGGTTCAAATACCACATTTGAGGAGGAGGACTCACCATCATTTGAAGACCTTGAGGAGATAGAATACCCCTTCCTTGGTAACACATTCCATGACCCCTTTGATCCCTCCCTATGGAAGATATTGAACCCATGGGACCTAACCGCCTTACCCACCACCCACTCCCTCCTACCCTCATCCACCATGTTGAACCCAACCCACCCATTCCACTACTTAGTTCACACTATGAGAGCCATGACCGAGGGTGACGTCCACCTAGGAAATGAGGAAGTGACCTATCCCAAAATGTCCACCTTCTTGGACCCCTTCGACCCCTATGAGTGGAAACCCCCAAATCCACCCCCACCTAAAGATGGGACCATCTTGATTGTAATGCATGGGCCACAATATTTTGCCCCACCTGGTAGGGATAGTCATCTCATTTGTGTCTCATACACACTAGGTCCGGTGCATGACAGGTTCACATTTGGATATGTAGGTCCACCCCCATTCATCGTCCATCTTATGCATGATAGGAGTCTACATGGAAGTCTAGGTCCTCCGGCATTCATTGCACCCATACCTGATAGAGCCACATTTGGACATACTGGTCCTCCCCCACTCTTCATCCACCTCAGGCATGATAGGGCCATTTGTGGCTGCCCCGGTCCACCTAAGTGCATCAAGGTCCACATGACTCCTAAGCATGATAGGTTTACATTTGGTTGTCCAGGACCCCCATTATCCACTAGTGAATCAACATTCACAGAGTTGCATGGAAACATTCGCAAAAACATCAACAAGAGCAACGAGATTTACAAGAAGTCTGCTGACTCCCACCGCCGCCACCAAGAATTCCAGATTGGTGATTTTGTGATGGTGAGAACTGAGAGGTTGTTCCCTGGGAATACTTCGAAGTTGAGGTCGCGTGGAGCTGGCCCCTTCCAGGTGCTGAGACGCCTTGGCACCAATGCTTACGTGTTGGACCTCCCTGAAGAGTACGAAGTAAGCCCCACATTCAATGTGGTTGACCTGGTCCCCTACAAGGGCCCCACGGTGACACCCGGTGAGAAAATCCAGCCTACTCCCTCCTTTGAGAGCGCCCCCACACCCCAGAGAGCTCAACCCCATTTGAGAAACCGGCGTGATGAAGTGGAGCAGATATTAGATGAACAGGTTACCATCACAAGGAGCAAGGCGTATGAGCGCTACCTGGTCAGGTGGAAGGGACGACCACCCTCGGACGATACCTGGGTGAGCCGGGAGGATCTCCAGCAGCTGTCCCCCGATTTCCTAGAGCAGTACCGCAGCAGGGAGGGCCTTTACTCGACAGAGTCGAGCTCTTCGCCGCCCGGGAGAATTGATGAGGGCATCACACCACATACCCTCTGGCTTGGCACTTCTCTCCCTCCCGGAGGCAGCTAGGGAGCAGCCCTTCTTCAGACGGAACATTGGTGCTTATCATCCTATTACATTTTCCTATTTTCTTGAGTCATTTTGATGTATTTGCCTATGTTTTGAGTCATGTTACTAGGTTATCATGTTATTTACCTATGCTTGTATGTAGGCTAGTGGGCTAATGGGGCTAGTAGGTCTTATTAGGCCATTTCTTTGGTCTGGCCCATGGGCGCCCCTCTCCCCACCCCCTTGGTCTTCCGTCATTTGTCCATTTCATGAGGACTTCTTTGTAAATTGGGTTTTCCTATATATAGGATCCCAAACCCCCTCTTTTGAAGCTAATGAAGTATTGAATATTTGAGCATAAGTGCCCCCCTCTATCTCTCTCTCTAGCTCTCTCATTCTCTCTCTCTTCCTCCAAGGGGCGAACCCCCTCTCTCTCCTCTCCCTTCTCTCTCTATCCCTTGGGCGAACCAGCCCTTTCACCTCCCCCTCCCCCTGCCACCTCAGCTGCCACCTCACCCTCCAACCCTTCACTTCCCCTAGGCCACTTAACTCTCATCAATTCCCTCCACTTCCTAAGCAACCCTTCCTATTCCCCATACACCTTCCCCACCTCCAATACACCCCTCCCTCTTCCCCAAGCAACCTTCCCACTCCCCCACACCCTCATTCATATCCCTTGACCATCCACAACCCCCCCCCCCCACCACTAGTTGCGCACCAGCCCTCTCTCCCTACACTTCTCCCTTGCCTTGGCCGAACCCACCACCCCCACCTTGTAGCTTCGGCCCCCACTCCCCTCCACCCTCCAACACCCCATTCCACCTGCTCCGCCCCTCTCCTCACCCCCACACATTCCTCCCCCCATCTGCAAACACCTCCCACTTCCCTCCATTACCAAAACTTCCATCCCCCTTAACCTAACCCCACCTCCATCCCATTCCTTAGGTCACATCTGCAGGTGACAGAAGAAGGTCCGTCTTGCAGAAGCTCCCCCGCGTTCATACGGCGACATCTGAGGGCGTATCTTACCATTCTGGAAAGGTCGTCCAGTCCACTACGCAGGCGAGAAAGAATCGTCCCAATCCGAGTTTAGGAGTGCCCAGGAGAGCCATTCTCCTCCGACTGCTCCAAGACCCATCTGCAGAGCACCTGAGTCCGACCAGAGGCAGAACCACGATCTACAGTGAAGGATTTAGACTGAAGTTCCTTCCTCAAAGATCTTCCTCCCCCTGTTCCCGACCAGGAGCAAGAAGCAGAAGTACATTCGGCGTCCGGGAGCCCCAGTTATGATTTTTCTCCTTCAGTCACGCAGGACTGCCCTCACCAGTCTTCTGCGACCAACAGTCACTCATCGGCCTCCCCCAGGACACCCCGACCTCCGGCAGCCTCCCCGCTAGTTTTGCTGCAACGAGGGCTCGACCACGGTTCCATAACTTCTGACGGCTTGAGATTCGGAGCTCGGGAGCTCAAGGTTCAACCTCTGCATCCTACGGCCTCCGATCTGAAGCCGCCAGCCCCAGATTCCTTCATCATGTTCGAGCCTCCACCACGACCAGCGACGACGTCAGAAGAATTTGATAAAATTCAGAGGTGTCCCAGCCCCTGTTACGAAGAAATCCCCTCTGGTTTTGTCGCCGGAAACATTCCTGAGGATGAACTACGACTGCAACAGCGGCATCCTGTCCCTTCGCACAGCAAGTGGGCAGATCCACGTCGGCTTCCGTTCCGTCATCCTTGGCGAGTTTCCCCCTCCCGCCTGGCCGGCTTAGCGTCCCTCCCTGCGTGGAGGTAGTGTTTGATGTAAGTTTAATTCCCCCACCCTCCATCCAACCCTCCTGCGTGAGGAGTAGTTCATGTACTAAACAGCTCGAGCTTCATCGGCGCAGTGTGCGGGGAACCCACACTTCCCCGCTCGCCCTCGTCTCCGACCGGGGTTGGTTTCCTCAAACCAACCAGGTGAGCCTCCTGCCCTTGCCTCCTTATACTTGTTTATTTAATATCTGCGAAACATATCGGCCGGTAGGAGAGCGAGTGCCCGATCCCGGCGCCACCTTTCAGTGTGGTCACCGTGGCTATAAGTGAGCGAGTGACCCCATGCCTTTAAGGCATCCGGCCGCCCTTGTTTGTGGGCTTTCAAACCTTCGGGAGGGCTAACTAAAGTGGTGCTGGTCCTCTAACCAGTCAGGGGCTATCTCCATCACCTCGACTCGGCATCACCGGGTCACCACGGGAATCGTGTGCGCATGGTGCGTTGGTAGCTTTAACATATTCTCGGCGCCTTATAATTGTGATTGTGAATTAGGTCCAAGGAATCAAAGTCTCCGCTGCATTTGGTGTCACATCACTTAGGAAATCTATATTGTTTAGATTGAGTCTTTGTAATTTCTTATTTCTTGAGTCTAGTATGATGGAAGTTAAATTAGTGGTTGTATTTGAATATTAGATTTGATTATTAATGAAATAAAGTTGGAGTATGATCAATTATTATGCGATTGCATTCTTATGTGTGATTGCCTTGCGCTCTGATCGTTCTTGTTTGCAAGAGGCTTACCATGTCGGATGTTTGCATTCCTCGAGCGAGTCTTCCACTGTAATAAAGGCTCAGGACGTGACAGTTAAGTTGGTATCAGAGCCTAAGTCTCAAGACTTAGGAAAAAGAGTCATGTCCTAGGATAAGTCCAAGGTTTAAGGACCCCTACCTATGAACTAAGGAAGAAATTTCCATACCCATGTGAGAGATTGGGTAGAGCCCGGGATAAGATAGTTATATAGAAATTATCTTAGGATAAATCTTCTCGACTCTAAATAACTAAAATATCCATGATTCTCAGGTACCTTGATTCTCAAATGGCTCATCGTATAAACTAAGATGAGATGCAGCAAACTGTTGCGGGACTTACTCAAGCTCTACAGACAGTGGCCCAAGCTGGTGGAAGGGCTGGCGCGGGTAACTTACACAGCAATTTTCGAAGTTTAAATCCCTCACGATTCTCTGGATCTTCTAACCCATATGAAGCAGAAAATTAGATCGACGAAATGAATCGAATATTCGATGTCATGCAATGCACCGACCAGGAGAAAGTTCGACTTGCCACGTTCCAACTCAACAAGGATGCTCGTACATGGTGGAAATCCATTCCGGCACCACCTGCAGATGCACCTCATACATGGGAGGATTTTCTAACACTTTTCTGAGCCAAGTACTTCTCCGAGCATGTGAAGGAGAGGAAGGCTATGGAATTTGCCTCCTTAAAATAGGGTACGATATCCGTGGCAGAGTATGAATTACAATTCTCTCGACTAGCACCGTATGCTCCTCACTTGATAAGCACAGATTTATTGAAAGCCAACCGATTTATGGATGGTTTAAGACCCGGATTCATACAGTAACTTGGAACTCAGAATATCCGCACCTATACCGAGATGGTACAAAGAGCGCATCTATGTGAAAGAACCATGGAGAAAGTGGAGAGGCTCCGAGGAGAAAGGTCAAGCCGAAAACATGATAGGCAAGAAGAGAAAGAAGTGGATGAGGGTGAAAATCGTCACATTAAGAGGTCTCGTAATGGGAACGGTAACGGAAAAGAAATAGAAATGGAAACGAAAAGGATAAGAAAGTTAAAGAAGAAGATAGAATGCAAGTCTCCACGGCCTGCTCATTTTGTAAAAAATTTGGGCACTCGGCAGAAGAATGCCGGAAGCGTCTCGGCGCTTGCCTCAAGTGTAGAAGTCGGGAACATCGCTTGCCCGTATGTCCTCTCATCAGCGAACAATCTTCAAGGAATAACAACGGACGCGGGAAGCGATGTCGATTAAATGCCATTCTAGACGAGGGAGGTGAGATGATTAAAGGTACCCTCTTAACCCATTCACCTTATGTTAATTCTTAATACATTAAAATACGTACACTCTCCGTAAAAAACTCATATATATATTGAATTTGGAGACCAAATTCTCTTAAGTGGGAGAGGGTGTAAGGCCCCAGAATTTTTATAAATTATTTTTACTATATTTAATTAATTTTTGGGAATTTTTAAGACCCAAAATGGATTAATAAATAAATATTGGCTTAAATAAATCATTATAAGGCCCAATTTATGTTAAGTAATTAATCTAGCTTTGATAATTGAAACCCAATAGGTTAAAGGACCAAGCCCATTAAGTTTGGCCCATATTCTAGAAGGTTATTTAGCCTATCCATGAATTTTAAAGATAAATACTCTTTTATGTAGATAATTAGAAGGGTAAACGAATAAAAGAGTTTTATTAAATTAAAACTCTGCACACGTTTTGTGTAACGGTCTATCGGGCGACCGCCACATGAATGTAACGCATTAGGACAGGACCGTCACACCCTGTTAATTCCGTAAGTTGAAGAACTTGCAAAAAAGATGGGATTTTTGGGATCCTATCTGCAAGAGACCTAATTAGGAGAACATGTAAGGTTACTAGGGACTCTTAGGGATCAGGTTTTGGCCAAGTAAGGACTCTAGAATCAATCTAATCCTCAAACCCTAGCCAAATCCCTATAAATATGACCCAGTTCTGAACTAAGCGACCCTTACATTTGCCTGCGTGGAATCAAGGTAAGGAGTCACAATTTCGGGTAAGTTCTTTAGAAGGTTTTGTTTATAATACTTTAGACTAATAGCTCTCCAAATTTCATGCTAGGAGATCAAACAAACAAGGAGATTGAAGCTTCTAAAGTTGCTAATCGGACATTAACAACCCAGGAAATTGAACGCAAGTCCTCTGAAGATCAAGAGATTGGGACATCTAAACGAGGTAATTAGAGTTCGGTTAATTAGAACTTTTTGTTCCCCGTAGTTTCATCTTCTTACCCTCAAAATTTCACGTCCTTAGGTCAAGAGGCTGAGGAGCTAGGACAACGGGAAGTTGCTGAAAAATCCCAAGAAAGGAGAGATTATGGTGTGTCTTGCAGTCATACATTGAAAAGTTAAAGCCCAGTTAAGCGGTAGGTCATCTCATGATTGGCAAAAATATCTTGTTAGGGATAAAAGCCCTCTGATTGTGTTTGATTTCATGCACTATAGATCATGGATTTTATATTTTAGTAGAGTCATGCATACATGAGTATTCTTAGCCCTAATTAAGTTAAAAAGGAACATTCTTGTCAAATTCACAGAAAACCCATGCATACTAGTAGCTTAGCCTTCATTCTATCATGTGGAAGTTTATATATGATTTTCAGACATGATGTAAGTTGAAACCTTGGATCCTTTTATCTATTGCTGTCAGCAGAAGCTCTGACGGATTAGGGTAGGATCGTCACAACACTGTAACGGCCTTACGATAAGCCGTCACACCCTCTGTTGCATTTTAATTCCTCTGTTATCTCTGACGCACCATAACAGGAGCGTTACACTACTGTAACGGCCCCTCAATAAACCGTCACAGGTACTGTGACGCGCTCTTGTTAGACCGTCAGACCCCTGTGTTCTGTCAGCCCGAGACAGAATGGTAACCAGTTAAGTTTACTTATAAATAAGCTTAGATAGCTAAGTTTGGACCTGTTATCATGACTTTAAGTTTATTTACTGATTCATAATAGAAATTACATGATTAAGGTATCTTAAGTTATTTTAAGTTATGTTAATTTCATGTGTCAAAATTCTATAGCTTTGTATCCTAAACTATGATTTTAAGTAATGTATTGACGGAGTTTTATCATGGTTTCACATCGCTACACAGTCTTTTTCCTATCTATAGAGTCAATTCTTTAAGTACATGGCATATATTCCGATATATGACCATTAGTTCACACTTTTGCACTATAGGAACATATTCTTGAACTTGAGGACCTCTCTATTGGATATTCCTTCCAATGGACTAGAAAATCTTATTTCAAGGCCTCCGTAATTCTCTGCGAGCCTGGGATTCTCACTAGGATGCCGAGTTGGTTGTACCATGAAAGCCCAATCATTAGAAAATACTATCGATGGTTTCTGGTTTCTGGAGATGTAACGGATCAATGTTGGACCGTCAGGCTCATATAACGGCCCAATAAATGACCGTCACATTGTACTGAGTCTAATTTCTTGTTTCGGGATTCAGATCATTGTAACGGCCCAATACTGGAGCGTCACGTTATGTAACGGCCCAATACAAGACCGTCACAGTTCTTGAGTACATTAACCCGAGGTTTGACCCAAGGGTTGATATTCTAAGTTCCTAGGTGGCTTGATAATGGTCTAGGACTTATCATATCGATCAAGAAACTTAATATAATGAATGGAAGTTAAGAAATGTACCGTTATGCTGCCGATTTGTTTCCATAAGCATACCATAGTATAAGTCATTCTTGATCTCTCATATTCTTAATTGGAGCATTCACTCTTTGATAGTTGTTATCATGAGCTTATTGATTGAAATTGTTATATTACTGGCCACGCTTTATTGATATACTCATGGAAGTAGCTTGATTTATACGTGAAGAGGCAGTTCGGGCGCTGATTGTGTCCAAGGGCTCTATGCTAGTCCCCTCGACTGATTGCCGGAAACATACTATTATAAACCATGGGGTATGATGCTACTGGCGTCGCATTGCGCTGGGAGTACTTTCTTTATAAATAAGTGAAATCCATGAGCACTCGTGAAAATCTAGTGAATTGCTACATGATTGATGTTCTAGTGCGTAACCTTTATAGTTATGAAAGTGAAAAGTGAAAGTGCATTCTCGTTACATTCTTATTCATGAAAGGCCATGCTACACTCTTGTTACATTCTTGCTAGTTCATACTTGTTCATTCTATCTTACATGATTATCTTGTTACTTTGGTTTAATCGCGTGATTTATCACATTCACATGATTTTACCTAAATTCTTTAGAGCTAAAATATTAATTACTTTAACAGTGCCTTCATGTTGATGCGAAGATACCTACTGGGAAAGTGTGCTCATTACCTATTTCTAATCTTTTTCAGGAGATGGAAGTGATACGAATTCGGATTCGGAGTATTCAAGTAGCGGGTCCGAGAGTGAATGAAAATCATATCAAATTAAGAGTGAAGACTTAGGAAATCTATATTGTTTAGATTAAGTCTTTATAATTTCTTATTTCTTTTGTCTAGTATGATGGAAGTTGAATTAGTGGTTGTATTTGAATATTAGATTTGATTATTAATGTAATAAAGTTGGAGTTTGATCAATTATTATGCGATTGCATTCTTATGTGTGATTATCTTGCACTATGATTATTCTTGCTTGTAAGAGGCTTACCATGCCGACTGTTCGCGTTCCTCGAGAGAGTCTTCCGCTGTAATAAAGGCTCGGGGCGTGACACTTACTAGGCGTTCTTGGTCAATTTTGAGGCCTATTTCTTGGGTCACCTCTCCTTGGTTGGGTCTCGCTCCTTATTCTTTATCCGCTGGATGAAGCTTAGCAAGCCTTCATGTTATTTACCACCACATTGTCTCTGGCGGCCTATCCCTAGTGCGGTTGCTGATGTGTAGCGCTCCTTCCTTCGACCGCTTGCTGACGCCAGAGTCCAAAAGCCAACAGCCTTTCTCAGGCCTTCTTTTATCTTATCCGTTACGCTCTAGCGGTTTATCGTGGGACCGTCATATGCTTCTGGCGCGTGAACCATCGACCACCACCTGCTTGCAAAGTCCTTATTACAAAAACTTCACCCATTGACCTTATCTGTTGTTGGATAATGCTGGGTGGCGGTCCATACTTCGGCCGTCAAATGGATGTGACGATTTATTGTAAGGCCGTTTCATCAGACATGGAGTCCTAATTGACTGTCTTTTCTCTGCTACGCCATGGCCGGATTGAGAGTTTGATTCTATGATTTCTCCCTCAATGCACAGCCTTAGACGCTCCCGTTTGTTTCTATGGACTCTTGGGAGTATTATCTTCAAGGATTATTTGGTTTTTGGCCTAATTTCGAGTCGTTATCCCTCCAACTCGAGCCTAGACTTTGAGGGTCTATAAATAGAACCCTTGACTTGATGTGTTAAAGAAGAGATCTCTGGAGTTCACGTCGAAGTGCTGCCGTATCCTGGAGCTAGAACCAACCAAGGAGAATTGCTTCCCACATCTGTCTGCCTCCTAAGTCCAGGGAGTATCAAGTTCCAAGGGTCTTAGTGTTTTCTTGTGTTTTCGGTTCTCTTTCCCCCTCGTAAGCATCAAAGTATCTTCCCCTCCTCTTCTCTCACGTTCTTCACTCTTCTGCATCATTTTAAAACCTCCTCCCATCTTTTCAAACGCCCCATAGGGGTTAAAAAAAACACCACCCCCGATATTCCCCTCTCCTTTTGCATGTTTTCAAGTTTTCTTTCATTATAGTTATTACACTCTTCAAGGGCTAATCTGGGTGTTCTTTCTATGTCTCTACACATTTTTGTAGGTTTCACAGGTCCCTAGCACGAGGCCCAAGTCTTCTGGCTGGCTAGGAGAAGTGGAGATCAAAAGTCCCAAAGTTCCTTTTCTGGGTTCTGTGGCGGTTCTTCCCAGGAGCGTTTCAGGGATTCTTGCGGTTTATCGTGAGACCGCTATCTCGCTGTGGCGCGTTTATCTTTGACCGTTTCAGTTCACATAAGTGCAGTTCTCTCTCCCGTGGGCGGGTGTTGCATCCACCTATTTCTAAGGTATTTATCTTAGCTTTGGCTAGTTTAATACTTTGGTGGCGATCACATCTTTCTAGTTTGGGCAGTAGTCCTCTCTCTTTCCTCGTATCTTTTCTTTCTTTGCTTTGTTTTGCTTGCTCCACACCCACGGTGTGTGTTTTCTTTTATTCCCTTGCTCCACGTCTCGACGTGTGTTTTTCTTTTCCTTTGCTTAGTTCTCATAGAGATGGCATGCCCATGCTTAGATTCCATGTTGATTGCCTAGGTTCATGTTGTACATGTTCATAGGTTGATTGCATATTGCACATTGCTTATTCATATTTCTATTGTTGACATCATATCTCATTCCCCAAAGGAACCAAATATAAATCAACAGAATTTTTGGCGATCACGGTGGGACTTCTAGTGCCAATCATGCTGGATCTTTGTTTGACCTGCTGCTATCTATTTACCCCAGTTGCCCTTATTTTCTTCGGATTTTCCATTTATTTCCTGTTGTTTTCTAGTTCTCTGGATCTATTGGCGGTTCACTGTTCGGCCGTTTTTGGCTTAAGAGCGGTCTATTGTTAGACCGTCTCATCTTTCTGGCGCTCTCATATCAGACCGCCACTCCAGGCACAGGTACGCATCCCGAGGTTGATTATATTTTTGTAGTTTTTTACTGTGATTTTATTCTTGGGTGCTATCTGATCTCCTCCTTGGTTGTCGTATATATTCACGTCATTGTGTGCATCTTTGATTGTTAGTTTTTAGGCTAGAATTTGCATGCACCCCAGTGCACATAGGATCATTCATATTCATACTTTAGTTGTATTTTCCTACCTTGGTGTGTGAACCTGTCGTCTCCATATTCCTTGGGGCTGACTAGGAGATCACATCAAGGATCTCCATAAGTCCCCGCGAGCCGTGGATTCCCACACGAACGCCGGGCCGGTTGTACCTTTACCACACCGTGTCTAGGTTGCATAAGTGAAGGAGAGTTTACACTTAGAGTTAACCAAGTCCATTATACCCTTCCTATTAGGGACCTTGTTGGAGAGAATCCTTACATTCAAATCATTAAGGTTCTAAAGGAAGAAACAATAAAAATTGGTGCATCATCACAACTTGGTTGATTTTGAGTGTCTCTTATCCCTTTTCTTTATTTTTATAAAGTTTGGAGTCTTGGTTATAGTCATTCATTGTGTGTTGTTTGTGTTGTTTGCATTTTGTCAAGGTTCTCTGTTGCATGTGGAGTTGCTTCTGATCTCTAGAATCTTCACCTAGGGGCAATTCCTTTTTCACTTTCTATTTCAATCCTTTGTTTGAGTCAAACATGTTTTCCTTTGACCTTCCCCGTTCCCAAGAGGAGTCTCTTCCTCATGGGCTTCTAGAAGACCCCTCTAGGGTCATCTCTTTCCAATCCGGAGACGGGTCCACCCCCCCTCCATCTTCCATCTCTATGGGGGGCGCGCAGCCCACCAACCCCCTCTCTTCTCCTAATTCCGCCAATCATGTCCTTCAAATGATGGCCCAGTTGGATCCGGCCCAACTTCAAGCTATCTATCAGGCCATGCATGGGTCCAATGCCCCATCTCCCACGATTGCTCAAGGTCTGTCTAATGCTTCCATTGTTCAACCAAGAGTTGATGGGCCCACTATTCAGCCCATTCCAATTGATCTCACTCCGGTCCGGCCTAGGACCATTCAATTTTCTAGTATGGAAACGGGCCAGTCTTATGGTTCAGCCCAACAAGTTCATGACAAAGGGAAGACCACCCTCCCTTCTTCTATCCAGACGGACTCTTATCAAGTCATTCCATCCGTGCCGCAAGTTCTTGTTGGCCCATCTGATTTCATGCGCCCGCAGCAAGGGGCGGCCCAAGTCCACGCCAATATGGGTCATTCTTTGGCCCAATATCCTTCTTATGGGCCTCCTCCCACTCCTTTTGTCTACCCTTCGGCTCCCCGCTTCGAGTCCACTCCTCTGGCTTTGCCCGCACCATCTAGGGAACAAGAACTTCTTGATAAATGGGCCGCCATGCAACAACAACTCAACTTCCTCCAAAAGCGAGTTGGCCCACAATCTTTAGCGTATGTTCCAGTTCCTAGCTTTCATAACATCCGGTTCCCTCCTCAGTCCGAGCTCCCCACTTACCACAAATATGACGGGAATAGCAATCCCTTCATTCATGTGAGGGACTTTATGTATGAATTGGTGCAGTTCCAATATGATGATCGCCTTATGGCGTATTTGTTCCGCCGATCCCTGGATGGAGTCGCATTGGAGTGGTTCTATACCTTACCGCTTGAGGACGCCGAGAGTTTTAAGGTAGTGAAAGAAAAATTCATCCAGCGGTTCCAAGACCGGGTCGGCCCAGAATATTCCTTCACAGATTTAGTGGCCAAGAAAATGAAGGCAGATGAGGAATTTGCTACATATGCTGACCGATGGAGATAGATGGCCGCCCGCGTGTCAGGTCACCTTCCGGAGGAAGAGAAAGTGAAGTTGCTTATTTCAAATGCTACCCCAACTTTCCACAACATTCTTGCCATGAACGACATATCCAACATGCACCAACTATATAGCCGGGCGCGCTTTATCCAAACCCAATTCAAGGACTCCCCCATCCACTCTCTTTTTGAAACCCAAAAGCCCAAGTATCACAAGAAACCTCAAGGGCCCGTCACCAAGGGAGTCAAAACCAATGAACAGGTACAAGCCGTTGCATTTCCCTTCCAATCCGCATCGTTCCGCTTTCCACAAAACCCCGGCAACCCCCAGTTCTCCACGCCACAAAACACCCAACCCGCTTTCTCCACTCCATAAAACTCCACCTTCGTCGCTCCACAAAACACATTCTCCGCTCCGCAACAATCTCCACAACCTCTGCAATACCACAATGTCCCTCCACCCAACGGTTACACCAACAATAATAATAAGCGCCCGGGTCCGAAGAGAGCCCAATATCCTCCTTTGCCTGAGTCCCTCACGAACATATTCTCGGCTCTCATGTCCATTAATGCCATTCAGCTTCCTCCGAAATGGCCTAATAGGAACCCGGCCGTTGATCAGTCAAAGTATTACATGTTCCATAGGCAGCCCGGCCACACAATTGAGAGTTGCTTTCAATTCAGAGATCTGGTATACGATTTGCATGAAGGGCAACGCATAGACTGGGCCGAGATGCACAAGGCCATTGCTGAAATTAAAGAGAAGAGAAGGCAGCCGTAGAGGTAGCAAGTGCAGCAGCAACAAGCACCACCGCCACAGTAGCAGCCACCACAGCAGCCACAGCCGGTTCAAGACTTGGGGATTCATCAAAACCCCATGCCAAACCATCCTCCTACTCTGCAGCCTCAGTCACCGGCACCGACTCAGGTTAATTTAGTTCAACCCCCGGCTCCTGACGCCGGGTGGTCATATGATGATGACGGTTCTACTCAGCAGATAATGGCCCTCCACCATAACCACCGTCACCCTGCCTCAATTTCTACCCCCGCCATCCTTATGCCCAACCATTAGACCCTTCCTCCGCCCACTAGACCATTCATCCTTCCACCGACTACTACCGTTACTCCGCTCATCACCCCCACCATCATTACTATGCCTCCACCCACACCGCTCTCCACACCTCCACCCGCGTCCATCATCATCGCGCATGCACCTAACCCTCCACCTGTCATCCTTCCTCCGCGACCCATCATCCCTACTACTCCCGTCATCTCCACTACACCTTCCCCCGCACCATTCATTCACCCCACCGGGCCCATTAAGCCGTTTATTTTAAGCCCATCCGAGGCCATGCCGGCCCACAACCTTGCCCTGCGGAGTGGGCGTTTGTTTCACAAGAATTATCCTTCCACTGGTGCACCCGCACCTAATCCTCAGTCTTCACAACCGGCTACTGATCAGGAAGAAGCCGAGCCACTGCCGGGTACCCAATATGATCTATTGCATCACCTAGACAGAGTGCCCGCCAAAATACATGTGTTGGAATTGATAAAAAGGTCTACGATTCACCAAGATGCATTAAGAAATTTTGTTCAAAAGGTGATGGTAAGCGAAGATATGGCAGTTGACAGTCTACCGACAACTCTGGCTACAATCTCAAAGGGGCCAGCAATTACTTTCTCTGAGACCGAGCAAGCACCTCCAGAAGCTTGACAGATGCCGTTATGCATTACGATAATCCTAAACAAAGTGAGTATTGATGCAGCTTTAGTTGATACAGTGGCATCTATTAATGTTTGCCCGCTCAGTACTCTCCGTGCTTGCAATTTATCAGAGGAGTTATTGCGGCCAACCCCGACTACCATAGCCGCATATGATAATTCAAGAAGAGCATGTCATGGGGTTATCACCATTCAGGCTGACCTTGGACCTCTTACCATGCCCATAGAATTTTATGTACTGGACATCGACCCTATGTTCAAGGCCATATTGAGTCGTCCATGCATAGATAATCTCGGTGCTGTACCCTCCACCGCCCATCAGTGCCTCAAATTCCCTTTCCAAGGGAGGGTGGTTAAGGTAAAAAGTTTGTCCACAGTTCAGTCAGTCAAGACTATCTCGGAGAAAGTGCTGCCAACTCTGTGGCCCAGTAATCGGCCAGTTATTTCGGTGTTAGACCTGGATTTCCCATGGGCTTATGCGCCACGCAAGCCTGTCTCTGCAGCTGTCGATATTAAAGTGAAGCCCCAGATTCGAGATTCGAAAGGCTGGGATATTATATTGAAACTGGGCTATCAGCCGGGGAGAGGCCTCGACGCGCAACTACAAGGGCGGACCAAGCCGGTCCCCAAAGGGAGAAAAATGAATAGAAGGGGCCTCGGCTATCGAGAGTCCACATTATCAATCCTGGGTGATTCTGGGCCCTTGACTTGGGACTATCGTCAACATTTTGTTAAAGGTCCTCTCTAGCCTGGCACCTTGAAAGCACAGCCAATTCAGCCCAAGGGAGAAGAAGACACAACTCAGGTATTTGCCAGCCCACCATTGCTTCCGAAAGGGTCAGTTGATGACATGATTGATTATAGCCAAGCTTTTGAAAGGCTATTTTGTGAAGATGAAAGCTGCCAGAAACATCAGGAGGTACGACTTGTGCAGTTTGAGCCGAAGAAACCAGCTTATCGTCCGAGGAAAAAGGGGAGCTCGCCCACTATCGTTACTTGGTCTCCCTCCCGTCTTACGTCTCTCTTCCAACAGTTGGAATCTATACCTTGTTCACCTCCGATCATGATTGATCCGTTCTTAACGAAACTTCCGACCGAGGTGTTGATTATACCATGTGCATGTGGGCAATGCCCACCCATTGATCTCTCCACAATCTGGACCCCCTCATCCAATCTCTCATATATGTGGTTCTCCTCTTCTGATCCTTTCTTCGATGTCTTGTTCTCGTCTCTCTTCCCTCTCCAACTTCCTCCTCCTCCATCTTCCTCTCCATCCTACTACGTGATCTCCACTGATCTCTAAAAAAACGTCAAATTTGAAACGGAGATTTCGTTGGAAGATTACGTTGTCCTGTCTCCATCCTCCTCCCAGGGGCACGAGTCCCATGTTACTTCCTTCCCATTAGATTTCCTTTCCCCTATGTTAGATGTAGGGTCTGTCGAGTCTAGGAAAGAAGAGTCTGTTAGGTCTAGAGAAGTAGGGTCTTGTTCTAAGTCGTCCAACCCTTCCTCCCTTGAGCTGCGCCCGCTTGCGCGTCATTCCCAATCTGTTCCTGATAGGTTCTTGCAGGATCTTGCTCAACGCTGTCATGCTCTTCTAAAGTGTCCAGAATTCGTAGCTACGGCGATTGTTATAGAAGAAGATGAGGAGCAAGAAGGGGTGTGGAGGGACGATGGACTAGGTGTATATGAAGTCCTGGATGAAAAAGACCCGGTCGATGATGAGGACAGCAATGTAGATGACACCGCCGATCTGTATGCGCAAGGGTTAAAGAGATTCGACGAGCCATTGTCGGCAGTGGATGAACCTACAAAGGAAATAAATCTGGTAACTGAAGAAGATCCAAGGCCCATTATCATTGCCACTAATCTCCCTCCGCAGGTAAAAGAAGATCTAATCAAGGTTCTAAGGGAGTACAGCGATTCTTTTGCCTGGTCTTATGAGGACATGCCGAGTCTGGACCCCTCTTTAGTGGAACATCGACTTATGCTTAAACCAGGGGCAACACCCATAAAACAAAGGTCAAGAAGATTTCACCCCCACATGGCCTTAAGGATTAAGGAAGAGGTCGATAAATTATACATGGCCAAGTTTATCAAAGTGGTCTTATATTCTCAGTGGGTGGCGAACATAGTCCCTGTCATCAAGAAAGATGGAAAAGTGTGCATCTGCATTGATTTCAGGGATCTTAACAAAGCATGTCCCAAGGATGATTTCCCGCTACCTCACATAGATGTCTTGATGGACAACACCGTCGGGTATGAAGCATTGTCATTCATGGATGGTTATTCTGGATATAACCAAATCCGTCTCGCTCCAGAAGATCAAAAGAAAACCTCCTTCACCACGCCCTGGGGTACGTATTGCTATGTGGTTATGCCGTTTGGTTTGAAGAACGCTGACGCCACCTATCAAAGGGCGATGATGGCTATATTCCACGACATGATGCATGTCTACATGGAAGCTTACGTGGATGACATCCTAGTGAAGTTGAGGACCAAAGAAGAACACCCCTCCATTCTGGCTAAGGTGCTCCAAAGAGCTAGAGAGTACCAGTTAAAAATGAACCTAAAGAAATGTGTTTTTGGAGTCTCTTCAGGGAAGTTGTTAAGCTTCATAGTTAGCAAACGGGGGATTCAGATTGATCCTAATAAAGCAAAGGCCGTCATGGACATGCCTCCGCCTAAGAATATCACGGAACTCCGAGAATTAATTGGCATATTGCAATTTATTAGAAGATTCATATCCCAACATTCTCAGAGGTGCCGCCCATTTTATAAATTTCTAAAGGCGGGGGTTAAGTTTGAATAGAATCAAGACTGTCAAAAGGCCTATGAGGACTTAAAAGAATATTTGACCAATGCCCCGATTTTGCAACCTCCTGTCCCTGGGAAACCCCTAATCCTATACATTTCTGTCATCGAGGACTCCCTAGGGGCGGTCTTAGCACAAGTAGATGACGAAGGTAAAGAGCGGGTAACTTATTATCTCTCTAGGTTATTTAACCCGGCGGAGGCCAAGTACACCACCATGGAAAAGACTTGTGCCTCCTTAGTGTGGGTAGCTCAGAAACTCAAACACTATTTTCTAGCCCACCCAGTAAGGTTGATCTCTAGAATGGACCCGATCTGTTATCTCTTAGAAAAGCCTGTCCTTTCTAGTAGGTTAGCTCGCTGGCAGAGCTTCCTCTCTCAATTCGAAATCACATTCGTCGTTCAGAAGGCAATCAAAGGATATGACATCGCTGAGCACCTTACCCATCTTCCTATCCCCTGCACAGACTCTATTCAGGATGATTTCCCTAATGAGCATCTCTATGTCCTTACCCATCATCCATTCTGGTCTCTGCACTTCGATGGTGCGCTCAATTCTCAAGGCCGAGGGATAGGTACCGTTCTCCTCACTTCGAAAGGAGTGACAATTCACTTCGCTTATCAGCTCCATTTTCCTGTTACCAATAACATCGCCGAGTATGAGACTCTCCTGGCTGGATTAAAGCACGCCTACCTCTTAGGCGCACGCTACCTAAACATCATCCATCGCTGAGCACCTTGCCCATCTTCCTATCCCCTGCACAGACTCTATTCAGAATGATTTCCCTAATGAGCATCTCTCTGTCCTTACCCATCATCCCTTCTGGTCTCTGCACTTCGATGGTGCGCTCAATTCTCAAGGCCGAGGGATAGGTGCCATTCTCCTCACTTCGAAAGGAGTGACAATTCACTTCTCTTATCAGCTCTGTTTTCCTGCTACCAACAACATCATCGAGTATGAGGCTCTCCTGGCCGGATTAAAGCACGCCTACCTCTTAGGCGCACGCTACCTAAACATCATAGGAGACTCTCAGCTCATTCTGCGGCAGGTTCTATCCACTTACCGCACTTGTGACCCGAAGCTCAAGCCATATCAAGATTTGGTCACTCTCCTGGCTCGACAATTCTGCAAGTTGATCTACATCCATACCCCTCGATCTCAGAATATTCTTGCTGATGCACTGGCATCACTTGCTTCCTCTTTATCTTTCCCTCTCAGTCGAAGCATTGAGACTATTGTCGTTCAGAGGTTAGATGCTCCCTCTCATCAGGATCTTTGGTACCATAACCTTAGGAAGACTGTAGAGGCTAGGGTTGAGAAGGAAGATTTGAAGGAAGTATCTTTAACAGAATTAGAAGAGATCTTGGAGGAAGAAGAGTTGCCATGGTACCATGAAATAGAGCTGTATTGCAAATATGGATCGTTCCCAACAGGGGCAAATGCCGAACAGCGTAAGGCTATCAGAAGAGCCGCCTCAAAATACACTATCATTGCTAGAGAATTGTACAGGCGCGCTCTCAATGGAATGCTCATGAGGTGCCTAGATGATGATGAAGCTTGGAAGGTGGCCAAAGGAGCCCATTCTAGTGAGTGTGGAGGTCATGTTAATGGCCAAGCTCCAGCGAAGAAGATCCTTAGGCAGGGTTATTATTGGCCCACTCTAGAGGAAGATTGCTCCCTCTATGTTCGGAGGTGTCTTAAATGCCAACTCCATGCTGCCAAAATCCATGCTCCAGCTTCATCTCTACATCCTCTCTCTGCTCCTTGGCCATTCTCCATGTGGGCTTTCGACGTTGTTGGCCCGCTCGGTGATCCTAACTCTGAAACTAATCAAAAATCATTCATCCTTACCGCCACTGAGTACTTCACCAAGTGGGCCGAAGCGGAAGCGTACAAAAAGATCAAAGCAACAACGGTGTGCCGCTTCATCATAAAGAACATTATCTCGCGGTTTGGAGTGCCAAGCAGCATCATCACCGACAATGGACCCCAGTTCATTTCTCAGGAGCTCAAGGACCTTTGTAAGAAGTTCAATATTGCACTGCATCATTCATCTCCATATTATCCTCAAGGTAACGGTCAAGCCGAGGCCACTAATAAAACCCTTCTTAAAATCAAAAAGAAAACGTGTGAATCTCACAAATTTTCTGATTGGCCTGAACGGTTAGTGGAAGCTCTATGGGCTTACCGCACCTCTGTCCATACTCCCACGGGGTAAACCCCCTATGCTCTCACCTACGGGATGGAGGCGGTGCTCCCATATGAAATCTTGGTCCCTTCCCTATGGGTGCAGCTCGATAAGGAACTTAATCTCGATGAACGTCAAGAGGCGTTGCTCGTCCAGTTGGAACTCTTGCATGAGAAGAGGATGAATGCGGCCGATCACGTGTCCGTTTATCAAAAGAGAGTTTCACGTTATTTTCAAAAGAAGCTAATTGAACGTAAATTTCAAGTATGTGATATGGTTTTGAAACGTAAATTTATTAGGTCCGGAGGTCCTAGGTCTAAATTGCAACCCAACTAGGAAGGTCCGTTCGTCGTAAGAGAGGCTTATCCAGGGAACGCATACCGCCTAGTTAACACAGAAGGTGAGGAGTTGTCTCAAGCTTGGAATGGGTTGTATCTTAAGCGCTTTTACCCTTAGAGTTAGGCTAATGAACGCCCGGTAGCGAGGTGTCCCTTCCTCGAACACGAAGGAGGACCCCGAGTTCTGTAAATCACACACTTCACGGCATTCTTGGTCGGGTTCCCCAATTATGTAGACACCATTTCTCCTTGGCCATGTCCGGGGGAAGTCAAAGTCCCCGTCCGTTTCTCTCCTCGGCTGAATCTAGGGGCAATAGGTAAATAAAGGGGGTGATGACTAATCTAGACACCCTGATAAGAGGAGGTCTCAAATAGGGGCAGTCCGTTATGACCTGGTTCCACAAGAAGAGCAATTTACCAAAGAAAAGAAAAAGAAGGAGCAACAATCGTGATGAAAAGCAAAGATATATTTCAAAAGTCTGTAGCTTAAAGTTTATAGCTCCGCAAGAATATAAGACTAGGCATGACAAGAGTGGCAGTACAGTTTCCCCGCGGGACGTTATGAGTCCGGTCGTATGCGTGCCTAGGGTGGATGAAGGTTCGATGATGGACACAAAGTCCCGACTCAATAGACCGAATCTCTGAACGGGTCGTTGTGAGAAGCACTCAAACTCTAAAAACCTCTATACCTGGCCTAAGCTTATCCCTATATTCTATTTTTTTCTTTTAGGACTAGACAGTACCCTGGGTATGGCCTCGGTAGAATCATCATGCAAATTGGCCCTGGCCGGGGATTGTCATTTCAAAAGCACGCCGATCTCAGGAGATTCCGAATGGGACAGGTAGGACCCTTGTTGTCGGGATGAAATTGACTTTCAAAATCCAAAAAAACTCAAAAACTCAGATATTTCAAACTAAAAAAAAATCAGATATTTTAAAACCTAAAAAAATCAGATATTTCAAAATACAAAAAATCATATATTTCAAAACCCACAAAAATCATATATTTCAAAACCCCACAGAAAATCAAATACTTTCAAAATTCCAAAAATACCATCATCTCGCATTGCATGCATTGCATTTTCTCATTATATTTTCACCTATTTAATAAGGCTCCACCCCTTGACCAAATATCAAGAACTGGTCATTCTCTGACTTGCTTTAGGCAAGGGGTTGAGTCTAAGAACAGATCTAGCTTATTTTTGTCTAAGCGTGTGCAGAACGCAGGTTCAACGCTCAAGATTCAAAGCTCACAAGTTTGCAGTTTCTGGTTCTCTAGCGGTCTAATATTAGACCACCACTTCCTTATAGCGGTCCATGATTCAACCGCTAATCTCTCCTGAAGGCTGAAAAAAAATCAACTCTCAGTGAACTATCTCTAGCGCTCTTATTTAGACCACTAAACGGCTCTAGCGGCCCATGGTTCGGCCGCTAATTTCTCCCGAGAACAATAAACTCTCAGGTTTTTCCTGAGTCCTTCATATGGCGGTTTATCGTGAGACCGCTAGAGCATGTTGGCGGCCCTAGATTAGACCGTTATGTCAGACAGAATCTCTGCTTTTTAGCTAATTTGAGCTCAATCATGCAATCAATTCCACATCTTTTTGAAGCAAAGCTCTTATTCCATTCTACTAAGTTCAAGATACATCATTTGGTTGATAATTTCAAATACATCAAGAAGAAAGCTCAAATTACATTCAATCTTTCATCCGCGTGAGGACGGATCTTGCGTAGTTCTTTCACATAAGCACGATATCCTTCTTCATCTTATACTACTTCTGCTTGCCAAGCACGCACCCGGCTGATTTCCCACATGATTAATGAATTCCGAACTGCTTGCGCATCCTCCTCGGTCCCCATCTTCCTAGCTTGAAGGGGAGGGAAGTGTGATAGTGCAGGAATCGTAGTGCGGGGTAGCCCAACTTGAAGATAGCACCGGTGCGGGTTGTAGGTCGCCATGGTAGTGTTCCCCACTAGCTGTAGGTCTAGGCCCGGTCGCCGAGGTACTCTAAGGGTCGTGCTCCGAAGAACTCTTGGCCGCATCACGAACTTGTCCATTGGCAATGTGTTGAGGTAGAGGCGCCAATCATCCCTTGTCTTCTTGTCCGCCACCCGGTACTCCACCTGTGAAGAGAACCCAAATGCGCCTCCTATGAAGAATAGAGGGTGGCTCCAGAATACCCGGCTAGTTGAAGGCAAGTCCTCCTTGGGTAGAAATTTAAGTCTCACTCCCAACCAACACTCAAGGGCGATCATTGACCCGAAGAGTGGCCCTCCTAAGCAAGCTGAACTAAGCCCTTCATAGAGGTATGAAAGGACCGCTTGAGAAATAGATAAACCCCGCAACAACCCACTAATGATGCTAAGGTTTTGGATGTCCAAGAGGTGATCGATAATGGTGAAGAGGAAAACCCCGCACAAGCAAACCGAGGTAGCTTTGGCTATGGCTTCAAATCTCCCGTTCTTATTTTTACAATAAGCGGTGATCCATTGAGCTATGGGTACCAAATGGATATGGCATGGGCTGATCATGGTCCTAACATCCTTTAGGTTGTGTATGAAATCTCCTAGAATGAGTGAAGGGTCTATAGGCTCAACCATATGACACACTAGGTCTTCATCCCCAATCTTAGTCTTAGGGAGGGCTAGGTAGGTTTCCACCTCCTCTAATAGGACCGTGGCTTCAAAGGATGGGACTACGAATGTGTGTATTTGAGGATGCCACAACTCCACAAGGGCTGAAATGCTAGGCCAATCATATGAAAGTTTTTGAAAATTCTTGGCCAAAACTAACAAAGGTTGAAGGTGCCAAGCCCTTAGGATTGAAAGGACCTCCAAGGGAAGCTCTTTTATCAGGGGAGCCACCCACTTCAAGTTGGAGTAACAACTTGGGCCAGGAAGAAGCTAGAAGAAAAGGAAAAGAAAAGGAAGAAGAGAGGAAGATCATGAGAAGAATGAAAGTTCAAAAATTTATGAAACTTTGAATTAAAGTTGCAACTTACCTCTCTTGAAGAACTTGAGCTTAAATGTTTGGGGATTAAAGTCAGCCGCTGAAGCTCCTCGTGCTCCTTTTTAGCTGCCTTAGGTCTGGTGTAGACCATCTCCCCCATAGCACTAGCTTCAAAGGTCCTCTTCATGGTGTTTTTGAGAACGTTTGATGGAATTTTGGGACTTATAGCAGAGAATTGGTGTAAGCAACGATTTTGGGCCTTGTTCCTATTTGTAGAGGTTTGTTTTTGAGGTTAGGGCATTAGGATTGAGGTTGGGTAGCCTTATCCTAAGTTAGATGGAGTTCTAGTACAGATTAAGGCCTCTTTCCCCAAAGTTCAGACTCTCACGGAAGAGTCCCGCTCGGATTACACAGTTTACTGCACTAGCGGTCTATCGTAAGACCGCTACAGTTCTCAGGCGGTTCATTATGAGACCATTTTTGTCCCTTCATCCTTCTCTTGTCTCTGTCCCTCTGGCAGTCATTCGGTTGACCGTTTTCCATACTCTAGCGGTCTTAAATTAGACCGTTTGTCAGGTTTTCCATATTTTAGTTAAACTCGTTCCCCCTCAGTCATCAATCATGTTCTCTTTCTGTTTCTCACTCATACTTCCTATCTGTCATTCACCTTCACATCCATTCAAGCATTCATATTCATACACATTTGAAGGGGCGTGATCTCGCGCCTATCCTGAGCTGGGAGGATGATCACCGAATAGTGAACTGCAGAGAAAGGGAAACGAATCAGGAGGCCCAAGGATGGTTCCCTGGGGAAAACCCTCCGATGCTTAAGTCAGTAGAGTAATGGTGGAAGGTATTGAGGGAGGTAGAAAGAGGTGCACGAGATCCCCCAACACCAAGATGGTGAAGTGGTTCCTGCTCAGGGAGTTTTAGGCGTGTATTGGCCTTACCTTCCGCTGGAGGGAGTCCCTGGTTTATATAGAGAGCTCACCTGATGAGTCCCGTAAGCTGAGGAGTTTCAAGCGAGAGTTACGTCCTCATCATGGGAACGTTACGTCCTCATCGTGGGATCTTCATGGCCTTGAGGGATCATGGATCCTTTATCCCCCTAAACTCCTACTCATAAAGGGCTCTCAACGGCTGCATGGATAAACACTTGTCAGTCGGTCCGAGCATAAAGGTGCCATCCCTGTCCGGGCGATAGGCATAGCTCGGATGCAGTCAGATCGGAGTGGGCGCAGAGCGCTCGCCTCTATCCCGATGGAGGGATAACTCGGGCGTGGGTCTTCCTCCGTTCTGATGCTCGGGCCTTCCGAGCCTAAGGGCCGCCGAGGAAGGGTGGGATCCCGAGTGATCTTTATTGGGCTTTTTTGCCTAAGTGGGCCCTAGGGGGCTATCACTTGGATGAGCTGAGCCTCGTTTGGTCCTGATGGGCCTAGTTCGGCTACCCTTAGTTGGGCTACAGAAATCCCCCTCTCCACTTGTCTCCCTCCTACTCTCGAGCTTTAGTAAGCTCGGAAGAGTAGCTGTTTGGGGTTTCGGACCAGTGTGACTCAGGTGGGTGGAGATCTGGCGGTGTTAGGAAGCCACGTGTCGTGGTCACCTGGGCCCGTGTTAATGATGATCCTGACGGATTTGAACTGAAGGGGCCCCCCTTTTCTTGGAGGTCGGAACGACGCGCCGCCTCCCGTGTGGGTTTATAGGCGTTGGGCGCTTGTTGTCATTCCAGACTCCCTCCGTCTTTAGGGTTTTGGCTCTCCTTCGTTCTTACTTTTGAGGCTCTTCGATGCGCCGTGAGGACACGACGGAGGAGTAGAGGCTTGCAGCGGCGTTCGAGGAGTTGTCGGAGATAACTGCGGAGGCAGTCCGATAGCTTCCTCCTCCTCCGGAATCTTCAGGGTCTCGAGATCACCTTTCCTCAGAGTCTGTTGTGCCCCTTAGGCACAAGCATGTACTATTTAGTGATTGATGATTTGATGTTCTATTTAGTGATTGATGATTTGATGATAGCAATGCTAGTTTTATTTTGATGATAGCAACACAGTGAGTGCATAATGATATTGTGTTTTGATGATACTGTGTTTTGATGATAGCAACATGAATGCATCATGCATCATTCTGTTTGAATGTTCTACTCTCTGCATAGCCTGAACAGCAGTGGGTCGACCCCCTTCTCAGATGGGTCGACACCCCCAGAGTTTATACACTGTCTGTCTGTCTTATGTCTCATGCAGCGTCTTAGGCATTGTCAAAGTCTATACAGTGCATTGTCAAAGTCTATACATGTTCATGGGTCGACCCCCCTGTTCTCATGGGTCGACTCCTCAGTTTAGCATAGTCTATACACTGCACGATTCAACTTCAAAGTCCATACATTGGCATTCAGGCTAGCAAGTCTATACAGTTGTCGGTGCTAAGTATATATAGTGAGCGTCTCATGAAGTCTGTACATTGCCCTTGGTCATCTAAGTCTAGACAGTGGACCGTCTTATTCAGCGTCCCAATTGGACTTTTACTCAAGTCTGTACATCGGTCCGTCTCTGTTAGCGTCTAAGGCTTTGGGCAAAGTCAATACAGACTTCAGCATCTCATTCTGCGTCTTGTATGAAGTCTGTACACTGGCTGTGCATCCAAGTCTACACATCGGCACTGTAGCATGCATTTCGTAAAGTCTATACATTGCATGCATCATTGTTCAAAGTCCATACATTGGACTGTAGCCAGTCTGTATTGTCAAGTCTACACATTGGTCGGTGGCAAGTATGTACAGCCCTTCATATAGAACGTCTATACATCGTGATGTCTTACACATTGGCTGATTGAATGATCTCAAAGTCTATACATCCGATTGTTCAGCTTGTGGCCAAGTCTGTACATTGGCCTTCATGCCTCAAGTATATACATTGCTTTTTCGTTCAAACAAGTCCATACACTAAGCAAGTATACACATTGTGTTTGTCTTGTAAAGTCCATACATTGATGTCTGAACGTTGGCTATAAACTGAAGTCTATACAACGTGTTTCATCTTCACAAGTCTATACAGAGCTCTTCACTCAACCTGATAATCCGATACTGTCTGACAGGGATCTGCTACGGAGATTGCTGACATGGCTCGTGATCCCAGGAGGACTAGGTGATCAGATGCTGCGACGTGAATGGAATTGCCTCGGATCTGGCGAATTCTTTGGGCGGGAAAACGTGGAAGCCATGCACCCTTCTCCAATCTGTTGCTGTATATATATATAAGTCTTCATCTTCTGTTGAATGTTGATCGAGTGTGGCAAGTCTATACAGTGAGACTCAGTCTGAAGCCGCAGCCACCAAGATCCATAAGAAAAAAGCAGAGAAGAAGATATAGAGAGAAAAGAGAGATGTGTTGAGAGAGTTTGAGAAGAGAGAGATGAGTTGAGAGAAGTCTATTGAGAGGTTGTAAGTCAGTCTCTTGGTTCAGAAACCAGAGCTGACTCTGCTCATACTTGAGCTACATTTGTCTGATTTTCCATTTCGTTTATTTCTGATTTTATTGCTTTCGATACCTTTGTTCTTCAAGCTGTGTATCAGCGGATGTAGTGGAGGTTTCCACTGGACAGGTAAAGCTGTAATCCTCAGCTGGCGAGACTTGGTCTCGGACGGGTTAAGCTGTATTTCCCCAGCGGTTTGCAGAGGTGTATCCTCTGGACAGCAAGCTGTGTTGCTCAGCGGGCAATGGAGGATTCCACTGGACAGCAAGCTGTGTTGCTCAGCGGTTTGTAGGCCAAGCTGTATTGCCCAGCGGACGCAAGCTGTGTTGCGCAGTAGTAAGCCATACTCGGTTGAGTGTGGGGTGGACGTAGGTCATTGACCGAACCACCTAAAATCGTGTGTGCATTGTGTTTGTGAGTTTGCTCGTACGCGACTGAATCTCTTGATTATCTTCACAGATCGCTTGTGCCTTTGCTAAGTTTAGACACTCGAGTTAGTGTTTTAGTAGATCTGCCTTTATTCCGCATTTGAACCTCCAACTGGTTTTAAATTAGGCTGTAGATCTATTCACCCCCCTCTAGATCCACACTTCGTGGAGATAGACTGCGTCCATCTAACTTCAACAGAGTCTTCTCCTGATTCCATGGCGGACCAACGCTCGGAGGCTGAGGAGTGGGAGGATGAGCCGGTGGCGAGGGCGCCGGTCCCAAACTGCAGCGAATTGGGGGAGGCGGATGTGAGGAGGCTGGAGCACCAGTACCGCCTACCCCACAAGTTCAGTTTTGCCCCTGCTTCTCCATACGAGACGACCCTGGACTCTCGTACAAGCCACATCTATATGTTTCTTCTATCGTGGAAGGGTGGATTCCGCCTTCCTTTCGAACCTTTCGTTCTTCAGCTTCTTGGTTTTTTTCAGTTGGCGCCCATTCAGTTGGTAGCCAACTCTTATCTCCTCCTTTCCGCCTTCCGCATTATCTGCCGCCAGTGTGGAGTTCCTCCTTCCATGATCCTCTTCTACTATTTTTTTGAGTTGAAAGCACATTCTTCGGCTGGGAAGGGCTTCTATTTCATCCAGGCGAGGCGGAATAGGAGTTGTATTTCTTTGGCGGCAAAGGATTCTTCGCATAAGGGGTGGAAGACCCAATTCTTCTGGGTGGAGATTTGTTCAGTAGAGGAAACCTGGAGGTGCCTAGTAATCCCCAATTTCCATCCTAACATCCCTTCCAGACAGGATGAGTTCCCTCCTCATGTGGAGAAGTATGCTGCCATCTTGCTGAAGCACCGCCAGTCCACCGAAGATCTGGTGACGTCGGAGAATATCGAGCGGTGTCTTCTCACGCGGCTGCATCCGTCGGGCTCAGGTGCCACAACTTAGATTCTCCTTCGGATGTGGGGGTCATCTTTCTTTTCCTGAACACGTCTTCTTCTTCGTGTAGACACCAGGCGGGAACCTCTGAAGGAGGCCGCAGAGGTGATCGAGCTTGGAGATGACTCGGTTGCTGATGAACCGGCTGCTCCCGTGGGTCACTCCCGAACCAAAGATAAGGGCAAGGGAGCGGCCCAGGGCGAATCCTCCAGACCGCAGGGACCCAAGCGCAAGGACCCTGTGGAGGGTATGATCCGGGCCGCTGCGAGGGCCAGGAAGCGGGCCAAGAAGGCCGGGGTCGTACCCGCAGTCGGAGGCGACCCTACCGCCGCTCACCCCTCCGCCGAGCATGATGGGGCCGACCCTACCGGGCGGGCTCTCCCACCAGCCGAGCTAGAGGGGGCCGAGGACGTCGGGGCTACCCCTACGGGCGGCGACGACGCGGGCTCGGCTCTTCCTTCGGCCTGAACCGAGGGGACCGAGGATGCTCTCGTGAGCGTGTGATGTGACACCAAGCGGGGAGGGGAATTCGAGCTAGAAGTGTTGAAAAGGCCGCCGATGCTGTCCACTCTCTGCCCTTCAGAACAGACAGTCGGTTCTCTTGACACTGCGGCCACTCCGGATTTTTGCTGAAGATGAAACCAGTGGGAAACTTTTCGTAGCTGGACCGGGAAGACACCATAATTTTCTTGATTTCTGTGGACGCCGATTCTGGTCAGGGCAGACGGTTGAACAGAGTGGCAGGTCTGTTGCGCAGACTGTAACAGGTTCTCAGCAGTGGGAAGACGAGGATGCTGCGACCGCTCCCAAGATCGGAATCAGGCACCGCTAAATTCGTTGGTTCCGTTGACGAGTCGTCTTTGCAACGAAACTGACGGGGCTGCCAGATAAGGTTGGAGATGGCCGGTAGAGCTTGAACACTGAAGGTGGTTGATGCCGACAGAGTGGAAGCAGAACTGCATGCCCGGTGGGAGAAAATTGATAACTTCTAGATCCGGATGCCAAACGGAGCTCTGCTTCTTGGGGATGAAAGAAGACTCAGAGTAGAAGATTTTTGATGAAGAACTCATGCTCAGATTCCCAGGAGGTTGGCCGCTGCAGATCTTCTACTCTAGCTCTGGTCTTCTGTCCAAGCAGTTTTGCGCAGTCGAGGGAGAATGGACCTTCTGATCAGCCTGGTACTCGGATGGAGACGAAACTACCTCGCTTGGAAAGCTCTCTGGACGACCTTTCCAGAGATGTCTGCCTTGGCACCAGAAGATTCAGGGAAATGCCGGAGATGATGCAGCTTCTAGGACCAAATTTGCTGCCTACGACTTGCAATGAAGTTGAAACCTTGTGGTGGCAAATGGTGGTGGAATGAGATGGAGGGAAGGGGGCGACCTTGGCTGGGTTGGGGCTGGAGTTGGGCGACCTAGGGTGTGAGGGAAATGGGAGAGGGGAGGGAATTTCAAATTTGGGCCTTGGGAGGAGTTATTTTAGCCTTGGGAAGGTGGTGGGATTCATGGGGAAGGAGAGTGGGATAGTTGGGTTGGGAGGTGAGGAGAGGATTGGAGGAGAGCTCTTGGGGTTGGGGTGAGTTAATGGAAGGGTGTGGGAACTAGGGAAAGAGTTATTAGGGGAGGGGAAGAGAGAGAAAGTGGTTGGGAGGGGGAGGAGAGAGAAAGGGGCGCACCCCTTAGAGAAAGAGAGAGATAATGAGAGAGAGAAAGAGAGAGAGAGGGGGGAATCCACCCCTTAGAGAGAGAGAGAAGTTAGAGAGAAAGAAAGAACCCAGGAGAATCCATTCCTAGAGAGAGAGAGAATATTGGAGAATCCACTCCAAAGAGAGAGAGATAGAAGGAGGGTAAGGGACCTCATGTTGGAGGTAGTTTTCCAAATATTTTTGATTCACTTCATTGTTTTTAAAAGAGAGGTTACATGACACTTATATAGACTCCACTAAGAAGACCAAAAGACAACTCACCTAACACCTAACACCTACTCATCATAACTCTCTTAGGAAGACTAAAAGACACAAAATAAAAAAAAGACTCTTACATAATAGTTGGAGACATAATTACTACAAAACATAAAACATGACCCATTAGGCCCATACATATGACCCAATTAACATGAGACAACTAAAACATAAACATGAGACAACTAAAACATGAATATCTATTTGATAATTTTGTTGAAGCCGCTTGCCGATCCCGTCAAACCCCTCCACTTGGAGAAGGTTTGACCTCGAACCTTGATTCTCAAATCTCGAACTGCAGGACCCCGACTTGTTGGGACAAATCGGACGACTTGCTCTGATACCATTTTGATGTGACACTAAGCGGGGAGGGGAATTCGAGCTAGAAGTGTTGAAAAGGCCGCCGATGCTGTCCACTCTCTGCCCTTCAGAACAGACAGTCGGTTCTCTTGACACTGCGGCCACTCCGGATTTTTGCTGAAGATGAAACCAGTGGGAAACTCTTCGTAGCTGGACCGGGAAGACAACAAAATTTTCTTGATTTCTGTGGACGCCGATTCTGGTCGGGGTAGATGGTTGAACAGAGTGGCAGGTCTGTTGCGCAGACTGTAACAGGTTCTCAACAGTGGGAAGACGAGGATGTTGCGGCCGCTCCCGAGCTCGGAATCAGGCACCGCTGAATTCGTTGCTTCCGTTGACGAGTCGTCTTTGCAACGAAACTGACGGGGCTGCCAGATATGGTCAAAGATGGCCGGTAGAGCTTGAACATTGAAGGTGGTTGATGCCGACAGAGTGGAAGCATAACTGCATGCCCGGTGGGAGAAAATTGATAACTTCTGGATCCGGATGCCAAACGGAGCTCTGCTTCTTGGGGATGAAAGAAGACTCAGAGTAAAAGATTTTTAATGAAGAACTCATGCTCAGATTCCCAGGAGGTTGGCCGCTGCAGATCTTCCACTCCGGCTCTGGTCTTCTGTCCAAGCAGTTTTGCGCAGTCGAGGGAGAATGGACCTTCTGATCAGCCTGGTACTCGGATGGAGACGAAACTACCTCGCTTGGAAAGCTCTCTGGATGAACTTTCCAGAGATGTCTGCCTTGCCACCAGAAGATTCAGGGAAATGCCGGAGATGATATAGCTTCTAGGACCAAATTTGCTGCCTACGACTTGCAATGAAGTTGAAACCTTGTGGTGGCAAATGGTGGTGGAATGAGATGGAGGGAAGGGGAGGGCGACCTTGGCTGGGTTGGGGCTAGAGTTGGGCGACCTAGGGTGTGAGGGAAATGGGAGAGGGGAGGGAATTTCGAATTTGGGCCTTGGGAGGAGTTATTTTAGCCTTGGGAAGGTGGTGGGATGCATGGGGAAGGAGAGTGGGGTAGTTGGGGGTTGGGAGGTGAGGAGAGGATTGGAGGAGAGCTCTTGGGGTTGGGGTGAGTTAATGGAAGGGTGTGGGAACTAGGGAAAGAGTTATTAGGGGAGAGGAAGAGAGAGAAAGTGGTTGGGAGGGGGAGGAGAGAGAAAGGGGCGCACCCCTTAGAGAAAGAGAGAGATAATGAGAGAGAGAAAGAGAGAGAGAGGGGGCGGAATCCACCCCTTAGAGAGAGAGAGAGAAGTTAGAGAGAAAGAAAGAACCCAGGAGAATCCATTCCTAGAGAGAGAGAGAATATTGGAGAATCCACTCCAAAGAGAGAGAGATAGAAGGAGGGTAAGGGACCTCATGTTGGAGGTAGTTTTTCAAATATTTTTTATTCACTTCATTATTTTTAAAAGAGAGGTTACATGACACTTATATAGACTCCACTAAGAAGACCAAAAGACAACTCACCTAACACCTAACACCTACTCATCATAACTCTCTTAGGAAGACTAAAAGACACAAAATAAAAAAAAGACTCTTACATAATAGTTGGAGACATAATTACTACAAAACATAAAACATGACCCATTAGGCCCATACATATGGCCCAATTAACATGAGACAACTAAAACATAAACATGAGACAACTAAAACATGAATATCTATTTGATAATTTTGTTGAAGCCGCTTGCCGATCCCGTCACCGTGGCCGAAGTTGGGGATGCTATGATCGCGGCTGAGGCTGGCGCTTCGGGCGGTGGTGCAGGTGGTGAGCCGGTCCAGGTTGAGGGGCCGCAAGAGAATCCGGCCGAGGCGCGAGGGGCGACCGAGGCTGGGGCTCGATCCGGGCCACACGGTGGGGCACCGGGCGATGGGGGGTTCTCCGTTCCGGCGGCCTTGGCGAGGCTGGGTATCTCGGGCCCCCTGCACCTGGTATGCCGCGGTATATCCACGAAGGTGAGGGTGGGAGGTAGGCAGTACTCCCCGTCCATGGCTCTCACCGGAGTTATGGAGGGCGGCTTGGCCCTGGCCCATATGGGGGTTGCTCTGGCAGAAGCATACGCTCGGTCGGAGTGGGAGCGAGCGAACCTGGCCTGGACCCTCAGTGGGTCGGATAAGAGGTTGGCTCGGCTCGTCGAAGAGCGTGATGGGCTTCGGCGAGAGCTTTCCTCAATCAGGGAGTTGGTACGGTCGAGCCAAGTGGAGACTCGGGCGCTAGCCGAGCAGCTAGCTAAGGCTCGTAAATCGCACTAGAGGAAGAACAAGCTTCTCGAAGAGGAGCGCCATGCACGCGCTGAGCTGGATCGCTAGCGGGAGACCGAGCGTGCCGAGCTGGTGGACCGTGCGGAGGAAGCCGAGCGCCTTCGGCGGAAGGTCGAGGCTGATCGGGCTGAGGCAGAGAAGCAGGTGGCAGAGGCCGAAGAGCGGACGGCTGAGGCCGAGCGGAAGTCAGCCGAGGCGGAGCAGAGGGAGGCCGAGCTCGCTGGTAGGGTGGGATCGGCCGGGGCGGACGCTCTCGAGCAGTACAAGAGCTCAGAGGCCTACCGGGTCGACCTTAAGGAGGCTGCCCTCCCCTACTACGAGCTAGGACTTTGTCGGGGCATCCGCAAGGGATTCAAGCAGGGCTACGACCGGGCCGTCTTTTACGCCGAGGAGTAGGCGTCCGGAGTAGTTGACTTCTCGTCCGGGCAATGTTATGACTCGGACTTGTCATCCTCCAATTCCTCTACTTCGGCGCAAGATGAAGAGGATCAGGGGGGCTCATCATTCGAGGAGTCGCCAACTCTGGATGCCTCGGGAGGGCACGCAATCGAGACAGTTCCCACACCGGTGGGGTCAGTGCCAGGGTCGGCCATCACCGAGGATGCCGGGGGCAGACCGCTCGAGCCCTCTATTTCCGAGCTTCAAGGTGGGCCGGAGGCCTGATGTATTTGCTTCGCTTCCTTTTTTGTATGCCTTTTTTCTTTTTGGAGGAAAGAACTTCCTTTTTTGCGTAGAAATAAATAAGGCAGTAGCGTTGTGATGAAGACTTATATGTTCCGTACCGCCATTGACGTATCTTGTTCAGCGTATCTGCAGTGGTTGGAAAGAACCGATACTTTCTGCATGGATCTCGCCTGATGGTTGGGTGAGCGTCTGACAGGGTGTCTTTTCATTTTCGCATGCTTTGAATGCATGGCCGCTTCGTGTGTCCCGCTGGGGCAGAAGATAAGAAGTTTGAGGTGACCGTTCGTAGGGAGAAATCCCTTTGGCGTATTTTCGAGAAGAGAATCATTTAAGGTAAATAGCCTCCCTTTGCCTATAAAAGGTCTGAAGGGCGTCTCTTCCTCTCCATCGCTTAGGGGTTTCCCTGACAGTCTCTCCTCATTCCTTCTTCACGTGGCGTTGTGCCGTTGCATCTGTAGCATGGAAGATGCTCCGGAAGATGAGGCTGCCGACGATGGGGGGCAGAGAGTTCTTGCTGTTTCAGATTTGAAGAGGGTTCGACGGTCGTCGAATGGAATTGAAGAGGGTTCGACGTGTGGAGGCACGTCATCTTCCCTTTATCAGTTCTGGCGGCGCTTGCAGGGGGGCGAGATGGAGGACGGATGGGGGCATCAGACATTCCTACCGCCCGTCCCTTCCTGCTCGCTTCACGGAGGGGAGGAGGAAGCCAACTAAGCTCCCTCCTTTCCGGGCCTTCCCCTGCCTCCTCGTCCAGCTCTGCTGGTTTCTTTCTCCCCCCCCCCCCCCCCCCGCAGCCTCTTTTTCCCTCTTCTGCTCTACTTCTCTTTTCTTTCACTCTTCGGAGGGTGCTTGCGCCCTCTTTCTTCCAAAGAGTTGGCAGTTTGGCGGGGAAGATGCTTTCATATGCATTCCCTCTCCCCCTTCTCTTCCAAGTTCAACTTGGAAGGTAGCCTTCTCTTTCCTAATCCCTCTGTCACCTTTGTCTTGAGCTACCCGAGCCAACAGGGTCGACTATCCTTTATCCGAGCCAGTTTCTACACGAGACAGAGTCAGTGGCTGGGTGCAGGAAGGTCATCCGAGTCAGCCGAGCGATGGGCTCGCATGACGGCGCCAGATGGATTTTTTGCTTTTTTGACATGTATTTCCTTGGCTTCAGCCATCCTGATGTACAAGCGGGTTGTTTGAATAAAAGAAAGGAGCCTTTTGTTTTATCTCATGTCGTTTGCACGATACTCAGTACTCAGAAGTAGAACTTGCATAATGTAGTCGTGTTCCAGGTCCGAGGGATGAGCTCTCCTTCCATCGTGGATAGACGGTATGCTCCTTTTCCGAGCGTCTCGACCACTCGGTAGGGGCCTTCCCAATTAGGGGATAACTTGCCCACCGCCTCAAGTGGTTGAGAGGCTTCGACTTTTCTGAGGATGAAGTCTCCCGGCTGGAAGTGTCTGTCTTGGACTTTGGCGTTGTAGTATCGAGTGAGGTGGCGTCGATATTCCGTTGCTCTGATGCTGGCAATCTCTCGGACTTCATCTACTAGGTCAAGGTTTTCGAGCAGTTTCTGGTCGTTTGCCTCGAACGAGAAGTAGATGACTCGGAGGGAGGGGTTGCCAATCTCCAACGGGATCACGGCCTCGGTACCGTACACCAGCTGAAAGGGGCTTTCACCGGTTGCCGTTCTGGGAGTCGTTCTGTGCGACCAAAGTACGTTCGGCAATTCCTCGAGCCAGCTGCCCTTGGCTTTGCTGAGCCTAGTCTTGATGCCTTTTAAGATAGTCTTATTGGCATTTTCGACCAGCCCGTTAGCCTCAGGGTGGGTGACCGAAGTGAAGTGATTGCGAATGTTGAGGTCGGCGCATCTGTCTCAAAAATACCGAGAATTAAATTGCCGACCATTATCGCTCACTATCACCCGGGGGATGCCGTAGCGACAGATGATCAACTTCCAGACAAAATTCCAGACGACTGTCTCGGTGATCCTTGCAGTGGCTTCGGCCTCGATCCACTTAGTGAAGTAGTCGATGGCGACGATAATGAACTTCTTCTGGGCCTGGGCCGTGCGGAATGGCCCGAGGATGTAGATTCCCCAGCGAGCGAAAGGATAAGGCTCGGCTAGGGTGATAAGCTCTGTTGCTAGCTGATGGACCAAGTGGTTGAATCGCTGGAAGCGGTCACAACGTTGTGTGTCGGCCGAGCAGTCACGCTGTAGGGTGGGCCACCAATAACCTTGCTGTAGCAAGATCCTGGCGAGCGACCTTCCCCCCAAATGCGTTCCGCACAGACCTTCGTAAACTTCTTCAATCGCTCGGTTGGCTTCGTCGGTGCTGAGGCACTTCAAAAGAGGGCCGGAGAAGGATCTCCGGTAGAGTGCGCCATCCAGAGTGACGAATCGCCGAGCTTGGTATTTCAATCTTCGGGCATCCTGAGGGTCGGGAGGCTCCTGGGAGTCTTGAAGCCACGACATGTAGGGGGTACGCCAGTCACTTGGGGAGGCCGAGTCAATAGCTAGGAGCTCTGAATCGATGCTCGAGCGCTCTAGCTCTTCGAGAAGGGCCGATCGAGTATCCTCGGGGTCAAGAGAGGAGGCCAGCCGAAAGAGGGCGTCCGCTCGGGAGTTTTCCTCCCGAGCTATTCGGACTACCTCAAAACTCTCGAACTGTTGTGCCACAGTCTTGACCAGTTAGAGGTATTTGATCATCGGTGCTTCCTGAGCTTCATAATCGCCGTTGACCTGGCTAGCGACCAGTTGGGAGTCAGTGTGAATCCTGACTCGCTCAGCCCCTAACCGTCGGGCCATGCGGGCTCCCGATATGAGGGCCTCATACTCGGAAGCATTGTTGGATGCTTAGAAGTTGAACTTCAGGACGTATTGTAGCTCTGCTCCTTCGGGGGACTGTTGACACCTTGAAAATGAACAAAGGTCAAAGCATGATTGAAAGGAGGGTCGGACCAATAGTGAAAGACCATTGATGAAGCTCGTCAACCATTCACCCGGCTAAAGCCCCTGTCTGCCAAGCTGATGCCCGGTGCCGATGTCACTCAGACGGCAGCACTGGTAGAGCAGCAGTCACTCGACTGATGAGACCTCCTGGCACACTTTAATGAGAGCCGCATTACTGCTTCGTCCAAGAATCCACGGATGATATGTCAGGGTAAGTCAGATGTCGGCTTCATGACAGATGTAATATGAGATGAAGATCAAGCCGGTACCGGCAGATGAAGATTGTAAAGGCTTTGGCAAAGTCAAAATAGAAGAGGAATCGTCTCCACGGATTATATACCCGGTTGAAGTCTTTCCAGACTAAAGCTGATGTCCAAGCTCGTCACCATTCAAGTGACGATATCGATAAGATGATACCCGGTCTTGTCACCGTTCAGATGGCAATACTGATGAAACCCCTGTCTACGGACTGATGAAAACCGTAATAATGATACAAGCTGTGTCACCAATGGAAGACCCTTTTGGGTGATGATACCCTTGAAAGACCCAAATGGGCCTGTGAAAGTGGCTAAAATACTTTAATTGGGCCTGCAATATTGGCGCCGAGAGCCACTTGCCGAAGCCCAAAAGATGGCGCCGAGAAGCTGAAGGCAGGCACGCCGGGAAGCCCGTTGGAGGCGCGCCGTGATGGTGTCTGCCGAGAAGGAAAAGGCTTGATGAAGCCTGCCGAGAAGGGGGGAAAAGCTTATAAAAACCCCCTCCCTTCGAACAAAAAAAGGAGATTGGAGAAAAAAAAAGATGCCGGGAGGAAGAGAAAAAGAAGCCAGAAAAAGAGAGAAAAGAAAAGAGAGGGAGTCCTGCCAAGAGAGATCCCCTCGGCCGAGAGAAGAGAAGAAGCAGAAGAGAGGAAGAAGCAAACGAGCTTCAGGTGGGCTGCTCCGGGGAGGGAGAGGAGTCAATGCTCCGCCCTCCCCATGCTGTCTTTTCTTTTCTACCGATGTAATCTATTGAGCTTTTGTCTTGATTTATTGAACGTAGCCGGCGAGTTCCGGCTACGATCTCCATCTTTCTGCTTTGCATTTCCATTTCACAGTCGATGTAAGGCTTGGATACGATGCAATGAAATGTCAACGTGACTCATTTGGGGATCTACTGATTAAGATGTCTGCTCTCCTTTGATCGAAATGTCTGCTCTCCGTTTATCCTTGTGTGTTTATCGTTTATGTGAAACACTTAATGGTTCACACGAATCTTCTCTTTAGAGGCATGAAAACAGGACCCCTACCCTTATCTGATGGGTTACTGGGCTCTGTCACCTCCTCTCCTCCCATCTCGATGGTGGATCCACCGTATCCGTTCGAGCCTTTTTTTTTACAAGGCCCTTAAGGACCCCTCTTCGTGCTGTTCAGGGACCAGAGACATCAATCTCTTGGTCCCCTGAACCGCTGGCTATACGAGGGCATGTCGATGCTACAGACCACAGCTATCCCTCGGATTCTAGCGAATGACGACCTCGATCTCTCGACCCTCCATCCTAATCCCTTGGATGACTAGGGTCTGGAGTTTCGATGCTAAAGGTTCCTCAGCAACCGGGTTTTAGATGCTATTGGGTTCGTCCAGGGGATCAGAGACAGCCATCTCTTGATCCCCAGACGGCCAGCGGCAGAAATAAATAAGTCTTCAGAAATCTAGATGATGGCCTCGTTCCCCATCGATTCTACCCTCCAGATCCCCCTTGGCCCTTTCTCAGGGAAGCATCCATGAAACCCCCCTCCTGCACTTCAAATTCGACTTCAATCGCAGCCAGAAAGCTCAGGAATTTCAGAAACAGAGTATCGTTTGAGCTCTGTAAACCATGAAATCCTGTAGCAATTCCATCTTCTCGGCGTGCAAAATTCCCCGCCGAGAACTACGCTGCCGAGAGGCCTCCCTCTTCAGCAAACCGACAAAACCCAATCTGTAGCCCTCTTCACGCAAACCTTCTTGGTCTACAGCCTCCTGGCGCCAGCTTCCCGGCGCGGTGACGGGCGCGCCGAGAAGCCCCATGTCGAGAGCTCTCCTTGTGTTGCCAAGGCCGTGCCGAGATCCCCCTATAAGCCAACCCCCCTTTTGCAAACCTCCCAGCCCTTCCCGGCGCCACCTTCCCGGCACGGTAATGAGCGCGCCGGGAAGCCCCAGGCCGAGAGCCCCTCTTCTTTGTTTTTGCCAGGCCGCGCCGAGACCCCCCTTGTTTGGTTAAGAAGCCACCGCCGAGACCCTCATTTGGCCAGCTAAACCCATGCCGAGAACCCCATTTTTTGTCAATATAAAACCATGCCGAGAGCTCCTCCCTTCGGCCGATAGAAACCCATGCCGAGACCCTCCTTCTTCGGCCAAATGAAGTCCAGTCAGAGGCCCATCTCTGCAATACCGTTCATCAGCCTTCTGATCTCCTCACACATATGTCCCGGGGATGTTCAGAGACCGTCACTGATGCCTTGAGAAGACACATTATTGGGGAAGACCTCCCCTACAGTCTTCATTCTCGATCCGGATTTCACCCTCATGAACCCAAAGGGCCATGTCATTGCATGAGTTCTGAGGAGTTTCGAGGGGATATTAATCGATGGTATAAAGGCAAGCGATGTCCCGGGGCCCGGTGCCCATCCTCGTTCGGTTGTCATCCCGGCATTCTGTGGATGATGACCTATCTTCTCTTGGCATAATCCAAGTTGAGGGGACATGCTGCCGAAATTCACACATGCCTTGCCAAGTAAATGTGATGCTTTCTATCTCAACCCCACCAGCCTGTGGAGTCATGTCCTTGCATGCTCTCCGATGGCCCTTTGAAGGGGAATATAGATGCAACATCGCGTCTGCACGGAGCGCGTTATGTTACGCCAGTACTTACTCGGATTCTGGGTCAATTATGCCCGATCTTTTACGGATCCCACCCTGCCACTGCATGGGTGGTTTCCTATTCCCCACTTGGCATGGTCCAAGATGGTGGGAATATGCCGTCGGTTTTATCTCGAAAATAACCAACCCCTGCTTCGTCTAATCCATTTAACGTCTTGCAAGTGAACGAATTCCGTCTCTTTTGAGCATGCGGCTTTACCGCTGCCATCCTCCTACCTTTAGCGTTTAATCAAGGGTTGTCCTTCCTTGGAAGGGCGTAATTAACGTCATAGCCTTTATGGTATGACGGACTTCTGGTCCAGACACGATCACCCACAATCGACTGACCAAGTCAGATCGAGCGCACAATAAAATCATCATTCCGGTGACTGGTACGCCAATAAATCAATAAATAAATAATCAATCAATCAATAAAAAAATATAGGATAATAAAAATCCGCGTTCCCACAAGTCTGGCACGCCCGGTGGGACTGAGTCTCCCTTCATCTTTACGCTAAAGTAGGAGGCCCAGCGGGCCCCCCTCAAAATTCTGATTCTGTCACTTTCCTTATTTTCAGGAATCTACAATGACAGCCGGAATCATGTCTGTCTGCTTCGACCAGCAGCCGATTGACATGCATGTGCGAGAGGCTACCTGGCGGTACCTCTCGCATTCGGATCGATGCCGCCTGCCGTTGGGCTGCCCAACTGCTTGGGCGTCGTCTTCACTGACCTTCTGCAGGTCGATGACAATGAGCAAGGCACTGCTGCAAGTGCCCCGGTGAAGATCACTGACCAGAAGAATATCTTACCAGAGAAAACGGTCCCCACGGCCGTCGCCTGCTACGTCCATCATGTCCAAAAAAGGGGCATGGTCCCTGCTGCTGCTCAGAAGGGGAGAAGAACCAACCGGAGGAGCCGGTATGATGCTGTTGACCGTCGTCTTTCCAACTCCGGAAAGACCATGATGATTGGAGGTGTCCGGGCAAACATGAATGGTTGCCCAAGGGAGGTCAAGCCGGACGTGATCATCCCGATGGTGCCCACTACCAACAGATTCCAGACTCTGGCCGCCAGGCAGGCCAATTGGGAGGCTGATGAGAGGAAGCCGCTGGCGCCCAAGCCAGCAAAATACAAACAGGTCTGGCGACCGAAGAGGATTCAGAGCTGGGTTCCAGCTCGAGATGAGGAGAAGGCTGCTGAAGATGCTGTTGCCCGCTTCAGGGCAGAAAGCCGAAGAAGAGAGGGAAAAGAGACAAGAAATGCTGTTGCTGCTCGCCCCAAAGCCTGGGGCAGAAGAGATGAGAGAAATGATGAAGAAAGAAATTCGACTGCTGCTCGCCCCATGATGAGGGGCAGAAGGGATGAGAGGAAGGAAGACCTTACTGTCACCCGTCCCAGGGCTGGGGGCAGAAGATGGCAAAGAAAGAAATATGATGCTGCTGTCAACTGCTGCCGAAACGGCAATGTGGGAATGAGCGAACCAGTCACGGTCGCCATCCCAAGAAGACCGAGGGCCTATGCCAGACAGGCCGACTTGTTCAAATATTCCAAAGCCGAGCATTTGAATGCTCAGGTAACAAGACTGGCCTATCAGCAGAGAAGCCAGGAAAGACTAATGCTCCAGCCTGAGCCACAGAGGCACAATTCTGAAGAGATGAAGCAGATAGTCCAAGACTACTTCCACTACCTGGGGAGCTCTGCCCTCGGTCAACAAAGACTATCCCGTGCCTTGGGCACCAGAGGTGAAGAAAAAGAAGAAACACTTCGAGAAACGATGATCGGAGCCTCTTCCTCCGATTCAAATCACTATGAAGAAGGTCTCAGGGCCGGATATGACAAAGAAGACCTGTACCGGGAAGAAGCCAAAGAAAGAATATCGGTCTTTGACCGGCTCAAATATCCTGACCAGGTGAAAAGAAAGGTCTACAGGCGGAAAGAAAAAATGCAAATCTTCGCCTGCAACATGGCTGGACTTGCCAGGGGGCAAGATATACTACCAACTCGGCCAGATGAACTGCTCAGGTTGGCTACTAGACCTGGTCCTGTCACAAGAAGAGGCCAGGCCGCAAAAGATAAGATGAAGAAATATGATGAAGCCCGCAAGATCACCACCATGACAGTCAATGTGGTGACGACAGAGGATGAGGACAATCCCCTTATTGATGATGCTGAAGGGACTTCTGAAGATATGCAAATCCCATCAGCCTTGGATCCTATGGTCCAGATGATGTTCAGAAGATACCAGCAGGAGATCAGTGCTCTCCGAAGGTAGCTCAATGAGAGACATGAAGCTACATCAGTCTCAAAGCAAGCTGAACCTGCGGGGCAGACATCCAGCTCAGCAGAGACGGCTATCCCAGCTAACCCTCTCCTAGCTGATAAGGGCAAGACACCGAGCCAACCTATTCCACAGCAAACAGCAGCTCAGCCCTCTGTGTCTCAGACACAGCCTACCGCGCCCATCTTGCGCGCCACTGTGATGACAACTCCTCACAGCCAGCAACAAGCTCACTTCTTTCCAGAAGACATAGATCCAGCTGTAGCCCACAAGCAGATGATTGAAAGAATTGTGGAAATGAAGCTGTCAGAAAAGACTGATGGTGATGCTGGTACCTATGATGTGTACAAGGTACCATATCCTCCCCAGTATGCTGCCAAGAGACTACCCCCAGGCGTCAGTAAGCCGCCGAAGTTCGAGAAATTTAATGGCCAAGGCTCCCCTAGGGAGCATATAGCCTACTACACTACAATCATGGGCAACCTAGCAGTCGATGAAGCTTATCTGCTCAAGTTCTTTGGCTCATCCCTCACTGGGTTGGCCTTTGAATGGTACTCAAGCCTGCCAGCTGGGTCAGAGGTTGATTGGCCTGATATGCAGAGAAAATTCCGCGACAGATTTCATGTCACGGAAAGGGAAATCACGATAGCAGAGCTCTATGCAACGAGGCAGAAGTAAGATGAAACTGCACTGGACTACATCAAAAGGTGGAGGAACTTAGCCATGAGATGCCGAAGACCTCCTCATCAAGAAGATGCGGTGCAGATATGCAAGCAGAGCCTCAGGAGGGAGGTGCTAGAAAAGATGATCGGTGCAGATGTCAGAACATTTGACCGACTGAATAATATAGTGGCCGAGGTCGAGACGTTCTTGTCCAAGCGTCCGACCGCCAATGCTCCCACTATGCTGAAGGGAAAATCCAATGATCGACGGCCATCACATTCTGAGGCCAACACCGTCGATTTCAGGACCTTTGAACAACAAAAAAGGGAAGAAAGGGGCAGATGAAGCTCTCCCGATAGCAGACACAGCAGAAAGAAAAGACAAGGTCTCTTTGAGGGACAAGATGAAAAAGGCTTACTCTTTTCCCAAGGATAAGACGGTAGCACTATTTAACTGGGCCTATAAGTTCAATAAGGTAACATTGCCTGAACCAAAGAGACCCGAAGATGCGGAAAAGAAAGATGATCCGATGTTCTGTCTATTTCACCGTGTGCTGGGGCACACGATTGAGGACTGTTATGTCTTCAAAGATATCATGGAAGGAATGGTCAAGAAGGGTGAGCTGCAGCTGGGAGATTACCAGGTGAAGCCGCCTCGTCCACATGAGCCTCCACCTTGGAGAATGGCTGCCAATATGATCTCAGTCTACCAACAGCTGCCCAAGGAAGCCGCTGAAGAATGCACCAGGGCATACCTATGAAGCTTGCTTCCTCACCCCACAGAAAGATCAGGAAGGATGGCAGATGATACCCATAAAAAGCAAAAAGAAGACTCCTGTAGCCAGTACCAGCGGAGCAGTTATCCGGGGTGTTACCCCAAGGCCCGAGCCGCCTCCGATAAAGCCAATATGGCATACAACTGAGACTGGACCAGTCATCCGGATCCCTACTCACAACCGGAGGAGACAAACTCCCCTCCCTACACATAAAGAAGTAAGCCCTGCAGCCAGGCGTCTACAGCAATATATTAATGAGCTTGATGAGTACGAGCAGAAGAAGCCCAAGCATCTGCTGATGAAAGACTGTATACTCTGGGAACAGCTCGAAGAATTGAAAATCAAAGAGCAGCCAGAGGCAGAACAAGAAAAAGCTGAGAATGAACCCTTCTGGGGGCAGGAGCTAGCAAAGCCAAATTCCCAGAAGAAGAGGAGACGACCCAAGTCCAAGAAGGGAAAGAAGGTCACGACAGTACAATGTAACACTCTGTCGGTACTCTTTTCCTTGCCCGGGGAGGATGATGAGCCAGAAGCATCCGACGCCCCGCTAGAAGCTAACCATGCCGAAGCCTCCACCTCGGCCCATGCAACACGTTCTGGGAGAAGATGGGGGCGCCCACCACCAGCCAACCATAATATCATGTTCAGAGGGGAGCAGCCCTATCAAATCCCGAAACCAGAGATGCGAGGCGTCCAGGTTCCTCCCCCTGCCAGCTTATACCAGGAGGGACGAAAAGCATATGAAGCCCCTTCATTCCTGGAATTTCTGTCCAGTTTGGAGAACGAACAGTCAGTGCAGGTTATGCCAGCTACAAACAACAAGTGCCAGCAGTCGGCAGATAGAAAGCAGAAGCAGCATGAAGAAGATGAAAGATGTAACCCTTTAGCAAAGCCAAGGGCCATTGCTACAGAAGAAACATCCCAGGGAATCGACCTAGAGGATGAAACTGGCGCCAGGCATCAAAGGCCACAAGCACCACATGAACCTCCAAGACCCCGTTGGGTGGAGGAGATGAGGCTATCCAATGTCCGGGTGGGTAGCCGGATCATGAAAATGCTGAAGAAGCTCCCTACCAGGTTTTCCATTTGGGAGATCCTCTCTCTGAGTGAAGAAGCCCGCCAAGCCATCATTGATGCCTTGCAGTCGCCGGCACAATATGAAGCACTCTTGACAGAAGTGAATTCTGGGCCCTCGATCACGTTCACAGAAGATGATATGTTGATCCCAAATTCCAGTCATAACAGACCGCTGTATATGAGGGGCTCCCTGAACTGTCAGTCGCTAAGCAGGATACTGATAGATCCCGGGGCTGCTGTAAATATCTCCCGTATCGCATCTATCAGAAATACTACTTTGACCTGCAGCTTACCAAGGTCAGAGATATGAAGATTGCGGGGTTCAACCAGAAATGTGAAACACCTCTCGGGGTGGTAGATTTCAACCTCACATTGGGCGACCTCACTACCGTGGTACGATTCTACGTAATCGACTCTAACACCACGTATAAGGCCCTGCTGGGAAGACCGTGGCTGCACGAATATCAGATAGTGCCATCCACGCTACACCAATGCATAAAATACTGCCATGAAGGAAAAGAAGAAAGGGTGTTTGCAGACCTACATCCCTTCGAAGTGTTCGAGTGCCATATGCTCGATGCATCCTATTACACCGAGGTGTCACAGAAGGACGAAGAAAGAGAGGCTGTGGTCAGCTAGAAGAAGCCGGTGACAAAGACAAAAAGTTGGTCTCCGCCGCCACCCAAGGGCTACATTAAAAAGCATGAGGTATCCCACATCTCCTATGCTGGAGACTTTGCTCGGATAACTCCTCCCAGCATCCGCCCGGATGATACTGATGAAGAAATGAAACAAAAGTACACTCAGGTGGAGGTGCCGCAGGGTTTATTTAAACCCATCGTCAGCCTTGAGTACCAAACGGTGCTCCCACTGAAGACTATGGAAATCCCTCGCTTCTGCGAACCCCCTATTATATTCTACACCGGGGAGCCAGTCGAAGAAGATGATCAAGACTGTATGGCCCCTGAAGAAGCTGCAAACCTGATGGTACCGATTACAGGCTTGGATTATACTACCCAACGGGTTTCACAAATGTTCTCCAGGATGCAAATGCCATCGATGCAGCCTGCTGCTCAGAAGAAAGCATTCAAGGAGCTATGGGATCCGCCTCGAGATAACAAGGAACTGAGGAAGATCACACAGCACCCGGGACTGGGTTATACCCTGCAAGAATACTATGAAGCCGAGGTGGATGTCATCTCTGCCTTCTACCAGAATGAAGATCCCCCTGAAGTGGGATATGATCAATACCCCTTTGAAGATGAAGAAATTATGTATCAATCCATAACAGACAATGAAGCCCAAGACAACCAGCCGGAGGCAAGGATGTCTGATGAGACTAAGAAGGGTTGGTGCTGGGAGAATCCATCTTGCAAAGAGGATCTGTTCCAGGCCGAAGCACAATTTGACACGGGAACCCCGGATGAAGACCAAGTAGCCAAAGAGCTGAGAGAATGTCTAGAGTTTGAACGCATTCTAGAACAATTCCGGGCTCTGCAGAATGATGACCTGTCAAGGGAACCCACATCAGAAGAGCCTCTAAGAACGGAAGAGTCTACTTCTGAATTTCCTGCTGAACCAGCCTCGTCCTCGGGACAGACTGAACAGAATCCAGTAATATTAGCCCTATATGATGCACCAACATCCGCTGATGACCAATATGATGAAACAGAGGAGCATGAAACTGAAGAAGATTACATCCCGGGAGGCTTTATTGATTTGCAAGAAGCCCCGCCCGAAGTCGAAGACGGAGGCCAAGCCACCGTCGATGAGCTGATAGAGATAAATTTGGGGTCCGCGGATGAACCGAGGCCGACATTCCTCAGCGCACTACTGGAGCCAGATGTCAGGGAGCAATATATACAGTTCTTGAAAGAATTCCGAGACTATTTTGCATGGACATATGATGAAATGTCGGGATTGGGCTCTAATGTGGCACAGCACCGATTGGCAATAAATCCAGAGGCTAACCCTGTAAAGCAGCCTTCCAGGAGAATGTGTCCTGAACTGATAAATCAGATTAACAAAGAGGTTGATAAGCTGATTGATGTGGGGTTTGTCGAAGAAAACTAGTATACCACATGGCTAGCCAATATAGTGCCCGTGAAGAAGAAGAATGGGCAGATCAGAATATGTGTCGACTTCCGGGACCTTAATAAGGCTTGCCCGAAAGATGATTTCCCAGTGCCGATCACTGAAGTCATGATTGATGCAACTACTGGTCATGAAGCATTGTCATTTATGGATGGGTCATCCGGATACAACCAGATATGGATTGCTGAAGAAGACAGGGTGCACACTACATTCCGCACTCCAAAAGGGATATTCCATTACAAAAGGATGTCGTTCGGCCTTAAGAATGCCGGCGCTACCTACCAAAGAGCCATGACAAAGATCTTTAATGATTTGCTCTTCAAGAAAGTAGAGTGCTACATTGATGACCTGGTAGTGAAAACCAGCAGAAAAGAAGACCATCTGCAAGACCTGAGGATAGTATTCTAGAGGCTGCGCAAATATGAACTCAAGATGAATCCTATGAAATGCGCCTTCGGCGTGTCCAGTGGAAAATTCCTCAGATTTATCATCCGGCACAGGGGTATTGAAATTGACCCCGCCAAGATCAAGGCTATCCAGGAGCTCCCTCCACCAAGGAACCTGCACGAGCTGAGATCTCTGCAAGGGCGTCTGGCCTATATCCGACGATTTATATCAAATCTGTCGGGAAGATGCCACCCCTTTCACAAGCTCATGATGAAAGATGTACCGTTCCTCTGGGACGATGGGTGCCAGGAGGCCTTTGAGAAGCTAAAAGAATATCTCAAGACCCCTCCAGTGCTGGGGGCACCAATTAAAGGCAGGCCCTTGATACTGTATATCGCAGCCACATACTGTTCCCTGGGGGCAATGCTGGCACAAGTAAATGAAGAAGGCAAAGAGCAAGCCCTGTACTACCTAAGTCGGAGGTTGATTAGAACCGAAGAAAGCTACAGTTATATAGAAAAGACATGCTTGGCACTAGTCTTTGCTGTTAAGAAACTCCGACACTATATGTTGTCACATGAAGTCAGATTGATATCTGCAGTAGATCCACTCAAATACATACTGACTCAGCCAGTACTCAAAGGCCGGTTGGGCAAATGGGCAGTGATTCTGATGGAATTCGATATTACATATATACCCCAGAAGGCAATAAAGGGACAGGCCGTGGCTGATTTCTTCGCGGAGCATCCTGTGCCGGAAAATGATACGTTGGGGACCGAATTACCCGATGATGAGACACTCGAGGCCTGTCAAGCTCAGCCAGTTATGTGGCAACTGTTCTTTGATGGAGCATCCAGAGCGGAGACAGATTCCGATGGAAAAACCAGAATACGGGCCGGAGCCGGTATTGTGCTGAAATCACCAGAAGGGGAGGTGGTACATACTTCCTGTTCTATAAACAAGCCATGCACCAACAATGAAGCCGAGCATGAAGCTCTGATAATCGGACTGCATGTCAGCCTCAACATGGGTATCCAAATGTTGCAAGTATTTGGAGATTCAATGTTGATAATAAAACAAATTCAAGGGGAGTTTGAGGTGCGAAAGCCAGAGCTGAATCCCTACCACCAAAAAGCTGTGCGCCTCATGGCGAAATTCTATCATATTGAGCTCAAGCATGTGGGCCGTGGACATAATGCCCAAGCTGATGCGCTGGCAAAGCTAGCCAGCTCAATAGCAGTCCCACCAAATGAAACACTGAACATTGTTGTTATAAACTGGCGGCAGGTCCCCAGCATGCTAGAAGGGTGCCCCGAAGAAGAAGAAGTTGCTACTATCAGCACAGTACAGGCATCTGATTGGAGACAGCACTTGCTACAGTGGTTTCTGCACCAACAGCTGCCGCAAAAGAGAGAAGAAAAGATAAAGCTTCTGAGGATTAAAGATTCTTATGAACTCAGAAATGGGACTCTATTCCGAATAATGGCAGATGCACGCAAGAAGATTCTGCTCCGCTGCCTGTCCACTGAGGAAGCTTGGCAAGCGATGAAAGAAACACATGTTGGGACAGCAGGTGCCCACCAGGCCGGTCCCAAGATGAAGATAGAGATTAAGAAGCTGGGCTACTACTGGCCCACCATGTTTGAAGACTGCTGTAAATTTGCAAAATCATGCCAGAAGTGTCAAGAGCATGCTACGGTGCCTAGAAGGCCACCCACAACTCTCCACCCTACAATCCCTAGATGGCCGTTTGCACAATGGGGAACTTTTGTAGTCGGGCCATTGCCAACTTCCTCGGCCGGACATAAGTACATACTGGCCATAACAGATTACTTCTCCCGATGGGTGGAAGCTATAGCATTAAGAGAAGTGACTGGTGAGCTGGTCTCCAGATTCATCAAGCAAAACATTATCTTCCGGTTCGGGATCCCCAACCGAATAATATCTGATAATGGAAGTCATTTCAGAAATCAGAAAATCTATCGGCTTGCCGAGAAGTATAAGATTGAATGGAGAACCTCCACTCCCTACAATCCACAGGCAAACGGATTGGCAGAAGCTTTTAATAAGACCTTGTGTACATTGCTGGCCAAAGTCGTCAGTTCCAACAAGAAGGACTGGGAAGAGAAAATGTATGAAGCTTTATGGGCATACCGCACCGTCTTCAAAACACCTACAGGGTGCTCACCATACTCATTGGTGTACGGCTCAGAGGCAGTGGTCCCGCTGGAGCTGGAAGTCCCGTCACTCAGAGTGGCGGTCCAATATGACCTAGCCCCTGGCGAACAGACTAATACAGAAAGAAGATTAGAAGAACTGGCTGAATTGGAGGGGAGGCGCCTCCAAGCCCAGAAGAATATCCAAATGTATCAGGCCCGCATGGCCACTACATTCAACAAACTCGTAAAAGGACGAGAGTTCAAGAAAGGTGACCTCGTTATGGTCAAGAGAAGAGAAGTCATGGCGTCCAACCCAAAAGGAAAGCTAAATGCTAATTGGGAAGGTCCCTATGTGATACAAAGGGTCTACGAAGGTGGGGCCTATATGGTTGTCAACCATCGAGGGGAGATCCAATTCTCGCCACTCAACGGTAGGCATCTAAAGCTGTATCATGCTGCACAACCGACATTCTCCGAGTAATCGGGCCAAAAGCTACCCTTCTTCCTTGGTCTAGCGACACTCCGCCCTGACCGAGCTACCTTCTTTCTTGGGCTAGCGGCACTCCGCCCTAACCAAGCCACTTCTTTCTTGGTCTAGTGGCATTCCGCCCTAGCCGAGCTACCCCATTCTTGGTCTGGCGGCACTCCGCCCTAGCCAAGCTACCCTCTTTCTTGGTTTAGCGGCACTCTGCCCTAGCCGAGCTACCTCATTCTTGGTCTAGCGGCATTCCGCCCCAGCCGAGCTACCCTTTCTTGGTTTGGTGGCACTCCGCCCTAACTAAGCCACTCCTTATCACGGATTAATGGCATTCCAATCTGTCACCCTCTAAAAGAAAAAAAAATGAGAAAAGAAAAATGGGGTTAAAAATAGAGATACCCCGCCAGTCTTGTTCAGACATTCTGAACAAGGGCAAAAATGGCCGAAACCCAGCTGTGGTGAAAACCCGAAAGGGCACTGCAGGTAAAATCGGGTACCCCGCCACGTGAAAACCCGAAAGGGCGCGTGGGCAAAAGCAAGAGGGGACTGGCTCCGGTGAAAACCCGAAAGGGCACTTGGGTCAGTAATGTGGTAATCCCAAAGAAAAAGCCTCACCTCCCGCCATAAAACTCCTCGTCAATCGACCGGCGCCTTGCCCGATCGACGATTAGACTCACTCAGTATAGGCCCTACGTCTATCCTGATTAAAGTCCTCATACCTTGTCCCAGGTCCCACAGTGATGAAACCTGCTGCTGATCAATGGGCTCACTCACCCGATCAGCAATGAAACCTGTCCGGTTTAGACCTTACGTCTATGCCGATAAAACCTATGAAATCCTTGCATTGGTATAAACCCAATACCGATGATGAAACCTGCTGCTGGTCGATCGGCACACTGCCCAATCGGCGATGAAACCTATCCAGGCCAGACCTTTCGTCTATCCTGATGAAACCTATGAAATCCTTGCATTGGTATAAACCCAATACCGATGATGAAACCTGCTGTTGATCGATTGGTACACTGCCCGATCAATGATGAAACCCATCCAGTTTAGACCTTACGTCTATCCTGATGAAACCTATGAAATCCTTACGTCGGTATATACCCAATACCGATGATAAGAGCAGCCGCCAATGAAGCAGCACATCGCCTGACCTGTGCTGAAGTCCCAATTCAAGAGATATATATATATATGTATATAAAAATGGGGTTAAAAATAGAGATACCCCGCCAGACTTGTTCGGATATTTTGAACAAGGGCAAAAATGGCCGAAACCCAGCTGTGGTGAAAACCTGAAAGGGCACTGCAGGTAAAATCGGGTACCCCGCCACGTGAAAACCCGAAAGGGCGCGTGGGCAAAAGCAAGAGGGGGCTGGCTCCGGTGAAAACCCGAAAGGGCACTTGGGTCAGTAATGTGGTAATTCAAAGTTCCGTGCCAACAGGCACGCTGCCCTTACTTCCCCTTCGCTGATAAAACCTTCTGTTGGTCATCTGGCTCCATGCCCCACCGACGATAAAACCTCTCCAGGAAAGACCTTACGTCCGTCCTGATGAAATCTACACACCCTCTTTCAAATGTCCCACCCGCGATAAAACCTACTGGAGTAGACCTTACGTCTATCCTGACGACTCCTACGCCTCTACCTACGTCCCACCGTTGATCGATCGGCACCTCGCCCGATCAATGATGAAACCCTGCCAGTTTAGACCTTTCGTCTATTCTGATGAAACTTATAAACCCCCTTTGCATCGATATAAACCCAATATCGATGATGAAACTAGTTGTTGATCGACCGACACCTTGCCAGATCAATGATGAAATCCTGCAGTTTAGACCTTTCGTCTATTCTGATGAAACTTATAAACCCCTTTGCATCGATATAAACCCAATATCGATGATGAAACCAACTGTTGATCGATTGGTACCCTGCCCGATCAATGATGAAACCCTAGCCGGTTTAGACCTTTCGTCTATGCTGATGAAACTCTTCTTTGCGTCGATATAAACCCAATATCGATGATGAAACCAACTGTTGATCGATTGGCACCCTGCCCGATCAATGATGAAACCCTAGCCAGTTTAGACCTTTCGTCTATGCGGATGAAACTCTTCTTTGCATCGATATAAACCCAATATCGATGATGAAACCAACTGTTGATCGATTGGCACCTTGCCCGATCAATGATGAAACCCTATCCAGTTTAGACCTTACGTCTGTTCTGATAAAACATATGAAATCCCCCTTGCATCGATATAAGCTCAATATCGATGATGAAGTCAACCGTTGGCTGATCGGTACATCGCCCGGCCAATGATACAATCTGTCCAGTTCGGACTTTATGGCCGTTCTGATGAAAACCCCATACCCTTTTTCAATGTCCCACCTGCTATAACCTCTACCCAGTCTAGACCTTTCGTCTATTCCGATGAAACCTCCTCTTTCACATTTCTGTAAATTGTCTCCCTCGCAGCACATATTGCCAAGAGGGACGTTTGCTGCTACCAACAGAATCCGGTTTAAGCACCTCCACGGATGCCGTCACGCAGTGGAGCGAGTTCCCCATCCTTTCTCTGAGGGGGTGGACGCTCTCCTGCCAAGTACAGGCCATTCGCATGAGGAATTGCTAAAACCGCTACCCCACTTCTCAAAGTGATAAAACCACATGCAGAAGAAAATGGATACGCGTGAAGCCAAAGATTTCTTTTCATTAATAAGTGAGTACATAAAGGGCCTCGAGGGGACGTTGTATCGCAAAAGAGTACAAAAGAAAAAGAAAGAGAAGATGGTTCATGGCTGCCTGAAGATATCCTCGAAAGCCAGAAGACCCACATAAGGGGCGGCTCCCAGTTCATGAAGACGAGCCTCCTCCTCCTGCAGTCGAACGGACTCGTCTTGAAAGGACGCCACCTGCCCCTCTAATAGAGCTGCTTCTTCCTCGAGCTGCGGTCGAGAAGTTGTTAGCTGCGGCAGCTCAGCTCGGAGATCGGACAGTTTAGCTTCCAGGGTAGTTATCCGGTCGCGCACAAACTACTCCCGCTCCGCCAAAGACTGCATTTGGCACTGTCGCTCCTGAAGAATAGAGTTCATCTTCGCCAGCTCGGATTTGCATTCCATTCTTTGCAATTTCAAAGCCGCCAGTTTGTCAGACATGATATGTGTCAAGAAATCCCGGCGATGAACAAATTTTAACAATAAAAGAACCCGCTGGACCCATATTTCTGTGGGACATCCCATCGCCTGCAAGCCGGCGGTGAAGCGCTCGGCTATCTCCTTCAACTGTGGATAGGTTAGTCCGGGCTGGGACTCCACTAGCTGGCGCAGCATGCCCAGATGTTGCCAGACAAAACTCTCAGGTGAAGTAAAGCCAGGCAAAGGAAGAGGAGCTACTTCAAAGGTTACTTCATTATCAATGTCTGCCCATAGGGTGATATCCGGCTGCGAAGAAGAAGATGGGAGGTCTACCGAAGGTACCAACTGAGCTCTCCCTGCAACCTCTGGCCTGGCCAGGAGATCTTCCACTTCCATCTCCTCGGAAGCGGCCGTCTGAATACCCCCAGATGCAACTTCAGGCACCTCCTCCTCAGATTCTGAAAGTATGGAGATAGAGTCCGGGGCGATTACGGGCAATACTCCCAGTTCCGCAGTAGCCACCTCTCCTTCTTCCATCTCCGCTTCGGTGGCCAATTCCTTCAATGTCGAGGCCGCGGAGGCCATAGTCTGAAGAGGCAAAGGTTCACCCTCCATGATTGATGTTGTGGGAATTGTTGACTCAGGAGCGATGGTCATCACCGCGGCCGGTATGAAAGCAGAACTTCTGGCTAGATCAGCTTCGGCTCTGAAATCTGAAGCCCTGATAGGAGTGCATCTGTCTCCTGAGGCCCCCAGGTCCAACGATGCTAAATCTGTTGAAGACTGTATTCGCATTGGAACATGGCGAATGACCTCAGGAGCCCCCATGCAGGATAAAGGTAGAAAAGGGACAATAGCCCAGTTTGCAGAAGAAACCTCCATAAAAGTTGCAGTTGTGTCTGAGCTGGCAGTGATAGGGCCCTGAGACCAAAGCAAAACAACCTTCAGCACTAAATGAAGATGCAGATGAAGCAGCAAGCCTGAAAGGGGACCCACCTTTGAAGCAGGGTTCGCGTCCTCGAAGTGGGGCGAAAGAGGAGGAAACTCTGAAGTTGAAGCGACAAAGAGTGAAGATATGTCGATCTCGGTGTCGAGCCCGACAAACTCCTCTTGCAACTCCTCCTCGGAAGACGGCACCAGCAGCTTAGCAGGCTGAAAAGACATAGCACCTTTTGCAAGTACGAGCGGGGCTTCTGATTCAGGAGCATCCCCCTCACTGCCGCTGAAAGCCACTTCCTCCTCATCAGAGACGGTTGTAGAGCTACCCGATGATATTTCTACCCTGGCTACATGCTGTGGGGACGCCTCTAAAGCATGTCGGGATGTGGACCGGGTAATTATGCGCCTGGCCAGAACAGTACCCCGCTTCGACTGAGTCTTGTGACCCTCCGGAGGTTGAATCGGCTCTTCTGTCATCCTTTCAACCTCAGTCTGCTCCTCGGCTGCCACTTCAACAAAAAGGGACCTCTGAGGGTTATAGTAGAAAAAGCAATAGAAGTGTGAAACAGATGAGAAAGCACACTTACCCCCCGCCTCACTAGCCGGCGTGGGGGAAGGCAGCCTGGTCTCTGCTTCGGAGGGTGCCACAATTGGCTCTTGAGCTGCGCAAAAAGGGAAGGGGTCAGAGTCGAAGACTTCTTTGAAAATCTGCAAAAGATGATGAAGAATGCAAATGCAAGCTAATGATGTTACCCTGAACCGGTGTCTAAGCAGCCTCCCTTTGCAACTCAAACTCATCGAATGAGGGGATGTTGGGGAGAGGGGTCCCAGTGTCCATCGCCACCGAAGTCGACTGCTGAACATGGGCCTTTTTGGCCTTCCTAGCCTTCCCAACTGCAGCCTTGACTGCGGAAGCCTTCCTCTTCTTGCCAGGAGGCAGGGGAGTAGTGGTCGGTGCTGCAGCCGGGACTTCAAAATAAGTAGGCTTCTCGGCCTGCGCAATAATCTTTCTATAGAGCCCCTGTCGCTTTATATCAGGCCGGTCTGTTGAGAATGGCAGAAGGGTGATGGGATCAGTGGGTGCGAAATTCAGATGCTAAGCAGAAAACACTGCAATCAGAAAAGAAGAAATCTTACCTGCCGGGCCGTCGTAGAATAGAGAAAGTGGCCAGTACAGATAAGCTACCTCCTTGGAGCGGGAAGCAGCCTCCTTGATGAGCCAGCACACATCACCAAATATCTGGCACTTCTCTACTAAAGCTGCCAGATCATTATGGCCGTGAGAGTCAAGGCATCGAAATAAGTCAAGATGGTCCATGCCCCAACCATCGACATAATGAAATGATATAAACAGTGGCTTGTTCAATATGCCAGCTATCGGGCTTTCTGCAGATAATCCATGCAAATTCAGCAGAATGAACAGCCAGGACGTTTGCCTATAGTACGTCTGAGTTCTATCTTCTCGGCGTACAAACATCCTATATGGATGAAATTTATCAATTGGACCCTTCCAAGGAGCTACTGTCGGGAGGCTCTTCAACAGGGAATGGGTACTGCTGCTCCTCCAAGCGAGCGCCTCCCACACGGCATAAATGCTTCAAGGTCTTCATGAAAGTGTCTTCATTGATAGCAGCAAAGACAGGGACAAGCGGCTCAGAACTCTTTTCCTTCAATGCCCGACGTTGAGTCAGATAATTCTCCGCCTCCCTCGGGTGCTGTGAGTAAAGTTTTTTCAAGTGGGCCTCAGGAATATCAAACACCGGCCCAGGTTACTGTTTCAGGAAGGAGCGCTCTGCCACATCCCAGAAGGCACCCCTACCTTCCCTGTAAAAACCGGTCCGGATGTTCCACCATTTGATATATTCTGATGTTACCCGGGGAACACGGTTAGAAACAGTGGGCACCCTGAAAACTACATCGTCCTGGCGATGATAGAAATCCCACCACAACCGGCCTTCGCCAACAATGACGGACCCGTGCTTGGCCCGGCTATCCAAAGGAAACTGAGCAGCTGAGGTGGGGATGTGCTGGTCGTAGCCGAAGTTCCGCCCAAATCGGAACGGATAGTATGGCTCCAAAAGAAGAAGGCCACCCTTCCTGAAAACTAAAACACTGGGCCGAATAGCCATGGCCCATCTGACTAGCTCCAGCTCCAGGATAGGCCGAGCAACTTCAGCCCCTGTGACAGGATGAGCATAAGTATCTATCTCTTCCAGCTTGCACTCTCTCTGAGGATCAATCAAAGGAGCTGAACCTGCCGCCAAGCTCCAGAAATGAATGCTGCCGGGGGCGTCCACTGGTACCCTTATCAGTCGGCCCCTTATTTTAAACAACTGATCATAAAAGGGACCAGACTCAGCACTGGCGAATTCGACCATTCTAGGCAACACCGTATCTGCCTGCAAGGTTCTCGGAGCCAACTCAGGGAATATACTACAAACCCAGGCGTTGAAGAAGTGAAAAGAACCCACGGTCCTCAAAGAACGGGGAGTCCGATGCTTGTGCAGGTCGCCCAAAGATTTATATATCAAACACAGGGCCACTGGGCAAAGCGACAGCTTCATCCCCCATGCCATCTGACAAGCTGGATATATGGCCTCTGGCCGAATGACTGTCTCGTCCCCTTGTGGGAGAGCGAATGTAGCAACCCTGATAAATGAATATTTGAAATAAATTAAAAATATAAATATATTACCGGAGCAATACAGGAAATAAAACAAAGTACAAATAACGCCTCTTATCAAGGCGTTAATTTAAAAAGAAACGCCTCTATCTACGGCGTGACTAAAGAAAGGACGCCCTCACCTGACGACGTCAAATCCCAATGCCAAAAAAGGGCAAGGACAAGAAACGCCCCTATCTTGGGCGTGTTTTAAAAATAAGGAACGCCCTTATATAAGGCGCTTCTTAAGAAACGACCTGAACAAGGTCGTCAATTCAAGAATCGACGCCCTGACCAAAGGCGTTAATTCTATTCGTGAACCGTTCGAACCCAGAGCTTATCCCGGGAAAGATTAACCTAATCTAGTAAGTGTCTATTAGAGTAAGGACTCTATTAGGGATATACTACCCTCACACAATCACTAACTCTAATAGGACTTCCAAAAATCTTATAAATAAACCTGTTCGGCCAACCCTAAAACCATTTGATCGAGCGTCTGCTGCTAGGTACGTGAAGAACAAACAGTTCTTCTATTCCTTTTATTTTCTGCTTCTATTACATGAAGAACTAATGTTCTTCCTCTTCTTTCCTCTAATACAGGTGAGGAATAAAACCGCGTATGTGAAGAACAAGGTAACGTTCTTCAATTTTTTCCCTATCTTCGGTTCTATTCTCAATATCCCTCCTTTCTTTCCCCTACAGGTTGATTGAAGGCCATCATCTCCATCATATTCATCAACTAAAATTTTTCTTCTTCCTGTCCAAGGTGTTCTTATCAAGTTATTCACCCGGTCATCTCCAAATCCATTATTAAGGTAGGATTTTCTCAAGTTATTGTAGCCCAAATGAAAATAACGCAAGATATATGTATGAGCATGGCATGCATACAGTTTTATTGTGTTTACGGCAATATTTTAAAAGTAACGCCCCTGTCAAGGACGCTAATTTACAAGACACGACCCTGACAAGGTCGTCAATTTCATATTTGACGCCCTATACACAGGCGTTAATTTCATGAAAATAATCAACACCCATATTATAAAGATGATATATATGAAATCCTGATTCTAATATAATGCATGACTCTGCCTGCTAGTTTTCCTGTCCTGTCCATGAAATTTGATATCGGGAAATTGCTTGTTATATAACTTCGTTACTGTTCATGACCCTTGAAGGATTAACGACCTAAGTTAGGACGTGACTTATGAAACTAACGCCCTGAACTAGGGTGTGAGTATTTAAATAACGCCCCTTCAGAGGGCGCGTGTCTGTAAAATTTCGGAAAAATTGTATCTTGTGAAAATAAGAATTAAATAGTAACGCCCCTTCCCAGGGCGTGTTTTAGATAAATCCTGAAAATTATTTATGTTCTGTCAAATATGTAAATGATGAGACGCCTGCTAATGTAGTCGTCAAATCTTGAAGAAACGACCCTGACCAGGGCGCGTTTTAGATAAATTATTGAATTATTGAAATTTCTGTAAAATGGATACATATGTAAACGCCCTTCTGTTAGGCGTTAATTACTTGAGAAACGACTCTACTTAAGTCGTTATTTTACTGTAAAACTGATTTTCCACTGTTTCTGTTAACCGATGGTTTCATATGTTATATAATATATATATCGGCACTATTCTCCACTCCGTGAGTTTAGTCCCACGTTTCACGATTGTTTTATCGATCACACTCAATTCTCATTGACATACAAGCTCTCCATTGGACATTCCGTTCCTTTGGACTAGCGAGTTAGTCATAGAGACCTCCGTAAGACTCCTCGTAGCCTTGGATTCCCTCAAGGCCGACTGAGCTGGTTGTACCCTAAAAACCCATTACACCATTGATGCCATGTCACTCTAAAGAAACATGAGATACCGGCCCTTATGATTATACAAAGAGTATATCATGAGAAATTCTTAATGGGATGATGATATCATGCCGTATCATGTCGTTCTTGTAAACCTCAATTCTATGATAAGAATGAGGGTATCTTACCTTTGATATACTGTTCATGTGGACCTCAATTCTATATAAAGAATGTCCATATTGATTTGTCATGGGACCCAAGTTAAGGGAACCATATTCTACCTAGATTTTTGTCGTTAATCATGATTATACCGTTATTATCGCCAATCTATGTCCTTTGTCATATTTTGGACTCTATTCTATCAAAGTTGTCATACATGTCTACAAGCTTGATTATTGAAATTCTATATTGGCTATATAAACAAGAGTGGATGTCAAAACACATGATAAATGCCTGCGCATATAGGGCCCGATCTGGTCCTGGGAGGAGCACCCGAAAGTACTTGTGCCCATGGGAGTTAAAATGATAAGGTATCTGGCATTATATCGAGTACTTGACTTGCTTGATTGGACATTCCACACACATCTTGTACTTGAATCGGACTTGACTTAACATGAAATGCGTGGCCCGAAAAAGGGTAATTTACTTGCTTGATACATGATAGCCAAAGTTCTTGACATGACTTGCTAAACGTACTTGCTTAAATATCTTGAATACACTTGTTATCTTGTTGGAAGTTCATGATTAAGTTCATCTTATTTCCTTGATATTACATTCTCTCTATCTTGTCGTTTTATGCGAGCATGCATAGCTTTATTGCATTCATGAAAGATGTAATTACTTAAACCCCTTGCTAGTACTTGAGATATAATTTCCTACTGAGCGTTCGCTCATTCCGTTTGTCCTTTTTTTACTTTTCAGGTAACTCTGACGATGATGGAAGTCAATCGGATGGGAATGGTCAAGAGTGAAGAGATAGAGATTCTCCAAGTGTCATCTAGTCTTTTCTATAATTTCTCGAGTCAAATATGTATTCTTTTCCTTTTTATTAAACAGAGTATTGGATTTGTAATAGTCTATCCATTATGAAATAAAGGATTGGGTTATCTTGCTATTTTGCGCATCTCTGTCTTTGTGTCGAATACACGACCACTCTGATTGACATGATTGATATAAACTCGTCACGCGTCTCCGGGTATCTTCCGCACTCGGGACGTGACAATTTTTGTGGTATCAGAGCCTAAGGTATTCAATTCCTAGGAAAAACCCAAGTCCAAGGATAAGTTGAACCTTTAAACCAGTGAGATTGGGTAGAACCAAGGGTTAGATTTAACATAGTGTACGAGTCTTTAAATACGATCACGTACTAATATAGTTATTGTAATTGTAGGATAATGGCTGCCGAACGTGCTCAATGGCGCAACATGCAGCGTACCCTCCAAGGGATGACTCAAGTGCTACAACAGGTAGCACAAGGTGGTGCTCCACGAGCTGGAAGCTTACACCAAGCATTTAAGAACATGAATCCCCCGAAGTTTATGGGATCGACCGATCCGGACGATGCCGAGCATTGGGTTCGGGAAACCGAACGCATATTCCGTGTCATGCAATGCACGGACCAGGACAAAGTTCTATTAGCTACATTCCAGTTAGAGAAAGATGCTAGATGCTGGTGGGAGTCTATTGAAGCAACCATCGATCCTACTCAAGTAACATGGGAAGAATTTGTGGAATACTTCAATGCTAAATATTTCTCGGACCGAGTCCAAGAAAAGAAGGCTGCAGAATTCGCTGCATTAAAGCAACGATCCTTATCATTAGCAGATTATGAAGCTCAGTTCTCCAGGTTGTCTAGATATGCTAAGCATCTTATTAGCACGGAGAAGATGAAAGCCCGTAGATTTCTTAATGGGCTTAGGCCCCACTATATTACTCAACTGGCGCCTATGGACATCCAAGTTTATTCTGAAATAGTGCGCCGAGCTCAACTACTTGAAGATGCCACGGAACTATCTGATAGGATCCAAGGGAAAGATAAGAAGGAACAAGTCACGGGTTCGGGTTCTTTCAAACCCAATTTCAAGAAGAGGCCCAATAATGGAGGTTCTTCCTCTCAAGACCATAAGTTCAAAAAGACCAAGCCTTTCTCTATCACAACTACCCCTTCTAATACAGTATGCAAGCATTGTGACAAGGCTGGTCACAAGACAGAAGAATGCTGGAGGAAATTAGGAGCTTGTCTCCGTTGTGGAAGCCGTGAGCATCGGATTCCCGAGTGTCCATTAATGAATGACCAAGCCGGTGATGGTAAACGCACGGTGACAAAGAATGCTCGTCTTCATGCAATCCAGGAGACCGAACCTGAAGAAGAAGGCGGATTAGTGGAAGGTACATTGAAAATTTGTTCCAAAAGTGCTTATATCTTATTTGATACGGGTGCATCACATTCCTTTATTTCTAAGAAGTTTGCCGACCCGTTACCGTTAGAACCAGAATGGATAAAAATAGTTCTAACTACTCCTCTTGGAAGTGAAAATGATATTACTCATCACTACCAAAACTGTGAGGTAATGGTTCAAGGTAGGAATTTACCTATAGATCTCATATGCCTCGATCTAAAGGAGTATGATGTTATACTGGGAGCGGACTGGTTATCCAAATACCAGGCAACGGTTGATTGCCGCAATAGCCGAATTGCTTTCAAAGATTTTCCAGAATTAGTCTTTACTCGCCCCAAGAGTCGGAGCAAATCCCCTCTTATTTCGGCTCTTCGAGCAAGCAAGCTCGTCAGGAAAGGATGTGTATCCTTCCTTGCTTTTGTCACTGTTAAAGAAGCTAAGGAAACCAAGATAGAAGACATTCCGGTAGTGCAAGAATTTCCAGACGTATTTCTGGAAGATTTGCCCGGATTACCCCCTCAAAGAGAAGTGGCCTTCACCATTGACTTAGTCCCTGGTGCTGGTCCAGTTTCAAAGGCACCCTATAGAATGTCCCCGGCTGAACTCAAAGAGTTGAAGGAGCAATTGATGGAATTAATTCGAAAAGGGTTTATTAGACCTAGTACTTCCCCGTGGGGAGCACCAGTCTTATTTGTGAAGAAGAAGGACGGATCCATGAGATTGTGCATCGACTATCGACAGTTGAATCATCTCACTATCAAGAACAAGTATCCACTGCCGAGAATCGATGAGTTATTTGATCAGATTTCAGGATCCAAATATTTTTCCAAGATTGATCTCAGGTCGGGATATCATCAGTTAAGGATCAAAGATGATGACATTCATAAGACCGCATTCAGAAGCAGGTATGGCCATTATGAATTTGTTGTTATGCCTTTTGGACTAACAAATGCCCCTGCTGCCTTTATGCAGTTAATGAATAGCATATTCAGGCCTTACTTGGATCAATTCATAGTAGTCTTCATTGATGATATATTGATATATTCTAAGACTAAGGAAGAACATGAAGAGCATTTGAGGATTGCATTGCAAGTCTTGAGGACAAATCAATTATATGCAAAACTCAGCAAGTGCGAGTTCTGGCTTGAAGAAGTGGCTTTTCTCGGACATGTCATATCAAAGGACGGATTATCTGTAGATCCGTCAAAAGTTGAAGCTGTGAGAAATTGGGAAAGACCCACTAATGCAAGCGAGATCAGAAGTTTCTTAGGTCTTGCAGGCTATTATCGGCGATTCATCAAAGATTTCTCTAAAATCGCCGTACCACTTACAAGATTAACACGTAAGGAGATCCGATATGAATGGAGTGAGGAATGTGAAAGAAGTTTCCAAACTCTCAAGGATCATCTCACTACAGCTCCGGTGTTAGCTCTACCAATAGAAGGAGAGAAATTCGAGGTCTACACTGATGCTTCTGGCATTGGCCTCGGATGTGTCCTAATGCAACAAGGAAAGGTCATAGCATACTCTTCACGTCAACTGAAGAAGCATGAGGAGAATTACCCCGTCCATGACTTAGAACTGGCCGCGGTGGTATTTGCCCTAAAGATATGGAGACACTACTTATATGGAGTGCAGTTTACTGTATACTCCGATCACAAAAGTCTCAAATATCTATTTTCACAAAAGGAGCTAAACATGAGACAAAGACGCTGGCTAGAATATCTCAAGGACTTCGACTTCAATATTCAATACCATCCCGGAAAGGGTAATTATGTTGCTGATGCCCTTAGTCGAAAGCCGAGAGCAATGATAGCCAATTGTATGATACAAGAATGGAGGTTGCTAGAACAATTCTCCGAGCTCAATATAAGCATGGACAAGGAAGCCAAATTTGTCACATTATCTCATGTAAGCATACAGTCAGATTTATTATCTGAGATACAAGCGCTTCAGGATGATGATCCTATATTAGTGGAAATCAAAGGCAGATTAGAAGGACAATCTGATTTTCAACTAACTTCTGATGGAAGATTATTATTCAAAGGTAGAACTTGTATACCCGACTGTCCGGAATTAAAGAAGAAGATCTTAGATGAAGCTCACCGATCAAGGTACACTATTCATCCAGGATCAACCAAAATGTATCAAGATGTAAAAAGGAACTTTTGGTGGCCCAACATGAAAAGAGAAATAGCAGACTATGTATCACGCTGTCTCACATGCCAACAGGTCAAGGCAGAACACCAAAAGCCTGTAGGAAAACTACATCCTCTAGATATTCCTAAATGGAAGTGGGAGGATATTGGTATGGACTTCATCATGGGATTATCTAAATCAAAAGGAGGACATGATGGAATCTGGGTTATCATTGACCGATTAACGAAATCGGCGCATTTCTTGCCAATCAAGAGTCGATGGTCAATTGATGTCTTAGCTGCATTATATATCAAAGAGATAGTCAAGATACATGGAATTCCTGTCTCAATCGTGTCTGACAGAGATCCCCGTTTTACTTCTCATTTTTGGAAGGGACTACAACATTCGTTGGGAACAAGGCTCAACTTTAGTACTGCTTTTCATCCTCAAACGGATGGTCAGACCGAGAGAACTAACCAAGTTGTTGAAGATATGCTTAGAGCATGCATCATTGACTTTGGAGGAAGTTGGCACGATCACTTGCCACTAGTGGAATTTGCATATAATAATAGCTACCAAGCTAGTATCCAAATGGCACCTTTCGAAGCTTTATATGGAAGGAGTTGCCGATCACCCTTATGCTGGAACGAAGTTGGAGAAAAATAACTATTAGGTCCAGACATGGTAAGGGATACAACGGAGAAGATACAAGTAATCAAAGATAGATTGCAAGTTGCTCAGACCAGACAAAAGGCTTATGCTGATACAAGGAGAAGAGATCTTGAATTCCAGGTTGAAGATCATGTATTTCTTAAAATATCACCTGGACGTGGCATACGAAGATTTGGTGTTAAGGGCAAGCTTACGCCAAGATTCATCGGACCATTTGAGGTACTCGAAAGAGTTGGCGAGGTTGCTTATCGCATCGCGTTGCCTCCTCAATTGTCCGACGTGCATAATGTGTTTCACATATCTATGTTGAAGAAGTATGTGCACGATCCATCTCATATTATTGAACATGGAGATCTGGTGATCCAGAAAGATCTCACCTATGAACAGAAGCCTATGAAGATCTTAGATCGAGAAATACGAGCTCTAAGGAATAAGGTTATTCCCATGCTCAAGGTGCAATGGAATAAGAATCCTGAACACGAAGCGACATGGGAGACCGAGGAATCTATGAAGAAACGATTTCCCGAGTTGTTCTAAGAGGTATATACTCTACACTCTCCACGTATATACATAATATGCAATTGAATTTGGGGACCAAATTCTTTTTAAGTGGGGGAGGGTGTAGCAACCCTGATAAATGAATATTTAAAAATAAATTAAAAATATAAATATATTACCGGAGCAATACAGGAAATAAAACAAAGTACAAATAACGCCTCTTATCAAGGCGTTAATTTAAAAAGAAACGCCTCTATCTACGGCGTGACTAAAGAAAGGACGCCCTCACCTGACGGCGTCAAATCCCAACGCCAAAAAAAGGGCAAGGACAAGAAACGCCCCTATCTTGGGCGTGTTTTAAAAATAAGGAACGCCCTTATATAAGGCGCTTCTTAAGAAACGACCTGAACAAGGTCGTCAATTCAAGAATCGACACCCTGACCAAAGGCGTTAATTCTATTCGTGAACCGTTCGAACCCAGAGCTTATCCCGGGAAAGATTAACCTAATCTAGTAAGTGTCTATTAGAGTAAGGACTCTATTAGGGATATACTACCCTCACACAATCACTAACTCTAATAGGACTTCCAAAAATCTTATAAATAAACCTGTTCGGCCAACCCTAAAACCATTTGATCGAGCGTCTGCTGCTAGGTACGTGAAGAACAAACAGTTCTTCTATTCCTTTTATTTTCTGCTTCTATTACATGAAGAACTAATGTTCTTCCTCTTCTTTCCTCTAATACAGGTGAGGAATAAAACCGCGTATGTGAAGAACAAGGTAACGTTCTTCAATTTTTTCCCTATCTTCGGTTCTATTCTCAATATCCCTCCTTTCTTTCCCCTACAGGTTGATTGAAGGCCATCATCTCCATCATATTCATCAACTAAAATTTTTCTTCTTCCTGTCCAAAGTGTTCTTATCAAGTTATTCACCCGGTCATCTCCAAATCCATTATTAAGGTAGGATTTTCTCAAGTTATTGTAGCCCAAATGAAAATAACGCAAGATATATGTATGAGCATGGCATGCATACAGTTTTATTGTGTTTACGGCAATATTTTAAAAGTAACGCCCCTGTCAAGGGCGCTAATTTACAAGACACGACCCTGACAAGGTCGTCAATTTCATATTTGACGCCCTGTACACAGGCGTTAATTTCATGAAAATAATCAACACCCATATTATAAAGATGATATATATGAAATCCTGATTCTAATATAATGCATGACTCTGCATGCTAGTTTTCCTGTCCTGTCCATGAAATTTGATATCGGGAAATTGCTTGTTATATAACTTCGTTACTGTTCATGACCCTTGAAGGATTAACGACCTAAGTTAGGACGTGACTTATGAAACTAACGCCCTGAACTAGGGCGTGAGTAATTAAATAACGCCCCTTCAGAGGGCGCGTGTCTGTAAAATTCCGAAAAAATTGTATCTTGTGAAAATAAGAATTAAATAGTAACGCCCCTTCCCAGGGCGTGTTTTAGATAAATCCTGAAAATTATTTATGTTCTGTCAAATATGTAAATGATGAGACGCCTGCTAATGTAGTCGTCAAATCTTGAAGAAACGACCCTGACCAGGGCGCGTTTTAGATAAATTATTGAATTATTGAAATTTCTGCAAAATGGATACATATGTAAACGCCCTTCTGTTAGGCGTTAATTACTTGAGAAACGACTCTACTTAAGTCGTTATTTTACTGTAAAACTGATTTTCCACTGTTTCTGTTAACCGATGGTTTCACATGTGATATAATATATATATCGGCACTATTCTCCACTCCGTGAGTTTAGTCCCACGTTTCACGATTGTTTTATCGATCACACTCAATTCTCATTGACATACAAGCTCTCCATTGGACATTCCGTTCCTTTGGACTAGCGAGTTAGTCATAGAGACCTCCGTAAGACTCCTCGTAGCCTTGGATTCCCTCAAGGCCGACTGAGCTGGTTGTACCCTAAAAACCCATTAAACCATTGATGCCATGTCACTCTAAAGAAACATGGTATACCGGCCCTTATGATTATACAAAGAGTATATCATGAGAAATTCTTAATGGGATGATGATATCATGCCGTATCATGTCGTTCTTGTAAACCTCAATTCTCTGATAAGAATGAGGGTATCTTACCTTTGATATACTGTTCATGTGGACCTCAATTCTATATAAAGAATGTCCATATTGATTTGTCATGGGACCCAAGTTAAGGGAACCATATTCTACCTAGATTTTTGTCGTTAATCGTGATTATACCGTTATTATCGCCAATCTATGTCCTTTGTCATATTTTGGACTCTATTCTATCAAAGTTGTCATACATGTCTACAAGCTTGATTATTGAAATTCTATATTGGCTATATAAACAAGAGTGGATGTCAAAACACATGATAAATGCCTGCGCATATAGGGCCCGATCTGGTCCTGGGAGGAGCACCCGAAAGTACTTGTGCCCATGGGAGTTAAAATGATAAGGTATCTGGCATTATACCGAGTACTTGACTTGCTTGATTGGACATTCCACACACATCTTGTACTTGAATCGGACTTGACTTAACATGAAATGCGTGGCCCAAAAAAGGGTAATTTACTTGCTTGATACATGATAGCCAAAGTTCTTGACATGACTTGTTAAATGTACTTGCTTAAATATCTTGAATACACTTGTTATCTTGTTGGAAGTTCATGATTAAGTTCATCTTATTTCCTTGATATTACATTCTCTCTATCTTGTCATTTTATGCGAGCATGCATAGCTTTATTGCATTCATGAAAGATGTAATTACTTAAACCCCTTGCTAGTACTTGAGATATAATTTTCTACTGAGCGTTCGCTCATTCCGTTTGTCCTTTTTTACTTTTCAGGTAACTCCGACGACGATGGAAGTCAATCGGATGGGAATGGTCAAGAGTGAAGAGATAGAGATTCTCCAAGTGTCATCTAGTCTTTTCTATAGTTTCTCGAGTCAAATATGTATTCTTTTCCTTTTTATTAAACAGAGTATTGGATTTGTAATAGTCTATCCATTATGAAATAAAGGATTGGGTTATCTTGCTATTTTGCGCATCTCTGTCTTTGTGTCGAATACACGACCACTCTGATTGACATGATTGATATAAACTCGTCACGCGTCTCCGGGTATCTTCCGCGCTCGGGACGTGACAGCGAAAGTACACAACCAGAAGGTGAAATAGGCCGCACAATGTGTGATGGGATCTACTCCTGCCGGATTGGGACCACCTTTGCCCGCATGACGCAATGAGGATGGCAGCGCCGACTTATAGCGAGGGGCCCTTATCTGTTTGCTGGCAACTGGATCCAGGGAAGGAAAGTCTGCATACTTCAGGGGACCGTCAAAGAAATACTGGAGCCACTGCCCTATCCGGACCCTCAGTTTGTTGCCTTTCTCTCGGGGATGATAGCCTTTGGAGGACCCTCTGTGGTACGCCAAACAGATGGAGCGGTACACCTTCATCAGATACCGATATGAGAAACCGATGGAATACTTGCCCTCGCCATCAGAGCTATCCTTCTCGGAATCTGTCAAGCAAACTTTCTCATACGGCTCGCCATCAATGGGCAGACCGGAGAGCTGTGATAAACTCCAGAGGTCCAGGGATGTCTCACCCTCCGTTGTATAAAAAGTGTTGAATAAAGGGCAGAACACTTCGAACATCCCGCAGAACAACCCTCTGGATATGGGATATCGAAATCTAGAAGCGAAAATGATGTGATATACCCCGGCTCTGATCAGCATAGGGGCATACTCCTTCAGAATAAACTCTGTGAACTCCACTGCCCCTACTCGGAATAAGTGCGCGTCAGTGATTTTGGTATCCCCGAACCAACCAGCGGCCAAATGGTACTTGAACTGAACGGCCGAACAATTCAGCACGAAGGGCTCTTCGCGATATCCCCACTTTAATGGTGCCAAGAACATGCCATAGCCGGGCTTCTCCCTATGAACTCGGCCGCTAGCATTATCCCACCGGGCAGGTGTGAATTCCAGGGCTCGGGCCAGCATCTTCTTCTCTGGTTCCAGCTCCGATATGCCGAGGACTGCATCCCAGTCGCGCTTTTCCCCAGGAAGATAGATGGCCTTGCTGCGATACACTGATTCCTTCAGGCTATCTCGCTCAGCAAGGATGGCAGCTTCAACTACGCGAGCTATCCGGTAGTCTCGCATGCCGCCCACTGTGAAAGTCCGGATGAACGGCATCAAATGTCGGTCCTTCGGGAGGTCTGGCCGGTAGCTACCATCCCGCCTGAAGCATGTCTCGGTCGCCGTGGAGTATACCCGGGCCGTCGACACTGTGTCAGTCTCAGAGTCAGACGATTCATCGACTGAAGCAATCATGTCGTATCCGAAATCCATACTGTGCACGTTCAGCCAGTTTACTTTGGCTCGTGATATGTCGGGCTGGGCCGATGAGCTAGCACCAACAGCTCCGGAAGATGCAGCATCAGAACTGGAAGCCATTGCAGTGCCTGCAGTCGGAGAAAAAGTGTGAATTAAAAGCCAGTCTTATAAAGATTGTAACATGAGACTCTATGAAAATTTCGGCAGCATCTCCCCTTATTCAGGGTCTGCCCAAGGAGAATAGGGAGTCACCAACCAAGAGGGGGTGATCCCGAAAGAAAAAGGGATTAAATCCCAAAATAACGTCCTACCCGGGCGAAACCCAACTAAACGGAAGAAAACGGGAACGGCCGAGACAAGGAGCTCGCCACCGCCGAGACAAAAAAAATGGAAATGAAGAAAGAGAAAGAAAAGATGAGAATGAGAAGAAAGAGGCTCTCGGCGCCTTAAATAGAAGCCGAGGGAGATAGGTTCTCGGCGCGGCCAAATGCGCGCCGAGATCCCTCACGCCGAGAGTCCCCTGCGGCCAAAGGGCGCGCCGAGAAGCCCACGCCGAGAGCCCGGCTCGCCGAGAACCCAGGCCGAGAGCCCCCTTCGGCCAAGGGCGCGCCGAGAGCCTCCAGGCCGAGAGCCCTCCTTCGGCCGCGCCGAGAGGCTCCTCACGTCGAGAAGCTTTGCGCTGGAAGGTCTTGCGTGCCGAGAAGCCTTGCGCCAAGAGGGTCATGCCGAGAAGCCTATGGCCCCGTGCCGAGAAGCTCTGAAATGTTGAAAATAAAGAAAATATGAAGATAAAAAAAGATGAAAATGAAAGATCCGTGCGCAGAATATTGTTGCAACGAGATGATCAGGTCTGAGAACCGGATTGAAGACAAATTGAGGAAGATACCCTCGAATGACGAAAGACACCTGCAAGCCCCGTGCCGCTTATTCTGCGCTTACGCCGCCCGCAGGTGGGGGGCATTTGTTGACACCTTGAAAATGAACAAAGGTCAAAGCATGATTGAAAGGAGGGTCGGACCAACAGTGAAAGACCATTGATGAAGCTCGTCAACCATTCACCCGGCTAAAGCCCCTGTTTGCCAAGCTGATGCCCGGTGCCGATGTCACTCAGACGGCAGCACTGGTAGAGCAGCAGTCACTCGACTGATGAGACCTCCTGGCACACTTTAATGAGAGCCGCATTACTGCTTCGTCCAAGAATCCACGGATGATATGTCAGGGTAAGTCAGATGTCGGCTTCATGACAGATGTAATATGAGATGAAGATGAAGCCGGTACCGGCAGATGAAGATTGTAAAGGCTTTGGCAAAGTCAAAACAGAAGAGGAATCGTCTCCACAGATTATATACCCGGCTGAAGTCTTTCCAGACTAAAGCTGATGTCCAAGCTCGTCACCATTCAAGTGACGATATCGATAAGATGATACCCGGTCTTGTCACCGTTCAGATGGCAATACTGATGAAACCCCTGTCTACGGACTGATGAAAACCGTAATAATGATACAAGCTGTGTCACCAATGGAAGACCCTTTTGGGTGATGATACCCTTGAAAGACCCAAATGGGCCTGTGAAAGTGGCTAAAATACTTTAATTGGGCCTGCAATATTGGCGCCGAGAGCCACTTGCAAAGCCCAAAAGATGGCGCCGAGAAGCTGAAGGCAGGCACGCCGGGAAGCCCGTTGGAGGCGCACCGTGATGGTGTCTACCGAGAAGGAAAAGGCTTGATGAAGCCTGCCGAGAAGGGGGGAAAAGTTTATAAAAACCCCCTCCCTTCGAACAAAAAAAGGAGATTGGAGAAAAAAAAAGACGCCGGGAGGAAGAGAAAAAGAAGCCAGAAAAAGAGAGAAAAGAAAAGAGAGGGAGTCCTGCCAAGAGAGATCCCCTCGGCCGAGAGAAGAGAAGAAGCAGAAGAGAGGAAGAAGCAAACGAGCTTCAGGTGGGCTGCTCCGGGGAGGGAGAGGAGTCAATGCTCCGCCCTCCCCATGCTGTCTTTTCTTTTCTACCGATGTAATCTATTGAGCTTTTGTCTTGATTTATCGAACGTAGCCGGCGAGTTCCGGCTACGATCTCCATCTTTCTGCTTTGCATTTCCATTTCACAGTCGATGTAAGGCTTGGATACGATGCAATGAAATGTCAACGTGACTCATTTGGGGATCTACTGATTAAGATGTCTGCTCTCCTTTGATCGAAATGTCTGCTCTCCGTTTATCCTTGTGTGTTTATCGTTTATGCGAAACACTTAATGGTTCACACGAATCTTCTCTTTAGAGGCATGAAAACAGGACCCCTACCCTTATCTGATGGGTTACTGGGCTCTGTCACCTCCTCTCCTCCCATCTCGATGGTGGATCCACCGTATCCGTTTGAGCCTTTTTTTTTACAAGGCCCTTAAGGACCCCTCTTCGTGCTGTTCAGGGACCAGAGACATCAATCTCTTGGTCCCCTGAACCGCTGGCTATACGAGGGCATGTCGATGCTACAGACCACTGCTATCCCTCAGATTCTAGCGAATGACGACCTCGATCTCTCGACCCTCCATCCTAATCCCTTGGATGACTAGGGTCTGGAGTTTCGATGCTAAAGGTTCCTCAGCAACCGGGTTTTAGATGCTATTGGGTTCGTCCAGGGGATCAGAGACAGCCATCTCTTGATCCCCAGACGGTCGGCGGTAGAAATAAATAAGTCTTCAGAAATCTAGATGATGGCCTCGTTCCCCATCGATTCTACCCTCCAGATCCCCCTTGGCCCTTTCTCAGGGAAGCATCCATGAAACCCCCCTCCTGCACTTCAAATTCGACTTCAATCGCAGCCAGAAAGCTCAGGAATTTCAGAAACAGAGTATCGTTTGAGCTCTGTAAACCATGAAATCCTGTAGCAATTCCATCTTCTCGACGTGCAAAATTCCCCGCCGAGAACTACGCTGCCGAGAGGCCTCCCTCTTCAGCAAACCGACAAAACCCAATCTGTAGCCCTCTTCATGCAAACCTTCTTGGTCTACAGCCTCCTGGCGCCAGCTTCCCGGCGCGGTGACGGGCGCGCCGAGAAGCCCCATGCCGAGAGCTCTCCTTGTGTTGCCAAGGCCGTGCCGAGATCCCCCTATAAGCCAACCCCCCTTTTGCAAACCTCCCAGCCCTTCTCGGTGCCCCGCGCCGGGAAGCCCCAGGCCGAGAGCCCCTCTTCTTTGTTTTTGCCAGGCCACGCCGAGACCCCCCTTGTTTGGTTAAGAAGCCACTGCCGAGACCCTCATTCGGCCAGCTAAACCCATGCCGAGAACCCCATTTTTTGTCAATATAAAACCATGCCGAGAGCTCCTCCCTTCGGCCGATAGAAACCCATGCCGAGACCCTCCTTCTTCGGCCAAATGAAGTCCAGTCAAAGGCCCATCTCTGCAATACCGTTCATCAGCCTTCTGATCTCCTCACACATATGTCCCGGGGATGTTCAGAGACCGTCACTGATGCCTTGAGAAGACACATTATTGGGGAAGACCTCCCCTACAGTCTTCATTCTCGATCCGGATTTCACCCTCATGAACCCAAAGGGCCATGTCATTGCATGAGTTCTGAGGAGTTTCGAGGGGATATTAATCGATGGTATAAAGGCAAGCGATGTCCCGGGGCCCGGTGCCCATCCTCGTTCGGTTGTCATCCCGACATTCTGTGGATGATGGCCTATCTTCTCTTGGCATAATCCAAGTTGAGGGGACATGCTGCCGAAATTCACACATGCCTTGCCAAGTAAATGTGATGCTTTCTATCTCAACCCCACCAGCCTGTGGAGTCATGTCCTTGCATGCTCTCCGATGGCCCTTTGAAGGGGAATATAGATGCAACATCACGTCTGCACGGAGCGCGTTATGTTACGCCAGTACTTACTCAGATTCTGGGTCAATTATGCCCGATCTTTTACGGATCCCACCCTGCCACTGCATGGGTGGTTTCCTATTCCCCACTTGGCATGGTCCAAGATGGTGGGAATATGCCGTCGGTTTTATCCCGAAAATAACCAACCCCTGCTTCGTCTAATCCATTTAACGTCTTGCAAGTGAACGAATTCCGTCTCTTTTGAGCATGCGGCTTTACCGCTGTCATCCTCCTACCTTTAGCGTTTAATCAAGGGTTGTCCTTCCTTGGAAGGGCGTAATTAACGTCATAGCCTTTATGGTATGACGGACTTCTGGTCCAGACACGATCACCCACAATCGACTGACCAAGTCAGATCGAGCGCATAATAAAATCATCATTCCGGTGACTGGCACGCCAATAAATCAATAAATAAATAATCAATCAATCAATAAAAAAATATAGGATAATAAAAATCCGCGTTCCCACAGGGACTTCAGGAGGATGCCGGCATCGCTTCCGGCTGAGTTGGAAGATCCATCGACGAACAGTTCCCAGGTCGGCCCGGGCGCGGACGTAGATCTTTCTTCAGTCGGGATGGTGCTCTCGGCGATGGAGTGCCCTTGGAAATAGGGTCGGAGGCGCTTGGCTGAGGTAACCAACGCTAGCACGAGTTTCTCGATTGCGGGGTACCTTTTCTCAGCCTCATTGAGCACCTTGCTGGTGTAGTAGACCGGTCTCTCGATTCCCGAGTCATTTCTGACTAGGACCGAGCTAACTGTAGACGGAGTCGCCGAGAGATAAAGATGCAAGGCTTCACCTAGGACGGGCTTGGAAAGCACTGGGGGCGAAGCCAGGAACTCCTTAAGCTCGGCGAACGCTCTTTGGCATTCCTCGTCCCACGCGAATGTAGCAGATGCCATTTTGGGCCCCCTCAACAGTTTGAAGAAGGGTAGGCATCGTTCAACCGCCCGGGACAGGAATCTGCTGAGCGCAGCAATGCGCCCGGTAAGGCGTTGAATGTCTTTGATGCAGGTGGGTGGGCACATGTCCAAGATGGCCTTGACCTTGTCGGGGTTGGCCTAGATCCCACGTTGGGTGACTAAGAAGCCCAAGAATTTCTCGGACCTTACTCCGAAGGCGCACTTGGCGGGGTTGAGCTTCATGTTGTACTTCAGGAGGGTGTCGAAAGTTTCTGCTAGGTCGGCGAAGTGGTCCTCGGCCTTGGGGGTCTTCACGAGCATGTCATCAATATAGGCCTCAATGTTCCGACCCAGCTGTCCCTCGAACATATGGTTGACCAGCCTCTGGTACGTGGCTCCAGCGTTCTTCAACCCGAAAGGCATCCGGGTGTAGCAGTGTACGCCGAAGTCGGTGATAAAGGCGGTCTTCTCGATGTCTTCGGGGTGCATTCTGATCTGGTGGTAACCTGAATAGGCATCCAGGAAGCTGAGTATCTCATTGCCCGAGGTTGAATCAACCAGTTGGTCGATGCTCGGTAAGGGATAGCAGTCCTTTGGAGTAGCCTTGTTCAAGTGGGTGAAGTTCACGCTCATCCGCCACTTTCCTGAAGCTTTTGGCACCAGGACGATGTTAGCCAGTCACGTCGGGTACAGTACCGGACTAAAAAGGCCAGTCTTCTACCCCTTGGTGACCTGCTCCTTGATAATCGCCTGCTTCTCTGGCGCATGCTTCCTTCTGCGTTGTTGCACAGGCTTCATGGTTGGGTCAAGGTTGAGCTTATGCACCACCGTCTCTTCCGGTATCCCGGGGAGTTGATCATCAGACCATGCAAAGACCCGGATGTACGCGGAAAGAAACTCCTTGTATTGCTGTTGAACCTCAGATGTTAGGTCGGCCCCGATCTTTACTCCTAGGGTCGGGTCGTCGTTTAAGAAAACCGCTAGCAATTCGCCTCCAGGCTCAGCGGTTGCGGATTTTTTCTCTACTTCCCGGGTGTTAGGGTGCTAAGCCCGGATACAGAGGGGGGGTGAATGTATCCTTCTACGAATAATGCCCAAATAAAAACTCAGATGCTAGACGCAATCACAGAATAAAACTAATTCAATTAAACTTATGAGCAAGCACATGGAGCGCGCCTATCCAAGCATCTAGCGGAAGCAAACACACAAAGCAAACCACTGCTCAATAGATTTTTAGGTGGTTCGGTCCTCCAGACCTACATCCACCCCTCACTCCCAACCAGAGTGAGGCTTCACTAGCAAACGCTAGAACCAAGCAGACTCAGTCTGCGAACAAGGTGATGCCACACAGCTTGACCAGGGGAACAACCTCCCCTCTTCCTCCCAACCGGAGGGACACCCCAAGTGACTCCCAGCCACTTGAAAACCAGAGACCGAAGTCTCTCTTCCTCCAGTCCAGGAGGGAACCCGCCAGTGACTCCCCGTCACCAGCAACCAGAGGTCGAAGACCTCTCTTCCTCCAACCGGAGGGACCCCTGGACTTGCAAGCCACAAGCCCAGAACCGGAGACAAGTCTCCCTTCTCCTGAATCCACAGGAGGAACCCGATCCCCAGCAGGGCAATCGGAAGAATAAGGCTAACCAAAGAAACAAAAGAAAAAATAAAGAAACATAAAAAACACAGCAACAAAAGCTGGAAATGAAACACAAGAGATGTAGCTCTCAATGAGCATAGTCGTTCTGGATTTGATCCACGAACAGACTGAACTGATCTGCAATAGACTCTCTCCTCCTCTTCTTTTCTTCCTCTTCTTTCTGATTCTCTTTCTTCTCTGTTTCTTCTCACTTCTCACGAGCACTATCTCTCTCTTTTCCTTCTTCTGCTCTCACTCTCACTCTCTTCTCTGCTCTCTTCTTTTCTTTCTTTTCTTCACTGGATCGAACTCTCAGCACTTCTGCTTTTCTGCTATTGCTCTCAAGGCTTCGATCAATCTCCTTCAGACAACGGAGACTACCCTTTATAGCAGCTCGAGCAGGGGCAGCACTGTGCGCGTGTGGCCTCCACATTTCCCGTCCAAGTATTTGGCCACGTGTCAGCATCTCAGCTCCTTGGATCACGTGCCAGACATTTCTTTGGTTCACGTGCCAGAACACCTGCAAGAGTAACTGAGGAGTTCAGTCGATGGACAAAATTAACACAGGCTGTACATAGTTCAGCAATGTATAGACTTATAGATATCAATACAGCAAGTGTGTACAGTGTGAGGGAGTGTATAGACTTAGAAGTCTTCATGCGAGCTCAGTGTATATACTTGCTGAAGAATGCAATATCATAATAGGAAGGAGTGTATAGACTTCTGTGAAATGCATGAATGAATCGAGTGTGTAGACTTACTAATGCAAGCACAGGCTGTACACACTTTGTTTGCGTGCGAGAGAACACAGTGTACAGACTTTTCTGTGAAGAACAATGCATGAATGCAGTGTATAGACTTGGTGTTAACATGCATGAGAACCAATGTACAGACATGCTATCCTTGCAGCTGACGACTCCAGTGTTTAGGCTTGCTGAGGGAGAGACTGTACAGACTTGAAGCAAAGCAGGGCAGTCGAGTGTATAGACTACACGATGTGTAGACTTTAGCCAAAGGAACGGCTGTACAGACTTTAACTCAACAGCGATGAATAGACTCTGAATCAAGGCAGGCTGTACAGACTTGAAGAGTAAGCCAGTGTTTAGACTTCAAAAGCTTGAAGGCCCAATGTACAGACTTTGAAGAGTCTGAACCAATGTACAGACTTGTAACGCTTGAGGACCGATGTATAGACTTAGGAGCATATGAAGCCAATGTACAGACTTGCCAATGTGAGGCCAATGTACAGACTTTAAAGGCTGTGAATAGCAAGGCATGCTGTACAGACTTGAAACCTTTGAAGACGATTGTATAGACTTTGCCTTAGAAACGAGTGTATAGACTTGAGGTTCTGAATGAAGGTAAGGTGTCAATGTACAGACTTGCTATGGTTGTATGGACATTGAAGCTGCAAGCGATGTACAGACTTGGAGAGTTGAAACCAATGTACAGACTTGACGAAATGAAGACCACTGTATAGACTTCCTTCGGCACAAAGGCAGCTTAACGATGTACAGACTTGATTGAAGTGAAGTCTGTACAGACTTGAATGTTCACAGTGTATAGAGTTTGAAGCAAGTGACCAAGGCGATGTGTAGACTTTACCCAATGTACAGACTTGGTGGTCTTGAACGTAGGTAAAGCAAAGCAATGTATAGACTTCCAGTGTGAATGAAACGCTGTATAGACTTGCTCAAACAGTCCGATGTATAGACTTTAGCTGAAGACCACGATGTAATGTATAGACATGAAGAAACTGTGCACATTGTATAGACTTGAAGAAACAAGGCAACGTTGTATAGACTTGAAGAGATAAGGCAACGTTGTATAGACTTCAAAGATGAATGATCAGACAATGTATAGACTTCACAGTTCAACAGCCATTGTATGGACTTGTACAGTGGTGCGCAGTGTACAGACTTTGAAGTCCGACCTAGCTGGATGTGTAGACTTAGACAACAACCAGGATGTCTAGACTTGTTGTGAAGCAATGCACAGGCTGTACATACTTGAAGAATGCCTGCAGAAGGCGATGTATAGACTTTGTTGCGACTAGTGGCTGTACAGACTTAGGCAAAGTGCACACTTTGAACGCCTATGATGTACACACTTCAATTGAAGCCAACTGAGGAGTGTATGGACTTGAATGAAGAAATGGCTGTATAGACATGGAGGACTAGGGGGGGTCGACCCATCTAGTAGGGGAGTCGACCCATTACTGCATGCAGTGCTGACTGTATGTTCAATGCAATTGTGTAAACTTCCACAAACAGACAGCCACAAGCAGAGTGAAGCAATGAATGCTTTATGCATCAGTTAACATGACTGAACATCAAATATGCAATGCTTTAGATATGTTAAACTAAACTGAGCAGCAAGATGACTGAACATTTGATAGACTGAGTTATGATCAAAAAATAACTGAATAACAGCATGATGACTCACACAGCAAGATGACTCACAGTGATTAACTCACATCAAAAACCAATCATCAAAACCATCATCAAAACCACAGGGGCACAACAATCTCCCCCTTTTTGATGATGGCAACACTTTCAACACATTGAGTCATTCTGATGATGTGAGGCACTCTGATGACTCAAATTATTCTCCCCCTTTGACTTCATCAAAAAGAAAATAGTTTGAGAAATTAAAGCATGTATAAAAATTCAGTCAATTTCTCCTCCTTGCAAGAACATAATTCTCCCCCTTTGGCAAACAATCTCCCCCTTTGGTATAGTCAGGATGAACCATGGGAAGGGGTGAATGCAGATGTCGATACCAGAATGCAAGATCTTCCCCTTTAAGAGTTTCTATGCAGCATGATGCATATGACATGGAAGCTCCCCCTCAATAAGTGGAATCTTATGAGATAGATGAGAAGGAGACCACAGGGGCAAACAAGGAGAAGTTCAGGTCAATGAACCAAGGACATGAGCAGAAGAGTTTCAATTAACAGATTTTTCAAGGATGCTCCAAACACAAGAAATTCAGCCAGATTTTCAAAGAGATATCAATCTCATAAATCTAAAACATAAGTTTTCAAAGTCTTCCATTATAAGGGCTTATGAATGAGCTTTATTGAACAGCATAGTTTAAACATGATGTATGCAGAGTTTATCAATAAAATTCTGTATTGATATCTAAAACCATGTTTTAATAAAAATGAACTAAGCCCTCATATTTATCTTGATTATCCTCCCTTTGTCTTACACAATCAAACTTATTGACTTCTATCATAATTACATGCACTAGTATTGAGATTAAGCAATTATGAAGTCATATGATTTTGTCTAGGGTTGTAGCAATTTGATTTTAGCATCAATATTCAGATATTGAGATATGTTCAACAATTTTTCATGCTACAAATTTTACGAGCAGTCTAGTTCAGTGCACACCTTGTAATTGGAGGATATACCTTGATCAGAGGCCAATATCCCTAAACACTTAGTGTGACTAACTGTCATGCTATATATGAACAGAGATAGCATTTACACATCATGACACACTCCAAATCATTTCTTGATGAGTGAGTTGTATTTCTCAGTGTGCATGCCATTGCTCTGTCTGATTTTTAATGAATTTTATGCAGAGTTAACTAAGGCACCTCATGACACAGTCCTTTGGACATGTGTTTCTCAGTGACCAATGTCATTGCTCTGACAGATATTACCCTTTAGATATTTCAGAAAAATTCATTTGCTTCAAATCAATAATAGTTTCATGTACTTAATCAGTTGAAGTCATGTATTCAAAAGTGCAGATTTCAGAAGTTTTCACAAGACACAACATGAAACAGATGGTTAAGGTTTATTAAACATGCTTCAGATATTTTTAAGAGATTTTAAAGTCAACCCTTGAGTACATTAAACTTAAACCACCTGAGTTATTTCAGATATTCATAAAAACGTATAATAGAAGATTTCTAGTTCAAAAGTTTTCAGATTTATGATCGAGATAGCCCATTAAAATCTTCATGAAGGACTGATAGAATTTTGAACCCAAATGATACCAATTGATAGGAGAAATACCAATTGTTAAGAGAGATTGTGAAGCTCAAAGTTTTCAGAATATGATCAAGGTTTGTCAACAAAATCAATAAGAAATGATATGCAATGAATTCTAACAAATATATGCATTTGACAACCTATATGCAATGCATTGACTCCCTCTCACAATATGCATTCAAACTCTCTTTTTGGCATTTTCAATATAAGGAAATGCAATGCACTATATGTATGCAAGGACATGCAAAGACTCAACATTGAATGCTACGCAAAGATATGCAACTAACTCCCCCTGAAAACATGCAATGTTTGCACTGAAAACTGAACATATGATTCCAAATGATATTGTGACTTGTGCACAATCAGACTGTCCTATCAGCAAAGTGACCCATGGTACTAGGCGGAGCACTTGGTCTAAAAGACCACCTCACACATAGTAAGAACCTCCAGACAGATTTTCCTGTCTTTTGGTAGCGTACCATTTATATACCATTGAGGTCAATCATGATAATTCAATATGCAGTCCTATATGCAATTCAGATTTTCAATGAACTATGCAACAGACAGATTTCAACAACATTCATATGCAGTTCAGATTTAAACAGACAAAACAGTATGAGCATTGAGAGATGTGAATACTCATAGTGTCCAAAGCATAAATTTCAATTGAGGAGAGTTCAGAGGCTTCAATTTAGACAATGCAGATGAAGAGTGAATATGCTATGCAGAAAAAAATAGCAATTATGCATGGACACATCAACCAAGATATGTAATGAGTTTCAAAACAGGAAATGCAGAGAATTTACCTGAACAGTGTGAGAATGGGGTTTATCAACTTAGGTGCCTTGGTTTATTAACCCCTTTTATTCTTCAGCTTCCAAGGCACACCTGCAGGTTAGCAAACTATTTTGCACAAATAGGCACCCAAGAAGTCTTGGGTCCTGACATGACAGTATTACTTCTAGCAGGTTTTCTCAGCACATTTCTAGCAGCATGGTCATCAGATTTCATCAAGTAGCAATTATTCATTGAATGACCAATTTGACCACAGTAATGACATGAATTAGCATATTTCAAATTCTTCTTATGCACATTACTGTTGTCATGAAGTTTATTGGCAGAGAGAGAGTTCTGTTTACTATAATGATAGTAAGATGCACCAGATTTCAGATTTAATCTATGCACATTCTTGTTAGTATGAAATCCATGTGCATATGCATGAAATTTTTTGTTGTTGACAAAATTAAAATTTTGTTTACTAAAACCGGCCAGCCAACATCCAGCAGCTCTATGGCCTGGCTTCCCACAGTTATAGCATGAAAAGCTCACATATTTTCTGGCAAAGAATTTGATAACATGGGGGTTAAAAGAATTCTTCTGAATGTGCCAACAGTCCTTGACTGTGTGGCCATACTTTCCACATTTGAAGCACTCATTGTGCTTGCCTCTAAAAATATTTCTTCCAAAAATATTTCCATTTGCAGGGAGTTTAACAGTTTTAGAATTGAATTGTCTACCCTGAGCATGCCAGCATTCAATGGCCCTGTGGCCCAATTTGCCACAGTGATAGCATTCAGTTTTCTTTTTGTTCTGAGCAGTCTTTTTGTTATGAGCAGAGACATGTTTCCTAACATGCTTTTTGTTATCTTGTTTCATAATGAAGCAATTATCCATAATGTGGCCAACCCTACCACAGTAATGACATGAATTCTTATTTTTATGTGCATGTGTATGTGCATTCATGTCAAGCACAGATTGAACTTTCTCAACATATTTAAAATCAGTCTTTTTCTTGGTGGCAGGAAAGTTCGAGTGATGTACAGCATGCATTTTTTCAATGTGATTCACTCCTTTCTTCACATGACTGACATTTTCCATTTTTTCAGTTTGTTTCTGATTCTTCTGAACATTTGGTTGTTTATTTTCTGAGGTGGTGACTACATCTGATGCTTTGATAAAAGATGTCATTAGCTTATTTTTGAAAGCCTTTTTATTGACATTGTTGTAGCCTAACCCTTCCTTTTGAGTATTGACCTTAACTCCTAACAACCTGTTCAGATTCTCTTGTCCACTCACAAACTTTGACATAGATGTTTTCAGATCTTGAGTTTCATTTTCTAGTGAGGAAATGTGTAACTCATAACTGGCAATCTCTTGCTCACTGTAATTCATAGCTTCATTCAAAACTTTGTCAGCAGTTTTATATTTCTCAATTTCATTTTCCAGATTGCTCAGTTTATCAGAATCTTCAATGCAAACAGTTTTTCCTCTTTCTAAGGCCAGAAGTCTCTCAGACATAGTGGAGTTCAGCATTTTCAATTTTTCATTTTCTTCCTTAGGTTTGTCATTCTAAACCAATTCATTTATTAGAGTCTGATCATCTGAGTTAACTCCAAGTTTTCTTTCAGCCTCAAATTCCTTTAATTCTTTTTGCTGTTTCTCCAGATCTTTCTGTAATTCTATATTTACAGATTTTATGGCATTGAATTTTTCAGCAAACAAGTTCTTCTCCTGCTCAAATTTCTCAAATTTTTTATCATTTTCATTAACTGATTTTCTCAGGGAATCATTTTCAGATTTTAGCTTGTTTAAATCTGAGTTCACACTTTCAAAATTTTTCAGCAATTTTTAATACTGGTCATGATAGTTAACAAGAGTCTGATTATCATTATCTGACTTGAATTTTTCTTTGAGTTCAGATATCACATTTATATGATCTTGATTCTCAGTTTTCAATAATGAGATTTGTTTCTTCAACATTTGAAAATCAGACATACAGGCATCATGAGCATTTTTCAATTCAACACAATTTCTACATGGAGAACTTGAACTAACTGACCTAGTACTCTTCTTCAATTTTTTATACTGTTTTCTTAACAGTTCATGAGATTCAAGTAGCTCAGAATATGCATTTTCCCAATCATCTAAAGTATAGTTTTCAAAGGGATTTACCTCATCATCATCATCATCTTCATCTTGACTGCTGCCTTGATTATTTCTGTCGGCCATCATGCAGCTGACCTCATTTCTTATCTGAGTTCGCTTCAATATATCCAGAATGTCTTTAGCAGAACTGCAATCAAGGAAACATGAATGAAGGGCTCTATCAGTAGCTGCCTTTATTAGGTTTATAGCTATCTGGTTCTCTTCATGCATAGATTTGTGACTGTCAGTCCATTTGGACTTTTTCTTTGGTAGTTCATGAGGACCGTGTGAAATTACTTTCCACAGGTCTGGATTAACAAAATTAGCATAATTCTTCAGACCAGCAAACCATACATTAAAATGCGTACCACTGAAAATTGGTGGATGGGCCATGAGAATAAATAACAAGAAAATTCAATGCAACATGAATATTGATGCACTAAAAACAAATTAGCACCGAAGACAGCAGGATCGGATCTGCAGGTCATTGGACCTTCTAAGAAGACACCGCTCTGATACCAATTGTTAGGGTGCTAAGCCCGGATACAGAGGGGGGGTGAATGTATCCTTCTACGAATAATGCCCAAATAAAAACTCAGATGCTAGACGCAATCACATAATAAAACTAATTCAATTAAACTTATGAGCAAGCACATGGAGTGCGCCTATCCAAGCATCTAGCGGAAGCAAACACACAAAGCAAACCACTGCTCAATAGATTTTTAGGTGGTTCGGTCCTCCAGACCTACATCCACCCCTCACTCCCAACCAGAGTGAGGCTTCACTAGCAAACGCTAGAACCAAGCAGACTCAGTCTGCGAACAAGGTGATGCCACACAGCTTGACCAGGGGAACAACCTCCCCTCTTCCTCCCAACCGGAGGGACACCCCAAGTGACTCCCAGCCACTTGGAAACCAGAGACCGAAGTCTCTCTTCCTCCAGTCCAGGAGGGAACCCGCCAGTGACTCCCCGTCACCAGCAACCAGAGGTCGAAGACCTCTCTTCCTCCAACCGGAGGGACCCCTGGACTTGCAAGCCACAAGCCCAGAACCGGAGACAAGTCTCCCTTCTCCTGAATCCACAGGAGGAACCCGATCCCCAGCAGGGCAATCGGAAGAATAAGGCTAACCAAAGAAACAAAAGAAAAAATAAAGAAGCATAAAAAACACAGCAACAAAAGCTGGAAATGAAACACAAGAGATGTAGCTCTCAATGAGCATAGTCGTTCTGGATTTGATCCACGAACAGACTGAACTGATCTGCAATAGACTCTCTCCTCCTCTTCTTTTCTTCCTCTTCTTTCTGATTCTCTTTCTTCTCTGTTTCTTCTCACTTCTCACGAGCACTATCTCTCTCTTTTCCTTCTTCTGCTCTCACTCTCACTCTCTTCTCTCCTCTCTTCTTTTCTTTCTTTTCTTCACTGGATCGAACTCTCAGCACTTCTGCTTTTCTGCTATTGCTCTCAAGGCTTCGATCAGTCTCCTTCAGACAACGGAGACTACCCTTTATAGCAGCTCGAGCAGGGGCAGCACTGTGCGCGTGTGGCCTCCACATTTCCCGTCCAAGTATTTGGCCACGTGTCAGCATCTCAGCTCCTTGGATCACGTGCCAGACATTTCTTTGGTTCACGTGCCAGAACACCTGCAAGAGTAACTGAGGAGTTCAGTCGATGGACAAAATTAACACAGGCTGTACATAGTTCAGCAATGTATAGACTTATAGATATCAATACAGCAAGTGTGTACAGTGTGAGGGAGTGTATAGACTTAGAAGTCTTCATGCGAGCTCAGTGTATATACTTGCTGAAGAATGCAATATCATAATAGGAAGGAGTGTATAGACTTCTGTGAAATGCATGAATGAATCGAGTGTGTAGACTTACTAATGCAAGCACAGGCTGTACACACTTTGTTTGCGTGCGAGAGAACACAGTGTACAGACTTTTCTGTGAAGAACAATGCATGAATGCAGTGTATAGACTTGGTGTTAACATGCATGAGAACCAATGTACAGACATGCTGTCCTTGCAGCTGACGACTCCAGTGTATAGGCTTGCTGAGGGAGAGACTGTACAGACTTGAAGCAAAGCAGGGCAGTCGAGTGTATAGACTACACGATGTGTAGACTTTAGCCAAAGGAACGGCTGTACAGACTTTAACTCAACAGCGATGAATAGACTCTGAATCAAGGCAGGCTGTACAGACTTGAAGAGTAAGCCAGTGTTTAGACTTCAAAAGCTTGAAGGCCCAATGTACAGACTTTGAAGAGTCTGAACCAATGTACAGACTTGTAACGCTTGAGGACCGATGTATAGACTTAGGAGCATATGAAGCCAATGTACAGACTTGCCAATGTGAGGCCAATGTACAGACTTTAAAGGCTGTGAATAGCAAGGCATGCTGTACAGACTTGAAACCTTTGAAGACGATTGTATAGACTTTGCCTTAGAAACGAGTGTATAGACTTGAGGTTCTGAATGAAGGTAAGGTGTCAATGTACAGACTTGCTATGGTTGTATGGACATTGAAGCTGCAAGCGATGTACAGACTTGGAGAGTTGAAACCAATGTACAGACTTGACGAAATGAAGACCACTGTATAGACTTCCTTCGGCACAAAGGCAGCTTAACGATGTACAGACTTGATTGAAGTGAAGTCTGTACAGACTTGAATGTTCACAGTGTATAGAGTTTGAAGCAAGTGACCAAGGTGATGTGTAGACTTTACCCAATGTACAGACTTGGTGGTCTTGAACGTAGGTAAAGCAAAGCAATGTATAGACTTCCAGTGTGAATGAAACGCTGTATAGACTTGCTCAAACAGTCCGATGTATAGACTTTAGCTGAAGACCACGATGTAATGTATAGACATGAAGAAACTGTGCACATTGTATAGACTTGAAGAAACAAGGCAACGTTGTATAGACTTGAAGAGACAAGGCAACGTTGTATAGACTTCAAAGATGAATGATCAGACAATGTATAGACTTCACAGTTCAACAGCCATTGTATGGACTTGTACAGTGGTGCGCAGTGTACAGACTTTGAAGTCCGACCTAGCTGGATGTGTAGACTTAGACAACAACCAGGATGTCTAGACTTGTTGTGAAGCAATGCATAGGCTGTACATACTTGAAGAATGCTTGCAGAAGGCGATGTATAGACTTTGTTGCGACTAGTGGCTGTACAGACTTAGGCAAAGTGCACACTTTGAACGCCTATGATGTACACACTTCAATTGAAGCCAACTGAGGAGTGTATGGACTTGAATGAAGAAATGGCTGTATAGACATGGAGGACTAGGGGGGTCGACCCATCTAGTAGGGGAGTCGACCCATTACTGCATGCAGTGCTGACTGTATGTTCAATGCAATTGTGTAAACTTCCACAAACAGACAGCCACAAGCAGAGTGAAGCAATGAATGCTTTATGCATCAGTTAACATGACTGAACATCAAATATGCAATGCTTTAGATATGTTAAACTAAACTGAGCAGCAAGATGACTGAACATTTGATAGACTGAGTTATGATCAGAAAATAACTGAATAACAGCATGATGACTCACACAGCAAGATGACTCACAGTGATTAACTCACATCAAAAATCAATCATCAAAACCATCATCAAAACCACAGGGGCACAACATCGGGGGCCCTTGTTCTTCCCATCCGGCCTTGTGGCTTCAACCGAGATATTGTAGCACCTTCGGGCCATTGCCTGGTTACCTCGGACTTCCCCCAACCCATTTTTGGTGTGGAACTTCATCTTTTAGTGATAGGTAGAAGGCACCGCTTTCGTTCGGCTGAGGATTCCTCGGCCGAAGATTGTGTTGTATGCTATCATATCTTTGATCACTATGAAGTCCACCATGACCGTAACAGTTTTGGGTGGGGTGCCAAGAGTAACCAGCAGGCGTAGGGCTCCCTCGGGATAAGTGGCCTGGCCATTGAACCCGCATAGGGGTGTTCGGATCGGGCGGAGTTTAGACGGATCCTCCCCCATCTTAAGGAAACACTCGTAGGATAATACATCTGGGGCACTTCCATTGTCAACTAGAATTCTGTCTACGTTACAATGGTTTATTGTGGCCGATATCACTAGGGCATCGTCATGCGGGGTGCTCAGCCCCTCCTGGTCTTGGTCGGAGAAGACTATGACCTGGGGCTCCCTCGACGAGGCCCTGGGAGGCTCGATGGCTCGGCTCCCCCGCTCAGCATGACGCTTCCTTCATCGGCCACTGTCTCCTCCTGATGTAGCTCCTCTGGCGATGACGTTGATGTGGACCCCTCGGGGGGCGTTGTCGATCTCCTCTAGGGCGCCTCGGTCTTCCTGGTGCCCGGCTATGAACCGGAGAGGTGCCCTTGACAAACGAGACGCTCGATCTCGTCCTGGAGCTGATGGCAATCGCCGGTGTGATGCCCGTGGTCGCTGTGGAACAGGCAATGCTTGCTGCAACTGCGGTTCTTCGACCTCATTGGCTCGGGTTGGCGGAGGAGGCCCGAGCCTTTGATGTCTTCATAAATCTCGTACACTGGAGTGGTTAGGGGAGTGTACCGCTCGTACTTCCGTGATGGTTCCTTGCGTTCCCCGTCTCGGTTCCGCCTTTTTCCTTGGCCCGAGCTTGGCTCGGGTGCCCGCTTCTTGTCCCCCTCTCGACCCGAGCTGGTTGCGTCTCGGCATGCACTGAGCACTTCTTCGCACTCGGCGTGGCGCAATGCCAGAGTCACAAGCGTAGCAAGGGTCGAGGGAGAGTGGAGGACAAGCTCGCGGCAGAGGTTCTCGTCGCCGGTGCCCCCAGTTAGAGCGGTTATGGCCGAGGCGACGTCCAGGCGGGGGATCCTCAGGGCTTCCGATTTGAATCGGAGAATGTAGGCCCGAAGTTTCTCCCCTTGCGCCTGTTTGAGGGCCAAAAGCCCCGCTACCGACCTTGGGGGGCCGCTGTCGGTGAAACTCTCCTTGAATACTCGCCCGAATTGCTTGAAGTCTCGAATGGATCCGGGGGCGAGGGCCCGGAACCATGCTTGGGCACCTTGGACCAAGGTGGTCGCAAAGGCTCGGCACTTGATGGCATCGGACGCTCCGTGAAGGGTCATCAGAGCGTCGAAGCTGTCGAAGTGGTCGGCCGGGTCACCCTGGCCGTCGTAGGGCTTGAAGGTCGGGATGGAGGCTCTGGGAGATACCTCTGCCTTCAAGATATGGTCGGAGAACGGGGATCTCTCCTCGTCCTTTGGTGGAGAGGTCTTCTGCAGGGCTCCAGGGCGCGCTCCTGCTCTGCGAAACGCCTCTCGAATTCTCGCAGTCGGAGGGATAGCTCCGGCTGCCGCTGCACCGTAGGGCTGAGGGGGCGTGAAGGCAGGCTGTCCTGGCGCTCCCTGGGGACTTCGATCTCCGGGAGGGGACGGCGTGCCCCATGCCTGCCCCACCTCGGCGTGGAGGAAGCCTTTTGCGCCGGAGGGGGGGCTTGCGAGGGTCCTCTTGCTTTGTTGCGAATGAGCTGCTGCCCTCGGAGGGTGAAGCTTCCTCTGGTGGTGTGCTGGGACACGTTCTCGCGGGGAGGGCTCTCCGGAGGGGCACGTGACCTTCCATCCCTGGCCGCCTGGGTCCTCATGAGTTCCACGAGGATGTCCAATTTCGCGTTGAGGGCTTGGAAGGCGTCGGCGCCGCCGTTGAGCGGTAGCCCTACCGCCGTGGGAGGAGGAGGGGCAGCCCGGCGGCAGGGGGAGGGGGCAGTCCATCAGCGGGAGTGCTGGCACCGGAGGGGGGGTTTTGGGAGGCTTGTGAGGGGCCTTCCCCCACCGCCGCCGTGGCCTTTCCCCTGTCGCCGGAGGACCTCCTCCCTGAACTTCTTCTCACCATACTGGCTCTTTGGTCGTTTCCCACAGACAGCGCCAGATGAAGGGGCGTGATCTCGCGCTTGTCCTGAGCTGGGAGGATGATCATCGAATAGTGAACTGCAGAGAAAGGGAAACGAATCAGGAGGCCCAGGGATGGTTCCCTGGGGAAAACCCTCCGATGCTTAAGTCAGTAGAGCAATGGTGGAAGGTATTGAGGGAGGTAGAAAGAGGTGCACGAGATCCCCCAACACCAAGATGGTGAAGTGGTTCCTGCTCAGGGAGTTTTAGGTGTGTATTGGCCTTACCTTCCGCTGGAGGGAGCCTCTGGTTTATATAGCGAGCTCACCTGATGAGTCCGGTAAGCTGAGGAGTTTCATGCGGGAGTTACGTCCTCATCATGGGATCGTTACGTCCTCATCGTGGGATCTTCATGGCCTTGAGGGATCATGGATCCTTTATCCCCCTAAACTTCTGCTCATAAAGGGCTCTCAACGGCTGCATGGATAAACACTTATCAGTCGGTCCGAGCATAAAAGGTGATAGCCCTGTCCGGACGATAGGCATAGCTCGGATGCAGTCAGATCGGAGTGGGCGCAGAGCGCTCGCCTCTATCCCGATGGAGGGATAACTCGGGCGTGGGTCTTCCTCCGTTCTAATGCTCGGGCCTTCCGAGCCTAAGGGCCGCCGAGGAAGGGTGGGATCCCGAGTGATCTTTATTGGGCTTTTTTGCCTAAGTGGGCCCTAGGGGGCTGTCACTTGGATGAGCTGAGCCTCATTTGGTCCTGATGGGCCTAGTTCGGCTGCTCTTAGTGGGGCTACAGAGATCCCCCTCTCCAACATTCATGCATTTTAAATAAAACAAAAAAGATTTTCATTCCATTTATCAAAAGTCATGAACAAGTGTGCATCAAAAGGAAAAAAGGAAGAGTACAAGTCACGCTCTGGCAGGTCCCTCTCCCGGGCCCCCGCTGTCACCAGCACCCTCGGGTCTCTTCGTCGGTGGGGCCATGGAGACACTCTCCTCCTCTCGGTGCTGTCTTCGACGCCGCTCCTCCTCCTCGTTCCTCCTCTGGCCAGAGGAACCCGTAAGGTAGTCCCGGTGTCCACTCCGCGCGCCGCTCTGCGACACGCTATGGGAAGACAATCCTCCCACTAGCCGGAGTGCTCTCTCCAGCGCTCGGATCTCAGCTCTCAGCTCCACAATTACTCGCTGAGAACCTGCAGATGACCCTACTCTCAATCTCTCTATCTCTGCACGGAGATCAGCCATCGCTGCCCCTTCCGTCCGCAGCCTCTCCATCTCTGCTCGCTGGCCCTCTCTCTCTGCACAGAGACGGGTCACCTCCGCTGCCTCTGCTCTCAATCTCTCGGTCTCCGCTCGCGCACGCTCTGCCTCATCCAACGCGGTGGTTAGCTCTCTCGCCTGCATTAGCATTCATCACATTTAGGCATAAGCATAATCATAAAGCATTTAAAGTCTAAAGGAACTCGGTTGGTTTTGCTTACCCTCTCCGCGAGTGAATCCTCGGCCTCCTCAGCCCGAGCAACCGCCCAAGCGAAGTATGCATCTCGCTCAGCCCTACCTCCCGCAGGCTGTGACGATGAGGATGGAGCATCTGGTCCCTGCCACTGTGCCCCCTCGGCTCACTGCGTTTTAGAAGTCAAGGTCAGTCACATTCATCATAAGCATAATTAAATCCAAGGTTTAAAAAATTTACCAAAAGGTCCAGCGCACGCTGGACCTCGTCCCTCTGCTGCACAGTGGAGTGAAGGAGGCCCTGCAGCTCCACTATGCGTCCCTGGGGGTCTAGCTGCATATAGAAAATCATGGTGTCAGTGCATATAGGAATAAAGTAATTTAATTGAAAGAGCATGAGTTTAGAAGTCATACCGGTCGTCAGACGCCGCAGAATACCCGGTCACCGTACCTCCGAGCGTAGGCCTTTAGGTAGGCCTCGTTGCTGTCAGCTCGGGCCCTCACCTTCCAACTCCTCCGCGTCCAGTCCCGCACCTGGTCAATCGCTCGAGTAACCCAGTCAATGTCGCCGCTGAGTCCCTTTGCCAATCTCCCGACCCGCTCATCGTCCCGCTTGGGAAACTCCACCTCTGGCTGGTGTGCTCCCCTCATCCTCATGATCAGGCGGTGATGGAGAGCCTCAACGATGTTGATGCAGTGTAGCCAGATCTATCAGCCAGCGTATGCCTGGGCTGCCTCCACCCAAGGCCGTCCTTCGTGACCCTTGTCACTGTAAGCTGTCCAGCGCACCTGGAAAAGGTAATTAAGTCAATGTCAGCATTTATAAACATTTAGAAACATTTAGAAGCATTTAGATAAACATTCATAAGCATTCATAAGCATTTAGAGAGTTTGAGTTAAGAATTTACTGATGCATATGGGAATGTGTCGATGTCATCCTGGATCGCCCGAGCTAGGCGCGAGATCGATCCCATGTCTCGAGCTACCACCCACCATCTCGCGATAGGGATCCGCTCGGAGTGTAGCTCCTTCCCTCGTTTGATACCAGGGAGGTATAGAAAGCTCCAAACCTGCATAAGTCAATGTCAACATATAACAATAGCAAGCATATAGAAAAGCATTTAAAGTTTAGAGTTTAGGGTATTTTTACTTGTAGGAAAGGCGAGAAGCCGCCCAGCATAGTCTGCCAGTCAATCGTGCTCAAGGAGTCGAACAGAAATGCCAGGACTGCTGCTCCCCAAGCGTATCCTCCTGCTCCCTCCAAGTCTCTCAGCAAAGGGAGGAGCCGGACGCTCACTCCATCAGCTCTAGTCGCGAAAAGGAGCTTCCCGAATAGTAAGATCAGGAAGCGTCATAAGATGATATCTCCCTCCGGTCCCGACTCTGCTGCCACTCTCGGTCGTACCTGCTCAATCACTCTCCCAATATGCTCCTCAGGCAGCTCTCCCACTGAGATTGCAACTCCTCTAAGCCCCAGACTCTCCTGGAGTATCTTCCGTCCCAGCATGGACGACTGATGCCCCGGCTTCAACAAATCCAATCCCAGCAGCTCCTGGGACATCTCTCGGTAATCCACGTACGTCCAGCCTATCACCGGTGCTCCGTGGATGCGCAGTCCGGTGATCCTCACTATGTCTTCCAATGTGGGGATCATGTGGCCCCATGGGAAGATGAATGCTCAGCTAATTGGATCCCATCTCTCATGGAGGGCGTAAATCAGTGCCGTATCAATCCGGGTCACCTCGATGCTCAGAAGTTCCCCAAAACCCATGGCTGTCAATCTGTCCCTCTGGTAATCTGGCAGAGCTTGGTATACGGCCCGAACTTGTAGCCAAGAAATCCGGGTTCGTCTTTTCCCCTGCACAGATTTAAAACCTGGGTCAGTCATCTGTATTGCATTATCATTGCATTTCAAATAAAAAAAAACAACAAAAAATTTAAATAAGCCAAAAAAATAAAAATATCAACATTCTGTCTCTGGTTCTCTGGCGGCCATATGTTGGGCTGTCTGAGGTCTCTAGCGGCCGTAGAGTGGGCCGTCTGAGGCTGTAGCGATCATTGGAATGACCGCTACGCAACTCGTGGAAGGGCGTTGTTTTCTTTGTTTCCCCAGGTCTTGGAAATGGCCAAAATGGCCTACAATGAATTTTAATGAGTCCCCAGACCCATTCCCCGTCCATTCCACATACATGCATACGTAAAAAATTGAAAAAGAAAAATTTTGGGGGTTTTTAGGGCCGTCGGCCTACCTCCATCGAACGGCGTCCGGTGGCCACCGTCGACGTTTCTCCGGCCGTCTGGGCCTCTTCCTCCTCCTCTAAAGCTTCCCTGGGATCCTCCTCGACCGTGGGGGGTTCATCTTCCTCCATTTGGGTCGACGGCCCTTCATCTCTCGCCGGTGCTTCTTCCTCCACCGGTAGGTCCTCCGTCGCCGCCGACGAGGTCCTCTCCCTCGCAATTCACCGTTGGAGGTGATGTATCACCTTTTGTTGCACCATCCTTGCAGTGGTCGCCGGTATGGGTTGCCAGAGTCGCTCGGTGGTGGCTCGTTTGGGGTTTTTGTTTGAATGAATGAGCGTAATGAGGGGGAGAACGAACGGTTTAGTTTTTTGAACGCTCAGGAAACTTGGCGGTCTATCGTGAGACCGTCACACTCCTCCTGGTGGTCCTACATTCGACTATTTTGTCATCAGAGGCCTTTCCTCGAAGTATGTGAACCGACGTATCTTGGCGGTTCATGCTTAGGCCGTTAAGGTCCTTATGGCGGTTCTGTCTTAGACCATTTGGGAGCTGGATTACTTGACGAGTTACATTATCATTTCATGCTTCAAAAATTACAACTGTTATGCTCCATGCTTATATATGCTCTATTTTCGATGATGGCTAACCTTTTTATTTGAAAAATCATGAACGCCATCACACTTTATCACCGCTCGCCAAACAGGTAAGTAAGGTAAGTATTTCGATCTCTAGTCCCTTAATGCATTACTATATGGTATCTATGATATATTTTCTCGAGAATCGGCTGGTCATTCATGTGTTCCAAGATATGATGTTCCCCTTTGACAAAAATGATGATGATCTAAGTGCACATGTTTAATCGTTGAATAGGTCGTTGGGTTGGCCGAGTTAGGGGACGATGGTTCTATCTTGCACGTCGTTGTTGTAGATAGTCTCTTGACCCTGATTTGTCCAGTCTAGTAATATTATTCTCGAGTATCTTGTTATTTTTATTCTTTCTTGGCATTCATTTTGATGATTTCTTTATTTTAGCCCAGCATGCATCATGCGCATCTTTGAGCATTCACGTGCCCTCATCTGTCTGAGTGTCTCAGTAATGGTGGATAACTAATGTATCCATGGTCTTGAATAAAGAGAATCATTCCACTTTGAGTTGGAAGGTTTCCTTCGATCTTTTTGCTTGGTCTGGTTAGCTGAGGATTCTTGTCTGGAGTTTAGTTACTCGTCTCTTTACTTTTCCACTTGCTCCGACCGCCTATCAGCTGTGTGTTCCAGTGAGGAGGTTGGTCGTGTTTTTCATTTCCGTAGTTGTTAGTTCCTCCAGGCATACGTCATTCGGTTTGGCCGTTCCGTGTGATTGATTCGAAGTTTTCCGGAAGATTCCTATCGCTCGTTGGTTGAGGACTGGTGTTGGTTTATCTTAACGCCCGCTTTTCAGTCCGCTCTACTTCATTTCCGCTTCATCTCCATGTTCCATGTCACTTTCGCTTCACCTCCGCTCGCTCCCCTGTAAAGAGGACGTTAAGGAGGGGCATCTGTTGACACCCATTTTATGACCAATGAGTTGGGTCATTTCCTTGCTCATCTTTATGATGCTCCGAGTTGTTCACCCTTACTAGGCCTTCTTGGTCAGTTTTGAGGCCTATTTCTTGGGTCACCTCTCCTTGGTTGGGTCTCGCTCCTCATTCTTTGTCCGCTAGATGAAGCTTAGCAAGCCTTCATGTTATTTACCACCCCATTGTCTCTGGCGGCCTATCCCTGGTGCGTTTGCTGACGTGTAGCACTCCTTCCTTCGACCGCTTGCTGACGCCAGAGTCCAAAAGCCAACAGCCTTCCTTAGGCCTTATTTTATCTTATCCATTACGCTCTAGCGATTTATCGTGGGACCGTCATATGCTTCTGGCGCGTGAACCATCGACCGCCACCTGCTTGCTGAGTCCTTATTACGAAAACTTCGCCCGTTGACCTTATCTGTTGTTGGATAACGCTGGGTGGCGGTCCATACTTCGGCCGTCAAATGGATGTGGCGGTTTATCGTAAGGCCGTTTCATCAGACAGAGAGTCCTAATTGACTGTCTTTTCTCTGCTACGTCATGGCCGGATTGAGAGTTTGATTCTATGAGTTCTCCCTCAATGCATATCCTTAGAAGCTCCCGTTTGTTTCTATGGACTCTCAGGAGTATTATCTTAAAGGATTATCTGGTTTTTGGCCTAACTTCGAGTCATTATCCCTCCAACTCGAGCCTAGACTTTGAGGGTCTATAAATAGAACCCTTGACTTGATAAAGAAGAGATTTCTGGAGTTCACGTCGAAGTGATGTCGCATCCTAGAGCTAGAACCAACCAAGGAGAACTGCTTCCCACGTCCGTCTGCCTCCTAAGTCCAGGGAGTATCAAGTTCCAAGGGTCTTAGTGTTTTCTTGTGTTTTCGGTTCTCTTTCCCCCTCATAAGCATCAAAGCATCTTCCCCTCCTCTTCTCTCACGTTCTTCACTCTTCTGCATCATTTTAAAACCTCCTCCCATCTTTTCAAATGCCCCATAGGGGTTAAAAAAAATACCACCCCCGGTATTCCCCTCTCCTTTTGCATGTTTTCAAGTTGTCTTTCATTATAGTTATTACACTCTTCAAAGGGCTAATCTGGGTGTTCTTTCTGTGTCTCTACACGTTTTTGCAGGTTTCACAGGTCCCTAGCACGAGGCCCAAGTCTTCTGGCCGGCCTAGAGAAGTGGAGATCAAAAGTCCCAAAGTTCCTTTTCTGGGTTCTGTGGCGGTTCTTCCCAGGAGCGTTTCAGGGATTCTAGCGATTTATCGTGAGACTGCTATCTCGCTGTGGCGCATTTATCTTCGACCGTTTCAGTTCACAGAAGTGCAATTCTCTCTCCCGTGGGCGGGTGTTGCATCCACCTATTTCCAAGGTATTTATCTTAGCTTTGGCTAGTTTAATACTTTGGTGGCGATCACATCTTTCTAGTTTGGGCAGTAGTCCTCTCTCTTTCCTCATATCTTTTCTTTCTTTGCTTTGTTTTGCTTGCTCCACACCCACGGTGAGTGTTTTCTTTTATTCCCTTACTCCACGCCCCGGCGTGTGTTTTTCTTTTCCTTTGCTTAGTTCTCATAGAGATGGCATGCCCATGCTTAGATTCCATGTTGATTGCCTAGGTTCATGTTGTACATGTTCATAGGTTGATTGCATATTGCACATTGCTTATTCATATTTCTATTGTTGACATCATATCTCATTCCCAAAAGGAACCAAATATAAATCAACACCAGCGAGCACTCTCCAGGTGCCCACTGGGAGCGACGAGCACTCGTGGTGAAGGCCTACACGTCTCTTGGATCTTCTACTACGGCCTCCACATCTCTCTCCTTTTGCTCTTCTTTACTCTTCTCTTAATCCGTTGCTGACTTAAGCATCGGAGGGTTGTCCCCTGGGGTAACACCGCGGACTCCTTCTGACGCCCCTTGTTTCCTGGTGCTTGCAGGCCTCCCTGGGTGCGGGGCGACTTTCCCAACAAATAAATAGAGAAGGTGGTACGTGGCATAGGAACCATTTTCCTGCCCCTACACTTCTTGGCGCCGTCTGTGGAAATCCGAGCAAAAAGCTATGGCACCTCGTGGAAGCCTTCGCAACGCCAGTAATCGGGGGCGCGGTTCCCATCAGGGACCCAACTCTCGCCGGGAGTCGTAGGAAGCCTCCTCCGCCCATCCCCAACAAGAGGTCACGCCAGGTGACCTAGATGAACTCCGTCAGGAGATTCGAGCCCTAACCGGACTCTACCGAGAGCTGGCGAGCCGACCGATGGGACCCCAGCCAGTCTTGCCTGAGCGACGGCAAGACGAGAGGTCCCAGACTGGAGAGAATCCTCGTCGGGTATGGGAAGCTTCCCATGCCTCGGTCGCGAGGACCCAATGATCGCGCAGCACACCCGCACCCAGGGTGCACAGCTCCTTGCACTCTAACCCAGAGATGGATCACCGGCTCCAACGCATCGACGAGATAGAGGACAAGGTCCGACACCTGGACGACGTCCTCCTGGCTGTGCGAAATCGCGGCTTGATCAACGATGACCAAGACTTTCATGCTCCCTTCTCTAGGGAGATCATAGAAGTCCCCATTCTGTCGAAGCTCCAGCTGTCGGCGTTCACCTCCTACGATGGCACCACCGATCCGGCCGACCACATGCACAGTTTTGAGTCCCATCTGGTGTTTTACCCAAGCCTATTCTGCGTGAACCCTAGTTTTGGAGCACGTAAAATAGAGGTAGAACGCCGTCTTCGTAAGTTCATCCTTCAGAACATTTTGTTCCCCTTAGTATTGTCTAACTTCCTTCCGATTCTTATGTTGGGAGATCAAGCGGTCAACGAGTTAGAAAGCTCGGAAGTTGCTGGTTCCACGTAGGACACGCAGAAACGGGAGCTCTCTTCCGACGAAAAATTCCAAGTCTAGAAGCAATCCCAGAGGTATGTTGTCTCGTGAATAGCTTAAACTTAATGTTAGGAACAAAAGCCCTCTCCTATCTCTTGATTTCATGCACCACGCTCATCGTATTTCATGTTTTACCCTGATTGCGCAACTAGGTCTTTAGATTCATGCAGTCCTTGAAATCTTAATGAAAAAGATAGTAACTTTGTCAAATTTTTGCTTTCTCATTCATTAGTCCCATGCTATTATGCGTTATCTTCCAGCTTTACCTAGATTGCATCTCTATTTGCCATAGAAATTGGCCCTGCAAGTCGAGATTTGCTTCTGTCAAGTGACGGAAAGATAGCGGTCCTACAGAGACCGCTACCTCCAGATAACGATTCTCGACCAACCACGATCTCTGCACTGTTAACCCGAAACAGTGACCAGATCAACCCTTATAATTCTCTGCTACGTATAAGTAACTATGCCATATTTCATGTTATTTCGTTATGATCATGATTTTTGTCATATCGTGTTTCAACTAGGTTATGTTTTATGCCTCTCATGCTATAAGGAAATTAATTTCACATATGTTAGTTTCACAAATCAACCCCTATAATTTTGTACTTAAGAGATTTTCTTTTGCACTTTCCATACATTGATCGTTGTTTCAATATGATTCACTCTCATCTCCTGCCTTTCTTCATTACTTGTACATAGCCCGTACTCCGGTACGTTGCTATTAGTCACATGCACATGATAGGAAACCTTTCTTGGACATTGAATGACTTTCTATCGGATATTCCTTCTGTCGGACTAGGAATTCATGTTTCAAGGCCTCCATAAGACTCTGCGAGCCTGGGATTCCCACTAGGACATCGAGCTAGTTGTACCCTAAAAATCCAAGTCTAGAAGAGCACTTCACGATTTTTGCACTCTGACCTGATCGCGGCCAAGAAGCGACTGCTACCTGTAGATAGCGGCTGGCCAATGACCGCCTTCATGTTTCAGTCAACAATTTTCTGTTGAGTCGACCCAATTCATTTGTGAGTCGACGCACTATCTGATTGCGGATCCTACTCGACCGCTACCTCAAGATAGCGGTCTGCTGTTAACCGCGTTCTGTCAGATTTTTGCCCAACCCGAGGTCTGACCCAAGGGTTGATCATGTTCTCTTTCCCATATGGTCTTCTGACTATCTGACATCCAAACTTTATTCATTAAGTCATTAATGAACTATGAAAATTGATAAATATGTTGTTATGCTATCGAAATCCTTCCGTAGCAAAACGTTCTATTAAATCATTCTTGACCTCTTTTGACATGAAAATTGATACGTTCTTACCTTGTCTACTGTCGCCCCAAAGGCATTTATTGAACTTTACTTTCTTGGCCAAATTTTATTGTTATTTCTCGTGGAAGTAGCTTGATTTATAACTTGAAGATGTAAGGGCGGACACGCACGGTGTCCAAGTGCTCTAGTCTAGCCCCCTCGACAGATGGTCAGAAATCTACTATTAACCATTGGGTATAATGATTACTGACGTCGCATTGCGCTGAGAGTACTTTTTTTATAACGAGTGAAATCCACGAGGTCCCACAAAACCCATGAAATTTACATGCTTGCTAGTACATTCTCGTTACATGACTTTCTAGTGCATAGCCATTACAAGGTTATGAAAAGTACATTCTCATTACATGATAGTACATTCTTGATTGAAAGGCCAAACTTATATTCTTGCTAGATCTTGATCATATATTCTTGCAAATTATATCGTTCTTTACATTCCTATCTTGTTACTCGTTATTACTATGGTTTAATTCGCATGTTTTATCGCATTCTCTTTATCTTATCATCTAGAGCTAAAATGTTAATCATGTAAATCATGCCATCATGTTGACACGAAGATACCTACTAGGCGAGTGCGCTCATACCCTACTTTCTTTGACATTTTTAAGAAATTCCAGTGGGTCGGAGTCGGACTTTTCAAATGATGATTCCGAGAGCGAATGAAGTTCAAGAGAGAAGCCTAGAAAGTTAGATAGTCTTGAGTCATTTATTGTAATTTAGAGTCCTTCACTGTAATAGGCGGTTAAGCTGGTCATGTTATGTAATTTTCTATTTTCTTGAGTCTAGTGAGTTATGTTGTCAAATGAGTCAATTGTCCAGATGTAAACTTTGATCGTTATTTCAATAAAGTTGAAGTTTTTGTCATATGACATTTACGTACACTATTTATGATGTTGTATGTGGCACTCTGATTATCTTGCTAGCTCAAGACTTACTTGCCGGCTGTTCATATTCCCGATTGTTTCTACTGTATATATCTCAGGGCGTGACAGTCAACCACATGCCCACCGATCAACCCAGAACGAGACATCACCTCACCCAACCACCACAGAATATGAATCTAAAATAATCCCTATAGCAGCTCGCCATGCCCGCCATTCAGCACCATTGGCTGCATGAAAGCTTGCCAAAGAGAAATGTGAATGAAGTAAATATTTACCACTAAAATGTTCGACCCATAGTGAATCATAATGTATGTAATGACCCAAGATCCAGATACCGGGAATGAACCAATACCACTCAAATTTTGGCCCGCCGCCCACAAGCCGGAGGGCTCAGAAGGGCTAAAAGGTGTATGGAGGTATAAAGAAATAGAAAAGAAAACATGACAATTCAATAATTAACAGAAATAAATAAACTAACTACAACAGAGTCTAGTCCAACAGAAGTATAGTTTAAGGCAGAGAAGTGTACCCAACACCGAGTGAACACTCGACCCGGCGAACTGACAACTAAGAACCTCCGGACAGCACCCTCAAACCTCGAGGAAGAACCGCCACACCTGAAAAGTAGGGGCGAGCCTCCTATCACTGGCTCAATAGGGGTCCCGCGAAACCCCAACCGTAAACAACGGCGGTAGCAGAAAGCAGCAACAACAACGGGAACAGCAAACACGGTGGCCGACAAAAATCGTAGCTCTACAGCTATTCCTACTGTACCGAAAAACACGTCCCCATCTCACAGTCAGGGGACCACCGGACTAACGGGAAAACCCTGGCTATGCTGCCAGGAAAACCATCATGACACCGCTCTCGTGGGGGCCTGGCTCACAGACAAAGGCCCAATCCAAGACCACGCGGTCTGGGTAGACACGATCACGACCTCGCCATCGTGAACCTTACACTGTCTAGGGAAAACCCTCGGTAACGCTCACCGGAGACCCTAGACCTCTATATCGGGGGAAACACCAAAAAACTACACACAAAATCATGTCTCGCAGACGGGAAAGGGAAACTTGAGCCACAAGAATCTCACGTCACGTGACGGGAGTACCTGCCCACCAGAAGTAAGGCCGGATGCGTCCACTGACGAGGTGTCTCCCTACTCGCCCCAGGCGGAAACTAAGACACCGTACAGTAACCAGGAACATAGAACAAGGACTAGCTGGAGTCGCGCTCGTCAGCGAGGGTCCGACGCCCCTAACCACGTGTGCATACATAGACCATGCGCCCTAGGTCAGATCCTCTAGCCGTTTCTTCCCCCAAGTCCGGACTCAGGCTACGCGAAGGGGCCCTACGGTAACCAGCCTAAAAACCATCTCTCTCGGGTAAGCCGCTCCACCACTCCCTGGTGGGTCAACACACGCGTGCTATAAGAAGGCTACGACTAGTGTGGAGTCACTAACGTGAACACAGAAAGCCACGCACGCACCCATCGCGAGTACCACAGAGTACTAGGTAGCTCGGGGCCACCGGACTCTGGACAATCCACTAGACCTAATAACCCAACGGTCCTTGAGTCATGTGACTCGGGTCAAGACCGTTGCACATGATGGAACAGCGTCGTCGATCTAGCCTAATCCATAGGTCTGAAACCACGGTAGCACGATTCCCAAGGTAGCACTCAGGTCGCCGAGTCGATACCCTATCCAAGGGAAAAGTGGGAAACCTCCAGCCCCAAGCTGGCTGACTGGACTCGTAGTCCAAGGGCCAAACTCATGGCCCACTCGAAAAACACTTATTGAAATGCCAATGACGTACGGGGAAACCCTCCGCACTCACGCCGACTCACGGCGACTCGATCTAGCGAAAGCACAAAAGCCCAGAACACATGGGGTCGCATGGACCCTCCAAACCCATGGGCACACTAATTGAGATAAAGTGACACGTCCGGACACCTAAAAACACGGCCACGGTACCCACGGGGTGTTAGGGACAACCACGAGACCGAAGGTCGACCACTAGGTCACAACCGGGTCGACCGGAGGCCAACACAACGCGAACGGAACACACTAACATGAAAAACTAGGTGGCGGTCTACCTTGGACCGCAAGCCCCAGATAGCAGTCCACTCTGGGCCGCAACTTGCCCGAGACACACGGTCAATAGGCGGTCTCCCCCTAGACCGCAACCGCTAGTGGCGGTCTTGGCCTGACCGCTATCAGAGACTAGTGGTCAGTCGCGAGGCCGCTACCACACGGGACCCAGGCGACCGCACCTGGACCGCTACCCCCAGCAAACGGTCATGCCCTGACCGCTACCTCCAGATGGCGGCCCATCACGAGACCGCAACCTGGAACCGACTTAAGGGGACAGGTGGTGGTCCTCAAAGGGCCGCCTCATCTAGTGGCGGTCTCTGGTACGATCGCCTCTTGCTTCCGAACCCGAAAACGGCGAACACGGCGGAAAATCCCATTTCACGCCCCGTTCACACCCATGTGAAAGGGAAAATAAGGGGAAACCATTCCCCAACCTCTCTAGCACCGAGAGGACCCATTCAAACCCCAAAAATATAATTAAAACGTGAAATCCAGCTCACACCCCAAAATCACACATTTTAACCCCGGCGGAAATATAAACCCTCTCGACTCGCCTCAGGCTACCAAACTTGTGGGAAATGAAGTACAGGGGTTAAGGATTCATCCCCCTACCTCCACCGAAGATTATGTGCACCAAGGATGCCGATCCGCCAAGAAAATGATGCACGAACGCCGCAGCGCCCCGAACTCGCGACCGAGCTTCGCAATGCTACCACCGCCTCGATCATCACCCATCCTTGCCCGCTCCTCGCCCCCACCTCGCTCCGTCGGCCTCTGGAGAAGAGAGGGGAGAAAGAGAGAGCGTGAGAGAAGAGCGGGAGAGAGTGAGAGTTGTGAGGAGAGAGAGAGGGGGGGTTTATATATATGAAAATCTAGAATTTCCAAAAAAATATGAAAAATATGAAAAAAATCATCTCCCTGATCCTCGAAAAATGCACAACGCGCTGGTAACTTCCCGGAGCTAGAGAACGCAACAGTTCATCCTACATAGGGTTCCAAAGGTTCGATAGACAAAAATACGCGTAAACCGCAAAACTCAATTCGGGACCCACAAAAGCTATCCGAAACCCACGGATCCTGATCCGAATAATATCTAAAGAATCCGGGACATTATAGCCCTCCCCCTTTATAAGAATTTCATCCTCAAAATTCAGGACAAGCGCCAAGTCACAGGGGGAGAACACCTTAACCAACTGACAACGTTGTCAAAGCCCCAGCACAGAAAATCTCGATTCTCACAGAAGCACCAATCCTAAGAGATACGGCCAGACCATCATCACGAGCAGCACCTCGCTCCACGCACAGCACACATCGATCATCAGAGCAGGCATAACACAAAAGGACACAAGTCTGACACCACCTCAGTCACAATGAAATCAATCACGGCATCACTACCAAAATCTCGCTCACCGAGTAGACACAGTCCTCGTTACGAGAAACAGCCACCGATTAGAACCACATGCTCGGCGGACTAATCAAACATCAGCTTCACGATCCTGCTGACTGATCTCACGCCCCGCGCAGGGGATGGCTAGTGCTGAGCTTCCACCAGCTCACGTAGTCTTTCCAACCGACTGCCGCACAACTGTCGGCCCCACGCCAAGGACCATCTCACACCTGGCAAGCCGAACGCTGACAACAGTACGGGACCAACTCTGTCAGAACACCAACTTCAACAAAGCCCAGATCCCATTCTAGGAAAAGGCACATCACGGAAACGGCCACCAAAGGCCTCGCTCGCACACGGCTCTCGCCATTCTCGATGCGTAACCACCTGCATCATCTATCTATGAAAGACCAATCACTGGTCACCAGACACTCGCCAACGGGAAACCTTGACTTACTCAGCTTCTTCCTTCTTTCCTGGTCCTTCACCAGGTCTGAAGGACACATTCCAAATCTAGACAGGCCATCCACTAACTCACGCACAGACCAACACCACGTCCGATCTTGAGCCTCACGCCAACTCTACCCTCTCAGGGGAGCACGGTTGAACCAATTGATAAAATCTTGGAATCTTCGATCCTCACCTCACTCGACTCAGACTTACAAGAAAATCCTCCCATGCTGGTCACCAGACCAAAGACCACCATCCAACACCAACGTCCCTCAAGGGACCACCACACACAAGCATTGTCTGATTGCTATCCAATCACAACTTATCTCAATTACTCCTAATGGACACTTGTCGATCCCGATCTCGTTCTTACCATAGAGCCACGGGACACAACCTGAGTAATTCACAGCACACGACTCCAAGGCAACCAAGTGCCACATGCTATCACAGCAACCTGGTCGACAACGCCATGACCAATGCACACGGGTCCCCTCACAATACACATCTTACCATGGTCGACCACGTGGCTAGGCTTACCAGCCGCTCGTAGCTACCAACTGGGACCCATAATCTCAACCGAGGACACAGCTTCCAACGAGAGTCGAGCACCAAGCCATCGACTCCGACCAATACGTCCTCGTCCTCCATTAGGCGATATCCTTAACAACCTCATCCGGGTCTAACTCCAACGATTGACACGACTTCCAACGCATGAACAGGGTACTTTTTATGCGGTGCACTCGCCAACTTATTTCCCCAACTCTCCATCCTGCCAGTGCCACCACCATAATATCCCAAGCAACGGCACGGCAATAACACGTCTCACACCGAGGAACCAATCCTCTGATGCTCTACACATCCTCAGGAATCCGCCCATAGCAACCAACGCTACGATCCTGGACCTGTGGGTTATGGGCCCAACATGCTTCCACTACGCACTCTGATCCACACGCACAGCCATCACAATGACTCGAGATCCACCATCCCGACAATCCTCTGCAACTCCGCAGGCTCTGATCCTCAACACATCGGAAACCACAACACCAGCCACAAATTCTCACGAACACCGCCCAACTAGCACTCGTCCTTCCGGAACAGTGCCAGCGCACCCTTACGCATCAGGGAACGGGCAACGCTTCTCATAGGCAACTGCCTTGCCAACACAGGACGCGTCTCATATGGACTTCATGGCACACACGAGGAGACCAACCAATCTAGACACACGATGCAAGACGACGAACCTTAGCCAAACGTGATCTCTTCGACCAAAAATAAACCAATCACACCTCTTACGAATCAGGAGATCTCCACGCTCGACCTGACCTCGAGTCTCACGCACGCTGGGAATCGCACCTTCCAGCACCAAGAAAAACCATCACTTCCGTCAAGCTAGCACCTCCGACAACACTCGCCAAGTGTCTCGTCGGACTACCTTCACAGCATCTCGCGATGCACCACCACTGCAATTCCTCGAACTACAACACGCCACGCCAAGAGCCGCAACACGAGTCATAATCGGCAACTGCCAACGCTCATCCTCGAGTCTCGAACTCATCGCGAAACCTTCGCATCTCAAGCCAAATCCAGGGCGAACATAACCCGTTCACACGCAAAAACGCAGGACTTAGAGCCCACGGGGACAACCCTGCCCAATCCTGCCTCAAAATCTGCAAAAATAACCGGGACCGACATGTCATTTTTGACGCCACAGAGCATAACAAGATCATCGGGCTCGAAAAATCAGCAGCTCATCCGGAAGATCCTCTGCTCATCCGAGCACACCTCTTGATCAGAGCACTCGCTCGGCCACTTCAAACCACGACCTCAAACCTCAGGGGCTGGATAAACCTCAAGCTGGAGTGGCCAAACCAATAACAACTCCCTCAGAGCACGCTCACGGCCACTTGACCACGAACAATCCTCACCAGCCACCTGACCTTGCTGCAATTACCTCGAACTCAACACCATAGCAACGCACCTGTCGACAACCTCTGCCCAACGCAGTACAACCGGGGCCGCCACCCATCAAGAAGAAATCTCTCTATCACATCCCTTGGGCCCCACGTCGGCAATCCAACGAAACAGCAACCACCTTCACAGCGCCAACGCAGCACACTCAAGCTCTCACGCGAGAAACTGAGCAGAAACCAAACATAAAACCCTATGCCAACTGTCGACTGTACTGTACCTTATGGACTACTATCACTGCAGTATCTCGAATTGTCATGTACGTCCACAACCACTGCTCTGATACCAACTGTAATGACGCAAGATCCGGATATCAGGAATGACCCGATACCATTTGAATTCTGGCCCGCCGCCTACGAGTTGGAGGGCTCGGAAGGGTTAAAAGGTGTGTGGAGGTACAAAGAAATAGGAAATAAAGTTGGATAATTCAACAATTAATAGAAATAAATAAACTAACTACACCAGAGTCTAGTCCAACAGAAGTACAGTCTAAGGCAGAGAAGCGTACCCAACATCGAGTGAACACTCGACCCGGCGAGCTGGCAACTAAGAACCTCCCGACAGCACCCTCGAACCTCGAGGAAGAACTGCCACACCTGAAAAGTAGGGGTGAGCCTCCTATCATTGGCTCAATAGGGGTCCCGCGAAACCCCAACCGTAAACAACGGCGGTAGCGGAAAGCAGCAACAACAACGGGAACAGCAAACACGGTGGTCGACAAAAATCGCAGCTCTACAGCTATTCCTACTGTACCGGAAAATATGTCCCGATCTCACAGTCGGGGGACCACCGGACTAACGAGAAAACCCTAGCTACGCTGCCAGGAAAACCATCATGACACCGCTATCGTGGGGGCCTGGCTTACAGACAAAGGCCCAATCCAAGACCACGCGGTCTGGGTAGACACAATCGCGACCTCGCCATCGTGAACCTTACACTGTCTAGGGAAAACCCTCGGTAACGCTCACCGGAGACCCTAGACCTCTATATCGGGGGAAACACCAAAAAACTACACACAAAATCATGTCTCGCAGACGGGAAAGGGAAACTCGAGTCACAAGAATCTCACGTCACGTGACGGGAGTACCTGCCCACCAGAAGTAAGGCCGGATGCGTCCACTGACGACTTAATCCGCAGCCTCAAGTGTCTCACTACTCGCCCCAGGCGGAAACTAAGACACCGTACAGTAACCAGGAACATAGAACAAGGACTAGATGGAGTCGTGCTCGTCAGTGAGGGTCCGACGCCCCTAACCATGTGTGCACACATAGACCATGCGCCCTAGGTCAGATCCTCTAGCCGTTTCTTCCCCCAAACTCGGACTCAGACTGCACGAAGGGGCCCTACAGTAACCAGCCTTAAAACCGTCTCTCTCGGGTAAACTGCTCCACCACTTCCTAGTGGGTCAGCACACGCGTGCTGTAAGAAGGCTACGACTAGTGGGGAGTCAATAACGTGAACACGGAAAGCCACGCACGCACCCATCGCGAGTAACACAGAGTACTAGGTGGCTCGGGGCCACCGGACTCTGGACAGTCCACTAGACCTAATAACCCAATGGTCCTTGAGTCACGCGACTCGGGTCAAGACCGTTGCATGTGACGGCACAGCGTCGTCGATCTAGCCTAATCTCTAGGTCCGAAACCACGGTAGCATGATTCCTAAGGCAAGACCCAGGCCGTCGAGTCGATCCCCTATCCAAGGGAAAAGTGGGAAACCTCTAGCCCCAGGTTGGGTGACTGGACTAGCAGTCCAAAGGCCAAACTCACGGCCCACTCGAAAAACACTTACCAAAATGCCAATGACGTACGGGGAAACCCTCCGCATTCACGCTAACTCACGGCGACTCGATCTAGCGAAAGCACGAAAGCCCGGAACACATGGGGTAGCCCGGACCCTCCAAACCCATGGGCACACTAATCGAGGTAAAGTGATATCTCCGAACACCCAAAAACACGGCCACGGTACCCACGGGGTTTCCGGGACAACCACGAGATCAAAGGTCGACCACTAGGTCACAAACGGGTCGACCGGGGGCCAACACAACGCGAACGGGACACACTAACATGAAAAACTAGGTGGCGGTCTACCCTGGACCGCAAGCCCCAAATAGCGGTCCACTCTGGGCCGCAACCTGCCCGAGACACACGGTCAATAGGCGGTCTCCCCCTAGACCGCAACTGCTAGTGGCGGTCTTGGCCTTACCGCTATCAAAGACTAGAGGTCAGTCGCGAGGCCGCTACCACACGGGACCCAGGCGACCGGGTAGCGGCCAGCACCTGGACCGCTACCCCCAGCAAACGGTCATGCCCTGACCGCTACCTCCAGATGGCGGCCCATCACGAGAGCGCAACCTGGAACCGACTTAAGGGGACAAGTGGCAGTCCTCAGATGGCCGCCTCATCTAGTGGCTGTCTCTGGTACGACCGCCTCTTGCTTCCGAACCTGAAAACGACAAGCACGGCGGAAAACCTCATTCCACGCCCCGTTCACACCCATGTGAAGGGAAAAATAAGGGAAAACCATTCCCCAACCTCTCTAGCACCGAGAGAACCCATTCAAACCCCAAAAATGCAATCAAAATGCGAAATCCGGCTCACACCCCAAAATCACACGTTTTAACCCTGACAGAAATATAAACCCTCTCGGGTCACCTCGGGCTACCAAACTCGCGGGAAATGAAGTACAGGGGTTAAGGATCCGTCCCCCTACCTCCACCGAAGATTCCGTGCACCGAGGACGCTGATCCGCCAAGAAAACGTCGCACGAACGCCGCGGCGCCCCGAACTCGCGACCGAGCTTCGTCGCGTCTCCACCGCCTCGATCCTCGCCCATCCTTGCTCACTCCTTCCCCGCGTAGCCTCCGCCTCGCCCCCGTCTCGCTCCGTCGACCGCCGGAGAAGAGAGGGGAGAAGGAGAGAGTGTGAGAGAAGAGAGGGAGAGAGTGAGAGTTGTGAGGAGAGAGGGGGGGTTTATATATATGAAAATTTGAAACTTTTGAAAAATACGAAAAAAAATCATCTCCCTAATCCTCGGAAAACGCACAACACGCTGGTAACATCCTGGAGCTGGAGAATGCAACGGTTCGCCCTACACGGGGTTCCGAAAGTTCGACAGATAAAAATACATGTAAACTGTAAAACTTAATGCAGGACCAACAAAAACGATCTGAAACTCACATATTCTGATCCGAACAATATCCGAAGAATCCGAGACATTACAATGTAAACCTGACCATAGCATTTTCATTCTTAGTGCAGCTTTCATATCAGTAAGTGGGATAATTCCCAGGCCTCCCTAGGCCGTGGGCTTGCAAATCACATCCCAAGAGATCCATTGTCTCTTAGGTCTACCTTTGTTCGAGCCCCATAGAAAATTAGCCAGCATCCTGTTGATATCATGAATAGTGGATGAAGGGATGGTAACCGTAGACGTAAGTGCACAAGGCAATGGATGAAAGCACATGCTTAATCAAAACTAATCAGCCACCCATAGAAAGGAACCCCACCTTCTACGACTGAAGCTTGTCATGGACCCGTGCAACAATATGTGAGAATAAAGAGCGCCTTATCTATCCTGAGAATAGAGGGATGCCTAGGTATTTGTGAGGGAGTGACTTCTTAGCAATGCCTGTAGGAGAAGCGAAAGTATTTTGCATTCAAAGTAAGAGCTTGGAATGAGCAATGAAGCATCTCTTAGTGGCATTGACTTGCCAGCTCGATGATGTCTCATAAAACTTAACAAATTGCATGAGATTGCGGACTTAAATTTTATCGCCATTTGAAAATATGAGAGTATCATCCGCATACAGTAAATAAGATATAGGCGGGCATGAATGAGGCACCTTATAATATTTCACCTTGACGATCTCATATAAATTTCATAGCCCTCTACTCAAAGCCTCTTCCGCAATGATAAACAACGAAGGAGCCACCGGATCACCCTGCATAAGCCTCTAGAGGATTTGAACTAGAGATATCACCATTAAAAAGGATAGAGAGTCAATAATTAGACATGAGGGGTTCAATCGGAGATATAACCCTAGTAGAGAAACCAAATTCTCATAGGACAGTAAATATAAAATCCCACTCCATAGAGTCATAAGCTTTAGCCATATCCAATTTGAGAATAATGTTGTAGCCCCGGACCTTCTTACCGATATCTTGGAATAACTATTGTGATAAGGCAATATTCTCCATGATCAATCATACTTTCACAAAAAGCACCCTGCTCCTTGGAGATAATCAATGACAACAACTGAGCTAACCGATCATTGATGAAGCAAGGCATAATCTTGTATGCAAAGTTACAGAAGTTGATCGGTCTGAAATCTAGGCATGATGATGGTGACTCCACCTTAGGGATGAGTGTTATAAGGAAGGAAGTGAGCATCCGAGACAATGGGTGCCCGCAGAAATAACCCTAGATAGTAGCAACAACATCAGAAGAAATAGTAGACCAACAAGAGTGGTAGAAATGACCTAAGAAGCCATCCGGCCCAAGAGCGCTGTCAGCAGACATTGAGAAAACAATATCTTTGATCTCCTCTGGAGTGGGAATAGCACAAATAACCTAGCTTTGATCCTCATGAATAATACATGGCATATTGGCCATAGCCGTAGGATGAGTAGAGTGTCTTTCAGTAGTAAAAGCACGCTAATAATGGTCCACAACCAGCAGCTTAAGGTCAGCATGCTCCTCAATTAGATTGCCAACATCACCTTTCAACTTAGAAATAAAAGACTGCCACCTCCTCGACATCACACAAGAGTGCAAAAATTTAATATTTCTATCACCCTCCTTAAGCCATTTAATCTCAGACTTTTGACGTCAGAAAATCTCCTCTTGAGCACGGCGTTGAGCTAGGATAGTTTTGGCATCATCCAAGCAATGGGCATTCACATCAAAGGGATCGAAGTCAAAGGTCACCTGGGCCATTAGAACCTGATCATCAACCTCTTGAATATTCTTGAATACATTACAAAAAATTTCTTTAGTCCCTCGCTTAAGTATTCCCTTTGTCACCTTAAGTTTCATGGCCAGAGTTAACAAAGGATTAGAAGCAATAGGCACCGCATTCCAGGGAGTGGTTACATCCTGCAAAAAGGTAGCGTGGGACACCCACATATGTTGAAAACAAAACCTGGCAGTTGACGCAGTCAAATTTTGCACAAGCTTTAATAGAAGCGGACTGTGGTCCGAACAAAACCTAGACAGATGGTCCACTTTTGTAATCGGGAAAGATAAAGCTCGTATAGAATTAACGAGGCACCTATCCGGCCGAGCCCAGATTCTAACACCATGGCGTCCATATAAACTAAGTAGACCCGTTGCCAAAATAATCAACATCTTCAAGGTCATTAGATGAAATAAATCTTGAAAGTCAGCCATACTCTAGGCATCAACATCATAACCACCATGTTTTTCGCCTAGACTAAGCTGGTAATAAAAATCACCACCTATCAACCATGGATGAGAACAAGACTGCGCAAAGGTCGATAGCTCCTCCCACATGTCCCTATGAACTTGCGCCGAACAACTAGTGTGCACAAAGGTGGTGGAGAGAGGGCGAGACATCGGCGCCACATAAGACATGGTTATAAAATATTCCGAGCTATAAGCAAAATATAAATAAATAAATAAATAGAACTCCTCCAAAATAACCAAACACAGGCTGCTCCCTGCACATTTGCAATACACTTATTCATCCTCAACTTCCTATGGTAATACTCAATTCTAGAAGAATCTGCTCGGGAATCGAAGATAGCAACCATAGAAACATCATATTTCCGAATAAAAAACTTCAATCGACCAACTAAGGCTGCATTATTAATACCACGGAGAATAATATCAGACATCAATTTTGGTTTTTGTCTGAACTCAATGATGCAAAGCATCTCAACGTACCACGCATAATAAACACCCGATTCTGGGAGAAAAGTTTTACCTTGAGCAACAAGGGCTTCATGGAGCAGCATGCCACCGTGAATTAGATCTTCAAACCCATCAATGTCTTCCAGAGGAGAGCAGACATTGGCTGGATCAAAAGTCTGTGTGTCCGACGAAGGATTTAGCGGCATAAGGTTCGGGGCATCCAGGCAACACAGGCCCGGCATCTAGAGACTCTTCAATCTGTCCAGCAGCGCCTCCCAAGGAGACCGGGCAAGCAGTTAGTTCCCTCACATCTTCCTAAGGCATCAGCTTTTTTCAGAGGGAGGATTGGACTCATCAGAAGAATCGCCTGATTGCTGGCGCAACCGAGTCTCTCCTAGCATAGAAACGTCAGATGTTGCAGGGTGCAGTCCTCCAGTTCTCACAGGGAGAGCACGGCGGAGAAGACAAAAAAATCAGTCTGCTGGGACGAAGAAGGTGCTCCAGCCCGGGTCATCTCGACTGGAGCAGGAATTGAATCCCTGGCCGGCGAAGGAGAGCAAAGCGGGAGGAGGGCATACCTACCAGGAACCAAACAGGCAGCAGGCGGGCAACAACATTACTTAATATCATCTAATGTTTTCTTTTTCGGAGAATTTATTTTTAATTAATATCATTGGTAGATTACTTTTTACAAGTAAACTATTAACTCTACCCCTCTTTCTCGCCGAATATGCACAGATGACATTAAACACACACCCCAACATTCGACCCATGCATGATGTGAGAATCAGCCAAAACAAAAATGCACCATGTGAAAGTAACATCGACCACACACGGTCGCTCGTAACTGGTTAACATATTAACACATGAACTAGCTAACCGTCATAGTGTGTTAATATATGAATTGATTAGTTAATATATTAACAAGCTCATCACATGTTAAACATATTAAGGAGCTAATGTAATAGGTGAGTCACAGGACCTTAAAAGCGTGAGCGAGTTCAACTTAAACGTGTTAAACCGTTAAAAAAGTGTTAATAGGACCTCACTGTATTATGGTTAAACTGTGAAGTATATATCTGGTCCTTAGTTTAAGATTTTAGAACGTTACATGATCTGAAAAATGTGTTAAGACCCACCCGCCTTGCAGCTTTATGGCAGCTTAACTATGTTAAGGGTTTTAGCTCATCAACCACCTAGCAGCGTGTTATACACCAAGTTTGCGGGAAGGACTGGAGACTAATAAAGTCTGGAACTAGCGTTGAAACAACTGATTTGAGGAAAGAAAGGGAGAGAGACTTCATATGTCGAAACGATCTCTCGTCCACATGTGCCTTCCATTTCCAAAGTGGTAGGCTATTCAGATGGGTCGGTGATTTGAAGTTGGGAGACTTTTAGCATCTATGGTCTTCTGTGCTGCACATCACATCTTTACCGACCTCAAATAGATCAGCACATTGAACTGAACAGCTGTTCAAACAGAGACGGGTGCAGTGTAAGAATCCCAAAAGCTGCAACCATGAACAACTTTCGGCGTCCCAGGTTGTGCCAATAGAGAGCTTTTATCAAACAATTCACAGATTTTCCAGGAAGAACCTTGCCTACATTCTCAAGGTTGCCATTCACTGAACCATTTAGCATGATCATGCAAGCCTTTGGGTGTCTCATGTCAAGCTTCTCACATTTTCTATTTCGGCAATTTAATGGTTCACCAAACAGGTAGGCATCCGTCATCTTTCTCTGCAGTTGGACGAAAGCCACCATCAGAAAATTCCAGCAATAGAGCAAATACTAGGCATGACGAGTTCGACCTAACCCCGCCCATCAACCCAGCCTGACCCTTAAGCTGCACTTTGGCAGTCACTTAAGTTTATCCCAGATTATTTTAAGTGGGACAATCTAACCCACTTATATCCCATTTTGCTTTGATATCAAGTGTGTTAAACGTAAAAAATCTATTGGGTTAATCCTTGATAAATATATGTACTTTGGTTGGCTTTGAGTTAACCCACACAAATTGATGCCTCACATACCAGAATTGCCCCTCCTTTATAACTCCATGTCCTTAGAATTACCCTGTGGTCAAAGCTGCCCCTTATTTCACAGCATCACTTTTCAGTGACCATCTTTCTCGTGGAAATGTATATAAAAATATGGCTAGAACATGTTACCACGTTGACTTAGCAAAATGTGTTGGTTCTGACGAAATTATGCCAACTTCACTTAATATAATTATACTTTTCTCTTCACTAAAAAAAAGAAAGTTGAACATATAAGACGAGTACGATTTATGAAATTTTCATGAGATTCTATATTCATTCAAATGAAGTCATTTGGAAAGCTTAGCATGTACAATTTTGTATTCTTTAATTGAAAACAATGCATATGGTCCATGTCATCTCACAGCCAATTTACAAAGATGAGAACCATGTGTTGAAACAGTACGTATGAAATCTAAAAAAATGTGATACAATGATATCATTATTGTCCACAAGCTTTTTCATTGTTGACAAAATTTCCACAATGGTGATCCAAGAAATATAAAAATAAAAACAACTTTTCGACTGCATCTTGTACGACCACTTTGGCCGGTTTGAAAGCTTTTGGAATTTGAGAATCAAGTTTGGCCACCGTGAACTTGAACTTTGGGTTACCTACATACAAAACGATGCATAGATTTTATCAGTATACCATAGTAAAATAGACGGGAGAGGTATAGATATAAAAGTAACAGGCAGGAGATGTATAGATATAAAAGATCCATCTAAAAAAAACATGCATGTGGAAAAACTAACAGACCTTAACAGAAGTCACACAATGAGTACCTCTTATAACCCTGTAAAGCCAAAATCAAACCAAACCTACAAATTACAAAGCTCTAGTATGATAATATGTACATGATGCACCAAAGTTTGTTATGATCAATATACACTATAAGGTGACATTGTGATGCTGGAAGAATCAACTTGTGGAAGTTCTGTATTATGATTCTAAGATGGAGTGTACAATGGCTGAAAGTCATATGTGGCCCCATTGCACCCGAACTGAGAATCAAACCTCCGCAAGCCTCTGCAGAAATAAGAGGATTTCCATTATGCAAAAGAAAATTGTCATAAGCAATTCATGAAGAATTTTAGAAATGTTACCGACTATGTGATCATAGCTGCTATGTTACGTTCACAGAATATACAAAAGCAATCAACAAATTACCTAGATTTATACAAAAGCATTACTAACATACATCAATTAAAATAAGCTATCACCCAAACAGATATATCTGTAATATTGAATACCTGCATATCTTTGATTCCAAGTTTAATATTGGCATCCCTCCTAAGTTAGAAAGTCAAGACCATAGCTATAGAGATTTGCCTTCATCCATCAGATATGCATCCATTGGGTACCCTCACAAGAGATGTCAAAATCCAGTTAGCAGACTTTGATCATAACATAACAAGTAATTATACTAATTCTTACAATATGCCGAAGAATGTGAATAAGATATAATGAGAGGACAGAGCTACCTGCATCAGCATTTAAGGGTTCTTTATATTGATTAAACCAAACACATTATAGCTCATGAAGACCAGCTACACACAGGCAGGCGATCAAAGTTATCCCTCACTTCACTGTTGTATTTTTGACAGACAACAAAACAAAGACAATACCAGGCTTACTATGCATGAATAACAATAGTATCATATTATCATTGTACTCTCATGGATAACAGTAGGCAATCCTGATGCCAAATGACTTGAGAGATATATATTGAAAATATGTACAAACAAAGTATGTATGGGAAAAAACTAACATACCTGAATATAAGTCAGACAATGAGCAGCTCTTATAGTCATGCGAAGCCAAACCAAAACTAAACCAAGGCAACAGTTGAAAACATTGCATGAGTGTAAAAAGAAAAGCTATAAGTATGAATGTAACACCTCATTGTTTGGCATGCCCTCCCTTGCATCATGACTGGCAAAGTGCTGGACAGGTAATAAATGGGCATCAATATAAGGCTGGCATTCCAGATTCCCATTGCCTTATTAACAGTTGACAATCCTGTGTTCCTAAACACTCTGCAGAACAGGGTATACAGACAATGTTAATGCACATCAAATTCACATTGCCTTAGTAACAGCGGAAGAAGATGGTGACAAACCTTTATACATACCTTCACATTTAAGGCACTTCAAATTGCCTTTGCCCTGAAAACATGCATTTGTCATACTAAATAGTAAAAATATATGCACACAATTTGTGATTAATGAGAATGTTAAGTGGATACAATAATACCTTCACATAGAGTTCCACATTCAATGGAATTCAAACCCCACCACCGTTAACATGCAACAGTTGTCATATCCATCGACCAGAGTACGAGCGTCCACCATTACAACATGCCATTTACTAAACATTATTTTGGTAAAAGTGGGCTCAGGGGGGATTCCAAAAGTTTGCAATATCATCTTCTATTAAGGGGTTGTCACGTGTGGACAGCCAACCATTAATAAAATTCATAAGATCCACTCATCATTGCCCGACCACCTACTAGGTCAGCACACGATGCCACCTCATCCGAATGAATGACCCAAAGTATTTGAGGTGCATGTCTGTGATGGAGTTGCATTACTATGCCGTCTACGACACCCATCCATGCACACAAACCACAATGGGGAATACACCGGGGGCAACAAACATGGAGACCTATGTAGGGGTGTATTAGGATAACACCTGCAAGTAAAGCACATACAGCAAAGAAAAGCCAAACGACAAGTAAAGTCCGGAAATAACACACCACTATGCATTACGAAACAAATGGACATTATAGCACATGTTGAAACAAGGATTGTTACCATAGCAACAAATGTCATAACCCATCACACTTCACAGTCTGGCACATAACAAACTAACACACTAGGAAAATCAAAATGGGATAACGGAAATAAACGTGCTTCTAATTATTCAGTTACGGAGCCATAGTTGTGTAGCAATCGTGTCTCTAAGCACCTCCCCCTCATGGATGTCACGCGATGCGACGGGCACGTTAGGGTCAACATTGTCATCACCTGCATCGTTAACATCATGGGGGGCATTTGAAAAGAAGAAGTCCTCGCCATGCTCCCGACGAATGAAGTTGTGGACAACGCAACATGCAACGACAATCAGTATTTGAGTGCGGAATGGATACATGTTCCCCTCTTTTAGTGTTGCAAATCGGCTCTTCACTACCCCAAAAGCTCGCTCGACGACATTCCTCATTTGAGCATGTCGATGGTTGAACTTATCCCGCATGTTTCGATAACCTCCATTGCCACGCCCTCGGTATTGTGAAATATGGTAACGCTCTCCTCGGTATGGTGCAAGGAAGGTACCGGTGTTAGCATAACCAAGGTCAGTAAGATAATATTTACCTACAATAATACATACAAGATGTAAGAGCATCGTGTACATATAGTCATCAGAAACATGAATATCATTCCCAATAACTTCTTACTTACCCGGAGGCACCCTAAAGCCACCTCGTTCTAGGGCCCATTTCAACACCTTTTGATCACCTGCTGATCCTTCCCAACCCGCAGCCAAATATTGAAATTGAAGGTCAAACGAAACTACGGCCATGACATTCTGAGTAATTTGCTGCTTGCGGTTTCGATACCGTGGGTGCTTGGACCGAAGAACATTGGCAGGAATATGGGTCCCGTCAATTGCACCAAGAGCATCCTACATTTAATTTTATGTTACAATTTGGAGTAAGAGCTAAAACATGAGGTCAGCATAAGTGTAGGTTACCTTAAAGTAGGGGAAAAATTTGTTATTATTTTTAATGAAGGGGTGCACGTCAGTAGTTGGAACAGGCAGTTGGATGTAGGCATGCCTAAGTTCCACTATGGCATTAATCACTTGGTTCACATGAAAACTTATTGTTTGTGAGGAGTGCTGGAAGTGCTCACACATAGCACCTGTGGCGACACCGTGACCCATGGCATACAAGAACATTGCCAGTTGCTCACTTGCAGTCACCCACCTGCTATCTTTTATCAAAGCCCTCTCTACAAGAGTATCTCGCAGACGTATGAATGTAGGCGGATTGAGTCTGAATAAGTTGTAACAACGTCTTTCATGGCCATTCAAAATGTTGAGGACCCACACGTGGCCTGTGTATCGAGACGTATGCATGGGCCGTGGCACGCGCACACCTTCATCTTCTGCATCATCACCATTGATTTCATCCCATATGAGATTGGCCATAAATCGTAACACACCAATCTCATCCTCTATAATATCTCTCCTAAGTGCATTTACATCCATAGCCCCAACCTACATATGCATGAAACACAAGAAGTTATTCGATAGGAGCAAACACGTGACCATATACATTGATATAGCGAGGTCTTCATTAACAAAGAACATGAGTGTTTCATAATCGAAATGTACTACCACGTCACGACTGATACAACAAGGTCTTCGAATACAAGGAACATGAGAAGTCCATAAAGATAACATACCATCCAGTTATAGTTGCATTTGAAAGTCATCCACGTACAATAAGGATGAGTATGCCTACCAATATAAGGAAAAGAAACACCATAACAATCCCAAGTACGACAAGGATAGCCAAGTTCTGCAATACTATTGCGGTAACATTCCTTCGCACTTGGACTGGTCGTATATCATCTTCACTCCCTCCCACCATGGATCCTCTTCGGTAAGTCAAAACCCTTGGATTTGAGGAAGTAATACCTCCAAATGCAGCAAGGGCATCCTCAACAGATGCAAACCCCTTGAATCTTGCACCTGCATATCCATTTACCTGTGCATAACATTCCTCCCAAGTGTAGTACACACCTGGACAACGACCAACCCACACCACGTAACATGCATATTTTCCCATATTCAATTTCCAAATTACCCTGCAATGGATTGATGACTACTGGTAAATGTAGCCTAGAAATGAAAGCATTACGTTCAATTACCACTTACTACATGAAAGGTACATAGTACATGATACGAAATACCAAAGTGACTTGCACGATGATACATGATAATATCGTGCAAGGGATGATGACCAAAGTAACATGCATAACATCAACACACAATAAAGACCATGGACAAAATGGTCATAATCAACCTATAATACAAGCGGCGTCTAACCATGAAAGATCCATCCTAACTTGTCATCGTCGTCCAAAGCCATGAACACAGATCGAAAATTGGAGTCTTGGAAGCGGGTTGCTGCCGTGTATAAAACATCGGTCGTATAGCCCGGTAGACTCTTCAACTTGTGTATGCAATCTTTGATTGTCACTCCTTCATTTGGGTTGGAGGTACTAGTGGGAATGCCCAGTAATTTATGGAACTCTGCTCTGTCATTGTTTAAAGCACAAAAATCTTTCAACACTTCGATGCCTTTCTCTAAGTTCTTACTGCGCTTCCGATTGGTCCTGTTGTATGTAGGGGTGCCAGAGGTCAGTCTCTTATCAGGAGACGTTGCCTCATCTTCACTCGGTCGTTTCCCAGAAGGAGGAGTGTAATCCCCTATACGACTGCATCCACCCACTGACAGTGTATTAGATAGCATATAGTTCATTGGCATAGGTGTTTTGGCTCCGCCACCTAAAATGTCAAAGGGGTTGAAATCATTTCCCAAGTCCACCGGCGGTGCATTGCAATCAAGGTCTAGACCAGTAAACCGTTGACGGGTTGAATCCTTCGATAGTGTATTTCCCTGCTCAGGGGGTGTCAGAGAATCACCCCATGACCTCCTTTGAGATAGGTCATTTTCCATAGTAGTACCAAATCCCAAAGCTCCTCTTGACATGGTGTTGCCGCACAAAAGATCCATCTCCTCCTTATACTCAAATGACTTTCCCAATATCTTCTTATACTCAATGTTCGACTGCGCAACAAAATCAATAAAATGTTATATCTCATTACAATATAATGCACTGACAATGATTACTGTACTACATACCGCAATGGCATCTGCCCACGCTCCCTCATCTGGCGGCACGGGCATCTTCTTAGTGTCATCCCAACCCCACCCCGTACGGGAGAGCAATTGTTCAATCGTGTGGTAGGTCCTTTTCAAATTCTTCCATCTATTAGTCAAATTTTTTACATCTGCATTCTTTCGCGTCTCACGATTGAACGGTATTAAAATATCACTCCAAACGTAATGCTTGAAAGTTCCTTGGTTGCAATTGTTCTTGTGGTACTCATCGATTAGGAGCTTTAACAACAACTTGTCTTCCTTACTAGTCCAATTGGTCACCCTTGCCTTGCCTTTTGGGTCCGTCATATGCGTCTCTGACACAATAAACATACTTTTCACAAAGAAATATTGGCAGAAATAGTAACATACAAATACATTAATTCCTATCTAAGCACATCAGTGGCCTAGTCGGCAGAAGTGGGATACTATGGAAGGGAGGCGTAGATAATGTAATGAAGAGTCAAAGATCATATTTATTGTAGTCCCAGGTTATCTGCCCACGTACCAAACCCTTGTATAATGTCCTTATATAATGGCAACGTCTTTCCCTTAAACCACATGACGAGTGGATTAAACTGCAGAAAAGTATTGCAATCTATTAGCATATATTCCATGGTCACACTGTCATATCATATGCAAGGTTGTGCTGGTCATGTAACAGACCTCGTTATATGCGTCCCATGATATGCCATTGCTAACTATCTGCTTTGAGTCCTCATTCCAATTGAAACCCCAGTCGCATACAAGCGATTTGGCTATGGTGTAGAAACACTTATAGAAACCAAGCCGATGCTGCAAGTGGGACGTAGGAAATTTAAGGCCCGACCTCATGTTGAATGATTCTTGCACAAAACCCCATGCATCCGGTATGCTGAAATCACCCCTAACCAACTCCTCCCTAATTAACTGTAGTAAGATCTTATCCATTTCATATGTCCACAAGTGACCTATCAACACGAATTTAAGATCCATTATGACATCCGAGGGTGGTATGAGTATAGATTCAACAGTGAAATCAATGGCGATGGCATTTACCGGAGGAATACATGTTGATAAGATGTCTGCAGCAGCAAATATGTCCTGCAATACCAAAGTGATCAGGGATTCCCACTACTAACCAACCCCAGCTAGTAGTCACTGGTTTGCCGTCCTAGAGATACCAATTAAACGCAGGGAACCAGGTTAATGTCTGTAGTTATTCTGTACCAGGTTCTTGGATATTTGTTGTCCAAGGTAATTAAAGACATCCAATGTAATGGTATACCCTTTGCACTTATCTACTGTCACTTTAATGGGGAATGACTCATAGGTGGAAGACATGTAGCAAATGGTTATGAAACTGCCTATTTAAAAGCCGTAAACAATCATCCATACCTGTGGTTCAACCAAACCAATAAACTACTTGTGGAATGATATATTTATAAACAAATGCACAAATACACTACAGCATTAATGACAAAATGAACATAATCCCCATGCACACAGCATTCTCTGAACCCAGGGAAGAACCAATTACAGCCTTTGCAAATGAATCTGATAGTGCTATGTGGAAGTCACAAATGAGCCTGATTTATATGGTATAACATTTGGAGGGCAACTGTATTATGACCTGGTGTCCCACTGATGCTTGACCTTGTTATCCTGCATGTGTTATATTGAATGTTAACCTTGTGTGTGTGTGTGTGTGTGTGTGTGTTGGGAGGGGGGTGATTAAGAAACACTTAACTCTAATGCATAAAGATGACCCTAAATGAAGCTCAGCCATCTTAATGACCAAATGAACATAATCCCCATGCACACAACATTCTCTGAACCCAGGAAAACTCAAAGCCAGCCAGTTACACAGTTAAATGGAAAAAAATTAGTGAACACAAAATAGGAGATGTCCATATATTGGAAAAAAATGCAATTGATGTGCATACCAGAAAATGAAAGATAACAAACTCTGGTTTAATGATTACCTATGCTTTGTCGCTTTTGATGCAAGATAAAGGCAGGAAAATCATTATACAGCCGCTGACCAGGGGAATTCAACATACAACCTAAACAAAAGTTCAAACAACGATGCTCTGCACAAAGGATGTTGCTCGGCACTATGAAGTGGTTACCAATGCGGAAAGGGGAAAATCATATGACAACCACTGAGAAGGGGGTAATAAATACACAACCTAAACATAATCAAAGACATGAACGGTAAAAAAAACTATTATGGAGATGTATTAAGCCATTGTAAGAATGATTGCGATGCATACAAGAATATCAAAGGATGAACACCTAAACAGAAGCAGAGACATGAAAGGTTAAAAAAATAGTATGGAGATCTATTAAGCCATTGTAAGAATTATTTCCATGCATACAAGAATATCATACGATGAACACCTAAACAGAAGCAAAGACATGAAAGGTTAAAAAATTAGTATGAAGATGTATTAAGCCGCAGTAAGCATTATATCCATGCATACAAGAATATCATACGATGAACTTCATCATTTCCGTAAATGACAGGAAAATCACATATCCAACAAAAAACAGGAGAAACCCACTTCTATCCGCCGTGCTACGTTAACATAGAGAGGGGTTGCATCAAGTACACCTACCTGGCCACCACCGGCTCGTCTTCCTCACAGAGAAGGAATAGGATGCCCCCCGCCCGATCGTCTTCCTCGAGCTCCCTCCACGGTGTAGAGAATGGAAGATGAAAGAGCCACTTTTAAAGAGGGGTTCGGCCTACTGCAGAGTCACAAGAAAGCTGTGAAGTGGTCGGCGAAGGGATGGAACACTGCAACGAAACCTACAACAGCTGCACCTTCTTCCATGGAACAGAGCGCCTGGCAGAGAGGAGATGGTGAGGAGGGGAACCATGGCAGAGCCCGTACGTTTCTGACAGAAAGGAGAGCCATCAAAGCATCACTTTGACCATTGTGTAGAGGTACTGACCGGGGCGGCCTCATCGTCTTCCTCCAACCCTGTAGAGGGGCGAAGAGTCGGTTGAACGAGCAACATGCAAGAGGGTTTTAGAAGGGGATTTCGCAAGGTAGATGAAGACGCGGGCCGTGAACAGAGGATGGAGGGTTTTGCAAGAGGATGAAGAAGCACGAGTGCCAGACCTGTCGTCGCCGACGCGGGATGGAGGGCTTTGCGAGAAGAAGAGGCACAGCGGGAGGAAGACGAAGGGGACCTCGAGGAAGGCGAAGGCTGCGGCCTGCAGCGGATGCGACGGTTGCAGTGGGTGGGTGGGACATAAAGCAGGGGTTGAATGTGTAAAATAAATCGATGGGATGAAGTATCCCAGCGCGAGAGGTGGGATAGGTTAGGCGGTGTTAACACGGGTTACTCCGTGTTAAGTCGGTGAAGCCTGCGTCGCCTCCGCCAAATCAAAACATGATAAGTCCGGCGCGTTTTCAGGTTAACATGGTGATAAACCGCTACCAAAGTGGAGCTAAAAGACGAGTCAAGTTCGTACGTCTTGAGAACGTGTCAGGTCATTTTGACCTGAGCATTCCACTTTGGTCATGTTTAAGAGTCAGAAATTGTGACTTCACCCTGCGTCAACCCCATCCTGTCCATATTTAATTGTCTTTCACCCACCCGAACTCGGCTTGATCCACCAAACATGAAAGGATACTATCGTTTGCGTAACACCTCTGTTAATTTTTTAGATTTTTTAGAAATTTAAATAGATTTATTTAAATATTTGAATAGGTTTAAAGACTTAAATGAGTTAAATAATAGATTTATAAGTTAAATCCTTTGATAAAAAGGCCCAACTATTAACTAGATAATTAAGCCCACTTAAAAATGGTCTTAAAACCTAAATTTGAGTCTTTTGGCCGAGGCCCAAACCCTACAAACATAATAGGGCAAAGTTCCCTACTCAAATTAGGGAAACTAGGGAACTTAGAAGTTGGGTTAGAACAAAACTCAAATTTCGGGAATATCGGACGAGGTCGCGGTCTATCGCGCGACCGCATCTTGGAGAAGGTGGTATCTGTTCAATCGTGGTCTGGTTCCGAAATAGGCAAGTGGATAATCACGAAAAACTCGGATTTATATCCAAGATTTGGCCAGATTTGGATGTGATCTAGAAGGAAAACTTACTCATGACTCTTAGGAGATCGCCTTGACATCAAATAAGGATCCCAATTCGAATTAAAACCCTAACCCTAGTCCGTTCCCTATAAATAGGACCCAGACCGTCCTGCGCGAGCCCTAGATTTTGGATCGCGCAGAACAGAGGTAAAACGTCGTCTTCTAAAGTTCTTTCTTTAGAACTTATTGTTCTCCTTCTTATCTTCTAACATCCCTCCAATTTTACTGTTAGGGGTGTTGTGGAGAATGTTGGGCATGTGTAGAACATACTTGATTCTATTGTTTTGATGATGTCTACCTATGAGTCATTGATAAGTCTTACCTGCATTTAATGATGTCAACGCTATGCATTTCAAGTCAGCACAGGCAATGAGAATGGCCTCATGAAAAGGAACAAGCCAAGCAAGGTTGAATTCAAGATAAAAATCTAAAGGAGCAAGTTAACCAAAGTTGATAGTCACTCAAGGTGCAAGTGCACAAAAATCGAGATAATTGACTGCACAGAAATCAAGATAGGTGATGATAAGATAACATACTGATTGGATGCTAAGACACCAAGAAAGGGAATCAAGTAAGGCATAGAAAACAAGGTAACTGGTTGCAAAGAAATCAAGGCAAGGATGAAAAAGAAAGAAAAATCAACTGCTTAAATCAAGTCGACCTCAGGTTCTCAAGAGTCGACCTCAGGCCCTCGGAAAGCCTAAGCAGTGCAAGGCTGCATCGACCTCACAGATCAACTTGGCAATTTTTATAACGGTGGTGTCGACTTGCCTACTCTGAAGATTCAACCTCACCGCTCAAGCAGTCGACAATCCATGGAAGTCCCAAAGGGGAAGTGTCGACCTGTTGATTCAGGAGGTCGACCTGTGTGCGTCACAGAAAGCGTTATAATCGATGTTTTGCTTGGGAGTGTCGACCTGTCTCACTCAGGAGGTCGACACCATGGGATTCCAGAAAGGGCTGAAGCTAGACCGTCTGAAGAAGGGTCGACCTGTCTCTCTCAATCGACACAATGGCTTCCCAGAAGCAGTAATAAAAGACAGTCTTCAACAGCAGTGTCAACCTCACACCAAGGGCAGGTCGACACCACTATTCTCAAAGATGACTTTCAAGCCAGTTTTCTGTCAAGTCAATGGAAGATCCAGAGAGAGACAATAGGTATCGTAATTCACTAAAATCACGGATTTCGAGGTCTGGATGGAGTACCCAAGTTTAACTTTTGTCCCTGTCATTATATCACATCTAATCTACCTTTTTGGAGAAGGCTATGTCAGAAACTACATCTGGAAAAGGTCACTTCTCACAGTCTGCCACTACCTTGCTGTCAACCAATGGGATGCTTGTCCAGGCAGAGTACACAGGATAGGGAATAGACCAGAGCCAATGAGAGAGCAGACCACAAGATCTCTTCCATGTGGGTCATTAAATGTCCAGATATGAAGTAGAAGAAAAGCCCTTTTCAGATATCTTTTTGTCCCAGCTAGACCAATCGATGGGCAGGGTTTTTGGAGAGAAAATTTCCTCTCCTAGGTAGCAAACAGGTGACACGCATCTCCATGTAAGAAAGAGGGAGCTGTTCTTGTGCCTCAAGGTAGAGAAGGTGAGACCGGCGCTGAACAAGTGGAGGAGTTGATGCTATCGTCGTTGTGCCCTGGGAGAAAAAGGAAAAGGTCTTCTTATCTTTCATCTCACACTATCTTCGATGGAGCCAGTCAACACTCAATAGTCAAAGGAAATATTTTTTAATTGAGCTAGACTGATGGAAGACTTCTTGGAGGGTAAATTTTCACCGGCTCTTCTATATATATGAAGCTTCTGCAAGAGCAGAGGTGGCTGCCGTTGTTGTGTTTGTTGCCTCAAAAAAGAGTCACCCCATTGAGCATCAAAGAAACATCTGTGAGAGCAGCCCAGCACCTATAGACCTCAGTCCAGTGTTGTAAAAGAAAAGAAGAAAGAAGAGAAGCCAAGAGAGGAGTGCATCCCTCCTCACGTCCAGATCGTGCCTAAGAAGATGTCAAATCGGACTTGTGTCCTGATCTTCCAAAGAGCTTCAAGAGTGAACTTTGAAGCCACCGTTTGGCTATCTTTGTCTTATCATACATCTCTGTGCTTCATTATTCATATCTGTAAAACTTTTTTTACTGCACTTGCAGTGTTTTCCTTCTATTTTTGTTTCGGTTCCCTTGTTCTTCTGATCCCCTGTTTTGGGGATCGGGTTCCTTCTGTGTGATCAGAAAAAGAGAGGATTTGATCCTCTGTGCCTGTGAGCAGCGGGATGTTGTCTCACCTGTCCTTCTGTGTTTACATAAGAAGGGAGGTTTGGGCTCCTCCGGTCACTACCACTGGTAGTGGGTCTGATCTTGTGGATACAAGATCAAGGTGAGGGATTTGTCTCCCTCGTGTCAAGCTGTGAGTCAGCGTGTGTTGTGGAGTTTCTCCACGGTTCTTGCATTTGCAAGGGTAAGCCTCACCGGATTTGGTGAGGGGTGGACGTAGGTTGCGGGTTTGTAACCGAACCACCTTAAAAACTCATGTGTTGTGGGTTGTGCACCTTGTGTGATTGCTCCATCTTCTCTATCCCCATTCACAAGTTGGTGTGCATGTTTCAACATATGTGATCTTGGTTATCACCATCGCACACTTAAGCTTTGTGGACTGCGCTATCTTGTATACACACTGTTTATTCTTTGCACTGTACTTGCATCCCCTTGGCTGCCTGCTGCACCTTTGCACACAGGCACTAGGGAGCATACTCCAGCAAACAAAGACCACCTTGCTTACACGCACTCTGGTTGATCACCATAGCACACACACACAAAGCAAGTTAATTATCCCATATTTTGTGTTGTGCTTTTGATCCTAGCTATCCACAGGTTGAAATCCCACTTAGATCTTGACTGCTTGTGAAGAGGTGTCGACCTCACCACATAGGGGCGTCGACCTCAGTCTTCCATATAACTAGCTTCTGCTGAATGTGTGTCGAAATGCCCACTTGGGAGAGTCGACCTATCTAGTGTGTGCTTTGTGCCTTGCCATTTCCAATTGAGCCATTCCTATTTAATTTCGTTGTGCATTGTGTCTAAGTGTTTTATTTGTGTTGTAGGAGTGGTTTATGCTCTTTGTTTCCAAGAGATTTTAAATTGGACAAAGTTTGTCATAGGATCTATTCAACCCCCCTTCTAGATCCTATTGCACCACGTGGGACCTAACTTTTGGTACCAATACTACCCTACATTTGGTACCAAAGCACACAACAGTTGGTATCAGAGCCAAGCTCTACCATTCCCAGAACTTACGATCTACAGGGAAAGATCCCGATGCATTTTGAGAAAATGGCTTCATCTGCTACACATGCTTCGATGGCTTCTCCGCCTATGTATGATGGTTCATATTTTTCTATATGGCTAGGAAGAATGTTCATCTATGTTAATTCTATAGATCCACACAAGTGTGGACTCTTACATACAATGGTCCTCATGAGCTACCATCAAATACAGATGAATGGTCAGTTGATCACGAGACCAAACATAATGACAACCTTACTGCATTCAACTTGACAAAAGCTACAGTTGATTTCAGGTTATCTCATCTTGTGTCCACCTACAGCACAGCCAAGCAAATCTTGGACATATTGGTGAACATCCATGAAAAATAAGAACAAGAACATGAATGCCTCGTGGCCGACCGATCAGAGCAGTCAAGCAATCCATTCTCATCTCAGGTAAGCTCTAACTCCGAGGACTTTACTTTTGAAGAACTTATGGAGGTCTATGATGAGTTGATCAAGCAGTGCAAGAAAGTGAAATCAGAAAATAAAAAGTTGAAAAAGGATTTAAAGAAAAACAGTTAGAATGAGAGCTCCTTTTGTAAAAATTGTTCTGTTTTTTAGGAGCTCAATGACACTCCTATGATTGATGTAGATGTGCATAAAGAAAGCATCGCCGGTTTGAGAGATGAAAACGGAATCCTTCAAGATGAAATCAGTAGATTAGAAGAAATTGTAAGAAAGCTACAAGATAAATCTAAATCTACAACAAACGGTCAAAGCTTAACTAAAAACGAGGTTCTCGCTGAAGAAAATCAAAGTCTCATGAGAGAAAGTGAAAATCTGAAAGATCAAATAAATCTCATGACTGAAAAGCTGGATGCCTTTGAAAAAGGCAAGCATGCCGTCAATGACAGTTGTGAAAAGGTGCAAACCTTAAAACAAGAAAATGAAAAATTAAAGAAGGAAAACATTAAGATGCTTGCCAAGTTAAATGCATGTGAAAAAGGCACGAGTGTGAGCAGTGACGAATCAGAAAAATTAATTGCTCTCCAAAAAGAATTTGATCACTGCCAAATTGTCAATGACTTGCTAAATGAACAGCTGACCAAGTGTGAAGTTGACTTAGCCAATGCAGATCAGCACAAATCCACACTTGAAAATCAAATTTAAGATCTGAACAATTCACTGTCAAAACTTGTGAAAGGACAAGAAAATCTGGACAGATTATTGGGGACCAAAGTGAACTTTCAAATGGAAGGTTTGGGCTATGAACCAGTAAACAAAAAGAACTTTGGGAATAAGCTATACACATCTTGTGTTTCTAGTTCAAATGAAGCCCAAACCTCCAAAGCATCCCCAAGACAGTCCGATGTCCATAAAAATCAAAATCAAAATAGAAATCAGAAAAAGAAAATGAACCCTGGTCAAAAATAGAAAAACAAGTTTGCTTGTGTTGATGTGCATGTTAGGAAACACCATGTTTTCCCTAAAATGAATGTTCACTGCTTTTACTATGGTAGACATAGTCACATTGTGCATGATTGCTTTATATTGAGGAATGATGAACTAAGAGCAGGGAAGAATAGAAGAATCGATGTAGAAAATAATGGCAAGGGACAGGTCAACAGTGGGAGGAAGCATCCTCTGCACACTCATGCTCAAAAGCCCATGTATGACTCTGCGTGTCGACACACCCATTTGGACTGGTCGACACACTCCATGGTTCTCAAAAGAAACCTCTCGCCTTGCTGTTTTCACTGTGGAAAAATTGGCCACACAAAAAGAGAATGTTGGCATCTCTCTCATGTTAAACATAGTAGCTTCCATGCTCATCCACAAAGACCTAACGCACATGCACATAGAAAGAGTGACAAATCAAGTGTGTGTTATATTTATTGTGGTAAATATGGACACATGCTTGATGATTGCCCTTGGAAGAGAGCTGATGAATTAAATGCGGAAAGGAAAAGAAATCTGCATGTTACACATGGAGCTAACCAACAAGGACCCAAGCAAGCTTGGGTACCTAAAAATTTCAAATGAGAAGTTTGGGTGTAGGGTGCCTTGGAGCTGTACAAAGGAACTACTGGAAATAAAAGCTCAAGGCACAAGTTTGCAAATAAACTTTTCGATCTGTGTTCTTTTGAATGTTAGGATTGCTGTGTAGATATTGCATTTAGAATTCCCTTCTTGTGTTCAATAAATCCCGCATGTCTGAAAACTTCCTTATTCCATCTCAACATCCCCTTCCATCTCAACATCCCCCATGGTTACAAATTTGAAAATTTTGTCATTAAAAATGACTGATTCTCTAGTATATCAAAGGTGTATGTCAGAGTGATGAGCTAAGCTTGTCAGGAAGACAGCACCTTGTGAGGTGATCCCTGGATCTAAGCTCTCCACCTAGTACCAAAATTCAGAATTTGATGTGCTTAAATCTAATGCTGATGGAATTGATATAAGGATGAGTTGGTGTTTGCTTCTTGCTACCAATTAGCAGTCATATGAATTTCTTGATCACTGCTTTTGATGATGTCTGCCATGGCTCAACATATATTTCAAATCATCACTCATGTGGATAGATAACATGCCCATTGACTATCTTAACTTCCATAAGCATTTGACAGAGGGGGAGTCTAAGAGTTTGCACCTTACATTAGAATGCATTGCATATGGTTGAATCTGCATGTGTTGTGGTCATTAAGCATCATTGTGTGTCTCATGCACTACAATGCATATCAATTGGTATCATTACCACTGCATCATGTGTTCACATAAGTCATAGGTTGCATACTCCGTTGTCAACCCATGCACAAGCTTAGGGGGAGTCAACATGAAAAATTCAATCTGCATCACTGTACATCCTTGTTGACACATGCATAGACTACATCTTCTTAGGGGGAGCCTGCTCAGCTTGAAAAATCTATTAAAACCCTTCTTGCTGGTCATCAGGTCGACCTTAGACCTACTCAGGGCGTCGACACCATCAAGTTCCAGTGTCGACACTCCCTTACATCCGATGGTCATATTTCACCCATTCCAATCTGAGCTCTTTGCATAACCTCAGGGGGAGTGTTCACTGTCAATTCTCTACCTTTCTACCTATCAGCACTCTCTGCTTAAACAAGGCCAATGCACCATAATGTTGATAATTCTATGTGATTCACCTTGAATCCGAATTGCCTTGAACTTCTTGGAGGATCTTCTAACTGTAGTTGAGTTTGTTTATCAGAGTATATCATCAAGAAGAATCTTCCTTTATGGAGTTTTGTGACTGCCCTGAACATGAAAGCTTTTTGTTTAAACTTAATGATTGCTTGAGCTTTATTGTTTAATGGTCTTAAAAATATTTACGTTCAGGCTTAATAGACTTAAACTAGCTTTTCATGTTTTGACATGTTATGCTTTCTTGAATCTAAAAGTTTATTTTAAGTACAAAGGCATCTTTGATTGAGAAACTTCAGACTAGTATTGTTTTTAAACATTTGTTAAATTTGAAGATTTCAAAAAGAGGCTACAATGAAAGCAATGAGCTTCAATCATACTGAGTAACTAGGGATATTGGCGTCTGATAAACGTATATCCTTACGTAAAAAGGTGTGTGCTGAATTCAGTGCTCTAAGGCAAAGCAATGGCATTGGATTCACTAAGAAATCGAGTCCCTTCACCAAAGAAGTGGAGAGGACAACGTCATGAAGTGCCATGCTACCTCTGTACTAGTTAAGGCAAGATGGTGAGCTACACTGAGTAACTGGGGGTGCTGATGTCTAATCAACGTGTACTCTCATGTCAAAAGGTGCATGCTACACTTGACTGCTCGTAAAAATGATAACAGTCAATATTCAACAATACTTTCAAATGAAAAAACTTTATGTGTAGCATTCATGAATAAAATTAGAGATATCTAAGTGTTTAACCTCAATACTTATTGTAGTTACTCTCAAAGGAGGTATTGGAATTAAATGAGTAAGTTGAGAGGAGGTTAACCTATTTTAGTATGAAATTCTGATTCACTTCTATTAATATTGAATGCAGATATTTTCAAGCGATTTTATTGAGAAGCTTAGAATTCATTAGTGTTAAACCAATCTTATTATAAGGGTTGCTTCATTAGAGTTCTATAACTGAAGATTCTGAAAAATCTATAACTCTGCATTTGTGAACTTGGCTTCAGATTAAATAACCTTCATTATTTCAACTATTGATTGTTGAACCTCATCTTCCAAGTGTCGACTCCTACAGTCGACTCCATGTGTTCAGACCCCTGTCTGGCTACTCTAGCATCTACCCTTAAGACAAACCGTCTCTTGATGCTCATTGACATCTGCCTTGTCTGGACCAATCTGCATAATTCATTCAGGTTGTCATGAAAGGATCACCATTTTTGACAATTGGTATCTTGCATCTGTCCTGCCATCGTTTCTATCATGTCATCGTTTGGTATCATGTTTTCAATGCAGTTGGCTTCCGATTTTATGCACTTGGGTTGCTGGCATTTCTCATCTCCATGCATTGCATAGAAAACCTTGAAAATCTGAAAAATAGAAAAACCAGTAAAAAGCTAAAAAAATCTGAAGATCCTAAAAATCTGAAAACCAGAAAATCATTAAAAACTTAAAAAAAATTGAAAACCAAATTGGTTTTATGGCTGCTATATCTCTCTCGTACTGCATCATGTTGCCATGGTTAAATGTCTTGCATACAATTGTCTCTCATGACTCAGTTCAGGTTGTCTTGCTATGTCATCATGACATTTAATGTCCATTTGTATGATCTATTTTTGCCAAGCCAAGGGACACAACCTTGTACCATAATTGGTCATTAACAATTTGTATCTATCCTAACAATTGGCATTCCAGTATCGATTGTCTTCACTTTGTCAACTTTAATAAGTGTACAACCATTGGCATGTATTTTCATATCATTTTCTGGAATACAGGATAAGAATAGCTGCTTGAAATGACTGGTATTTTCACTCCTTTCATTCCTCATTGTGCTATATATTTCCTTCACCTCTTTTCTTTTGATGATGTCAAAGGAGGAGAGAATTAGGTGAGTCATTATTTATGGAGTGAATTATAAGATGTCAAAGGAGGAGTGAATTGTCAAAGGGGGAGAGAATTTTTTTTATATAATCATTGTATTTCGTCTTGACATGAACTCATAATGACTCATAGTTGTCATCATCAAAAAGGGGGAGAATGTTGTGGAGAATATTGGGCATGTGTGGAACATACTTGATTCTATTATTTTGATGATGTTTACCTATGAGTCATTGATAAGTCTTACCTGCATTTAATGATGTCAACGCTATGCATTTCAAGTCAGCACAGGCAATGAGAATGGCCTCATGAAAAGGAACAAGCCAAACAAGGTTGAATTCAAGATAAAAATCCAAAGGAGCAAGTCAACCAAAGTTGATAGTCACTCAAGGTGCAAGTGCACAAAAATCGAGATAATTGGCTGCACAGAAATCAAGGCAGGTGATGATAAGATAACATACTGATTGGATGCTAAGAAACCAAGAAAGGGTATCAAGTAAGGCACAGAAAACAAGGCAACTAGTTGCTAAGAAATCAAGGCAAGGATGAAAAAGAAAGAAAAATCAACTGCTTGAATCAGGTTGACCTCAGGTTCTCAAGAGTCGACCTCAGGCCCTCGGAAAGCCTAAGCAGTGCAAGGCTGCATCGACCTCACAGATCAACTTGGCAGTTTTTATAACGGTGGTGTCGACTTGCCTACTCTGAAGATTTGACCTCACCGCTCAAGCAGTCGACAATCCATGGAAGTCCCAAAGGGGCAGTGTCGACCTGTTGATTTAGGAGGTCGACCTATGTGCGTCACAGAAAGCGTTATAATCGCCATTTTGCTTGGGAGTGTCGACCTGTCTCACTCAGGAGGTCGACACCATGGGATTCCAGAAAGGGCTGAAGCCATACCGTCTGAAGAAGGGTCGACCTATCTCTCTCAGCAGGTCGACACTATGGCTTCCCAGAAGCAGTAATAAAAGATAGTCTTCAACAGCAGTGTCGACCTCACACCAAGGACAGGTCCACACCACTGTTCTCAAAGATGACTTTCAAGCCAATTTTTTGTCAAGTCAATGGAAGATCCAGAGAGAGAAAATAGGTACCTCAAATCACAAAAATCACAGATTTCGAGGTCTGTATGGAGTACCCAAGTTTGACTTTTGTCCCTGTCATCATATCACATCTAATCTATCTTTTTGGAGATGCTATGTAAGAAACTATAGTTGGAAAAGGTCACTTCTCACAGTCTGCCACTACCTTGCTGTCAACCAATGGGATGCTTGTCCAGGCAGAGTACACAGGACAGGGAATAGACCAAAGCCAATGAGAGAGCAGACCACAAGATCTCTTCCATGTGGGTCATTAAATGTCCAGATATGAAGCAGAAGAAAAGCCCTTTTCAGATATCTTTTTGTCCCAACTAGACAAATCGATGGACAGAATTTTTGGAGGGAAAATTTCCTCTCCTAGGTAGGAAACAGGTGGCACGCATCTCCATGTAAGAAATAGGGAGATGTGCTTGTGCCTCAAGGTAGAGAAGGTGAGACCGGCGCTGAACAAGTGGAGGAGTTGCTGCTGTCGTCGCTGTGCCCTGGGAGAAAAAGGAAAAGCTCTTCTTATCTTTCATCTCACACTATCTTCGATGGAGCCAGTCAACACTCAATAGTCAAAGGAAATATTTTTTAATTGAGCTAGACTGATGGAAGACTTCTTGGAGGGAAAATTTTCACCGGCTCTTCTATATATATGAAGCTTCTACAAGAGAAGAGGTGGCTGCCGCTGTTGTGTTTGTTGCCTCAAAAGAGAGTCACCCCATTGAGCATCAAAGAAACATCTGTGAGAGCAGCCCAACACCTGTAGACCTTAGTCCAGTGTTGTAAAAGAAAAGAAGAAAGAAGAGAAGCCAAGAGAGGAGTGCAGCCCTCCTCACGTCCAGATCGTGCCTAAGAAGAGGTCAGATCGGACTTGTGTCATGATCTTCCAAAGAGCTTCAAGAGTGAACTTTAAAGCCACCGTTTGGCTATCTCAGTCTCATCATACATCTCCGTGCTTCATTCTTCATATCTGTAAAACTTTTTTTTTACTGCACTTGCAGTGTTTTTCCTTCTATTTTTGTTTCGGTGCCCTTGTTCTTCTGATCCCCTGTTTTGGGGATCGGGCTCCTTCTGTGTGATCAGAAAGGAGAGGATTTGATCCTCTGTGCCTGTGAGCAGCGGGATGCTGTCTCACGTGTCCTTCTGTGTTTACATAAGAAGGGAGGTTTGGGCTCCTCCGGTCACTACCGCTGGTAGTGGGTCTGATCTTGTGGATACAAGATCAAGGTGAGGGATTTGTCTCCCTCGTGTCAAGCTGTGAGTCAGCATGTGTTGTGGAGTTTCTCCATGGTTCTCGTGTTTGCAAGGGCAAGCCTCACCGCGTTTGGTGAGGGGTAGACGTAGGTTGCAGATTTGCAACCGAACTATCTTAAAAACTCCTGTGTTGTGGGTTGTGCACCTTGTGTGATTGCTCCATCTTCTCTATCCCCATTCACAGGTTGGTGTGTGTATTTCAACGTATGTAATCTTGGTTATCTCCATCGCACACTTAAGCTTTGTGGACTGCGCTATCTTGTATACACACCGTTTATTCGTTGCACTGTACTTGCATCCCCTTGGCTACCTGATGCACCTTTGCACACAGGCACTAGGGAGCATACTCCGGCAAACAAGGATCGCCTTGCTTACACACACACGCACTCTGGTTGATCACCATAGCACACACACACAAAGCAAGTTATCTCATATTTTGTGTTGTGCTTTTGATCCTAGCTATCAACAGGTTGAAATCCCACTTAGATCTTGACTGCCTGTGAAGAGGTGTCGACCTCACCACATAGGGGCATCGACCTCAGTCTTCCATATAACTGGGTTCTGATGAATGTGTGTCGACCTGCTTACTTGGGAGAGTCGACCTGTCCAGTGTGTGCTTTGTGCCTTGCCGTTTCCAATTGAGCCATTCCTATTTAATTCCGTTGTGCATTGTGTCTAAGTGTTTTATTTGTGTTGTAGGAGTGGTTTATGCTCTTTGTTTCCAAGTGATTTTAAATTGGGCAAAGTTTGTCATAGGATCTATTCAACCCCCCTTCTAGATCCTATTGCACCTCGTGGGACCTAACTTTTGGTACCAGTGCTACCCTACATTTGGTACCAGAGCACACAACAAGGGGGACGATCAACCAAGGAGATAGAGAGCACAGAAGAAGTTGGTTCCACGCAGGACGCACAGGAACAAGGGCTCCCTTCCGACGATCAATTCAAAGTTTAGGTGCAACCCAAGAGGTAGGTTGTCACATCTTCGGCTTAAACTTGATGTTAGGGATAAAAGCCCTCTCTTCCTTATCGTTTTCATGCTTCATGCACGTTGTATTGACTTTCTAGTTCATGATGTCCCCGCAACATTAATGGAAAAGATAATCACTTTGGTTGTTTACATGCCTTTTCATGTGTTATTACGTGCTAGCATGATTCCCCTTTCAGTTTCCTACCAGTTGCATGTTTATTTGCCATAGAAAAAGGGGCATGCAAGGCCGGTTTGCTTCTCTCTCACTGCAGAATGATAGTGGTCTCCGACCAACCGCGGCCTCCAGATAGCGGCTGTGGTGGAACCGCGATTTGTCTACTGTTCACCCAAAACAGTAACCAGATCAAGCTTCATGATTTCCTGTTATGAATAGTATTTACATTATATTTTGTGATGTTTATGTTTTATGTCATGGCATGTTTTAAAAGGTTTATGTTTTATGCCCCCTCATGCTTTAAAAAGATTATTTTCATCATATGCTAATTTCATAATAAACCTTATAGTTTTGTACTAAAGGGACTTTCATTTGGAACTTCTTACACATCGGTCCATGTTTTGACACATTCACTCTCGCTTTCTTTCCTTCATAGTTACTTGCACATAGCCCGTACTCCGGTACGATCGCTATTAGTCACTTGCACTTGTTAAGAACACTTTCTTGAACTTGAATGTCTCTCCGTCAGATATTCCTTCTATCGGATTAGGAATTCTTATTTCAAGGCCTCTGTAAGTCTCCGCGAGCCTAGGATTCCCACTGGGACGCCGAGCCGATTGTAACCTAAAAACCCAAAAGCTAGATAAGCACTTCGTGATTTTATGGTCTATCTTGATCGCGGCCGGTCGAGAAACCGCATTCTATATATCACGGCTAGCCAACGACCGAGTCCATCCAGTGTGTTGGCTATTTTTCAGTCGACCGAGTCCCACTTCAATCGACTACTTTTTCCTTGCTCGACAGACTTCTTGTCCAGAACGCGGACCTCCACCTAACCGCATTCTCAAGATGGCAGTCTCCTTACAACCGTGTTCTATCAAAACTTGTCCAACCCGAAGGTCTGACCAAAAGGTTGATTGTGTTCTGTTTGCAGTCTAAGACGATCTTCTGGCTGTCTAAAACCTGAAACAGTGCCTACCAAGTCATTAATAAACTATGAAATTAAGAAAGATGTCGTTATGCTGTCGAAAAACTTCCATAGCACAACATCCTTTTAATTCATTCTTGACCTCTTTTTCAAAGAATCCAGTACGTTCTTACCTTGCTTGCTATCGCCTCAAGGGCATTATTGAATTTAACATTCTTGGCCGAACTTATTGACATTCTCGTAGAAATAACTAGATTTTTAAGTTGAAGATGCAAGTGTGGGCACGGAAGGTGTCCCAAGGGCTCCAGTATAGCCCCCACGGCAGAGGGCCGAAAATATACTGAAAACCATGAGGTATAATGATTACTGGCGTCGCATTGCGCTGAGAGTACTTTCTTTATAAACTAGACGATTCCACGAGGCAATTCACGAAATTACACATGCTTGCTTGAAAAGTACATTCTCGTTATATGCTTGTTACATGACAGTACATTCTCGTGCATAGCCTTCTTAAGGTTATGAAATAGTATATTCTCGTGATTGATAGTACATTCTTGATTAAAAGGCCAATTTACATTCTTGCTAGATCATGCTCATACATTCTTGAAACATCATATCGCACTTTACAACTAATCTTGCTACCTATTACAATTGCTTTTTACCGCATGATTTGTCGCACTTTCTTTCATTATTACATCTTCTAGAGGTAAAATATTAAATATGTAAATCATGCCGACATGATGATACGAAGATACCTACTGGGTAAATGCGCTCACTTCCTACTTTCTCTAACATTTCAGGAAGCTATAGTGGATCGGAGTCGGATCGTTCCAGTGGTGGTTATGAGAGCGAGTGAAGATCAAAAAGAGCCCTAGATAGTTTTCAACTTTAGTCTATTATTTTATTCAGGATCGTTCACTGTAATAGGCGGTGAAGTTGATCATATCTATGTAACTTTCTACTTTCTCGAGTCTAGTGAGTCTTGTTGTCAAGTAAGTCAATGTTCAATTGTAAACTCTGGTTATTAGTCAATAAAGTTGAAAGTTTTTGATCGTACGATATTGCGTACATTATTTATGCTTTCGTATGAATGAATGTGACGCTATGATCATCTTGCTAGTTAGAAATTTACTTTGTCGACTGTTCATGTTCCCGACTTATTTTCGCTAAAATCTCGACACGTGACAATTTATATACTCATTAATATCATTATTTTCATAATAATAATAATAATAGCATCAGGCTTTCATCATCCGAAACGCAAGCTCACAGCAGGTTCATCCATCAATCATATCTTGTAGTCATAACAAATGTTACATCACTTTTCTTTTTACTAATCATGACAGGTAATATGCATACGAAGACTTGTAAACTATAAAGTCTTAATTCACGCAGAGCAACTTTCCAAAGGAAGAGCGGTCATCATGCTCAACCTTCTTTGCTAGAATTATAAAACTTTTCCTTGCTGTAGAATGCATCTGAAAACAAAAAATGCATCTGAAAACAAAGGTACAATAGAGTAAAAAGGTTCGGAGTAGAAAGTGTGGCATTTTGAACATTATTTGTGGTTCTATAACGGAAATGTTGCATTTTATGGAAGCTTCTTTTTCTATAACATATTGCGAGTATCAGTGAGGGAGAACTAATGGTTCAACATAATTCATTAGTATTTCAGCAACACAAACCAATGAAAAATTACGAATCACTAGATGACTCTTGATAGTCCAGCACAAACATATATTCATGAAGTCGAGCATTTTGTTTAATAACCTAAAGGCAAACTGCAAGGGTAAAATCAAACATTGTAATTGATGATTTTAGCAGTTCTTACAGACAATGGAGAACAAAAGTTTCACATTGACCTATGTACAGCAAGCCATGTGCTTGTGTGCTCACATATTACAGGTTCACCACAAAGTCAAAGCTTCTTTCTGACATTCCAGGGGACCAGCAACTGCACATAATTCTGAAATGATACGCGTTTCATATATAGATATCTTCACATGATTTATGCACCATTTGCCCAAAAGCAAGTGCATCAAAATGTTCTGACATCACAAATAATCAAACACCCAGACTCTATTCTGTTCCTAAGGTTTATCTTCTCCAATAGTAAGTTTTCTTCGGACATACTTAAACCATAATCATCATCACTGCAGCTTGGTCTTGCATTCAAATGTTCGTGACATTCTTGCAACTCTTTTCCAAATTTCCTGATGTAGTGCTTTAAGTCATGTGCCGCAACTGATGCCATGGATTTCCTTGAGAATGAGAATTGAGAAGTTCTGCTCTGGGTAGGACCAAGCTGCACACACAATATTTTACTGGTTAGTAGTTCATTGCATAAATAGTTGGTGTAGTTATCATTGTTGAAGCTGCTCATGGAAGCTAAATTATCCAGAGGAAATTGGTGTTTATCAACTGTATTCAGGTGTCTGAAAACAGTACCTAGCAGATTAAACCAAGCATGTGAAAACAGTCTAACCAGAGGACCCAACCAAGGAGTAAAAACAACACAAGGTGGACGGTTTTCTTTTTTTTTCCCTCTTTTCAGAGGTTACGAGGGTAAACAACAGTGTCCCCCCTCCAACTGGTGCCAATGTGACATCTTCTTGTGCTACCGCGAAGAACCATTGGTTGCAACAGTGTAGGTCACAAGACTACTCAGCAGGAAAGAAAAATTGCATAAGATGGGAAATAATCATAATGCAAGTATGGACGTTAACAGACTCCTCGTCACAGAGGGAAAATGAATAAGATGGGAATAGATAATGCTGAGTACAGAGGATCCAGAGTGACTGACGCAGATTCTTTCTAGTATACACAGTGATGAAAGGTAAAACAGTAAAAATTCTTACTCTGAATGGCCTAAGTTTTCAAGGCAAGAAAAGGATAAATCCTTTTATGGAACTATATTTACATTTTAAGAATACCATATTATCTTTTGTTCACACGTGCTCTTACAGATAACTTCATTCGCAGGCCCACCCCCTCCCACAGCTGCACAGGATTGAGTCAATTTCTCAATTATTAAGTATCAAATTTCACTACATCAATACCTCAATTTCTCAATGTGTTAGATTATGTTCAATCATGCTGGATTTTACATTCTATTAACTTTTCCTATTTTTCTGATTTTTTTACATTTTCTAATTTTTAAACCCATGTATATATGTACACACTAATATAGGGGGTCCAACTGTCGGGCGGTACCATATCAATACAGACAGGTACGTACCGGTACCAGTACCGGTACCGGCCCTGACCGGTACCGGTACTGTGAACCTTGCTCCAGTTTGCAGGAGTCCCATTCCAGGGACCTTTGGCCTAGCCGAGGCGGGGCTATCTAGGGGGTCTGAAGTGCAGGAGGTAGGAGAGGAGCCTCAGTCAGAGGGGGAGGAAGAAGGTCAGGAGGTACCGGAAGGGCCTGTTACTTTGCTTACCGCAGGGAAGGAGCTGCAGGACAACGACCACCAGAGGAGGAAGTGAGGGAGATGATGAGGGTGGTAGAAAAAATGGCAGAGGAATAGATAAGGGAGGTGGCTAAGAATGCAGGCATTTCTTTTGAAGTTGGGGCAAACGAAGAAGTGAAAGGAGCTTTCTCCAAAATCAAGAAGAGATGACGTGTCACAATTGTGCAGAGAGAGAGAAAGGGTTCAGCAAAGAGGTGGTGGGGAGGAGAGGGCTATCTCTTTGTCCTCACAAGGATAGTCTCCTGGAATGTGAGGAGGATAGGGGGGTGGAGAAGGAGATGACGGTGAAAGAGCTGATCAGGAGATGTAAGATTAGCATCCTTTATATCCAAGAGACCAAATGCGAAGGGGATGGGGAATCCCTCATGAGAGAGTTAGGGGGTGCTAGACTTTCTATGAGAGTTGTATCCCCGACGGAGGGCAAGTCCGGGAGAATTATTGTTGCCCAGTAAATGGCCGACCCAGAGGGGGGTGAATGGATCTTTAAATATAATTTGCAATTAAAACACCCGTTCAGATTTTATGTGAGTTGTAATAAGAATGCTGCAAAAAATTATTGTGAGCAGAACTTAAAAGTGTTGCAGTAATATTATGATCAGAGACAAAACTTTGATCGTTATAGACAGTGTTTTAGAATAATGCATGACAGAGTTATAGCGCTAGAATGGATGAAGAATTAAACCCAAGGTGCATTAAACAGGAAGACAGTCACACAATGACAATCACACAAGTGAACATCGAGATTTATACTGGTTCGGTACGGACCTCCAGTCAGTCCTACATCTAGTCCCCAGCAACAACTGGGATTTTCACTATTTTCCCCCGAAAATAGTACAGTTGTTGTTTTTGATAAGGTGTTCAACTCACCACGGGCGCTGCCTCACAAGAGCCCCAGCTTACTTTTAGGTTCAGCCAAGTCTAGCCATTTTTGATCAGGTGTTTGGCCACACCACAGGCACTCTCTCACTAGAGCCCCAACTGACTTTCAGGTTCAGCCAGACCTAAAGGATATCAACCTCCTGCCGGTACTCTTGCCCGCAGGCAAGGACCTCTCTTCTCAAAGAGAAGATCACCTCTCTCTAATAGAGGTTACACAGATAATGCCACTTAATAGGCAGATTGTATACGCTAAATATAGAAATGTTCAAGATGAAAAATCAAAGTGAAATACAACAATCTTGAACGAAAAGAAAAGCCTTCAAAGAAAATTTAGAGAATTACAGAAGGCTTGAGAGAAATCAGAAGAGAATGCAGTAGATGAATGGTGCGTCTGATCCTTTTTCTCTTGAGCACGTTGTAGGTGTAGTTGAGAAAGAAATTTGCTTGCTTTTCACTCAACGCTTGCCATGTATGCTTTGTGCTGGAGATTGGGGTTTCTCACTGGATTCACTCGTGGATTGTGTGCTTTATTGCTCAGTCGTTCTGCACAGGTTCGCCCCCTCTATTCTACGTTGTTCTGTTTAGTAACTCCACATATATACATAGCTCTTCTTGAGTTGATTCTGTTAGACTCTTCCTGGAGAATGTTAGACTTGCTGTCCGTTAGATTTATCCAAGAGATCTTTAGAGAGAAGGTGAGAGCTTCATTTTCTTCCTGAGTCTGTTTCCGTTACAGAGCTTCGTGTAGCTGCATTGCAGAGATCTACATTCTTTCTAAGTGACGGGATAGACAAAAGATCTCTCTATTTGATTTCAAATATTTTTCTGAGAAGATCTTCTTTTCGGCGAATCCTCAGTAGCAACGTCCTTTTCATAGATTTTCCTTTTTCCTAGGACTGTTAGATAGCAGAAAGGTACTTGTTTATTCTATAAGATGATAAAAGTCAAGTGATGCTGTATTAAAATACTCCTTTCTACTCTGCTACTACTAAAACGTGTCCCTAAGTGTTCTACTTTTGTTAGTCAGCCTGAAACATAATAAAGAGCTTGACATTTCCAGGTTGTTAGTCAAGTGGACATCAATTGCAGAAAATAGAGTACATATTTCAAGTTCTGTAGCGGTATTTAATTCATTTGAATTTTGAATTTCACTAAGATAGCCGTTTAAGTTTTTTGTCCTTGTATAACATAGTCGATCATATGGAATTTTCATTTATCACATCGACTAAGTTGATACTGCAGCTATTTAATATTCAACATTTTCAGCTTTAAAGATAGCATTTAGTTTTAACTGATGAACCTTGTGTGAGATTTTTTTGTCTGAGTAGAGCTTTATAAAATAGACAATTGAATCATTGTCTTAGTCGTTTCATATAGGAATTTCATTTACAGCAACGACTAATTTTTCATCACAGATAAAATGGCAACTATCTAAAGAATCAGACAGATAGCTGATGAAACTGATTTTCTTAAATACTTTATACCGCAGCTATCAGAAATAGTATAAGAGATGCAAGCAGTAAGGTAGCTGATAAACAGTGCGCCTATGAAAAATTATATCGACTAAGTTGATTTTCAGGATAGCCGCTATCAAAAGAAATAAGAATGACTAAATAGATAGCTTAATATACAGTGTAGTTATGTTAATTTAGATAGGCGTTATAAATGAGATAGGGGAAGTCTATTTGTTAAGATAGGCGAAGTTTCAATTATAATAGTTGAAATTCCAACGCCTATGTGGAATTCATTGTGATAGTCGAAGTAAGAAGGATAGGCAATATGCAAGCGACTATTTGAGCAGCGCCTAAGTTATTGAGACTTCAGAAGAAAGGCGATGGTGGCAGCGCCTATGTGAACAGGATAGACAGAGTGGTTATGATAGGCGAAGTGTCTTAACGCCTAAGTGAAGAAGTGCGCCTATCTGAGTTAAGTACGCCTATGTGAGTGAGATGGGCGATGGTCTTGCGCCTAAGTGAGTTTTAAGTGCACCTATATTAATTCCTAGACCTATGTGAATTGTGCGCCTATGTGAGCTTTTAAGTGCGCCTAAGTTCCTTTTCGACGTCTATGTGATCTGATAGCTTCTTGGCTTGCGCCTATTTATACTTACACAGATTTTCCTCAATTTTTATGCTACTTGTTTCAGTTTTGTTTTCATTAGGCATTTATGATTTTGTTGTCATCACCCATGGATAGAATATAAGCAAATTCCTCCTAGTGGTCTGATGGTGGAGTGGCTATTCCCGTTACCTCTGGTAAAGGGTGCACTCTCCCATCTATCCCTAGGCAGGGTTTTCTGGAAAAAAAAGAATATAAGCAAACAGAGTTTTGTTCCACAATAATTTTGTTATCAAAAAAATTAATAAAGATAATATTTAGATTTAGTCCAAATATACTCAACAATCTCCCCCTTTTTGGTGATGACAAAACTCTTGTAGGTGATAACAAAAACTCTTAATCTAAAATTGTGCTCCCCTGATGTTTGTCCTCACTTATGTCTTCCTTTCTTTCATTTTTCTCCCCCTTTTTGTCAATCATCAAATAGCTAAAGATTAAACGTTAGAGAGCAAAAGGGATATACATGTTGATCGGAGAATTTATAATGTCGCTGAGAAATGTTTCAGAAAAAGAGTTACAGAAGAGATAAACAAAATTGAAGTTTTTAAAGGTCTCTTCTGCATGTGTATGGACGGAAAGAAGAGGGGATATCAGAGAGATTTGTTGGTGCTAGTGGAGGATAAGCACCTGCTGCAGTGAGCTCAACTTCATAAACTTCTTCTCGATCCAAGAAGATTTCAAACGTGATAGGATCTAGCCCAAGTTTTCCTCTTTCTTGGCACATTTGAAGATAAATTTCATATAATATGGGTGCTCTAGCAGTAGTATCCTCAAATGATTTATGGGCATATTGGAGAGACCATTCAGGAAAGGGAAGTACTTCTTGTTCATGAGCTAGCTTTTCCTCTAGTTCTTCTCTATATATCCGCACTTGATTGGCGATGTTCACCCATTTATGAAGGGGATACTTGAACGAATCTCTCTTAACTTTTATAATTGCCTCTAAAGTGACGTGTCCTTGACAAATTTCTTAAGCAATGCATTGATCTCCAATGTGCTTTTACCTTGAAGTTTGAGAGACGTGTTTAACCGTATCATGCGGACAAATAGACCTCTATATTCTTTGTTCTTGAGAAAGTTGGTCTGAAACAAAGGGTACTTTTGTTCTTCTCCGAGAAAAGTTGGAACAAATTGCAGTCGGGGTTGAGGATCAATTTCAGGAAAAATGGAGGTTGAATGCCAAGGATGAAGGGTAATAGTCCTGGATGATTGGACATTTTTGGCCTCGACTCTTCTTTTAAAGTGCTCAACAGCATGCTTTCCTGCAAGATAATCCTACAAATCCAATGTCTTCCAGTTCTTCCTTGACTTCTGGGATCTCGGCTGTGAAGTGTGACATGGGAGGAGGTTCCTGAGGTGGTGTAGAAGAGGATCCTTCTAACAGTCTGGTTTTTCTATAGATAGAAGAGACTCTACGCTTCCTCCGATACATTATAGGAGGAGAGGATCCTATCGCAAAAACAGAATGAACAAGAGTATATAGGATTATAGCTGTACAGGGTAAAGGAACAGAAAGTGTTGAGACATGTGCTGTAACAGGAGGAGAAGAGTGAATATGAGGAGAGGGCACTGGAGAAGAAGGAGAGAATGTAGGTGATCGAATAGATGGTGATGAACCTGCTGGTGCAGTTGCTAAAGGTGGTTGCTTGGAAAGCTGAGCTGCTAACCCTTGTAGTTGAACCAACATGACAATGAGGAGGTTCTGATTTGTCTGGAACATATTTTTAACCTCTTGAATTTCTTCTTTCTGACTTTCAATGCCCTCTTTGAAATGTAGTTTCATCTTAATCATTCTTGTCTCATAAGAAATCTGACCAGCTTTAAGTTGGTTCAGAGTAGACTGTTGAGCACCAGAGACAGATAGGAACTGATTCTTTATTGTCACAATGTTCTCATGGTGAGTCCGAAGATTTTCACAGATTTCACTTTGAGCCTCATTTATCTTTTCTTCAATCTGCCCATGAGAATGGAGGACTTTCTTCTCCACATCTTGCACGACATCTTTGATATATTCGTAGAAATGCCCAATGTTAAATTTTACATTCACCAACTCATCGTATAGTTTTTGTAGACTTTGATTGATTTCTGTTGGAATTTGGGCCTTGGAGGTAAAAACTTCTGTATATGCTTTCCTGACTGACTCCTTTTAAGGAGCCTGCGTAGAGTGATGCTCGATTTCTATTTCTGACCAGGGGGCTACAGGTTATTCAAATGATCCAATGCATTGCTCCCCCTCTCTTTGTGTCGTCTCGTCAATTTGGGATTCACCTTCAGTCTGCGGTCCCTTGGGGTGCTCCCCCTCAATTGGTGCAACTTCTTCGATTGGGGGCTCCCCCTCAATTCTTGGTTGCCTAATCATTTGTTTTTCAGCTAGTTGATGAATGATGGAGTCGACTTGTGCACTGGCTGCGGCAGATTCTTCTTGAGTGGGAGCAAGCTCTTCCAACTCCCTTGGTTGTATTTCAGGCGGGGAAGGTTGCCCTGCTGATTCTGGTTCGTGTATAGGCTCAACCTCTGTGGTTTCCACTCCTTTAGTCCTAACCCATACTCTTCCTTGCTAAGTAAACCCGCATTTCTTAAGATTACTGACATTAATGCTGATATCGGGACTAGCCTTCTCATTACTGAGATCAATATTAAAATGCTTGAGGATAACGATTACTAAGGATCCATAAGAAAGCCAGTGAAACTACTTTCTACTACCAGCTTTAGCAATTTTGCGAGCTTGTTTAGCCCCATCAGCCATATTGTCCAAAATAATATAAGCTAAATTTATTTCTCTCTTTTCAAGGAGGAAGAATAGCAAATTTGAATCATCAGTGGAACATATCGAGTGGCTTCCTCCTCGAGGGACCAAGATGTATGTGATGATCAGATGCAACAGTCCTGCCTTTGCACTAAATTGGGTAACGTCTAGATTTCCTCTTCCAAACATTCTGAAGTGAGGCCCAACTATCCTTTGACCTTTAACTTGAATATCTTCTTTGCTATGCAGGTCAATTCCGATGGCAGAGCATTCCACAATTTCTGCTATCAATGAAGCAGTAACTTCAACACGGGTATTCTTAACGGATGTGACTAGTTTTCCGTTCTCCATTTTCATGTTGTAATAGAAAACCCTCCGCCGTCTACCAGGGTTTCTTCTTGTAACAAATAGAACTTGAGAAGCTTCATGTCAGTGAAGTCTTCGATCAGATTCAGACCCGTTTCGGCTAAGCCCTCAAAGTCCATGCATCTTCCAACAAATATGGTCGAGTTTTTACCAAAAAACAATGTTCTATCGGCGTCGGAGGCAAAGAACTGAGCATCGGTTGTTGTGGCGGCCATGGAGTTTAGGGTTTTAAAAAAGGAACAATGGAACCGGCAATTGAGGAACCCTATTCTTGGGAGAATACTAAGGAAGGGATTGAAGGTATTAGGAACGTAGAAAGAACCTACCTTTTTGGAAGATTTGAGCTTCGCTCGAATGATCGATTGCTTGGAGGAGATGAAGATTTTTTCTGAGGAACAAGGCAGCAGAGCGGGAGAACTTTTGTTCGAGGTAAGATAGGGGAAGATAGATAGATAGGCGTTACCCTAAGTATTTGCTTTTATCGACCCCCGAAATTAGTACACTGACGGCTTGTCAGTGTGAAAAAAAAAATAGAGGAAAGGCGTTTGAATCAAATTTTATTTCCCGCTATTTTTTATTTAACAATTTCCTAATAGATGGAGTGGGATAGACGCAAAGAATGTTGAAAGATAGGCGCTATTGTGATAACTGGAGTTAGTGCTTAACTGGATAGGCACTTGTAGCTAACTAAGCTTTTTAAAGATAGGCCCTTTGACAACTCAATTAATCAACTATCATAATGGAGTGTTTAGCCATTTCATCAATGGGTAGACATAAGCAATGTGATAATCAGTGTTTTTATGCTTAGTCTATTTTACTAGGAGCTTCTTATATGTATTTGCATAGCTCACCTACTTGACTTAATAAAATATTCTTAATTCTTCTGAGTGAACATAATCTGAACAATCTTTTAACTGTATTTTCAGATTTCTCAACCTCATTTTCATAATCATGCTTTTCTTTTTAACCATGCTGTATAAAATCAACGAAAAGTAATTAATGTCATGCATTCAATTTCATAATTACACGTGTCAACAAAATTGGGCTAAATATCATCATTTTAGATAAATGTTCCAATTAAAAAGAAATGATGTACCTCTTGTGCTTGAGCCTCTTATACAAAGCTTTTTCTTTATATTGGGCAGTCTTTAATTGATCCTTTTCCTTTGACCTGCCCTTTTCATTGACTTCTCACATCCTTTTGAACAGGGCCTGGTTCCCTGTCATATGTCTTGAGCACTGGCTATCCAGACACCATCTAAGGTTCCTGGTGCTCGAGTTGTCTTGTAAAGAATTTAAAAATATTAGGAACCCAAACGGGCTTAATCCGTTTAGGTTTTTTCATGAAGTCCTCGTATAGATTCAAGGAAACATTTTTTCTTCTATAGTTGCGATTAAAGACTGACCTGGGAGATTTATCATTTATTGTAGCGTACATACCTTCCCTTGGTTCATACTAAGAATAGGTCCTTCATCCCTGTGATTGCTTCGGTACAAACTTAACAAATGCAGGGAATGGCCTACTATGCTTGATGGTATGTAATGCATGTTCAGATTTATCGCATAGAAAGCATATAATGTTTTTAAACATTTGCTTTAAACATTTACCAGGCTCATGCATGCTTCTAATTTTGTGATTAAAATCATTTATTGCATCAGAGTTAGAGTTAGAACTCACCTCAGAATCTTCAAGACTTACCGTAAACTTTATGTGCTGATTTTCTTCTTCTGAGGGGCTAGCTTCTTCTGATGCATGTGTCAATGAATTTTCAGAATTAGAATCTGAGATAGGATCAGAGATGTGTACCTAATCAGATTCTTTTCCATCGTTAGCGATCTGGGCCACGTTGACCTCCTCTTCTAATTTAGTCATTATAGAGCTAGAGGTAGAGTCTTCATAAGTATTCCTCAGCTTGCTCCAAATTTCTTGAGCTGTTTTACAAGTTGAGACTCTATTATACTCCGTTTTGGACAGCCCACTATATAGAGTGTTTGGCCCTGACATTTAAAGTCATATAACCTTTGTTAGTAGCTGTCCAATCTTCTCTGGGCCTGGTGACAGAAAAATCACCCTCTTCAACTATCGTCCACAAGTCATAGTCCTGACCCTGAAGAACTCCATATAGGTCTTCCAATAGGAATAGTCAGAACCATCGAATAGTGGAGGACAGTTGATAGACTGGCCTTCTGCCATTCTAACCATTTGTGACCTTTTGCTCTCAGATCGTTAAGATCTTTGAGAGCCTAGACTCTGATACCACTTGTTGCCTAGTAAATGGCTGACCCAGAGGGGGGGTGAATAGATCTTTAAAAATAATTTGCAATTAAAACACCCGTTCAGATTTTATGTGAGTTGTAATAAGAATGCTGCAAAAAATTATTGTGAGCAGAACTTAAAAGTGTTGCAGTAATATTATGATCAGAGACAACTTTGATCGTTATAGACAGTGTTTTAGAATAATGCATGACAGAGTTATAGCGCTAGAATGGATGCAGAATTAAACCCAAGGTGCATTAAACAGGAAGACAGTCACACAATGACAATCACACAAGTGAACATCGAGATTTATACTGGTTCGGTACTGACCTCCAGTCAGTCCTACATCTAGTCCCCAGCAACAACTGAGATTTTCACTATTTTCCCCCGAAAATAGTACAATTGTTGTTTTTGATAAGGTGTTCAACTCACCACGGGCGCTGCCTCACAAGAGCCCCAGCTTACTTTTAGGTTCAGCCAAGTCTAGCCATTTTTGATCAGGTGTTTGACCACACCACAGGCACTCTCTCACTAGAGCCCCAACTGACTTTCAGGTTCAGCCAGACCTACAGGGTATCAACCTCCTGCCGGTACTCTTGCCCGCAGGCAAGGACCTCTCTTCTCAAAGAGAAGATCACCTCTCTCTAATAGAGGTTACACAGATAATGCCACTTAATAGGCAGATTGTATACGCTAAATACAGAAATGTTCAAGATGAAAAATCAGAGTGAAATACAACAATCTTGAACGAAAAGAAAAGTCTTCAAAGAAAATTTAGAGAATTACAGAAGGCTTGAGAGAAATCAGAAGAGAATGCAGTAGATGAATGGTGCGTCTGATCCTTTTTCTCTTGAGCACGTTGTAGGTGTAGTTGAGAAAGAAATTTGCTTGCTTTTCACTCAACACTTGCCATGCATGCTTTGTGCTGGAGATTGGGCTTTCTCACTGGATTCACTCGTGGATTGTGTGCTTTATTGCTCAGTCGTTCTGCACAGGTTCGCCCCCTCTATTCTACGTTGTTCTGTTTAGTAACTCCACATATATACGTAGCTCTTCTTGAGTTGATTCCGTTACTCTTCCTGGAGAACGTTAGACTCAACTCGATGTCTGTTAGACTCATCCAGGAGATCTTTAGAGAGAAAGTGAGCTTCATTTTCTTCCTGAGCCTGTTTCCGTTACAGAGTTTCGTGTAGCTGCATTGCAGAGATCTGCATTCTTTCTAAGTGACAGGACAGATAGAAGATCTCTCTTTTTTATTTCAAATATTTTTTTGAGGAGAAAATCTTCCTTTTCGGCGAATCCTCAGTAGCAACGTCCTTTTCGTAGGTTTTCCTTTTTTCTAAGATTGTCAGATAGCAGAATGGTACTTGTTTATTCTATAAGATGATAAAAGTCAAGTGATGTTGTATTAAAATACTCCCTTCTACTCTACTACTGAAACGTGTCCTTGAATGTTCTGCTTTTGTTAGTCAGCCTGAAACATAATAAAGAACTTGACCTTTCCAGGCCGTCAGTCAAGTGGACATCAAACGCAGAAAACAGAGTATCGTATTTCAAGTTCTGCAGCGGTATTTAATTCATTTGAATTTTGAATTTCACTAAGATTGCCGTTCAAGCTTTTTGTCCTTATATAACATAGTCGATCATATGGAATTTTCATTTATCACATCGACTAAGTTGATACTGCAGCTATTTAATAGTCAACATTTTCAACTTTAAAGATAGCATTTAGTTTTAGCTGATGAACCTTGTGTGAGATTTTTCTGTCTGAGTAGAGCTTTACAAAATAGACAATTGAATCATTGTCTTAGTCGTTTCATATAGGAATTTCATTTACAGTAACGACTAATTTTTCATAGCAGATTAAACGGCAGCTATCTAAAAAATAAGACAGATAGTTGATGAAATTGATTTTCTTAAATATTTTATACTGCAGTTATCAGAAATAGTATAAGAGATGCAAGCAGTAAGATAGCTGATAAACAGTGCGCTTATGAAAAATTATATCGACTAAGTTGATTTTCAGGATAGCCGCTATCAAAAGAAATAAGAATGATTAAATAGATAGCTTAATATACAGTGTAGTTATGTTAATTTAAATAGGCGTTATAAATGTGATAGGGGAAGTCTATTTGTTAAGATAGGCGAAGTTTCAATTATAATAGTTGAAGTTCCAACGCCTATGTGGAATTCATTGTGCTAGTCGAAGTAAGAAGGATAGGCGATATGCAAGCGACTATTTGAGCAGCGCCTAAGTTATTGAGACTTAAGAAGATTGGCGATGGTGGTAGGGCCTATGTGAACAGGATAGGCGGAGTGGCTATGATAGGCGAAGTGTCTTAACGCCTAAGTGAAGAAGTGCGCCTATCTGAGTTAAGTACGCCTATGTGAGTGAGATGGGCGATGGTCTTGCGCCTAAGTGAGTTTTAAGTGCACCTATATTAATTCCTAGGCCTATGTGAATTGTGCGCCTATGTGAGCTTTTAAGTGCGCCTAAGTTCCTTTTCGACGTCTATGTGATTTGATAGCTTCTTGGCTTGCGCCTATTTATACTTACACAGATTTTCCTCAATTTTTATCCTGCTTCTTGTTTCAGTTTTGTTTTCATTAGGCATTTATGATTTTGTTGTCATCACCCATGGATAGAATATAAGCAAATAGATTTTTGTTCCACAATAATTTTTTTATCACCAAAACTAATAAAGATAATATTTGAATTTAGTCCAAATATACTGAACAATTATGATCCTATGGAATCCATATGAGGTTCAAGAAGTGGTGCTAGAAAAACATGTGAGCAGGTGGGCCATCTCCCTTCATTTCACTAATGTGAAGGGTGGCTTCTCGTGGGATTTCACCGTGGTGTACGGACCGCAAAACAAGGAAGAGAAGCGTCTTTTATAAGAGGACTTGGTCCAGCTTCACTTTCTTCTGGAAGGACTTGGTGTGTTGGTGGGGACTTCAATACGATGGTTGTCCCTTCGGAGAGGATGGGGGAGTGTCTACGCAGGTTACATGGAGGATTTCACTGCCTTCATTGAGGCGACGGCTTTGGTGGATATCGACATGACACATGGGCACTTCACTTGGTCCAACTTGAGAGTTGATGTCTCATGCTCCAAGTTGGATAGATTCTTGGTCTCTGTAGATTGGGAGGATCACTATCCTCATGTGCAAGTGCTACCTTTGGCTAGGACGGTGTCGGACCACAAGCCCATCCTTTTGAAGATCAATCGTCAGTAAGATTGGAGATTCAATTTCAGACTTGAAAAGTTTTGGTTTAGGGAGGCAGATTTCTTGAACACGGTCAGGCAGGCATGGAATGCACAGGTTGCTAGTAGATCTACTATGGTCACTCTAGTGTTGACGCTGAGGCACACTGCCCAGGTCTTAAAGACTTGGGGGTAGACAAAACCCTCCCAGGGAGGGTAGAAAAAGATAGAATCCTTCAACAAATTAAGAGCCTGGACTTTTTGTAGGAGGCAAGACTTAAGGATGTAGAGGACAGAAGCCTTAGGGATGTCTTGAGGAGCTAGTTTAATCAGATCCTCTCTAGAGAGGAAATCTATTAGAGGTAGAGATCATGGGACAGATGGATCAAAGAGGGGGACAAGAATATTGCTTATTTCCAACGCATTGCCTCAGAGAGGAGTTAACACCATCACTTGGATCAGGGTGGGTGAACTCTCTATTTCTTCAGAGGAGTAGATCAAGATACTAGCGAGAGACTACTACTCTAGGCTATTCGCAAAGGAAGACCAATTCAGGCCGAGGATTGCAGATGATCTCCTTCCCCGGCTATCTCTCGAGGAGAGGGAGATTGTTTCACAGGTTTTTCTAAGGAGGAGGTTCACCGAGCAATATTCTCCCTTGCAGGGGACAAAGCTACAGGGCCAGATGGCTTCCACTGGTCTTCTTCCAAAAGTGTTAGGGCATCATCAAGATAGAACTTTTGACAACAGTAAGGGAATTTCAGGAGGGAAGGGTTCACCTGGGGGGGGATCAATAGAACCCTCTTAGTCTTGATCCCGAAAAAATAAGGAGCTCAATATTTTCGAGATTTCAGACCCATTAGTCTACTGAATGGCACTTACAAAATCATCACCAAGCTGTTGGCAGGGAAATTAGATAGAGTTATGGACAAGGTGATAAGTCTCTTCCAGGGAGCATTCATCAGGGGAAGACACATTCAGGATAACTTCTTGGTGGCCCATGAATGTCTCTTTGCCATGAAATCTAAGAGGAAGAAAGGGGTGGTCCTGAAGCTCGACTTCGAGAAGACCTATGATAGGGTCAACTGGCTTTGCTTGTTTAGTGTGTTGTAGAAGATAGGTTTTGGGGAAAAATGGATAAACTAGGTTTGGGTGTGTATTTCCTCGGCTTCATTTGTTGTCCTGGTCAATGGGAAGCCGACTTCTTTCTTCCATAGTGGGGAGGAGACTCCGATAGAGAGACCTTGTCTCCTCTCCTCTTTGTGCTAGTGGCTCACGTGTTGAGTAGGGTGTGGCTGAGAGCAGAGGCTTCAGGTCTGATCAGGGGTTTCCAGATTGGGAGAGCAGGCCCATCTGTCACTCACTTGCAATACGCAGATAATACTATCTTGTTCCTGGCAGAGGATGAGCAGCAACTTTATGTGGCTAGACTTTTGCTGGAGTTGTTGGAGGAGATAAATGGTCTGAAAGTTAACTTCAACAAGAGCTTGCTAGTTAAGGTTAACTTGGAGGACTTGACTCTCCAGAGAGCGGTGTGCATCCTGGGTTGTCAATTAGGAGCTTTCCCTATCTCCTACGTGAGTCTCCCCCTCACCCCAGGTGCTTTTCAGTAGGCAGATTGGCCACCCATTATTCAGAGATATAGGTCTAGACTAGCTAGTTGGAAGGCTAGAATGCTCTCATATGAGGGTAGGTTAGTCTTATGCATATCAGTTTTGGGCAACTTGTTTATTTATTTTCTCTCTGTGTTTCAGATCCAAGAGACCACGGTGAAGAAGATGAGTCTATTCAAGGGAGATTCTTTTGGCATGGGAGTGGGGGGACATGTAGGGGTTGACATATTATCAAGTGGTGTAAGATGGCTGCCAGCAAGGAAGAGGGAGACTTGAGGATCAAGGATGTGGGACACTTTAACTTGGCTCTCTTATGCAAGTGGTTGTGGAGATTGGGGACTGGAGATGATGGGCTGTGGGCACAGGTTATCAAACAAAGATACTTTAGCAAGAGAGTGTGGGACATGGAAGCATCAACTCAGTATCGGACCTCCCCGATTTGGCGCGACATTTCAACCTACAGGGATATTATCACCTTCGGCGTGCGAGTCCGTTTAGGAAAATGTGACAACTGCCTTTTCTAGAAGGACAGATGATGCAGCGACTTCACGTTGGAGGCCGCTTTCCCTAGCTTCCTTGATGTCTCAGCTGACCCTCTGGGATCGGTTGCCCAAGCTTTTGACCCCCAACCTTCGAGAGGTACCCAGGCATCACCTTTCAGGAGGGACCTCAAGATCGTCGAGATGGAGCAGCTCCAGAACCTCTTACTCTTCCTCGTCACCTACGCTCCACACTCAATAGGGAGGATGTGTGAACTTGAAGGTGGAGTGGAGAGGGGACCTTCTCAGTGACCTCCGCTTACACCATTATCTCTAACGATGGGTTGCACCACAGCTTCGCACCTCAGGTTTGGAGGCCGCAGATCTGTTGAAAGTGAACATTCTCACTTGAGAGATTTCTCACGGGAGGTTGCCCACTCGTGACAGGCCGCTCCAATTCCTCCCGGGCATCCAGTCGAGTTGTTGTTTATGTGGTCAGGATGACGAAACCATGGACCACCTGTTGTAGGGTGTACTTACTCACAGGAGGTGTGGGAGAGGCTTGCTAGGAGAGCCCATTGTGCCATCGGCCGTCAGAGAGAGGTGCATCAATTCATTGAGTCGTGAGACTGATGGTGGCCCCTTAGAGGAGATAGAGTGGTGTGGTGGCTGATCTTGCATGTCACCCTTTGGTCTTTCTGGGGTGAACGGAACAATAGGACTTTTAGGAGGGAGACTAGAGCAGAGAAGTCCCATGTATCTTTCATTTATGTTAAAGTGAGGAAATGGGAGAAGTTACTTTGTAATGTGAATTCCCTCAACTCCCCTCTTTTTGTTTTCTGGAGGGGGGTAGTGTCTCTCACACTGTCTTAGTATGATATTTTGTACAGGGATTTTCGGGTGCTCGTTGACTATACTTGTACATCTTATTTTTCTTCTCAATTAATACAATTAGTGGTACTACCCACTTTCAAAAAATTCACGTCGAGGCAAGGTAAACGTTAAGTATATGGGAGCTTACTGCAAATTACCCCTCCACCTCTTCAGTCTTCACTACTCATGCACGTACCATTCCTGTAACCTCACTCCCTGGGAGGGATCATGGGCCAACAGACCTATGGGATGCGATCAAGTTAGGGTCTCTTGCTAACCCATTTTCCCAAATTGAAAGAAAGAACATCCATTAGCTGCACATTCTCCTTTCCCACCCACATTGCAGGTTTTCTCTTACACCTATCTTAACATTGAATATTTGCTAAATCTCCATCATTGTTCTTGATGAGCGGGGAATCAGTACAAGATAAAATAAATTTTATGTTGTAGATCATTGTTGAGCCCATTTTTTTTCTTGAATTAATTGAGATAAATAAAGTTAAATTGGTCTGGTGAGAGTCGAAAAGTAGCAAAAAACTAGCACCGCCACCCCAGCGAGCAGTTCGTGAATCCCGAGAGCCCCTATCGGATGTCCCATTATTTTCTTGAAATAATCAAGATAATTGGAATTAATTTAGTCTGATGACGGCCGATAAATGGCACAAAGCCTAGCGCCGCCATAACCCCAGACAAATTCCAAACCCCGAGAACTCTCGTCGGATGTCCGACATCAAGGGAAAAACCCTCACAGCAAAGAAAAAATTAAACAAAGATCTTCGTCACACTTGTGGAGTGTCCGACACGTGCCGACAAGACGGTCCAGTAGGCCAAAAGCTTCCTCCCTCAACAAACGGCGCAGAAGAAGCAAGGAAAAGCAAGCACAAAGTACAGAGGAGTCGCTTTCTCCTCTCCATGTGGCCAAGCACAAAACCCAAAGAGAATAAAAAATGGGGGCCCTTTATAGAGGCTGCCCCCACTTTCCCTTATCTCCCAACCTACTAGGACCGGGTATCCGGACCGGTTAGGTCCCCATCGGACCTATCAGGGGTCGGTGGGACCCCCACGGCCTAAACAGGCCCCGAATAGGCCCTATAAGGGTCCTATCCAGCCCCAATTAACCCCCCTAGGTCTATAAATACCCCCGTGGTCCCCACTTGGACACAGACAGACACATCCCGGAGGAGCAACCTACGGAGAAAAGCTTGGAGAGCTTTGGAGACTTATGCTTTTGTGTTTTGTGAAGACCCACATAAGAGTATGTTGCATTAATACCGTTGGGTCTATACTTATGCATAAGGGTATGTTGCATAAATACCCTTGAGTCTATACTTATTCCCCTAGGGGTCATGTTACGTAATTTTCTATATGATTTTCTAGAGAAAATCATGTAATTTCTTGAATTAATCAAATATTATAAAAAATACCCCTAAAATTACAAAAAACCTCTGGAACGTCTTGTAATTACAAAAACATCCTGCAAACTTCAAACATTGTAGATATGTCCCGCATTTTTACGAAAAAGTCCTGTAAAATCTTCAATTTGCTGACAAAGTCCTGTATTTACGGAAGAGTCCAATATTTACACAACTGTCCTGTATTCTTTTCAGAAATTATAAGAATACCCTAGTTTTCCATCAATTGTGCAAATGCTCTTCTTTGACGCGGTTTAATTGTACATATATCGTCCAGGGCTCAAAGTGCACCCATAGCCAGTATCAAGCTGCCATAAAACCCTGGCCAGTATCAAATTGCATCTAGTCTCTGCCAATACAAAATTACAAATACACCCCCATTCCTACCAAATTACAATTAAACCCTTTAACGATATCAAACTATGAGATAGCCTTCAATCAATATACCCAAATTACAAAAATTACCTCAATCCTTGAAGGCTAACCCTGCCCTAAACCAAATTACAATCATACCCTCATTATGGCATAAATGCCCTCATCCCTTCAAAGGTGTTTACTGCGATAATTACGAGCGCGCCCTGAATATCACAACTGATATTGTGAAGGTTGATGACTTCTTTGGGAGTTAAACAAGGGTGTTCGGACTTTAGGCCGATGTAAACTAGCATCGATTCAGATCAATGGGAAAAGGTCCAGCACATGAACCTTGATCGTCTGATAAATCTAACTTGTGGGATTAACATCGCACATGCCATATAAATGGTCAAGCATATGCACGTAACTCAAGGAAAAATCGGATCGGATCGACCGAGATCGGTTTTAGACCCAACCGATCAAATCCTGAGCCCTCCAATTCCGATTCTTCCTTGAGAGTCGGTGGGAGCAAAGGGATCAGACAAAGATCGGCCTGGATCAACCGATCCCCATGCAAGATCTGCCAAGCCGATCTCGGTGGATCTAGACTAATCCCATAAAAAAAAAACAAGTTTAAGGACGGAGGAGGTGGAAGAAGAAGAAGAAGAGGAAAAATGAATAAGGGGGGATGAACAAAAAACAAAATCTTACATGTGTACGATCGTCGTCGAAGTCCCCATCGGCACCTGTCATCGTTGTCTCTGGTAGAGGAAAGCAGAATCGGCCACCACCTCGTTCGCCATAACCTCCTCCGCCACCGACCACCACCGATACCTCCTCCTCGTCCTCCTCATCCTCGTGATCGACCTCTCTTGAAAGAAGAAGAAGAAAATACGACGCCGATACCACCATCGCGACCCTCTGCCGCCGTCGACCTCCTCCTCGTCCTCCTCCTCCTCCCCCGCCTCCTCCACTCCTCCGCCTTTGTTCTCACGAAAAAGATAAAGTGAAAAGGTAAAGTGGAGAGGTAAAGAGGAAAGTTAATATTAGTAGATTACATTTATATAAAATCCCGTGTCAAACCGGGTACATAAACAACTAACCTCAAGTTGAGAGGGGGATTCTTTGGTTCGACGGGCTCGGCAGGATCGTTTCCGTATTGGTCCGGAATCGGTCCGGATTGACAAATCCATACCAATCCGGATCAATTTTGGACTGACCAATCCGATACCAATCCCCAAGTTTACCTTCCTTGGCGTAAATGCCCAATCAATGGACATAAAAGAATCGATTTCCTTAATATCCTATGCAATTTATTTTAATTAATTTGATCTATTATTATTATTTTCATGTTAATGCTCATGTATTAAACAATCACATAATACATATTTCAGCATTAAGTGGAATGAAAAAGGTGCTGCAACCCATAGGGAGCTGTTTATTAGTCAACAGCTTCCTTTAAGAAAAAGAACTTGAGGGTGCTGCTGGGATGTGTAATCTCATTCGTGCAGGATGTAAGTTGGTTTGGGTTCTTGGGAATTGAATTCCTAATTTAGTGAAGTTATGTTAATACTTAATAACTAGAAGTTTCATTCACCATGTGAAACAAGATTTCCATAGAAAACTGGATTGAAGAAAAATGGTAGATGATGCTCTCACCTCCGATGGGCAAGAATCCAAATCCAATGCATCTCCTTTTCCCATTCTCCATCCCACTTCATTGTCCTCTTCTCTTATTTTTTCAATCACCGGTGGGTGGCTTTTGCCATGAGTGAGTTCCCTGGTTAGATCCCACCACAACCTTTGCTGCTCTTTCTCATCCATCCTAGAAAAATTCACACTGTAGGATTACTACGTCAATTTGTTTCTTTCTCAATTGTGTGCCTTTGTTCCCGTGGGTTTCTCCAGATCTGGTGTCAGACAAAAAAAACAACCTAGTGATGAACATCAGGGAGAGGTGCATCACAGATAATAAGCTCCAGAACCTGCTGGCTAAGGATCTATGCAGACTTTGGAACTTAATCAGTGCAGCATACAAGCAATCCCACACGGTAACCAGGGTTGTTCAACGGTAGCACAATCTCATCGGCCAGCACTGCAGTTCAAGTGGCCATAGTTGCATTTTTCTTCCCTGTGGTAGTGGCAGTAGCACTGCAGTTCATGTGGCCATGGTAGCATTTTTCTTCTCTGTGGTACTGGCTGTACCCTGCACTGGCAACAGCATTTTCTTCTTTTTCTTGACAGCCTACTCTGTGGTAGTGGTTTCCCCATGCTTCGATAACCCATATATTCTGGGACCTTTGCATAGAACATATACGCAAAAAGACCCTTCTGTGGTCTTTTCGCACACTATTGGCATTTTTAATCATGTGTGCAAATGCAAACGCATGAGTGATAAATTTGCCGTTTTCATTTCAACAATGGTCTATATGCAAAAATCCCAAATATTTTCAAATGATCCAGACACAGTTTGCAGGGTTAGAAAGCAATTTTCTGCCTCACCATCTTCCACTCCCCCACCTTCCAAACCAAAAGAAAAAGAAAGGGGAAACTAAATATAATTCCCACTAATATGAAATCCATAAAAAATTGGAATACTTAAGTTACTAGAATGAACATGAGGTATCGCATATCAGAGACATAAAATACAGATGCAAACATAAGTTCATACAAAATGTACCAAGCAATTGTTCATTCCAATAGGACCTATACCTTTTTTTTTTCTTTTCTGGAAAGTGGCAACTATATGCACATGTATAACCATATGTTCTCAAATAAAGAGCATGTTCAATGGAGACACTTCAGAGATCTGCAACATGCACCTCTGCCAGTACCCACAACATAGCTTGAACTTAATGTAACTGTGTGCCCCTAGTAGGATCAAACACTTTATTTTAGGGCCACAATTCATTACTAATAGCTACTGGAGCCAAATACTGGAAATGGATTGTTTGAGTTGTGAATAAGAATCAGAATAATATCCTGGTCCTAAGAATCTCCACATATTCCAAATCAACTTTTGAAGTAGAGAAAATTATGCAATTTTGAATTCACATTAATCAAATAAAAAATGCATTGATCAACATATTTGATAAGCACACCTCTGAATGGTTAACAGGATCACTGGCAATGCACACAGAAGGGGAACTTGGATCCTTGTTTTCCAAAATGTTGTTGTTTCCCCTGGGGATATTATCATTAAGTGAACTGGGAAGTTGATCTTCTGGCGATGAAAAATCAGACGTATCAAAGGTGGATATAGATACGCATTCATCAAAATAGTTCATTGCCTCTTCTGTCAAATGCCTAGACATCTTATGTCGCTCGATGCTTGTCTGCAATGGTGGTTCATCCCATGTAATAGGGAAAGGGGGAAAAAGAAGAAAACGAAAGAAAGAAAGATAATATAAAGGATGAGTTCATCATAAATTAGTTCCTGCCTTTCGCTTTGGTCGAGATCTTTGCATTTCGGGACTCTCTGGTTCAGGAAGCATTTCCTTCAGAATTTTACTTAGCTCTTGGGAACGTTGCTCCTCAACGTCCAAATCTGCCCGAAGTTTTCTAGCTCGCTCCTGGGTCTGTATCACTGGAAGGAGTTATTCTTCTACAACTTCAATGCATCACTTCTCAGAGGGAGAAGCTTTAATATAAGAAAAAAAAGTATCAAAAATATTCAAATCAATAAAATTTATACCTGCTGAAGTTTTATCGCATATTCCCTTCTGATGTCAGAAACTAGTTCAATAGCATCTGGTCTCACCAATTCAGATGGAGCACCAAAACCCTTTGACATGGTGGTCACTGAAATATCCCTTGTATGGATGGCCTGGTCAAAAGGCATTATACAGGAAATAAAAAAGGCATACTGAAAGAATGATAGTAACTGCGGTTATTTGGGAGCATGATACAATCAGCATAAAAAAAAAGCTAATCATTAAAATATAATGATCACAAGCAACAGATAAAATATAATCAGATGGCTAGAACTTTACACCCAGCAATGTTAGAAGACTTGTGCAATATTTTTAAGAGTCTAAACTGCTACATCAGCATAGCATTCCTCTTTCCTAAGTCTAAAGTAATCAGAACCTCCACCAACATGGAACTGAGGTTTGGTTGTATCTATTGTAATGATCACTTTGTGAAAATGTTCAGAGGTCCAAGCTTAAGAGCATTCAGACACAAGGACCAGCGATCAACAAATATTCAACTGTTAGTCACAGGCAATGGAATAAAGGAAGAAGGAACATTTTCTTCAGTTGCTACAGAACAATATAAGGACTACTTTTAAGCTTAAAAGGAACGTCACTCAAACTACATGCTTGATGATATTATACTATTTTCATTTGTCAACAATAAAACAAAATCTCCTTGTCAACACTCAACAATAAAGGACTAGAAGCCCAAATACAGGTAAATCCTACATAAATAAAATATTGAATCAAAAGAGAAGTAAACAACACAAAAAAACAGTAACATGCCAATGGAACACAAGACAGTTATGTCATGGGAAAACAACCACCCAAGAAAAGACATTGGCAACCTATCCTGCCGATACAAGCTTGCTCAAAAACCCAATAAAAATTATGGTTAGCTCCTCCCCCAACAAATCTTTGACATCTCATTGTTCAAGCCAACCACCCAAGAATTCTACTTTCTTCAGAATGGAAGGCAAAAGGCCAAGTATTAAGGCTGTCCTTTCTTCTGGGGAAGGTGAAGGATAGTGAAAGTAAAGGATGACATAGCCTGTATATTTGCAAGAACAGGAAAAGAAGAGTACAAGCATAAGGATGACTGATCCTTTGCTGACAAACAGAGTACCCTTAATACCACCAGATTCTTGCAAGTGAGAACCAAATGCCTCCCAAGTAACCTTCACCCTAACAGGGCAACTGTTTCGCAGATGGTCTTGTTCACCAATCCCTCATCAGGGTAAGAAATGACAGGAAGGTCAAGACAAAAATCAGCTCATGAGTCCTCTATCCACCTTTTTCCTCAGCAGGGCTCTGCCCAGTGCAACACTTAGGCCCTTGAAAGTTGAAACAAAAGGATCTAACAATTCAAAGTTTATGATATCCAATTAACTATTATTTGAACTAGCTCTGAGTACACTACTACTTTAGATCAAGATCCTCTTTGCAGATTCTAAAACCACATGTTCCAAACAAAGCCTCAATTTTTCTATCCGCTCCTTGATACTCAAAACATCTTCATGCCCTCCTCTTAAAGCATTTCTGAAATTGACCCTGTGAAACCCTGCTTGTGGTGCTGCTAGAAAACTTGGCAATATTTTCAGTTGCCAACTGTGATCTTAGTATAGCATTCTGCTTTCTATGTTACTTCAAGTAATTGGAACCTCAACCAGACATGGAAGTGGGTTTTGACTGTATTTATATGCTCCCTTTCTGGAGATGTTAGGAGTTCTAAATAAGGGCACTGATACCCAAGGAAAACGAGTAAAATACCCAACCGTTAGGGGGAGGAAATAGAATACCAGGTTACAGAAGGAACAAGGAACATTTTCCACAGGATGTAGAATGACCATTTTTTAGTTCAAGCAAACATGACTCAAAACGAATGCTTCGATGTTATATCATTTTCATTTTGGGGGCAATAATATTAAATCTCCTCAAAAATAGCAAAAGATCAGTAGTCCATAACTCCAAATGCAGGAAGAATCCTACCCAAATTTAAAACTGAAACTGAGGAAAAGCAAACACAACAAAGAAAGCAGCCACATGTCAATGGAACACAAGGCAATCACATCATGGGAAAATGATCCCTTACCCAAGATGAGACAAGAAGACAACACATGATACCAAATCAAACTCTGCACAAAAACCCAATAAATAAATAAAGCTATTTCCTCCCCCATTGAATCCCTAACATCTAATTCGGTGAGCCAGTTGCACATGAATTTTTTGCCTTCTTCAGAATGAGCAGCAGTGTGCCAAGCACTAAGGCACTCCTTTCTCCTAGGGAAGGTGGAGGATACAGGATTTAGAAGATAACCCATATCTGCCACAATGAAAACATCAGAGCAGAAACCCTAGGGAAGGTGGAGGATACAGGAACTAGAAGATGTCTAAAACATGACTGATCCATATCTCCCATATGTGCCAGAGTGAGAGCATCAGAGCAGAAGCATCATCATGACTGATCCACTTCCAAGTTCCAGCAAACAGACAAACATTATTGCCTGTCTAAAACAGCACCTAATAAGTAACAACACCAGATTCTAACTATGGGGACCCTTTCAAGATGCCTCCCAAGTAACCTTACACATTAGAAAGGCAAAGTTTTCCAGACCACTTGTTCGATGAATTCTGTCCTTTTCACAGGAATAGAAGATTGAAATTAAACAAAAATCTTTTTGTTTTGTCACATGTCCACGTTCTCCTCTGCAGGGTTCCACCCAATCCACCACTTTGGCCCTTGAAACAAAAGGCTCTAACAATTCAATGTTTGTGGCATCCAACTAAATACTATTAGATCTAACCCAAAGTAAGCAACTTGTTTAAATCAACATTTTTATCATAGCTTCTACAACCACACATACCAAACAAAGCCACAGTTTTTTTCTATCTACTCCTTGAATACATAGCACATCATCATGCTAAAAGCATTCCTCAAACTGTTCCTGTGTAACCCTAATTTTCACAGATAAAACCTGTGATTAGAGGTGGAAAACAGACATATCTGGACAGGATCCAACTTAAACCTGGATCCAGATTTTTGGATCCATATCCATGCCTGATTTTCCTTCACTTCATTTTGCCGATTTCTCTATAATCTGACAGGATCCCAGACAACCCAGAATTTAGCCATTTTCTTAAACCCCCACTTAAAAAGGGTATTGTTTGCAAACATAGTTGTAAAGGAGACAAGGCAACCGAAGACATGCATGGGAAGCCTAAGCACTTAGGCGATAAGGCATCCACCTAGGCAGCACCTTGGCACCTCCTTAAAAACCCAAAAAATATATATCCCCGATATAGAAATTAAGAATAAAATACATGAAGAAATTACATATTTCAATATTAAAATTTGTGTGTGAGAGAGAGAGACACACACAGAGAGAGAGGAGGGGAGGGCAGCCACAGGGAGATCGGGGGAGATGAGATCAGGGCTGGGGGCAGTCGCCTAAAACTGATCATGCTATTGGTTATGTGCCCAGACCAGCAGCCCAAGGCACCCAGGCAGGGCACCTTGGCCTGCCTGGCTCACCTAGGCAGGTGCCTTGTCTGTCTAGGAGAGTGCCTTGCTTGCCTAGGAAGGCACCTTGCTCACCTTTCAGGGTGGACAGAAAGGCAGGCTGGCGCCTTGGCCCCATAAGACCGCCTGGTCCCCAAGGTGACCACCCGGACAACCATGTTTGCAAAATAGTTTAAACTAAAGGTTCAACATGAAGCTGGCTTTAGTAAGGAGCACGACAGTAAGATATCTTGAGGTTGAGCTCTATCAATGTCATAATTTGGCAAATGTGTGCAGACGTATACTCCATTTTTATTGGGTCTAATGCAAGGATATAAAATCCAACTTTAGAACATGCATCATGCACACTCTCCAAACAGAAAGTTGAGTTAATAAGCCCCCAAAAAAGGACCTCTCAAATTTAATTTAACTTTGCAGCAGCAGGTGAACAAAGATTATTTGTTGGCACCTCTCCATCTGCCAGAAAATAGTACAGACACAAGGCTGATCCATCAAAATTTTCAATCCCTCAACAAACCATATGGAAGGAAGCTCAGAGAACATGCATGACAAAGAGAGACCAACATATGCAGCAAATAAAATGCAACACTCTAGGTACCCGCCACATAAATCCCCTGCCCAATTGCCCCCACCAATGTCCATCATGGCAAAATTATCTGCAAAATTGTCCTTCCTTTTAGGCTACTTGCTAACTTATACAGAGGGAGAACCCTCACATGCCCCACCCCCACCCAGATCCCTCCCTCCTTGGACCACAGACATTGTGCGAGCAAGGGGTTATACAGAAAGTAAAACATTGCTGGACCAGATCTCATCAGGGCTGAAGTTTCAATGGGACAGATTGGCTCCCTAGCTCTTCATCTCCGCCAGCCACACGGCTGAAGAAGGAGCAGCTTACAAGGATGGCAAACTCGGTTTCGGACTCGGTTTCGCCCGGGTCCGAAACCGAGTCGACTCGGTTTCGGTTTCGGCCGAAACCGGCCGAAACCCATATAACAGGTTAAAAAAATTAAATTTAATTCTAAAAAATTTGAAAAAAAATCATAAATAATATAAATAATCACTTAAAATCACAAAAATCATAAAAATTATTACACATGCATTTGACTGTATAAGTTAATGCAATAACCTTGAAGTAGACAACTACAAAAATTCAACTTCAAACATTGAACATGTGAAAGTTAAAGTCATATTCCATTGAACATTAATAGAAGCAGTACAATAAATCAATTTAGACAAAATAAATGTTACAAAAATTCATTGATTCTTACCTAATATGGATAATAATTACTAGAAGAACCTTCTCCCTCATCGTCTGGCCCTTGAAGTCGATACCCATAACCAGGTTACATGTATGGTCTATATTCACTATAACCAAACAATGAGGTAGTCAAGTCCTGCATCCCTCTTTGGATCCCTCTTGGAGTGTTTGGTTGGCTTGATTCGAATCCAGTATCAACATAGAAATCTTGAGGAAGAGAAGAGTCACTGGTCGGATATGGATGGAACTGAAATGATGGTTCATAATTCTGGGCCCCATAAATAGCTGCTTCCTATTGGCCACCTTCGTAACCTGGTAAACCATATCTGTGTTGACCTTGACTATATCCAGTAGTACCACCTGCAGCACCTGCATCACCTGTACCACCTGCAGCACCTCCGGGATGATCATCATCATCATCAGAATCATAAAAAACCAGTCGCCTTTTAACCTTTGAGGATGCTTTTTTCTCTTTTGGAGTGCTTTTTTCAATCAACTTTGACACGAGTCCTTTTCCCCTTGGCGTGTGCCTCACATAAATCTGCTTCAACTCCTCAATTGCTGGGTCCTCTCGAGCAGCAGCATTTGCCCTCTCAGTTTGCCCATGCACTGATGTACTTCTTCTTAAGGAGGACATTCTAGGAGTGACTGGCCTGCTATCTGTATCTGAGTGTCTAGCAGGCTCAAACTCGAACTGCTCCTCAGTGTCATCAACCACCCTAGACTGGTGCGCATGAGTATCTCTGGCCCTCTTTGATTTGCTTCTTAATTCGGGATCTCTTGCCTCATCTTCATCAAGTATGTCCTCTGCCCATCTTCTATCATCAACATCAAAAACGGACTCATCAACCTGCTCTCGTGTCTCCACCCAAGACTGCAAGGGATTATCATCATCAAATAAGGCATCCACATCAATCTCTGCGGCGACATCCTCGGCGACGCGTTTGTCTCGCAGCTGTTGTCTCAACCTCATATTGTAGTGGCAGTACACTAATTTCTCTAACCGATCAGCCTTTAGCCGATTGCGAACCTTTGAGTGTATAAGGCTGAATGTGCTCTAATTCCTTTCACATTGGCTTGCTGATGTGGTTTGACTCAACACCCTGATTGCAATGAAAGCCAATGCAGAACTGCCCAATTCTCTATTGTTCACCATGATCCACCAGTCAGCTGTTACACCAACCAACCATAAACAAATAAATATAAGATGTAAATAAAAATTAATTAAGGAAGATGTAATTGCAAAGAAAGCACAAAGATGAAGTATACCTGGGCTCACTCTTCCCACTGCGTATTGCAATTGGAAGTCAGAATACGTCCCACTTCTCATTCTATAGGAGGTCATCTACAAAAATTACATAATAGATTAGCATTACTACGTAAGTAAATTCTATACCTCTTATTCATGAAATCAAACAGGCCAACCTCTACTTCCGCCTGAAGCCTCTTATCTTGTGTCCTCGATAAACGACCAATGACTTTTAAAGTGCCTTGAAGCACCTCGGCATCAACATGTGCATTGGCATTGTACATTAATCGAGGGTTCAGAAAATAACCTGCATTTGTATATAGTTAATGTATGGTCAATAATATATGAATACAAATAATCACTCACCAGCTGCATGCAAGTCGTGGTGTAATGTGGTGTCCCATCTATGGTCAATAATCTTCCACCACTTTGCATGTTCTTTGGGAAGGGACTCCTGCAACTCCAATTTCGCACGGTCCATGGCCTCATACAGATATCCCATATCATTCTTGTCATCGCCATCCACCAATCTTAGGACCTTAACGAGGGGGGTGACTATTTTCATGTATCGTGTTACTCTGCCCCAGAATTTGTTGTTGTCCACGATTTGACAGACATCCAAATAATCCATCTGAGCATCAACATTGCCCTTCTCGATGTATTCCCGCAGGGCATTGTGGTACATGAAAGCTTTCAACTCATTCTTATACCTGTGCAAAGAAATAAAATTTGAATCAAATACGGATCATAACTACAAGGATAAAGAAGTAATAATTGAGTTCAATAGTATACCTATGCAGAGACTCCAAAGAAATGAAATTTGAAGCAAATCTAGTTGGCCCTGCACGGATAATATCCCGCCCCCCACTTGCATGCTCCCTGAACATGTTCAATATCCTAGGATGGCCATAAATATATTGGGTAATCTTTTGTGCCCTTTCAACCGTCTTCTTCACATGTTTGTCCTTCCCTATGTCTTCAAGTATGAGATCAAGACAATGTGCTGCGCATGGGATCCAATATAAATGCCTGCGCTTATGCATCAATTTCCTCCCTGCAGCCTTATAACTGGCTTCATTATCAGTCACAACTTGTACAACATTTTCTTCACCAATTTCGTCTACCATGTTGTCCATCAAATGAAACAAATAATTGGCATTTTTTTCAAAATTTGATGCATCTACAGATTTTACAAATACTGTACCTTCGATGCAATACACCAAAAAGTTAATCATGGACTTTTTCGTGGTACCAGTCCAACCATCACACATAATAGTGCATCCTCTCTCCATCCATATATGCTTGAAGCTTTCAACCCACTGATGGAGCTCCTCAACCTCTCCCTCAAGGCCACGCCCGTATATGTCCCGACGTGACGGCGCCTTCAAGCCAGGGCCAGCATCTGCTATGGCATCCAACATAGGTTGAAAATATTCACTTTCAGCAGCATGTGCAGGGACACTTGCATGAAAAAACCATTTACAGATGCTTTTAAATGCATGCCCTGCAACTTCTGCAGATTTTTTGACCCCTCTTAATGCACTTTTGATCTTAGGTTGTGTAGCCTGGGGCCTTCTGTGGAGATAACTGTCCATGGGGCCTGCTCTCTGCGTCTGCGGGGGCGGGGCAGCAACATCAGGACGTCGTGCAGCTGTACTGGTGTAGGTCCCTCCTGAACCCATGGGTGCCTTTCCTTTCCTTCGAGCGGCTTCTTCACGCTCCCTTGCTTCAGTCAGCTCCGGATCAGAATCTTCAGTGCCTTCCTCATCATCATCCCTCCTAACCCTTCTGCCAGAAATCTCCTCAGCAATTTCCTCCTCATCCTCAGCCCTTTGTTGCACCCTCTCCTTTTTCCCCAAAAGGCACTGGCGCATCTCCTCTCGCACCTCTCGTGGACAGTGGTCGCATTGTCTCACCTCTCCTCGTACCCCTGCCAAATGTTGCTTGCCTCTGGTAATTCCGCCATACATCTCCCTAGCACAATAATTACATTTAACCTTCCTTCTCTTAGCATCAACTAAGGACATGTGGGCCCACCCCGGATCCTCCTGCCCTTGCTGCTCCTGTATTTGCTGACGTCTAGGCATGATGCTGCATTAAGAAGTTACACAGTAAAAGACAAACAATTGTAAGTACGAAACCCTTAATCACCCTTCATAAAAATATAATCCCAGCATGATCCTACCCCACATTCGTCAATGAAACTTAATTAACCTTCAATTGTGGCTAAGAAACTCGAATTAGACAAAAGGCCCAATTTTTATGAACTAATTAAGTCTTAATTACTAATTAAGCCCTAATTACCCTTCATAAAAATATAATCCCAGCATGATCCCACCCCACATTCATCAATGAAACTTAATTAACCTTCAATTGTGGCTAAGAAACTCGAATTAGACAAAAGCCCCAATTTCTATGACCTAATTAGGGCTTAATTAGCAATTAATTCTTAATCACCCTTGGGCAAAACTAATTACCCGCATGATCCAACCCCAAATTCCTCAATGAATCTTAATTTAACTTCAATTGAGCCTAAGCAAACCAATTTAGACAAAAATCCCAATTTTTATGACCTAATTAGGGCTTAATTAGCAATTAACCCTTAATCACCCTTGGGAAAAATTAATTACCCGCATGATCCCACCCCAAAATCCTCGATGAACCTTAATTTAACTTCAATTGAGCCTAAGTAAATCAAAATAGACAAAAGCCCCAATTTTTATAAACTGATTAGGGTTTAATTAGCAATTAACCCTTAAGCCCTTAATCACCCTTGGAAGAAACTTAATAAGCAAGGCTTGCTTACCCCAAATTTTTAACCCAACCAAAAGAACACAACAAAACAATCAAACAAAACCCAATGAAATTAACCTCAAACAAAACAATCAAACCCTTGAAGTTGTGTTGGCTCCCTCTCGGCCTCTCCCTGTCGGACTCGGGCGATCGGGCCTGTCCACCTCTGCCAACCTTGCTTTCACCCTTGGTCGGAGTCGCTGCCAGCAGGAGCAGCAGGAGCAGCCGCAGGCAGCAAGAGCAGCCGCAGGCACAGCAGCAGCAGCCGCAGCACAACAGCAGCAGCTCGCCAGCAGCACAGCAGCGGCAGCAGCAGACAGCACCCGCGACAGACAGCAGGGGGGAGGGTTTCGGCCGAAACCTGTGGGTAGTGGGGTTTCGGGGGCCAACACAACCCATAAGTTCACGTGTTTCGGCCGAAACCAAACGGTTTCGGGCCGAAACCGACCGGTTTCGGGCGAAACCGACCGGTTTCGGGCGAAACTAGTATCGGTTTCGCCCGAAACCGATACCCCCCTTTAGTTTCGGATTGCTACAGTGTTTAAGGTGCTTTTCGGATCGGTTATGGCCGAAACCGATACGTTTCGGCCGAAACGTATCGGTTTCGGCCGAAACTGCCAACCATGGTAGCTTACTCATGGTGCTTTCAAGATTCTCTTCCTGCTCCCCTATGCAACTGCTGGAGTATCGAGAAACAACGGAATGATACTACTTCTTGGGGAAGTAGACTTTATTTAGATACACTTGCTTACAGACATTACAATTCCTATATTTTTGGTCCAGATTTCTTCGTCATGTTAGTCTGGACTCTTGGAAGGGAATAATTGGTTATTTATAACCTTCTAGTTAGAGGAATTTTCTATTTTTTCTAGGATGTAGAGGAACCTCTCCTCTGCACCTAATGGTTGTACTACCTCATGCAATAAAACTGGTGGTGCAAACCACATATTTTCTCAAAAAACCAAGGCTGAAGGAGCTGAAGAAAAGTGGCACAATAATATGCCGGCAGCACTACAGCAAGGTCAGGAGTGAAAGGTCAAAACCCAAGGGCTTTCAATCTCATCCTTCAAACGAACAAAATCTGAACCTTTGGAAAAAGCCCAGATATACCAGATGGAACCTGCACACGAGTATCAGCAATATGCATTCTTAAAATATGAGAAATGTGAGAAGGTCCATATCCAGTCTATATAAATGTGGGCGGGGCAGCTCTCGGGTCTCCTACCCATGACATAACGCTTACTTTTATCAACCTTGAGACTGATTTCTGAAGTTTTTAATTGTTTTTGATGATTTCTCAAGGTATATGCTTAAAGCTTCAATCCCATATATGAAAGTGTCAATATCCAAGTGTTTGGATATTTTGCAGTACAGTCAACCTGTAGTAACAATACTTATGCATGCAACATCATAATTTTATTTAGGGATTTTTGCATATATACCCTCATAAATATCCGTATTTGCAAATATACCCTTCATCTAATCATATTATCACGTATACCCTTGATATAGATGTACGTTTAACATATATACCCTCGCCGTAACTCCCGTCGACCGAGCTTGGGTTAAGCTTTGGTTAAATGCGCAAAAGACTAACCTACCCTCAACTTAAACCTCACACGCTCGATAGGGCTTGGGTTGTCGAGAATCCCCTCCCCTCCCTATCTCAGGGATCCCGCCGGATCCTCTCTCGATCGGGCGTGATCCGCTCTCGACGGCGCAGAAGCTCGGTGTGGGAGCATCGATCGGACGTGATCCTCTCTCGACGGCACAGAAACTCGCCGTGGCAGCACAGTCTGTTGTGATCCGCTCTCGACGACGCAGAAGGTAGCTGTGGCGGTGCCCTAATCGCTCTCACCTCTCTTTCAACGGAACGTGGTGGCAGAATCTCGCCCTTTACGGTGAGTCTCACACGCTCTCTTCAGTACACAATCACACATTCACTCTCCCTCTGTCTTTCTCTTAGATTTTTATGACTGACAGCATTGCTTCTGTCCCTTGTCTGTATGGCCGAGGATGCATGTGCAGGGTCACACAAGTGCAGTTGGTGGAAATCTGCTTTTATAAGATTCTCCTGGTTGTAACGTCACTGTGGTCCCCTACTATCGTCTTTTAGAAGGTAATGTGGAAGTTAATACTACCCCAATGCTGATGAGTTTTATTTGATTGGGTTAACTATTGATTTAGGCATTCTTATTTTCTTTCTGTTCTTCTGAACCTACACGTGTGACCGTAGTGTGTCGAGAAAAGAAGTGCAAATGGAGATTGCATGCTTCTCGTCTACCAGATGGCCACACTTTCCAAGTTAAGAAACTTGAAGCTAACCACACTTGCACCGGCGCAAATAAGGCTGGGAACCATATGGCCACCCAGAAATGGGTAGCAAGTAAGTGCATAGGGTGGCTAAGGACAGAAGGAGATGTGTCTATCAGGGAGATTTCAAGGAGATTGAATAGTCAATATCATATAGACATACCTTATCATCGGATTTACAGAGGAAAGATGCAAGCATTGGAGACAATTCAAGGTTCATGGGAAGCTATGTATGGCAGAGTTCCAGATCTGCAGCATGAATTACTGTTAAAAAATCCAGGCAGTGTTGTTAGATATCAGACAGATGATCAGTCCAGATTTATGAGGATATTTCTATCTTTAAAGGCTTCTATTGAGGGGTTTAAATTAGGATGCAAGCACTTAATAGGGCTGGATGGGTGCCACCTAAAAGGATATTTCAGGGGTGCTTTACTAGCTGCTACTGCCTTTGATGGTAACAATGGAATTTTTCCATTAGCCATTGCTGTTGTAGGGGGAGAGAATGTAAATAGTTGGACCTGGTTCTTGGATGGCCTAAAAGAGGCCATTGGTGTACTGGATGGCCTGTCATTCATGTCAGACAGGCAAAAGGGATTAGAAGAATGCCTCCCACTTATTTTCCCAGGGGTTCAGCACAGGGTGTGCCTTAGACATCTGTACAAAAACTATAAGAAGCAGTTTCCGGGTGAGTTCATGAAAAGATTACTTTGGAATGCGGCACGGGCCTACACGGAGGTCAAATTTCAAGATTGCATGATGCAAATTAAGGATAATTCTCCACAGGCACATGCTTACTTGACATCACCGGCCATGGAGGGTATTGTGTGGAGTAGGGCAAAATTCCAGATTCAAACAAAGTGTCATCACATTACAAACAATTTGAGTGAATCTTTTAATGCATACATCTCAGATGCACGCTGGAGGCCCATTCTTGACTGCATTGACCTAATCCGGTCAAAATTGATGAAGACAATGCATATTAGAAGATCAAGAGCCGAGAAATGGACAGATACTTTGGTGCCTAGGGCCAGGAAGTATATTTGTGTCATGACCAGAAAATTAGGTGACTATCTGGTAGAGAAAGGGTACAATGAGACTGCACAGGTCACTGGGCCAGATGAGAGGGAAGTTGTGGACTTGACACAACGTACATGTACCTGCAGGGCTTGGCAGATAACAGGATTACCCTGCTCACATGCATGTGCTTTTTTAGCAACAAGAAGGGGCACAAAATGGGAAGAGTACATTGACAGATCTTATACAGTGGAGGCTTATAAACAAACATATGCTTTGGGCATCACCCCTATGCCTGATAAAACACAATGGATTAAACTTGGAGTGAAAGTCCTACCCCCTAGTGTGAGAAGGCCACCCGGTCGACCGAGGAAGAAAAGAATCCGAGACCCAAATGAGGAGAACATGATTAAAAAAGCCCATAAGTGCAAGAGATGTGGAGAATTTGGTCACCACGCAAAGACTTGCAAGAACCCAGTGTCAAATATGGGTGAATCTTCTGCAACACAAACAAGGTAAGTAAATGTATATTTCAGTTTATGTCATTTCATTCATTTGGCATGTACTGATGATTTTTCCTATAATGTAGGAGGCCTCCTGGTAGGCCCAAGAAGAGCAGAGGTGGTGGTCAAGCATCAACTCAGTCAACTAATTCATAGGTTGGCCAATACTACATTACTGACATTAACTGTATATTATTGAAAACTTTTAAAATGTTGATGATATGTTATTATAATCTTCGGTTGTGCAGGCAGAAGGAGGCACAGCTATGGGTTCCCAAAGTACCGTTGGTGACTTACACAGTTTGTCTCAGGCATCCTCTTCAAGGGGTCACGGCCGGATGGTGGCAGCTAGAAAGTTTTAGCTAATTGGATCTGTCAATTTAAGTCTGAAATTTGTTGTATGTTAAAGTATGATACATTGGTCAGAGAGTTTGAAAGCCCACCTTCTTAAGTACTTGGTGTTTGTTTAAGTACTTCATTACTGAGTCGAAGACTGAAATTGATGTATGTTTAAGTACTTCATTAACCAGTTGAAGACTGAAATTTGGTGTATGTTCTGTGAATGGTAATTCCTATAAAATAGGAATTAGATCAAAAGCCCATCTTTTTTACAGTGAATGGTTTTTGTTTGATTGGATTGTTGTGTCCCTGAAGTTCAGTCAGTTTATCAAATCATAAAGCATTGCATTTGAAGTTCAGTCATGTTATATGCTGCATAAAGCATTCATATACATATCATTTGCTGTTCAGTCAAACTATCTGCTGCATAAACCATTGGTCCCAGGAGAGCATGCTCGCCTATCTTGGCAATGCATTGATCTGACTGGTGGTGGGGGAGCATTAGCAGTCGCTGGAGGGCATACTCGGTCCCAGGAGAGCATCCGGGGGGACAGGCGAGCATGCGCGTCTGGTTAAATACTCGCATGTCTCCCCGGATGCTCTCCTGGGACCGAGTATGCCCTCCAATGACGGCTAATGCTCCAATTGGCCAGCGTCTCTCTTGATCAAGTTGTTAGACATGTGAATTATTGACTTTACAAAGCAGTGTATAGACTTCAGAAGAGCATGTAGTCATGTCTTTGTGCGTTCTCGCACGGGAGCATATGAAGTCTCAGGGGAGCATCTATGGCCTCTGGACAGCATCACCAGCGTCAGAGGAGCGCGGGGAGCACATGCTGTCTCTGGGGAGCAATCGCTGTTCCAGGGGAGCATCCTCAACGTCAGGGGAGCATACTCGGTCCCACTGTTGATCGGCAAGTCTGTACATCGTACAGTGCAGCGTCTCATGCATTAGTCTTCGAAGTCTATACATTCATTCACTGTAGCATGACTTCCACCAGGTCTATACAATGGCACTGTAGCTGCATCGTCTAAGGTTGCGTCTCATGAAGTCTGTACATCCGTTTGGCCATGCATCACTATTCACCAAGTCTATACATTGGTAGAGTCTGGACATCAGACGCGCATGCTCGCCTGTCCCCCCGGATGCTCTCCTGGGACTGAGTATGCCCTCCAATGACGGCTAATGCTCCGATTGGCCAGCGTCTCTCTTGATCAAGTCTATACACTCATTCACTGTTCATGCATTCACAGTAAAGTCTGAACATCCGTTCACTTCAACCGAAGTCTATACATCCACAGTGGAATGCCACTCTGGCTCAGGAGCGCATCCACTACTTCAGGGGAGCATTCTCAGCATCAGGGGAGCATGGCGAGCATATGCTATCTCCAGGGGAACAATTGTTGCTCCAGGGGTGCAAAGTCTGTACATTGCATTCTCTTCGTCAAGATCACACTCTGTCTCAGGAGCGCATCCACTGCTTCAGGGGAGCATTCTCAGCATCAGGGGAGCATGCATTGCGGGTTCAAGGTGCTCTGCTCGTGAAGCTAAATGAAGGGCACGTGATCCGAAGATAAGGAGAGTGCCCAGATGATGACACGTGTGCTGAAGCCTGCTGGATGCTGCCACGTGATCCGAATTCTTAGGGAGGGAGATGTGGAGGCCACACGCCCAGTGCTGCCCTAACCTGCTGCTGCTGCTATATATACGAGCCTTCGTCCAACAGATGAAGGCTGATCGAAGCCTGTGAGTTGAACCAGAAGAGCAGAAGCAGAGAGCCCTTCGATCCAGCAGAAGAGAAGAAGAGGAAGAAGAAAAGAGTGAAGAAAAGAAAGAGAGATAGAGAGTAGAGAAGAAGAAGAAAAAGACAGATCCACAATTTATGCCGATGTAGTTCAGCATCTTAGCGTGGCTGCAAGCAGTGTATAGACTTCAGAAGAACGAATGCACTGTTGTGCCCCTTAGGCACAAGCATGTGCTTTTTAGTATTGATGATTTGATGATAGCAATGCTAGTTTTGTTTTGATGATAGCAACACAGTGAGTGCATTATGATATTGTGTTTTGATGATACTGTGTCTTGATGATAGCAACATGAATGCATCATGCATCATTCTGTTTGAATGTGTTCCAGGGGAGCATATGAAGTCTCAGGGGAGCATCTATGGCCTCTGGACAGCATCACCAGCGTCAGGGGAGCATGGGGATCACATGATGTCTCTGGGGAGCAATCGCTGCTCCAGGGGAGCATCCTCAACGTCATGGGAGCATGTATTGCGGGCTCAAGGTATTTTTGATGTCACTTGGAGCAGGCCGATCTGCATGAAGAAGCGATGTACAGACTTTGATGATGTGCAGACTTAGAAGACATGTGAATTATTGACTTTACAAAGCAGTGTATAGACTTCAGAAGAGCATGTAGTCATGTCTTTGTGCGTTCTCGCACGAGAGCATATGAAGTCTCAGGGGAGCATCTATGGCCTCTGGACAGCATCACTCTGCCTCTTAGAGTCCTCTTCGTGGGTTGTCGGGTGAAAAGAAGGGGGAGCCAACGGTGTGATGGGGGAGCTGACGGTCTGATGATCTGATGGCAGAGTGAGGAAACGGGTGCCGGCGGTGACCTGGGGTGGGCTGTGTTGCGAGATGGGGGAGAGGGGGAGCCAACAGTGTGGGTGCCGGCGGTGAGGGAGAGGGGGCTGCAGTTGGCGGTGAGGGAGAGGGGGGAGCGAACGGTGTGGTGGGGGGGTGGGGTAAGGGGTGCCGGCGGTGAGGGAGAGGGGGCTGCAGTTGGCGGTGAGGGAGAGGGGGGAGCGAACGGTGTGGTGGGAGGGTGGGGGAAGGGGTGCCGGCGGTGAGGGAGAGGGGGGAGTGAACGGTGTGGTGGGGGGGGTGGGAGAAGGGTTGCCGGCGGTGAGGGAGAGGGGGGGCTGCAATGACAGGAAGGGGGAGCCAACGGTGTGATAGGCGGGTGGGGGAAGGGATACCGGCGGTGAGGGCTCTGCTGCGAGAGTTAGGTGAGAGGGGGATGGGATGGGAACAGTGACTGGGAGAGGGGGAGCCAGAGTGGGGTTTCCCCGCTGGCTCTCGTTATCTCTCTCTTCGAACAGAAGGGTGTTTTAGTCAAATAACACATGACGATGGCATATCCCACGGAATATTCGTCATCCGTCGACGGTATCAAACCATAAGGGCATAACTGCAACATTTCTTCTATATAAAGGGTATACGTGATAATATGATTAGATGAAGGGTATATTTATAAATACGGATATTTATGAGGGTATATATGTAAAAATCCCTTTTATTTATCATGTTCACATCCATAGCCACAATGTTGAATAAGAAGTAGTCTCTCAAGGACTCCAGCTCAAAAATGAGATGGCGGTTACCATCGGAAATGACCAAAGAAGAAGCCCACAAACATGTAAATGCTTAGAGACAAGACATCATAATGTGATGAATAAAATGAAAGTCATAAAACACAACCCAACATGTTCCTCCCACACATTAACTGTGGAACCACTGGAAGTATGCAATTTCGTTCCTTATATCCTTGTAATAGTCGATGGCAACTAGCTGCAAATCTGAAAGAAAACAGCCAAAAGAACTGTAGCCAAAATAACCCACAATGTACTCTCTTAAGAAGTAAACACTTACACTCTCAATGTCACTTCGAAACTCTGACATGGCACGTCTGACTTCTGATCGAACGGTTTCATATATCCCACTGCAGGAATCACTTAATGGATGCTCATTCTGCAAGGACTGAGGAAGTCAAAACAAGAATAAGGTCATACGAATAACACAAACCAAACTCTGAAAGGCAAAATATCAGTATGAATCGTGGAAAGTACTGGCACCTTCATCTGCTCGAATACAGCCTTTATAGTTTTCTCCTCTGTTTCTGAGAAGGAACTTGTCGAAATCCCGTCATCCCAGATGGAAACTTGCCCGTTTGACTAAAGATAACCAAACAGATAAACATCTTGGAGTGAGCAAAAAAACAGCAAAATCTTTTCTTGAGAAGTCGCCAGCAAAAGAAACATGAGGGCGGTGAAGAATGGAAGAAGATTCACCTCCCGATTCCCGCAATGGCCTCTCGAGACGGAGCGCCGCCGCCGTCCCATGTCAACCCTCGACAAGCTCCGGCCACATTCCTTCCTATGGCCAGACTGTTGGCTATGGAAACAGGAGCTCCTCGAGGTCGATCTCCCCCTCCTGCAATCGGAACCATCCTCGCCGCCCTTTTCGGCCATCGACACCGACCTCTCTGAATCGGTGGGCGATGCAGACGAGGTGCAGAACAAAGGGTTGTCCCTCTTGTTCAAGAATTCCAGCATAGCCACCGGCTCTTCCAGCCGGCTCCTCGACACCGCGCTCACACTTCGAGACCGGCGGCTGGGGACTTTCTTCCCCGGGTCCTCCGATTGGTACTGCCTCGCAGAGGAGGAGGTGCCGGGATTCGCAAAGCTCCCCCTTTTGGAGGTCGATTTGAAGGCCGAAACTGCCATTTTTTCTCGCCGAGCGAACCGATAAGAAGGAAACCGCCCCGCACCAAACCCAGATGGGGATGCTCTTGCTAGCAACGCAGACGAGCAAACCGAAATGAGGAGGACGCTCTTCCTAGAGCCCGGAGAGCGGCAAACTCAGATGGGTATGCTCTTCCTAGAGCACTGACCAGCAAGCCCAGAAGGCGGGCGTGTCCGACATATGCATCCGCGCTAAGGAGCCGAGCAAAGCCGCCGTCCCTAACAACACCGTTGGCGGATCTCCCCCGTCGGGAAGCGAAGAAATTCGGCGGACCCTACCATGGAAGGAGGGATTTGGACGTGTAGAGTTCGTCCTAGAGAGGGAGAAGACGGGAACAAAAAATACTGCTGGGTGTGATCATAAAATGCTCTCGTCGGCCGCGCGTCGAAGGGAAGAACCAAAAAGCTCACTAACGTGGAGCCATCACCTACATTGGCTTATAATTAATTAATTAAAAGGTGTTTAATGCTAATGATGCTTTGCGTGGGAAAATTTTGATGAGTAAAGTAAGGCCCTCTTTGTTATTTGAATAGGATAAGTGGCCCATGCTCACGCTTTGAATAACTCGTTCGACCTAGATGGGTCGAATGAGATATTCGACCAAAACAAGAAAACCCTTCATATACCCAGATGTTTAACCCGCAGTTGCCAAACTCGGTTATTAAATAAACTGGCGAACAAATATGATAACCGAGAGGGCACCGGCGAATGTGCTACCTTACCCAGTTATCAAACTGGGCCTAATTGATTTGCGACGCTATATAGGGCATATTTATCCCCAGTTGAACCCGATTCACCGTTTGGTTTGGCAAAAAATGGCGTGGATATCCTGGGTTAAGCGGAACAGTGATAACCCCAAAATCGGGGATATCACGAGATAACTCATCCCCACGAAAAGTGGGGATGCGTTATCTCCGTCTCCATCCCCGTTTCTGCCCCGTGCGCCGCCCACGCTCGCCCTCCTCCACCCTTCGCCCTAGCTCCGGACGGAACCCACCGTCGCCCGACCGCAGCTCGTGCCGGTGAGCTCCGACGGCCGACTCCACGCTCGTTTCCTTCCCCGGTGGCTGACTCTACATCAAGGCCCATCGATGGGCGACCACGCTCGTCTCCTTCCCCGTTTCGTGTCCCGTGCGCCGCACACAATCGCCCTTACACCCTTCACCCTTCCTCCACCCTTCGCCCTTCCTGTGGACGGAACCCACCGTCGCCCGACCGCAGCTCGTGCGGGTGAGCTCAGACGGCCGACTCTACATCGAGGCCCAATGGTGGGCTACCACGCTCGTCTCCTTCCCCTTTTCGCCCTTCGCCCTTCCTGGCGAGACGACCCTGCTAGTTCGCTGGGGCTTCCCCGGTGAGCTCTGGTGGCCGACTCCCCATCTCGTCTTCTCTGGTTGCTGTTGTTACATTTGGGCCCATCGCTGGGGCTTCCGGCCAGTGAGCCCTGGTGGCCGACTCCATAGGTTCGTCTTCTCCAGTGGCCGACTCCACAGCTCGTGCCGGTGGCCCACCCCACAGCTCTTCTCTGGTGAGCACTGTCTTCTCCATCTGGGTCGCCTATGCGAACACACACACTCGGCTGTGTCCCGTGCACACACACACACAATTGGTAGGTAGTCTCCCTTGAACACACACACATGAGATAGTACAAGCTGCCGGCTGTGTCCCCTGCACACACACACACACACTGTTGTAGGTAGTCTCCCCTGAACACACACACACTGAACACACACACACACACTCGGCTGTGTCCCCTACACACACATACACACACACTCTCAATGCAAAGTATGGCTGCCAACCAAAGTTTGACTCATGTATTGTAATATCCCGGACCTTTTGGATCCTTCTTCTTAGGTCCCGGATCTACTTTCTCGGAGTGTCTGACTTCGTTGTGTCCGAAATTTCATTTCGGACATCTTTCGTGTTCGGATCGGTACGATCCGGAGTTGTTTCGGAGGCCCGGAGTGCGTCCGCGGCTTTTTCGCGCGTATTTTCCGATTTTTCGGTACGGGTTCCGGCAAATCCTTCGGACTCTCGTTGCAGGTGAGCCGGGTTGTTCACCTGGGCGAGAGTGGTACCGTTGCGATCGGTGCATTCCGAGGATCGCGGAAATGTGATTTTTAATTTTTTGGTATTTTCTAGATTTTCCAGATTTTCTATAAATATCCCCCATGTTTCCCTTTTCTTTTTCCCTTTTTCTTCTTCTTCCTCTTTCTTCTTTCTCCCCCACCGTAAGCGCCCCCCTTCCTCTCTCTTCGGCCGACGACGACCGCGGCGGCGTCCCCTCCGGCTACAGATGACAGTGGGCGATGGCGTGACAGCGTAGGCGGCGGCGAGACGATCCCGGTGACGTGCGGCATTCGTGGGAAGCGTGAGGAGGAACGAGGGTTTCAAGCGTTCTTCGCGATTTGTGGACGATTCGGCGTGCCTCGAGACAAGATCGAGGTAGGGTGACGTTCCCTAGCTCTCCGCGTTCCATTCCCGTGGTTTCTAGGCCGGTGTGAGGCCGAGAGATGGGTTTTCATGCCGGGTTTGAGATTTCCATGATTTGGGGAGAGTTCGTCCGATCTATGTTTTTAGGCCGTGATTCGGCGTTTTGGTTGCTTAGAAGCATGCTAGGGGTCCCTAGGGGGCTTCCCCCTTGTTTTCCCCCTCTCTTATGGAGGCATGAGGGCGTGGTTGGTGTTTTTGGGTGTTTCACGCCATTTTACCGTCGGGTCGGTGTGACGGTCCTTCCAGTGACCGTCACATCCTGTGACGCCCCAGGGTGGGTGCGTCACGGTTCTGTTTTGGCCAACTGGGTGGTCCGTGGGTGTGATGGTCCCACGATAGACCGCCAGGGCGTTGTGACGCGCCTAGGTAGGACCGTCAGGTGACGATCCGACCGTTGGTATTTGACCATTGAGTTTTGACCGTTGGGGGTCAAGGACTGTGACGCACCAGGGATGGCGCGTCAGAGCCTTGTAACGCCCCTGTGTGGGAGCGTCAGAGCTGACGTGTTCCCAACCTGTAACGCACCAGGGTAGGTCCGTTACAGTCTATGATGCACCGAGCGGCACGCGTCACAGTTAGATTCCTCGCGCATTGTGACGCACTGAGTTGGGTGCGTCAGGGCATGTGACGCACCAGGGTAGGCGCGTCACAGTTGTTTTTGCACCGAGGGTCTGACGCGCCTATGTTGGGCCGTCAGATGACTGTGACAGTCCAACGATAGACCGTCAGAGTCTGTGGCGCGTCTAGAGTGGACCGCCAGGCTCTGGATTGCACCGGGTGGTTTGCAGTCCCGTTTTTTCTCCGACCATGGTCACCGTGCGACGGTGCTGGTACGTGGGATGGTCCCCGTACGTCGTTGGATGCGGACATTGTTTTCCGTTGACTTGAGAGTCTACCCCTTCAATGACCCTCCACTAGTCGTAGCATGCTTACACGTGAGTGGTCCCACCTGGGAGTAGGTGGAGAGGCTTACCCTGAGGATGGTTTTTAGACTGGTTTCCGTTGGGCCCCACGTCTGTAGCCAGAGTCCAGCTAAGGGGAAAACCAGTTAGAGGCCAGACCTAGGACGCATGGTCTGTGTGTGCACATGTGGTTGGGGGCGGTTGGACTCACGCTGACGAGCGTGACCCCAGCTAGTCACTTGCTTTGTGATTTCTTGATCGGTGTTCGTGCCTCTAGTAGGCGCTACCACGTCAGTCAGTTCACCTACGGTGCGGTGTGAGTCGTCAGAGGACGCTACCGACTGTGCTTCTAGTGGGAGGTACTCCTGTCGAGTCGGGAGTGACACACTGTCAGTCTTGAGACTTAGACCTTCAGGTTTTGGTCGGGTTGACCGTTGAGCTCCGGTTGTTTCGCCGTGGCGCGTGCGTCAATTTCCATGCCGCGAGACCGGTGTTGTAGTTGCAGTGCTGTTACTTCTGAGGTACTCGCTTAACCCCTAGCGTAGTGGTTTCCCGTTTTGCGAGGTAGGGTTCGAGTGATCCCTACTGAGTCTTGTTTTGATACTCATTCCCTGCGTGTTTTCACCGTGTTTCAGGCGAGGCGCGGCCTCAGAGGAGCGCGACTGAGGCTCAGCGTGGTTCAGGTGCCCAGTGTTAGTGCCAGAGGTCAGAGCCGAGGTATGTCCCGTGTAGCTGTACTTTTCTTTTCTGTCTCTGTACTAGTTGTGGACTACTGTTGTTTATTTTATGTTATCCTGTGGACCATGTATTAATTAAATTATTAATTTGATTTCCTACTTAATCATATAAACTGTTTAATTTCTGCAATTATTTGTGATACTTGTGTAGCTTTCACACCATCCTTTTAACCCTTCCGAGTCTTCGAGCTCGTGGGTGGCGGTACGAGTCTCGGGTTATCGGGTCTTCCCGGTAATCGGATTCTCGGGTCGTTACAGCTGGTATCAGAGCGCGGTTGTGGAATTATACGAGAATCATAAGTTATTGTAGTGGTCCATTAGTCCACAATGATGATGTACAGTTGACGCTGGCATCGGGCATCGTGTGTTTTTATTGACCTTGCTGTTTCCGTGTTTTCTATCTTTTGCTTCAGGAGCGAGCATGGCGCCGAGGCGGGGGACTCGCTCTCAGCAGGGGCAGTCGGCTGGGGTTCAGGAGTTCCAGCAGGAGGTTCAGCAAGAGCAGGAGGAGCAGAGTAGAGTGCCACCAGCGGCCACCGAGACAGTGGATACTGCGAGGTTTCCGGGGGCCGAGGATTTCTTCCGTGGCATGTACCAGCTTATGTCGCAGCAGTTCGGCAGAGAGGCTGGTGAGGGCTCGTCGACCAGGGGTGGGCCAGGCCGAGTAGTAAGAGATTTCATGCAGTTCCATCCACCTTACTACGGCGGTCAGCCAGACCCTGATATGGCTCGGAGTTGGCTCGACGAGATGGAGCGGGTGTTCAGTTCCATGCGGTGTACTGCGGAGGACAAGGTGATGTTAGCCTACAACCAGTTGCAGGGCACGGCTCGGGAGTGGTGGTCTTCCGAGTGGAAGACGTGCTTTCAGTCACGTCCCCTTGAGCAGATTGCGTGGAGTGACTTTATCAGTGCTTTCGAGCATGCCTACTATCTAGAGTATATTGCTACGTAGAGGATGTGTCAGTTTTTGGAGCTGGTCCAGGGTAACATGTCCGTGTTACAGTACAGGGCCCGATTTGTTGAGCTGGGTCGTTATGCACCTCATATCATGGAGCATGAGAGGGTAAAGACCGCTCAGTTTGTACAGGGATTGAGGCAGGAGTTGAGGTACCATTTGATTGCGAACGCTGCCACTAATTTGGAGACGACTTCTCGTGTAGCGGCGTCCTTGGAGATGGATATGCAGAGGACTCGGGGACCGATTAGCCAGGGGCAGTCCTTATCAGGCCGCAGCCAGCAGACGACTACTTAGCAGCAGAGCACGTTCCAGCTTCCTTCTGGTAGTTCGGGAGCTTCGACTCCGGTGGCATCAGCGGCAGGATCTGCATCTTTTGGTGCCATGATGAAGAAGTTCTTCAGGAAGGGTTTTGCCGAGAAGCGTAAGGAGGGCCATGAGCAGTAGGCTTCTTTGGGCAGTGTTCAGCAGCCGGCACCTTTGCAGCGGCAGGGGTCAGTCGGTGGATCTCGTTCAACGTGTTCCCGGTGTGGCGAGTCGCATCCAGGCAGACAGTGTACGGTGCCGGTGATCTGCTTCATGTGTGATCAGGCAGGACACATGGCACGTGACTGTCCGCAGCGGCTGCGTCAGCCACCCCAGTTTCCTCAACAGCAGCAGTAGTACCCACAGCAGTAGTTTCAGCAGCATGGCCAGTTTCCGCCACTACCACGGTCAGCGAGTGTGGGCAGGCAGAGGGCTCGAGGCCAGATTACTCACATGACCAGGGCAGAGGCAGAGTCGTCGCAACTTATGGAAGGTACTGTTATGATTTTGGGTTGCGCAGCGCGGGTTTTGTTTGATTCTGGCGCGTCCCATTCATTTATTTCGGAGGATTTTGCGCTGAGTGTTGAGGATCCGGTATCTCAGATGTCTTGTGATCTGATGGTGGAGTTGCCGTCCGGTGACTTCATGACCACTCCGTATTGTTTCGAGAAGGTTCCGATTTGGATCGAGGGGCGGAGTATGCCATGCAGGTTGTATGCTTTGCAGCTTTGGGATTACGATATGATTTTGGGCATGGATTGGCTCGAGGCTCATGGAACGGTGGTGGATTGCGGAATGAAGAGGGTTTACTTTCAGCATCCTAGCAGGCAGACCTTCTACTTCCAAGGTATCCGTTCCACCTCTCCTCGTTTCCTCATTTCTGCAATTCGAGCCCGTCGTTTGCTTGATTCTGGTTGCCAGGGTTTTCTCGCTTCTGTGGTCTTGGTAGACAAGCCATGTCCGGATGTCAAGGACATTCCGGTGGTGTGCGAGTTTCTCGATGTTTTCCCTGAGGATTTGCCTGGATTGCCTCCCCAGAGGGAGATCGATTTCGTTATCGAGGTTGTGCCTGGTACGGGACCCTTGGCGAAGGCTCCCTACCGTATGGCCCCCGCTGAGTTGAGGGAGTTGAGGGCGCAGTTGTAGGAGTTGCTGGCCAAGGGGTACATTCGTCCTAACTTTTCCCCTTGGGGCGCGCCCGTGTTGTTCGTGAAGAAGAAGGATGGTAGTCTGAGGTTGTGCATTGACTACCGGCAGCTGAATGAAGTGACCATCAAGAATAAGTATCCGTTACCGTGGATTGATGACTTGTTCGACCAGCTTCAGTCTACTCGAGTGTTCTCGCGGATTGATTTGTGGTCCGGTTACTATCAGCTGAGGATTCACGAGTCCGATGTGGAGAAGACTGCGTTCAGTACGAGGTACGGGCATTATGAGTTCTTGGTGATGCCGTTTGGGCTCACCAATGCCCCCGCAGGTTTCATGGACTTGATGCAGAGGGTGTTTCATCCCTATCTGGATCAGTTTGTGGTCATGTTTGTGGATGACATCCTTATTTATTCGCTGTCTGCGGAGGAGCACGCGTACCATTTGGGTGTGGTGCTGCAGACTGTAGATTCTAAGAAAATCTACTTAAGAAAAAAAAATGATAATATGGCTAGAAAAGCATGGGAAGAGAGAGAAAGGGGAGCATGCGTAGGATGCTAATGGAGGGTGATCACCAGAGACGCGAGGGCCTCAAAGATATAACAATAAAGAATATGTGGGATCGTGAAGAATACCTTAAAAGAAGCGGGGGAGATTGTGAGTGCACCTTCTCTTTCTATCTGCCGGCCGATGAAGAGAGTTTTCCTTTAGCTTGATTACCCTTGCAAAATTAACAAACACCAATAAACAAATATGGATTAGAAATCAAGATGTGTAGCATCAAATTCAAATATAAATATGGACATAGAAAGCATGGATATGAACACACATTATTGGTGTTTGGCCTTTAAACCCCTATGCAAAAGGGTAGGTAAAAGATAATGTATGATGAAGAATAGAGGGAGATGTGTAAGTGTTGCACTAAGGGAGATGTGCTAGAGTGAACAACATGGGAAGATCTCAATATTGAGATAAAAAGAAATAAAAGAAGAATATGATATGATGCATGCAATTAACTAAAGTAAAAAAAATAAGAGATAGGAGGGGGAAAGCTTAGTGATTTTCTCCAATTTGGCTTCAAGATCTTCAAGGGAGGAAGAAGAACTCCATGGATGAAGCTTGTAGGTTTATGGGAGCCTCCTCCTTGAGCCTTCAATCTAGTAGCACCTCCCCTTGGATTGATATTGATGCCTTTTACACAAGGGAGAGAGGGGTCCTATTTATAGAGGTGAAATTCGGAGTTTAATTCCAAAAAAATTAGAAAACCATGTTTTAATGGGATTTGGAGGGAGATATTTATTGGACAAGTGTCCTCCCAACCTTAGAAAGTCATAGGAACCCTTTTCCAAGTAGAAAAGGAGGTTAAAGTGAGGGAGGGAAGTGAAATTCGGAGTTTAATTCCATAAAAATTAGAAAATTGAGTTTTGGTGATATTTGGAAAGAGGGATCCTTCCTCCAAGTGTCCTTACAATATTAGGAAGCCATAGGAACCCTTTCCCAAGTGAAAAAGGAGTTTAAGTGAGGAAGGGAAAGGAAATTTGGAGTTTAATTCCATAAAAATTAGAAAACTGAGTTTTGGTGGGATTTGGAAAGGGAGATCCTTCCTCCAAGTGTCCTTACAATATTAGGAAGCCATAGGAACCCTTTCCCAAGTGGAAAAGGTGTTTAAGTAAGGAAGGGAAAGGAAATTCAGAGTTTAATTCTAAGAAAATTAGAAAACTGAGTTTTGGTGGGATTTGGAAAGAGGGATCATTCCTCCAAGTGTCCTTACAACATTAGGAAGCCATAGGAACCCTTTCCCAAGTGGAAAAGAAGTTTAAGTGAGGAAGGGAAGGGGTTCTGTTCGAAATCAAAATTCTGTAAGAAATGGCGTCAGACCTAGTGGTCGCTGATTAAAAGAGTGTATGCTCGAAACGTCGCCCATTCTGAGGCATTTTAAGACGGATTAGGACATTTAAAAATTAGAAAAGAATTGGCGCCCATGAAGCGGTTGCCAATTTTGGACGAAGTTAAATGCTCAAAATAAGGCAAGGAAATTGGCGACTTTGCAACCGGGCGCTCATTTATGAATTAACGACCTTCCGGGAAGTCGCAAAATCAAGGATAATCCGAATTCGGCTCAAAATAAGAATAAAAGAATTGGCGCCCTTGCGGACGGTCACTAATTAAAGAATTGGCGACCTTCTCGAGTGTCACTAATTCTTGAAACCTCAAAAAATGGATCAACCTACAGCTGGAGGTAATGGGCACCCATGACCTGGGCGCCTATTAAAGGGCACCCAGGACATGGGCGCCAATTCCCAGTGAAGGGTGCCCCTGTGATGGGCGCCAATTAAATGGCGCCCGGGTCCCTGCCATCATTTGACTTAAGGCCCGGAAAAAATGGAGAAAAATCTCAGAAAAAATTGAAAAAAAGGAAAATGTGTGGAAAAGTTTGGGAAAGTTGAGTATTCTAGAAAAATGAGAAAAACCACTCAAATAAGTCGATTTGAGGGTCAAATGGGGCATCCTAGTGTGATAGGAGATATGCTCAAAATGATGTCAATTTTAGCGTGTCTATAGCTGTCCCGCATTGGCGTCTGCTTTGTAAGGGAGTGATACGGAGTGAAATGGAATAAAATGAAGTGAAGCGGCGTGGAATGTAATGGAATGAAATGGAATGAAGTGTAATGAAGTGAAGCAGCGTGGAATGTAATGGAATGAAATGGAATGAAGTGGGAGTGAACTGAAAAGCAGATGCCAAGGTGTGATGAGACACGCGATCAACATCACTTGATAGGAATTGAATTAAAAGCTCGGAATGATGCAATCTTGAAGAGATTCAATGAAAGCAACGATTGTTTGGATAAAGAAGGAGTGTGCACGCGGGCACGAAGGAGGGATAATAAGGAGCGATCAACTTCCAGCACGGTGGAAGTACCCTAGGTCATAAACCTGTAGGTTTCACCATTGGGGAGCGATTACCAGCCAATGTGGACGTGCTGCAGCCAAGGTGGATCAAAGAAAAAGGAATTGAACGAGAGATAGAAATCCAAACAAATGAGTTTTCAGGGAAGCGGCCCAAAACGGCAGCAAGGCGAACTGAGGACACAATTCGGCATGGAATATCTCTTATCATGGACAATCAGAATTATCTTTACCTTCAAAATCAGCTTATCAGAAGGGTTTTCCAAAGTTAATTCAAATTCTTATATGAATGCATGCTGGATTTAAAGGGAAAAGTAAAGCAAATAAGAATATAAGATAATCAAGGATAATATTGTTAAACTGTCGAGACTGGGTCAAGAAACCCATTCGTGAGCTGATACTAAGCCGAAGCCCGTTTATCCGCGCACCAACTCGCAAAAGGGAACCATCGTCCCCAGTCTTGGACGGCTCAACGGCCTATCCGTGCGACTAAGATGCCTCTAGAATTATCATTGTTTTTGATGAAGGGGAACTCAGATTCCAAATTTATCAAAGTCACAAGGTCCTTGATATGATCTAGTAGTGTAGGTAACATATAGTAAAATGCATACATGGGGAAGATGATGATAGCAATAAGCATGAGAGAATTGAGAAATGAGGTGCAAGACACCGTGGGACCTGGATGATGATGTCCAGACGGTGTGGTGAGGACACGCGCCACACTTCACGACGGAGTACACGGATCTCGCCGGCATCCCTTTGGCTCGGCGATCACTTGGCGGACGAGCAGAGTTATCTTTAGTTATTTATGCTTTAGGCCATGCTGGGCCTTGGTTTAATCCCTGCGTGGACACTTTATTTATTATTGTGGACCTTTGTAGGCCAATTGGGGCCAATTGGGCTTCCATTGGGTGATGTTAGGCTTATTAGCTAGGCATAGGGGAGAGTGGGCCACCTTGTGATCCACCTTCTTGGCCCATTTGGGCGACCACCTTCCCACATGTGATGGCCCATGGGGATTTGCGCCCCCCTCCTTGTGGGCTAGGGTTTGGGCGCCCCCTTCATTTCCTCCAAGAGGTGGAGGTGGCAGCCGCCCCCACTCCTACTTTGTAGGAGTGGGGTGCGCACCCCCCCTTCCCCTTCCCCATCCGACCACCCCCTCCCTCCTTTGGCCGCCCCCCTTCCCCAATTCCCTCCTAGAATCTAGGAGTGGTGCGTCCCCCCTTTCCCCCCCCTAACCAATGTGCGCACCCCCCTTTCCCCCATGCCACATTGCGCACCCCCCTTTCCCTTGTGGCTAGGGTTTCAACCCTAGCATTCCCCCTCCCCATATAAAAGCTTTGTATTTTCTTTGGAGGAATTATTATGAATGAATAGAAAAGAAAAATTGCTGGTTCTCCTAGAAGGTGGCTGCGCCCTCCTCCTTGTTGATCCTTGCTCCTGCGACGGGAGCAAGCCCGGGGTGTGACTCCCCATCCCCTCGGTGCGACGCCGAGGTTCCCCCTCTCTTCCTCCTTGCTCCTGCGACGGGATCAAGCCCGGGGTGTGACTCCCCATCCCCTTGGTGCGACGCCAAGGCATCTATCCTCTGCGTTCACCCACGCAGCCCTCGCAAGCCCTCGTCTTCATCTCCTCCATCAAGCTTGAAGATCAAGATAATCTGCACCCTGCAGATCCGAGGCAGAATTGAAGCCCTAGTTGCAGAGGCGACCACGACGTCCACAGTGCGAATCAGGCCGAGAGTTCTTCTGTGAGTTTGTTCCTCTCCAAGTCCTCTTCGATCCAGAGGTGGTCTCGCCTCGTTTCGACTTCGGCACTGTTCGTGGCATCCATTCTCCCACGACTACGCAGAATCCATTCGAATCAACCCGCCCAGAGGGTGCAGTTGGGTGATGTTCTTGTCACGATTTCTCCTTCGGTTTTCTGCCCATGTTTTCTTCTTCAACATTTTAGCCCTCGGCGTCCCGGAACCAACCCAGGTGGTTTCGTCGGATTCCGACCCCGTTTCAGAAAGTTTCACCACGGCCATCGTGCCTCTATCCGACTGATCACCCAAAAGATAGAAGCTTACCACTGTTGCGACTGCGCCCAGCCTGGTGATGTGATGAGGCTCATCTTCTGATGGTTAGAACAACTTTTTGTCCTCTTTCCAACGCCGCTGACCACGCCTCGTTTTGACGTCGGGGCTGATCATGGCGTCAATCCTCGTGGGACCGCGCAGATCAACCTGTGCAGTCCGACCCCAGGATTAGCAACAACTTGCAGAGGTTCTCCCGGCCAACCTCGACCAGATCTGACCGAGCCCTTCGGTGGGGACCTGCTGCTCTGCGTCCCCGACGTCCTCCCCCAAGCGGCGTCCCGTTCGCTCACCGGAACAATGATTTCTCAATTTTCCCGCTGGAGTGTGCTGTTCTGTGTGCAGGAAACCAGTCACGACTTGCAGGTGACTTCACGGCCACCCCGGTGCGAATCTGAGCTCCCCCTTTGGCCGAGGCTTCCTCCCGTGACCTAGCTACGCGCCCTCACTGACAGCACCTCAATCGGACACCGGACCAGATCGTGGGAGCGTTCGCCGCCGAGTCGCGCGTTGCTGCGAACCGACAGATTACCGTTCGGGAACCTCTTCGCGGCCAACCCCTTCACCGAGTGCCGCCCATCAGCCCGTGCATCGGCCGCCCTGAATTCTATTGTTGTAGCCTATTATCTCCCTGCGAGGTGTAGCAACCCTGATAAAATAAAAAGGAATAAATAAATCAAAATAGATTAGAAGGTTTAATAAATAAACGAGAGAGCTTGGAATAAAAAGAGTTAAATCCTGATAAAAATAACGCCTCAGTAAAAGGCGCGACTTTACGAATAGGCGCCCTTGATTAAGGCGTGTTTTGAAGAAAGGACGCCCACACGTTAAGGCGTCAAATTTCAAACGACCAAAATAAATAAAAAGGATAAGTTAGCGTATCGTCCCTTTCGTGGACACGTTTTAACAAGTAACGACGCTTGACAAGGCGTCAATTTAAAATTCGACGCCTTAGCATAAGGCGTTAATTCCATTCCAGTTTCGTTCGAACCGGGAACTTATCCAGGGTAAGTGATAACTATGGGAAAGAGTTCGAATGTAGTAATGACTCTATCATGGAAGTGTTACTTCCAATCGAACACTAACCTTATTAGGATTTCCAAAATCCTATAAATACCTTGATGGATCGAACCCTAGAAAGCTATTTGGTCGATCGTCTCTACTACGGTAGGTGAAGAACTAATAGTTCTTCCTTATTTCTTCTCTGTTTACTATTATGAGAAGAACATGAATTGATTCTTCATCCTCTTTTGTTTATAGGGAATCTGACTGCCGTCCGTGAAGAACAGGTGGGTTCTTCCTTTGGTTTTCCTTCTCTTCCAATAGGATAGTATGAAGAATAAATCTTCTTCATCTTCTTCCACTTACAGGTCGAGGAGCTCTCAATCTATTGAAGAACGTGGGTTCTTCATCAACAAACGACTGTGTTTGTTCGTGCCTCCTCTGCCTTGCTGCTAATATTGAATTCAAAAGCTTCAGAATACTCTGTTTATAAAACAGAGTATCGTTCTTTTCTTCCCAGAACCTGCATCCGTTCAGAATCTTCATTGAGGTAGGATTTTCTCATGGAACGCAGCCCAAACTACCATATAACTATAGATAATTATCATCGGTAGTTCATGCATATAGTTTTCATGCGTTCTGGTTATTTTCTACGGAATGTTTGAAAGAAACGACCCTAACAAGGGCGTTAATTTAAAAAGACACGACCGTGCCCAGGTCGTCAATTCCAGATTTGACGCCCTGCACATGGACGTTAATTCCTGTTAATTAATAAATAGCATGTTTAAAAAGTAATTATCAATGCAAACATGGTTCTAAATTAATGCATGGTCAATTTCTTGTAATCCTGCTATTTTTTTCTGGTCCTGACTATATACCATGTTCCTGAAATATTCATTACCTCGAAATTTGTAAAATTGTGAATTCACGACCTTGACCAGGTCGTCTCTTGTTTAACTAACGCCCCAGACTAGGGCGCCTTTTTCCTGGTAACGCCCCTACCCAAGGCGCGTTTTCAACAAAATTACAGATTTTTAATATCATGTAAAATAGCAATATTGGAAAGGACGACCTCTTTATATGTCGTCAAATTTAATATAAACGCCCCTGATTAAGGCGTTAATTTTACGAAAAATGACTTTACCAGAGTCGCTACTTTCTGCATTACTGATTTATCCCGATTGCTGTTATCCGAGGGTTTCACTATATGTATATATATATATATATATGTAGGCACTATTACTCCACTCCGTGAGTATAGTCCCACGTTTCATGATGTTTTATCGATCACCCTTAAACTCTCATTGACATACAAGCTCTCCATTGGACATTCCGTTCCTTTGGACTAGCGAGTTAGTCATAGAGACCTCCGTAAGACTCCTCGTACCTTGGATTCCCTCAAGGTCGACTGAGCTGGTTGTACCCTAAAAACCCATTACACTATTGAATGCCATGTCACTATAAAAGAAACATGATATACCGGCCCTTATGATATGCAAAGAGTATATCATGAGAATTCTAAATGGGATGACGATATCATGCCATTTGTTGATGTTCATGTGGACCTCAATTCTATATAAATAATATCCATACTTGTTTGTCATGGTACCCGAGTTAAGGGAACCTAATTCCACCTAGTTTCATCGTTCATCGTGATTGTACCGTTGTTATCGCCTATCTATGTCCAATATCGTATTTTTGGACTCCATTCTCTCAAAGTTATCCTACGTGTCTACAAGCTTAAATTGTTGAAATTCCTTATTGGCTATGTATATATATATACAAGAGTGGATGTCAAATATACATGATAAATGCCTGCGCATATAGGGCCCGATCTGGTCTTGGGAGGAACACCCGAAAGTACTTGTGCCCATGGGAGTTGAATGATAAGGTATCTGGCATTATACCGAGTGCATGACTAGCTTGATTGGACGTTCCACACAAATCTTGTACTTGACTCGTACTTGACTTGACATGACTTGCGTGACCCGAAAAAGGGTAATTACTTGCTTGCTTGATACATGATAGCCAAAGTTCTTGGCATGACTTGCTAAAAAGTACTTGCTTGAATATCTTGTTATCTTTTCTTGAAAGCTCGTGACTAGTTCATCTTGCTGTCTTATTGATAAATTCTCTCTCTATCTTGTCGTTTTATGCGAGCATGCATAGCTATAGTACATTCATGAAAATGTAATTACTTAAACCCCTTGCTAGTTCCTGAGATATAATTTCCTACTGAGCGTTCGCTCACTCCGTGTTTGTCCCTTACTTTTCAGGTAATTCCGACGACGAGGGAAGTCAATCGGATGGGAATGGTCAAGAGTGAAAGAGCTAGAGCTTTTCCAAGTGTCATCCAGTCTTTTTCCTATTTTCTTGAGTCAACTATGTACTTTTCCTTTTTAATTGAATAGAGTATTAGATTTGTAATAGACTATCCATTATGAAATAAAGGATTGGGTTATCTTTCTATTTTGCGCATCTCTGTTTTAGTGTCGAATACACTACTACTCTGATTGACATGATTGATATAAACTCGTCGCGCATATCCGAGTATCTTCCGCGCTCGGGGCGTGACAGTTTTTGTGGTATCAGAGCCTAGGGTATTCAATTCCTAAGAAAACCCAAGTCCAAGGATAAGTTTTAACCATTAAACCAGTGAGATTGGGTAGAACCAAGGGTTAAAGTTAACATAGTATATGAGTCTTTAATTACCATCACGTATTAATCTAGTTATTGTAATTGTAGGATAATGGCTGCCGAACGTGCTCAATGGCGCAACATGCAGCGTACCCTTCAAGGCATGACTCAAGTGCTGCAACAAGTAGCCCAAGGAGGTGGACAACGAGTAGGAAGTCTCCACCAGACTTTCAAGAACATGAACCCACCCAAGTTCACGGGTTCTACTGATCCAGATGACGCTGAACACTGGATTAGGGAGATAGAACGTATATTCCGTGTTATGCAATGCACGGATCAGGATAAAGTTTTATTAGCTACTTTTCAGTTAGAAAGGGATGCTAGATGCTGGTGGGAATCAATAGAGGCTACTATAAATCAAGATCAGGTTTCGTGGGAAGAATTCGTTGAACACTTCAACGTGAAATATTTCTCGGACCGTGTTCAGGAAAAGAAGGCTGCAGAATTTGCTGCATTAAAGTAACGATCTTTGTCAGTGGCCGAGTATGAGGCCCAATTCTCTAGATTGTCTCGATACGCTAAGCATCTAGTTAGCACCGAGAAAATGAAAGCTAGGAGGTTCCTTAATGGGCTCAGGCCCCAAGCTATTACTCAACTGGCGCCGATGGACATTCAAGTCTACTCGGAGATAGTACGCCGAGCTCAACTATTAGAAGATGCCACGGAACTGTCGGATAGGATTCGTGGTAAGGATAAGAAGGAACAAGTTACAGGTTCGGGTTCTTTTAAACCCAACTTCAAGAAAAGGCCTAGCAATGGAGGAGCATCCTCACAAGACCAAAAGTTCAAGAAGACCAAGCCCTTCTCTATCACCACTACCTCTCCCAATACAGTGTGCAAACATTGTGATAAAGCGGGTCATAGAGCAGAAGAATGCTGGAGGAAACTAGAAGCATGTCTCCATTGTGGGAGTCGCGAGCATCGGATTCCCGATTGCCCACTACTAAATAATCAAGCCGATGACGAAAAACGCCCAGTAACCAAGAATGCTCGTCTTCATGCAATCAAGGAGACTGAGCAAGTAGAAGGAGGCGGCTTAGTGGAAGGTACATTGAAAGTTTGTTCCAGGAATGCATATGTCTTAATTGATACTGGTGCATCACATTCGATTGTTTCTAAAAAGTTTGCTGACCCATTACCCCTAGAACCGGAATAGATAAAGTTAGTTTTATCTACTCCTCTAGATGATGAGATTGATATTACACATCATTACCAAAACTGCGAGGTATTGATTCATGGTCAAAATCTCCCTATTGATCTCATATGTTTAGATCTGAAAGAGTATGATGTTATACTAGGGGCAGATTGGTTATCCAAGTATCAGGCAACGGTTGATTGCCGCAATAGTAATGTTACATTCCAGGAATTCCCAGAACTAATATTTACTAGCCCCAAGAGTCGGAGTAAATCCCCTCTTATTTCAGCTCTCCGAGCTAGCAAGCTCATCAGGAAAGGATGTACATCTTTCCTTGCCTTTGTCACAGTTAAAGAAGCTAAGGAAGCTAAGCTAGAAGACATTCCAGTAGTGCAAGAATTTCCGGACGTGTTTCCGGAAGATTTGCCGGGATTACCCCCGCAAAGAGAAGTGGCCTTCACCATCGACTTAGTCCCTGGTGCTGGTCCGATTTCAAAGGCACCTTATAGGATGTCACCTGCTGAACTCAAGGAATTAAAGGAGCAATTGATGGAACTCATTAAGAAAGGATTCATTAGACCAAGTACTTCCCCGTGGGGAGCGCATGTATTATTTGTAAAGAAGAAAGACGGATCCATGAGGTTATGCGTTGACTATCGACAATTGAATCATCTCACTATCAAGAACAAGTATCCACTGTCGAGAATCGATGAATTGTTTGATCAAATTTCAGGATCCATGTACTTTTCCAAAATTGATCTTAGGTCCGGATATCACCAACTAAGAATCAAGGATGATGACATTCACAAGACCGCATTCAGAAGCAGGTATGGCCATTATGAATTCGTTGTTATGCCTTTCGGACTAACGAATGCCCCTGCTGCCTTTATGCAGTTAATGAATAGTATATACAGGCCTTATTTGGATCAATTCGTGGTAGTCTTTATTGATGATATATTGATTTATTCCAAGACCAAGGAAGAGCATGAGGAACATTTGAGGATTGCATTACAAATATTGAGGACAAACCAATTATATGTAAAACTTAGCAAGTGTGAATTCTGGCTTGAAGAAGTGACTTTTCTCGGACATGTTATATCAAAGGATGGCTTGTCTGTAGACCCATCAAAGGTTGAAGCTGTAAGGAACTGGGAAAAACCGACCAATGCTAGCGAGATCTGAAGTTTCTTAGGTCTTGCCGGCTATTACAGGCGATTCATCAAGGATTTCTCAAAAATCGCCGTGCCACTTACGAGGTTAACTCGCAAGGAGATCCGTTATGAATGGGATGAGGAATGTGAGAGAAGCTTCCAAACTCTCAAGGATCATCTTACTACAGCTCCTATCTTAGCATTGCCAATTGAAGGAGAAAAGTTCGAGGTATACACTGATGCTTCTGGCATTGACCTCGGGTGTGTTCTAATGCAACAAGGGAAGGTTATAGCCTACTCTTCTCGTCAATTAAAGAAGCATGAAGAGAACTACCCCGTCCATGACTTAGAATTGGCCGCGGTAGTATTTGCACTCAAAATATGGAGACATTATCTTTATGGAGTACAGTTTACTGTATACTCCGATCACAAGAGTCTCAAATATCTTTTCTCACAGAAGGAACTAAATATGAGGCAAAGACGATGGCTGGAATATCGCAAGGACTTCGACTTCAATATACAATATCATCCCGGAAAGGGTAATCATGTAGCAGATGCCCTTAGTCGAAAGCCGAGAGCACTGTTAGCCAATTGTCTGATTCAAGAATGGAAATTGCTAGAACAATTCTCTGAACTCAATATAAGCATGGACACGGATCCTAGATGTGTCACATTATCTCATGTAAGCATACAGTCAGATTTATTATCTGGGATACAAGTACTTCAGGATGATGATCCTACATTAGTAGAAATCAAGGGCAGATTAAAAGGACAATCGGACTTCCAACTAGCTTCTGATGGAAGATTAATAGAACTGGTATACTGGACTGCCCAGAATTGAAAAAGAAGATCTTAGATGAAGCTCACAGATCAAGGTATACGATTCATCCTGGATCTACCAAGATGTACCAAGATGTGAAAAGAAATTTTTGGTGGCCCAACATGAAAAGAGAAATAGCGGACTATGTATCACGCTGTCTCACATGCCAACAAGTCAAGGCGGAACACCAAAAGCCTGCTGGAAAGCTACATCCTCTAGATATCCCTAAATGGAAGTGGGAGGATATTGGTATGGATTTCATCATGGGTTTATCTAAATCAAAAAGAGGACATGATGGAATATGGGCTATCATTGACCTATTGACCAAATCCGCGCATTTCTTGCCAATCAAGAGTCGATGGTCAGTTGATGTCTTAGCTGCACTATACATCAAGAAAATAGTCAGATTACATGGTATTCCTGTTTCAATCGTGTCTGACAGAGATCCCCGTTTTACTTCTCATTTTTGGAAAGGACTACAACATTCGTTGGGGACGAGACTTAATTTTAGTACAGCCTTTCATCCTCAAACGGATGGTCAGACCGAGAGAACAAATCAAGTAGTTGAAGATATGCTTAGAGCATGCATCACTGATTTTGATGGAAACTGGCATGATCACTTGCCTCTGGTCGAATTTGCATACAATAATAGCTACCAAGCTAGTATACAAATGGCACCTTTCGAAGCTTTATACGGAAGGAGTTGCCGATCACCCTTGTGCTGGAATGAAGTTGGAGAGAAACAACTGTTAGGTCCAGACATGGTAAGGGATACAACTGAGAAGATACGAGTAATCAGGGAAAGATTGCAAGTAGCTCAGACAAGGCAAAAGGCTTATGCCGACACAAGAAGAAGAGATCTCGAATTCCAAATTGGAGATCATGTATTTCTCAAGATATCGCCTGGACGTGGAATACGAAGATTTGGTGTTAAAGGTAAACTTACACCGAGATTTATCGGACCTTTTGAGATACTAGAAAGAGTTGGCGAGGTTGCTTATCGCATCGCATTGCCACCTCAACTGTTCGAAGTACATGATGTATTCCACATATCTATGTTGAAGAAGTATGTGCATGATCCATCACATATTATTGAGCATAGAGATATAGTGATCCAGAAAGATCTCACATATGAGCAGAAGCCCATACGAATACTAGATCGAGAAGTACGAACCCTAAGGAATAAGGCTATTCCCATGCTAAAAGTACAATGGAATAAGAATTCAGAACATGAAGCTACATGGGAGACCGAGGAATCTATGAGGAAGCGATTTCCAGAGTTATTTTAGAAGGTATATACTCTACACTCTCCATATGTGAATATATATGCTATGGAATTTGGGGACCAAATTCTTTTAAGTGGGGGAGGGTGTAGCAACCCTGATAAAATAAAAAGGAATAAATAAATCAAAATAGATTAGAAGGTTTAATAAATAAACGAGAGAGCTTGGAATAAAAAGAATTAAATCCTGATAAAAATAACGCCTCAGTAAAAGGCGCGACTTTACGAATAGGCGCCCTTGATCAAGGCGTGTTTTGAAGAAAGGACGCCCACACGTTAAGGCGTCAAATTTCAAACGACCAAAATAAATAAAAAGGACAAGTTAGCGTAACGTCCCTTTCGTGGACGCGTTTTAACAAGTAACGACGCTTGACAAGGCGTCAATTTAAAATTTGACGCCCTAGCATAAGGCGTTAATTCCATTCCAGTTTCGTTCGAACCGGGAACTTATCCAGGGTAAGTGATAACTATGGGAAAGAGTTCGAACGTAGTAATGACTCTATCATGGAAGTGTTACTTCCAATCGAACACTAACCTTATTAGGATTTCCAAAATCCTATAAATACCTTGATGGATCGAACCCTAGAAAGCTATTTGGTCGATCGTCTCTGCTACGGTAGGTGAAGAACTAACAGTTCTTCCTTATTTCTTCTCTGTTTACTATTATGAGAAGAACATGAATTGATTCTTCATCCTCTTTTGTTTTTAGGGAATCTGACTGCCGTCCGTGAAGAACAGGTGGGTTCTTCCTTTGGTTTTCCTTCTCTTCCGATAGGATAGTATGAAGAATAAATCTTCTTCATCTTCTTCCACTTACAGGTCGAGGAGCTCTCAATCTACTGAAGAACGTGGGTTCTTCATCAACAAACGACTGTGTTTGTTCGTGCCTTCTCTGCCTTGCTGCTAATATTGAATTCAAAAGCTTCAGAATACTCTGTTTATAAAACAGAGTATCGTTCTTTTCTTCCCAGAACCTGCATCCGTTCAGAATCTTCATTGAGGTAGGATTTTCTCATGGAACGTAGCCCAAACTACCATATAACTATAGATAATTATCATCGGTAGTTCATGCATATAGTTTTCATGCGTTCTGGTTATTTTCTACGGAATGTTTGAAAGAAACGACCCTAACAAGGGCGTTAATTTAAAAAGACACGACCGTGCCCAGGTCGTCAATTCCAGATTTGACGCCCTGCACATGGACGTTAATTCCTGTTAATTAATAAATAGCATGTTTAAAAAGTAATTATCAATGCAAACATGGTTCTAAATTAATGCATGGTCAATTTCTTGTAATCCTGCTATTTTTTTCTGGTCCTGACTATATACCATGTTCTTGAAATATTCATTACCTCGAAATTTGTAAAATTGTGAATTCACGACCTTGACCAGGTCGTCTCTTGTTTAACTAACGCCCCAGACTAGGGCGCCTTTTTCCTGGTAACGCCCCTACCCAAGGCGCGTTTTCAACAAAATTACAGATTTTTAATATCCTGTAAAATAGCAATATTGGAAAGGACGACCTTTTTATATGTCGTCAAATTTAATATAAACGCCCCTGATTAAGGCGTTAATTTTACGAAAAATGACTTTACCAGAGTCGCTACTTTCTGCATTACTGATTTATCCCGATTGCTGTTATCCGAGGGTTTCACTATATGTATATATATATATGTAGGCACTATTACTCTACTCCGTGAGTATAGTCCCACGTTTCATGATGTTTTATCGATCACCCTTAAACTCTCATTGACATACAAGCTCTCCATTGGACATTCCGTTCCTTTGGACTAGCGAGTTAGTCATAGAGACCTCCGTAAGACTCCTCGTACCTTGGATTCCCTCAAGGTCGACTGAGCTGGTTGTACCCTAAAAACCCATTACACTATTGAATGCCATGTCACTATAAAAGAAATATGGTATACCGGCCCTTATGATATGCAAAGAGTATATCATGAGAATTCTAAATGGGATGACGATATCATGCCATTTGTTGATGTTCATGTGGACCTCAATTCTATATAAAGAATGTTCATACTTGTTTGTCATGGTACCCGAGTTAAGGGAATCTAATTCCACCTAGTTTCATCGTTCATCGTGATTGTACCGTTGTTATCGCCTATCTATGTCCAATATCGTATTTTTAGACTCCATTCTCTCAAAGTTATCCTACGTGTCTACAAGCTTAAATTGTTGAAATTCCCTATTGGCTATATATATATATACAAGAGTGGATGTCAAATATACATGATAAATGCCTGCGCATATAGGGCCCGATCTGGTCCTGGGAGGAGCACCCGAAAGTACTTGTGCCCATGGGAGTTGAATGATAAGGTATCTGGCATTATACCGAGTGCATGACTAGCTTGATTGGACGTTCCACACAAATCTTGTACTTGACTCGTACTTGACTTGACACGACTTGCGTGACCCGAAAAAGGGTAATTACTTGCTTGCTTGATACATGATAGCCAAAGTTCTTGGCATGACTTGCTAAAAAGTACTTGCTTGAATATCTTGTTATCTTTTCTTGAAAGCTCGTGACTAGTTCATCTTGCTGTCTTATTGATAAATTCTCTCTCTATCTTGTCGTTTTATGCGAGCATGCATAGCTATAGTACATTCATGAAAATGTAATTACTTAAACCCCTTGCTAGTTCCTGAGATATAATTTCCTACTGAGCGTTCGCTCACTCCGTGTTTGTCCCTTACTTTTCAGGTAATTCCGACGACGAGGGAAGTCAATCGGATGGGAATGGTCAAGAGTGAAAGAGCTAGAGCTTTTCCAAGTGTCATCCAGTCTTTTTCCTATTTTCTTGAGTCAACTATGTACTTTTCCTTTTTAATTGAATAGAGTATTAGATTTGTAATAGTCTATCCATTATGAAATAAAGGATTGGGTTATCTTTCTATTTTGCGCATCTCTGTTTTAGTGTCGAATACACTACTACTCTGATTGACATGATTGATATAAACTCGTCGCGCATATCTGAGTATCTTCCGCGCTCGGGGCGTGACACGAGGAGTGGGCATTTTGGTTGGCCTTGTATTATTATGTGTTGTGTGTATCGGGGTTGTTGATCTCGGCCGGGGTTTCTTCCCCACGCCTAGGCGTGGAGGTACGCGCGACGCTCCTACTCTGTTACTTTGCTTTACTAGTATGCCATTCTATATGTCGCGTGAGCGTGTAGGATCCTAGCTACTTTGTAATTCACCGTGCGAATGTGAGTTGAGAGCACCCGTCCCGCGCCCCTAATGAGCACCGAGCTCGAATTAGACTCCCCTAGTCGTTCGGCGGTTCCTTAGCCGCTGAGATCCCCGCGCTTCCCTCATAGGGACGGACGTTGGGCTTGAGTTTCTTGTTGAGAGACGCCTCCACCCGGAGGAACGCTACGGAGGTCAGCCGCCCGGCTTGCCTTTGGCGTGTGAGTGGCCGCACTTCATTGCATTCGTAGGTCCTAGCCCGTTTCGTTCCCGTCCCGCATCAAATTGGTATCAGAGCATATCGTCCCGCATCAAGTTGGTATCAGAGCTTAGGGAACCAGTTTGTTCTAACAAATTGGGGTCTTAGGTCATTTGAGTCTTTAGGTTGTCTAGGGTGCATTGAGTCTCTTAGTTCATCTAGGTAACCCACCATTGCATTGTAATGTTAGGTTTGTGTTTAGTTTGAGTTTTATCCTTGTCTCGTTTAGTCTTGCATTCCATTTAGCATGTGTCCACCCTTATAGGTCTAGTGTGTCCCCTTAGCCCCTTTAGGTCCCATTGCATGCCAACTCGGGGTGGTACCCACTACCATCACCCGGACACTATGGGTGACCCCCGTGGTACCACCCAGGGAGGCCATTCTCTAAAGGATTTGATGGCCCAGTTCAGGGAGCGCATGGATAGGTATGAACAAACCATTAAGGACCAGACCGACCGTCTGGAGGGCCGACTCATGGCCATAGAGGACCGCGCTGAGGTTTATGACCGATCTATCCACGGTCTGGTCGGGCGGATAGGGAGGGTAGAGGAAGTGCCCCATCATGACCCCCCTAGAGTTGCTCGTAGCATGCCCACTCCTAGGGGAATAAATTCCCATTTCTTCACACCTATGGCCAACCCCTACATCAGACCCATCCAAGGCAGCCAGTCCGTGGCTGAATACATTAGGGACTTCGAAGTGTATCGGTCAGGATGTGGAGTCGGGAAAGAAAGCACCATGGTCGGATTTCAGTTCCGGAGAGGTTTACGGCTTCATTACCAGTTTGAATGTCTTTGTCGCGACGCGGTCACTCTGGAGCAATGTTATCAGGTCGCTATAGAGGTCGAGCCATTCGAGTCATTGTTTGTTGCTGCCCTTCAACAAGCATCTACCTCTCCACATGAGCCCACGAGGCAAGACGCTCCCGCCCCCCAACCTCACCCACCACAGTCGGAGAACCCTTCCCCTAGAGCTCCTTTACCACCTTCACCTTTCGATCTTCATTCGGAACCACCTCAGTTGGAGCCACCACAGTCAGGGCTACCCGTACCTTTAATGGGGAAGCTATACATAGATGAGCCGCTTCTTAGCTGGCTTAGGAAGGGCTTGGTCCGAGACACCCCCTACTACCCATCCATGGACCCCGCACTACAAGTAGTGCCCGTTAACTCCTTTCATACCACTTTTCGGTCCTTCTGCTTTCTTGAAAATGTGAAGGGCTTCCTTAGGAGTTTAGATTGTCAATGGGAGTTGACATATATGTTGACCTTAGGGTCTGACCAACTCTATAGTCATCGCTTTACACTCCCTGCTATGGGGTCTATTACCTCGGTCTACACCATAGGGCATATCACCTCTGAGGTCCTTTTATTCTTTCCCATACCCGTGGAGGTTGATTTTGTCCCCTCTTATGGTATCACGGTCCCGAGGGAGGAACCTTGCCTTCCTTACCTTCCTCATGAGCCTCTTGCCCCATACATTAGAGCGCCTGAAGGTGATCATCTGCACCTGGGCGAATGTCGCACATGGGCAAGTATTGTGAAGGGACCTGTCGGGAGGGGTCATCATTTCTTTGACCCATTCGATCCCCTCCCTAGTTAGCCTCTCGACTCGTATTCTTTTCCCCACCTTGTCGAGGAGGTCTATTTTCACACCCCATCCGGACCTGCTAGTCAACATCTCACCTCGCATACACCCAGATGCCAGAGTTTAGGAGGCCAGGGACACATGTCTCTCTCTCATGTTTCTCCATGTCCCTCATCATATAGGGGTAATGTCATGAGTGAGTTTGGGGTTATTCGTCCTCCTGAGTCTACCATATTTAGTAGGACACATGTGCATGATAGGTCATACTTTGGTTGTCCAGGTCCTCCCCATGTTGACGAGTCAGGTAGATGTCATAGGCATATTAGATCTACATTTGGATGTCCAGGACCACCACTACATTCACATAGGTATGAGTCAACACAGCTAGTTCAGAGTCTGCATCATCACCACCTCGAGGCCAGCAACGCACGTTATAAGGAGTTAGCTGATGCGCATCGACGCACCTGTGAGTTCCGAGAAGGAGAGTACGTCATGATCAGGGTCAGACCTGAACGGTTTTCTTCGGGGGCCGTGAAGAAACTCCAGGCCCACGGTGCTGGACCCTTCCGAGTCTTGAAGTAAATTGGGTCGAATGCGCATGAGATTGAGCTGCCCGAAGGATATGGGATCTGTTCGACGTTCAATGTCTCAGATTTGGTGGCATATCGGGACCCCGCGGTGATTCCCAGTGAGCCTCTTGAGCCCTCCCCTCCTGTTGAGAGTGTTACACCTTCTGAGCGTCCACCTCTTCCAGTCACATTACAGAAACGCGAATATATAGATTGTATACTGGATGAGCAGGTAACCATTTTCAGGAGCGGAGCCTACCAGCGCTTCCTAGTGCGTTGGAGAGGATGCCCCGCGACAGGCGACACCTGGATCACACGTGCAGAGCTCGGGAGGATCGACCTGGATTTGCTGGAGCGCTACTGGAACGACCAGGACCCGTACTCGACAGGGTCGAGTTCTTCCCACCCGGGGAGAATTGGTGAGGACACGCGCCACACTTCACGACAGAGTACACGGATCTCGCCGGCATCCCTTTGGCTCGGCGATCACTTGGCGGACGAGCAGAGTTATCTTTAGTTATTTATGCTTTAGGCCATGCTGGGCCTTGGTTTAGTCCCTGCGTGGACACTTTATTTATTATTGTGGACCTTTGTAGGCCAATTGGGGCCAATTGGGCTTCCATTGGGTGATGTTAGGCTTATTAGCTAGGCATAGGGGAGAGTGGGCCACCTTGTGATCCACCTTCTTGGCCCATTTGGGCTGACCACCTTCCCACATGTGATGGCCCATGGGGATTTGCGCCCCCCTCCTTGTGGGCTAGGGTTTGGGTGCCCCCTTCATCTCCTCCAAGAGGTGGAGGTGGCAGCCGCCCCCACTCCTACTTTCTAGGAGTGGGGTGCGCACCCCCCCTTCCCCTTCCCCATCCGACCACCCCCTCCCTCCTTTGGCCGCCCCCCTTCCCCAATTCCCTCCTAGAATCTAGGAGTGGTGCGTCCCCCCTTTCCCCCCCTAACCAATGTGCGCACCCCCCTTTCCCCCATGCCACATTGCGCACCCCCCTTTCCCTTGTGGCTAGGGTTTCAACCCTAGCATTCCCCCTCCCCATATAAAAGCTTTGTATTTTCTTTGGAGGAATTATTATGAATGAATAGAAAAGAAAAATTGCTGGTTCTCCTAGAAGGTGGCTGCGCCCTCCTCCTTGTTGATCCTTGCTCCTGCGACGGGAGCAAGCCCGGGGTGTGACTCCCCATCCCCTCGGTGCGACGCCGAGGTTCCCCCTCTCTTCCTCCTTGCTCCTGCGACGGGATCAAGCCCGGGGTGTGACTCCCCATCCCCTTGGTGCGACGCCAAGGCATCTATCCTCTACGTTCACCCACGCAGCCCTCGCAAGCCCTCGTCTTCATCTCCTCCATCAAGCTTGAATATCAAGATAATCTGCACCCTGCAGATCCGAGGCAGAATTGAAGCCCTAGTTGCAGAGGCGACCACGACGTCCACAGTGCGAATCAGGCCGAGAGTTCTTCTGTGAGTTTGTTCCTCTCCAAGTCCTCTTCGATCCAAAGGTGGTCTCGCCTCGTTTCGACTTCGGCACTGTTCGTGGCATCCATTCTCCCACGACTACGCAGAATCCATTCGAATCAACCCGCCCAGAGGGTGCAGTTGGGTGCTGTTCTTGTCACGATTTCTCCTTCGGTTTTCTGCCCATGTTTTCTTCTTCAACATTGTAGCCCTCGGCGTCCCGGAACCAACCCAGGTGGTTTCGTCGGATTCCGACCCCGTTTCAGAAAGTTTCACCACGGCCATCGTGCCTCTATCTGACTGATCGCCCAAAAGATAGAAGCTTACCACTGTTGCGACTGCGCCCAGCCTGGTGATGTGATGAGGCTCATCTTCTGATGGTTAGAACAACTTTTTGTCCTCTTTCCAACGCCGCTGACCACGCCTCGTTTCGACATCGGGGCTGATCGTGGCGTCAATCCTCGTGGGACCGCGCAGATCAACCTGTGCAGTCCGACCCCAGGATCAGCAACGACTTGCAGAGGTTCTCCCGGCCAGCCTTGACTAGATCTGACCAAGCCCTTCGGTGGGGACCTGTTGCTCTGCGTCCCCAACGTCCTCCCTCAAGCGGCGTCCCGTTCTCTCACCGGAACAACGATTTCTCAATTTTCCCGCTGGAGTGCGCTGTTCTGTGTGCAGGAAACCAGTCACGACTTGCAGGTGACTTCACGGCCACCCCGGTGCGAATCTGAGCGCCCCCTTTGGCCGAGGCTTCCTCCCGTGACCTAGATCGTGGGAGCGTTCGCCGCCGAGTCGCGCGTTGCTGTGAACCGGCAGATTACCGTTCGGGAACCTCTTCGCGGCCAACCCCTTCACCGAGTGTCGCCCGTCAGCCCGTGCATCGGCCGTCCCGAATTCTATTGTTGTAGCCTATTATCTCCCTGCGAGGAGTGGGCATTTTGGTTGGCCTTGTATTATTATGTGTTGTGTGTATCGGGGTTGTTGATCTCGGCCGGGGTTTCTTCCCCACGCCTAGGCGTGGAGGTACGCGCGACGCTCCTACTCTGTTACTTTGCTTTACTAGTATGCCATTCTATATGTCGCGTGAGCGTGTAGGATCCTAGCTACTTTGTAATTCACCGTGCGAATGTGAGTTGAGAGCACCCGTCCCGCGCCCCTAATGAGCACCGAGCTCGAATTAGACTCCCCTAGTCGTTCGGCGGTTCCTTAGCCGCTGAGATCCCCGCGCTTCCCTCATAGGGACGGATGTTGGGCTTGAGTTTCTTGTTGAGAGACGCCTCCACCCGGAGGAACGCTACGGAGGTCAGCCGCCCGGCTTGCCTTTGGCGTGCGAGTGCTGGCCGCACTTCATTGCATTCGTAGGTCCTAGCCCGTTTCGGTCCCGTCCCGCATCAAATTGGTATCAGAGCATATCGTCCCGCATCACGGTGGGACCAAAGAAAGCTTCTTATCTTGCACTCAAAATTTTATTAGCCAAGATATAAGGAAGATAACAAGTAATGAATAAGGCATTTAAGCATAGCAAGTATAGCATGAATCAAAGCATCAATAAGCAATCACAACATAGACATCAAAGTAATCAAAGCTTGGTGTGGATAGCATTCAAGCATGTATTAGCAAGGCGAGGCATGTTTAGCATGTATAGCATGAGTTGAAGCATAGCATTGCAAAGTATCATTGTTTGTTGTTTGTCATGAGGATGACAATCTTAGTATGTGAGATTGAGATTGGATGATCAGGATCAAGTAATGCCCAGTGACAGAGTGATCAAGTGAAATCAGCAGGAGTTTATTAAAAGATTTTGGAGATGAACGATCAATTAATGCCCAGTATGACATGAATAGAGAGATGATAATCAGGAGTGCCCATAGTGACAAATCATGATGATGTTGGGAAGAATCAGAAGATTGATAGCGGTGAATGGAGGGGACTCATCCCGTGCTCTTGGTCCTTGTAAGATTGTTGTTCCTGTGAAATCAACACCATTAGAAAAATATAATGCAATTTTTTTTGATTTTGAAATATCCAAATTTTTATGGGTTTTGAAAAAGTATTCAAATTTTTATGGATTTTGGAAAATATTTGAATTTTTTTTGAAATTATGAAAATATTCAATTTTTTTAGATTTTGATCAGGAAATATTCAACTTTTTTTAGATTTTGGTTTAGACATTGCTAGTGCAGCATCAAAGGACATGTTTTTTTTGACTACCGGCTAGGGGTCCTCGTTCCTTCCCCTTTCGCTAAAAAACTGCCTAAAGCCGGACGTGTGTTTCAAGGTGGCGCCCTACAGTCGGCTACTCTTAGATAACGGTGCCCCTACCAAGGTCATACCCGAGAAATATTCGGTCTTAGAGGGAGAAGAGAAGAAAAATTGGAGAGACGCTTTATGCAGGATAAGAGATATCGAGACTCGAATTCCTTCCAGGGTATTACCCCTCAAAGAGGTAGTCTGTTGCGCCGGGGCTTTATGCCTTTGATTTTTAGACCATTGACATGCATACGACCAGGGTTTTCCCTGCGGGGACTTTACCTCTCTTGACATGCCTTTATTATAATTTTACATTTATCGAAATTTTGACTTGATTTTTATAATAGCCCTTTTTGGCTAGATGTATCATGAAAATTCACTTTAATTTGGGTCAAGACTGCCCCTATTTGAGACTTCTCTCGTATTGGGGATTACCTAGGTTGGTCATCTCATCCGTCAACCTCTTGTACTTGCATTCGATCGAGTAAAGAAGAGAAAAGACTTTTACGCATACTCATGGCATGGCCCAAGCAACAACGGTGTTTTATCAAGGAGTCGGCTAAGGACGCCGTGAAGTGTGTGAAGTGCCCAGCTAAGAGTTGCTCTTAACAAGCGGGGAGAGAATGCCGAACTCCCAGCGCGGGGTTCTTATTAACCAGAGTGCTGCAAAAATAAGCCTAAAGACTCTTTTCTGAAATTGACTTAATGAAAAGGCCTAAGATAAAGATCTAGAATAACACTCTTGATCATGTTAAGAAGCACTTCATAAGTGTGGGCTCTATAAGCAATGTCACACTTTGAGATATCCCAAATTACAATATTGCCCTTCTGAGCTCTCCCGCCATCGTTGCTGCTCTCGGTATTCAGCCCTTCCACCGGCCGGCCATGGCCGGTGTGGTGGGGGTATCTTCCTCCACAGAAGCAACAAAAGGAGTTCCTCCTCCTCCCGTTTCATTGACACTGTCTGGCTCTCAGCGTTCTTTTGCTCAGGTTCTAGTTGAATCCCAGCAGAAGTCCAAGATTGCCATCTCGATCAAGAAGCCAAGCTATACGGACCTTGGGGAGCCGGCTGTTTTTTTCTCCAAGGCAGATCTACAGGCCTCATTGCTTCCTCTATCATTTTCCATTGTTGCTAAATGTTCATATGGGTGGCCTGCTTTCCCTGATATTAAGAATTGCTTGTCGCAGCGTCTGGGTTTGTCCTCTGATTTTATCATCAGTAGGCTCAACCCGAGGCATTTGCTTTTGAGATTTGATTGTGAAGCCGATTTTATGAAGTTGTTACTGCAGAAGAATCTATATATCAGGGGTTTCCTATTTCGTTTCTTTCGCTGGACTGCCGATTTTGATTTTGATGCAGACCCCCACACAGCTCCAGTCTGGATAGGCTTTCCTTCGCTGCCGGTGAACCTTTATCATGAAGACTGCATGAGATCAATTGCTGCTAACTTCGGTACTATTCTCAGAATCCATGAAAGGACTCTGGTAATGTCCGACACTTCAGAAGCTTTGGCCTGTGTTGAATTAGATTTGTCAGCCATTCGTAAAGATCGACTGTGGATTGATCTGGATGGTAAGGGGTATTGGCAGTATGTCAATTATCACCGAGTTCCCTCATTGTGCTCTTTCTGTCACAAGCTTGGCCATTTGGAGACTGATTGTAAGAAGAAGCTTGGCAAGGCAACTCGCCACTCTATTATCCCTGTTTTAGCACCAGAAGGTAGGCTTCCTAGACAGGTGTTTAGGCCTCGTTCAGCAGGCCCCCAAGCTACTCGTAATAATGTCCCACAAGGTAATATTTTCGCAGCTCTGCAACAGGTTACTGAAACATTGGATCAAGGAATGGATAAGCTTAGCTGTCAAGATGGTACCATGGGTGATTTGGCTAAAGGTGCGAAGGACCTAATTATCGAATCTGGTGTAGAGTCAGAACAGGTTTTTTCTAAATTTCTTCAACCAGATTTAGAAAGATTAGAAGAGGATTGCACTCATTTGGCTAAAGGTCAGGAGCTCTCTTCAAGCCAAAATCAGCTCCCCTCCTTGGACTCGGATTGTCAATTGGTCCAAGACACTGTTCAGAGTGATTCACAACTGGAAAAGTTGTTACCAAGTTTTTCTTATAATGTTGATGAAACTATGAACTTGATGTGACACAACCTTGGACTTAAGCAAGCAAGCACATTCGCATTCTAAATGGGCCAATTTGGGCCGCCGCTCTCTCGTCGCTCACCCAAGCCCGGGGTAACTTGGCAATGCCAAGGTGAAGATGTGGGGTTGGGCCCTTGCTGGTAGAGGGCCAGCAAGGCCAAGGCTTGATTCCCAAAAGGATGTGGAACCCAATTCAATGGGGCCGACAAAGTGCCAAGGGCACCGGTTTCACTCTTCCCACGGTGATCACTCAAGGCAACGGGGCTTGAGGATCGGGCTCTCTCTCGCACAACCAGCGGAGCTAAGAAACAAACATTGAAAGACAAGCACAATGAGCAAGGGTTTAGAGCACTTACTCGACCGGTTTGAAGAAACCGGTCCCGCTCGGAGACGAGGGCGAGCGGGGAGGCGGTGGATCCCCACACGCCGCGGCGGTGTAGCTTGACCTGAAATTACAAACGGTACAGCACTACTCCTCATGCAGGAGGGGTGATCTTGGGGTGGGGGTTATGCTTAATACATTCAAAACTACCTCCACGCAGGGAGGGGCCTTCAGCCGGCCAAGCGGGGTGGGGAGAGATGCAAAGGAAACCGAGTTTCCGAGCTTCGCCGATTCTGTCTAGCTTCTGTAATTCTGGATAGGGAGTCGATGTTGATGCAGCCAATAAATCCACCGAGCTCAGAATCTGATGAGACTTGCGCCAAAAGATTGCTAACCGGAGAGGGGTGCAGCATGAATTTTTGGATGACGTTCTGATTTGGGGGATGACTGCTCTGGCGACTGGAAGATGGATGCAGCTCTGGTCTCTGGCCGAGCTCAGTCTGAAATAGCAGGTTGCAGAAGCGGTCACGGTCTCTCCTGAGCTCTAAATCTGGCACCGCTGGACTCGTTGGAATCGTTGACGAGTCTACTTTGCATCAAAACAAACGGGGAAGTCTTCTGATGTTGGAGATGAGCGGGGTGTCCAGAGAAGTGGACGGTGGTCGGGGCAGACTGTGAGGAGGTAGACCGGCGTGGTTGTGGTAGAAAATTAATATCTCTGGTTTTTGGATGCCGAACGGAGCTCTGCATTCTGTTCCTGGACGCTGACAGGGGGAGGAAGATCTTTGTAGAAGACCCTGAAGGCTGATTCCTTCAAGGTTCGTCGTGGGAGAGTCTTCTCTGCCGCTCTGGCTTTTGGTCTGAGAGGTTCTACACAGTCGAGGAAGAACAGCCTTCACGGACGGCCACGAACTCGGAATGGAGTGATTCCACCTCGCCTGCGAAGAGCACAGGGAGACCTTTCCAGAAAGTTAGGCCACGCCACCAGCAGAACCAGGATGCAGTCGTGGACGTCGCTGCAACAGAGTGCTAATCTGCAGGTCGGCCTGCACACAAAGCTGGAGTGGAGAAGAGAGGAGGGGGCGAACTTGGCTTGAGGGGAGAGGAGGGGTGCGACCTAGGGAGCAAGGAGGGAAGGGGAGATTCGAATTTGAGCTTTGGAATGAGTTAATTCAGCCTTGGGAAGGTGGAGATATGCTTAGGGAAGTGAAAGGGGTAGGTGGTGGTTGGAGGGTGGGGTTTTGAGTGGTGGAACTTCCTTGGGACTAGGTGAGGATTAAAGAGGGGTTGTGGGAAGTTGTGGGGAGTTAATGGAGGTAGGTGGGGGTTGGAAGTGGTTGAGAGGGGGAGGAGAGAGAAGAAAATTCGAATTTGGGTGTTGAGGAGAGAGAAAGTGGAGTGAAAAAGAGAGATTAAGAGAGGGAAGGGTGGGGAATCTCTCCCCTAGGGTTTCTCACCCAAAAAATGGAATCTCTCCACTAGATAAGGAGTGTAAACTCTCAAAATGGCAAGTTTTTTCATTCATTGATTCATTACCTCCAAATGAAGGAAATGGGGCCCTATATATAGGAAACCCACATTTTACAATAAGACCCTGACAAAAGACTCATTGACAAATAACCGAAGGGGTAGGGGAGCTCATTGGGCCAAGCCCGAAGAAATGGGCCCAATTAGCACATTACACAGTCTAATGACACTCAAACATAGGAAAATAAATGCAAGACCTAGGGACATGACTCTAATAAAATGAAAATTACATCAATGACTCAAATAAAAATTACATTGGACTCAAAATTAAATGACTAGACCATGCCGGATGAAATAGGAGGTGATGTCCCCATCATACTCCCGGGGTGCGGAGAACTCGACTCCGTCGAGTAAGTGTCCTTCCCTCCTTGGAGGGTGTAGAAGTGGTACTGCCCTCAAGTCTTCCGAACGAGACCGATCCATCCACATGTCGAGATAGCGCTCGTATACCTTGCTCCTTGTTGTAGTGACTTGTTCATCCAATATTCGTTCAATGTGCTCACGCTGGGCTCTCTTGGCTGGTGGACTCTTCTCACGGATGGGTGCTCTCTCAACGGAGGGAATATGCTCAATATCCTTACTAGGTACCACCGTGGGTCCCTTGTATAGCACTAGGTCGGCGACATTGAAGGTAAGACTTATTCCATACTCCTCAGGGAGATCTAACTCGTGGGCATTTGCACCAATGTGCCTGAAAACCTGGAAGGGACCAGCCCCACGTGCCCTCAGTTTAGAGTTGGCTCCCGGGGAGAGCCTCTCCGTCCTTACCATCACAAAGTCACGTACATGGAATTCTAGGTGACGCCGATGAGAGTTGGCCAGCCTTTTATAAGCCTCATTCTTTTTGCTAATGTGCTTGCAAAGGTTTTCATGTGATTTTGTGAATGTTGTCCTTTTAGTGGTTATGGGTGGACCTGGACAACCATAGATGGACCTATCATGCCATGATGCCATATGGACCTTGATGAACCTTGGTGGGCCAGAGCAACCATATGTGGACTTATCATGCAATGTTGTCATGTAGACTTTGGTGGGCCTAGGTGGGCCGGGGCACCCGTAGGTGGCCCTATCATGCAAATTGGTGATAAATATCGGGGGACCCGGACATCCGTAGATGCCTTTGACATGCTTAAGATCTATGATGAATGAAGGTGGACCATGACATCCGAATATGGACCACTCATACTTTCTACTTGACATGTGGGTGATATGAATGAATGGACCCAACATAGTGTTCATGCCAAGGGGTGTGGTAAGCCTAGACACATGCATACTTTTCCCAAAGGTGACTTCCATGTGTATAGGTGTGGGACAACCTTTGAACTCCCATTGGAAAGGATCGAATAGATCTAAGAAGGTGGTCATCATGGGGTGGGGCACAACCTTATTACCTAGGGATATGTGACCCAAGGTCATGGCTCCCAAGGTGTAACCCGGGTCATGGATGAGGTTGGTTTGGCCCAATATGGTGGGTGAGGGTAGGAAAGGGTGGGTGGTGGGTAAGATGGTTGGGCCACATGGGTATCCGTACTCCCATTGGAATGGGTCAAAGGGATCATGGTAAGGGCTACCTAGAGAGAGGAACTCTATGTTCCCAAGGTCCTTACAAGGTGGTGAGTCATCCTTCTCTCAAGTAGTTGGTCCAAGGTCTCTAGTGGGTTGACCGTTCAAGGTACTTGGGATCTCAAGGGGTGGGGAGTAGACCGGGATGGGTTCTTCCTCCAAGGGGAGAAATAGGAGGATCTCACTAGTACAATGCCCACTTGTGCAAAGGGAGGTGATGGAACCGATGGATGGGTGGACAAAGTTGACGGTGCTAGGCTCCAATGGTCCCATGGCTAGTAGGCCGGTTAAGTGGGCTTGCCAATGTAGGCAATCCACAAGGTCTCCCAAGTCTTCCACAGAGTAGAAGTTTTGATAAGTGACATGGGGAGGTCGGGTGGGAACAATTTGGGATTTATATCCCAATGGTGGTGAGCTAGGGAGGGTGGGACATTGCTTGAGCCATTGGAGTATGGACTCATCTATGGTGAGGGTGCCATGTGTGATGGTGCATGGCCTTTGAGGATCCGGACCATGAGGGGTGGGGGAAGATTGAGGCTCTTCTTCTTTATTGGTGGGATCTTGGGCTTCCTCTATGGTGATAGGAGGGTCCATATGGGCATAAATCTTCCTAAGTTCATTTCTCATCTCAACCCAAGAGTCGATTGGGTCTTGCCTTCCAACTTCCCTTAAGCCTACAATGTTTTGCCATTCATTCCTAGCTTGGCGCCATAGCAAACTTTTGGCATAGTTGACTTGCATAGACCCTGACAGGGTGAACCTCCCAAAGTGGTGATCTATAGAGCTTTCCCATTCTAGATATAAACTAGGGTGGGATCCATCAAACACAAAGGCATCTATTGGGTCCAAGTGAGACGAGTAGGCTAAGTAGGAAGTGGCCATGATGATCGAGTGATAAATACAATGGCCCTAGGATAAGACTTAGTATAGACAAGTCTTGAACTTGCTCTGATACCACTTGATGTGACACAACCTTGGACTTAAGCAAGCAAGCACATTCGCATTCTAAATGGGCCAATTTGGGCCGCCGCTCTCTCGTCGCTCACCCAAGCCCGGGGTAACTTGGCAATGCCAAGGTGAAGATGTGGGGTTGGGCCCTTGCTGGTAGAGGGCCAGCAAGGCCAAGGCTTGATTCCCAAAAGGATGTGGAACCCAATTCAATGGGGCCGACAAAGTGCCAAGGGCACCGGTTTCACTCTTCCCACGGTGATCACTCAAGGCAACGGGGCTTGAGGATCGGGCTCTCTCTCGCACAACCAGCGGAGCTAAGAAACAAACATTGAAAGACAAGCACAATGAGCAAGGGTTTAGAGCACTTACTCGACCGATTTGAAGAAACCGGTCCCGCTCGGAGACGAGGGCGAGCGGGGAGGCAGTGGATCCCCACACGCCGCGGCGGTGTAGCTTGACCTGAAATTGCAAACGGTACAGCACTACTCCTCACGCAGGAGGGGTGATCTTGGGGTGGGGGTTATGCTTAATACATTCAAAACTACCTCCACGCAGGGAGGGGCCTTCAGCCGGTCAAGCGGGGTGGGGAGAGATGCAAAGGAAACCGAGTTTCCGAGCTTCGCCGATTCTGTCTAGCTTCTGTAATTCTGGATAGGGAGTCGATGTTGATGCAGCCAATAAATCCACCGAGCTCAGAATCTGATGAGACTTGCACCAAAAGATTGCTAACCGGAGAGGGGTGCAGCATGAATTTTTGGACGACGGTCTGATTTGGGGGATGACTGCTCCGGCGACTGGAAGATGGATGCAGCTCTGGTCTCTGGCCGAGCTCAGTCTGAAACAGCAGGTTGCAGAAGCGGCCACGGTCTCTCCTGAGCTCTAAATCTGGCACCGCTGGACTCGTTGGAATCGTTGACGAGTCTACTTTTCAGCAAGACAAACGGGGAAGTCTTCTGATGTCGGAGATGAGCGGGGTATCCAGAGAAGTGGACGGTGGTCGGGGCAGACTGTGAGGAGGCAGACCGGCGTGGTTGTGGTAGAAAATTAATATCTCTGGTTTTTGGATGCCGAACGGAGCTCCGCCTTCTGTTCCTGGATGCTGACAGGGGGAGGAAGATCTTTGTAGAAGACCCTGAAGGCTGATTCCTTCAAGGTTCATCGTGGGAGAGTCTTCTCTGCCGCTCTGGCTTTTGGTCTGAGAGGTTCTGCACAGTCGGGGAAGAACAGCCTTCACGGACGGCCACGAACTTGGAATGGAGTGATTCCACCTCGCCTGCGAAGAGCACAGGGAGACCTTTCCAGAAAGTTAGGCCACACCACCAGCAGAACCAGGATGCAGTCGTGGACGTCGCTGCAACAGAGTGCTAATCTGCAGGTCGGCCTGCACACAAAGCTGGAGTGGAGAAGAGAGGAGGGGGCGAACTTGGCTTGAGGGGAGAGGAGGGGTGCGACCTAGGGAGCAAGGAGGGAAGGGGAGATTCGAATTTGGGCTTTGGAATGAGTTAATTCAGCCTTGGGAAGGTGGAGATATGCTTAGGGAAGTGAAAGGGGTAGGTGGTGGTTGGAGGGTGGGGTTTTGAGTGGTGGAACTTCCTTGGGACTAGGTGAGGATTAAAGAGGGGTTGTGGGAAGTTGTGGGGAGTTAATGGAGGTAGGTGGGGGTTGGAAGTGGTTGAGAGGGGGAGGAGAGAGAAGAAAATTCGAATTTGGGTGTTGAGGAGAGAGAAAGTGGAGTGAAAAAGAGAGATTAAGAGAGGGAAGGGTGGGGAATCTCTCCCCTAGGGTTTCTCACCCAAAAAATGGAATCTCTCCACTAGATAAGGAGTGTAAACTCTCAAAATGGCAAGTTTTTTCATTCATTGATTCATTACCTCCAAATGAAGGAAATGGGGCCCTATATATAGGAAACCCACATTTTACAATAAGACCCTGACAAAAGACTCATTGACAAATAACCGAAGGGGTAGGGGAGCTCATTGGGCCAAGCCCGAAGAAATGTGCCCAATTAGCACATTACACAGTCTAATGACACTCAAACATAGGAAAATAAATGCAAGACCTAGGGACATGACTCTAATAAAATGAAAATTACATCAATGACTCAAATAAAAATTACATTGGACTCAAAATTAAATGACTAGACCATGCCGGATGAAATAGGAGGTGATGTCCCCATCAGAACTCCAAGTTGCAAGGGCCAGTGATAGAATTAAAAGAAATTGTTGAAGACTATACTCAGTTGGTTAATGGTCGGGAGCTCCCCTCCCTGGACTCGGACTGTCAATTTGTTACTGCTAATCTGTCGAATAATCTAGTTTTTGGCAAGATGTGTTCTTCTAATGTTGATGAAGCCCTGTATCCCCAGTTGCAAGGGCCGGAGTCAGGTCCTGGCAAAGAATTGAGTCAGGGTCATCAAGATAAAGCTATAGAGAAGAGTTCTAAAGTTGAAGCAGTCCAAAGCAATTCAAGTGCTCTAATGGAAGTTCTCCAGTGGCCTGGTAAAAATGTTGCGGATTTGGCTGATCAAGATAATGTCATCATGAAACTTCCTATGCAGAAAAGAAAAGTTGGAAGGGGAAGGAATGTAATTGGTGGGGTAATAACTAGATCTCGAGCTAGGTCGGAAGAAACTAAGGCTCAACAATTTTTATGATGCTCCCAATTCTGATTTGGAATATTAGAGGTGTAGGGAACAATGGCTCCCGAAGATGTCTTCGGCATTTAGTTCAAACTAATAAGGTCAACATGGTAGTAATATGTGAACCTATGTTGTCCTTCGGTAAAGCTGCTCAGCTCAGTAGGTTTCTCAAGATGGAAAGATTTGTAGGCAATAATCTGAGTGATTCCAAAATTTGGGTCCTCTGGAAAGCTAACTATATTTTGGAGGTTGTTCAATCTTCCTATCAATACATCACCCTTGGTCTGAAGTCAGGAAATGAGTTTTCTTCTTTTTACTCTTTCGTTTATGTTGCCTGTGATCCTCTTATAAGGCAAGGTTTGTTTGGTGATCTTATAAATTTTGCTTCAACTGTGGCTGTTCCTTGGTTAGTGGGAGGGGACTTTAACTGTGTTATGCGATCCTCTGAAAAGATTGGTGGTAATTGTCCATCCTTAGCTACTATGGCAGACTTTAATGGTTTTCTGTGTTCTGCTGGCCTCATGGATGCGGGTTTTACTGGTCCAGCTATGACTTGGTCAAATAACAGAGATGGGCAGGCCAATATTCGAGCTAGATTGGATCGGACTCTTTTCAATAATCATTATCAGTCTGCTCAGCCTCAGCTTGTGGTCAAGCATTTACCTAGAGGTCCCTCGGATCATGCTCCTCTCTTACTGTCAATGAGTAAACATTCATTTGGCCCTGCAAGATTTGTTTTTCAGAAGATGTGGTGTTCCCATCAATCTTTTCTGCAGGGTGTTTCTGATGTCTGGCAGCAGACACAGTCTGATCATCCAAGTGCCTTAGTGAGGCTAACAGTCAAGCTAAAGGCTGTTAGACTTTACCTTCGGAAATGGAATAAGGAAGTATTTGGTGATGTCTTCCAAAATGTTAAATTGGCTGAAGCTGAGATTGAGTACAAACAGGCAGTTTATGACTCTGATCCTTCCCAAAGGAATAAGGAAAACCTCAATGCAGCCAGTGCTAGGTTACGTCAAGCTCTTCTTAGGGAGGAGGTATTTTGGAATCAAAAAGCTTGGACTGACTGGATTGAGAATAGGGACAGAAATACATCTTTTTACCATGCTGTGGCTCTCTGTAATCGGCACAGGAGTTTCATTAGCAGATTAAGAATTGGTGATCCTGAGGTATGGTGTACTGAACAGGAAGTCCTAAGTAAAGAAGCTGTAACTTTCTTCAATAAACTTTTTTCCTCAGAGCAGCACTCTGTAGACCATACTTTACTGGACTGCATTCCTCAAAAAATTACAGATGATCAGAATTCAATTCTCTGTTCTGTCCCAAATGGGGAGGAGGTCAGAAAGGCAGTTTGGTCTCTTAAAGGTACAAGCTCTCCTGGGCCTGATGGTTTCTCAGGTGCCTTTTACACATCCACTTGGGATATTATTGGTTCAGATATCATAGAAGCAGTCCAATCCTTTTTTGCTGGTTTTCCTCTGCCTCGCAGTATTTCCTCATCTCTCATTGCATTAGTTCCCAAGGTACCAGAGCCAAGGTCTTTTAATGATTTTCGGCCGATAAGTTTGTGCAACTTCTCATACAAAATAATCTCTCGCATCATCACTGAGCGTCTGGCTCCTCTTTTCTGAGGAACAAGGGGCATTTATAAAAGGTAGAAATATTCTGGATAATGTTGCTCTTGCCAGACAAATGATGATGGACATTAATAGGAAGGTAAGAGGACATAATGCCATTTTCAAATTAGATATGGCAAAAGCATATGATAGAATGGAATGGGATTTTGTATTTGCAATTCTGAGGAAATTTGGCTTCAACTCCCGTTTCACGTCCTTAATTGGTATGCTTCTTTCAAACTACTGGTTTTCTGTGAATTTCAATGGCTCTATGACTGGTTTCTTCAAATCTAGCAGAGGGATTAGGCAAGGAGACCCCCTAGCTCCATATCTCTTTATTATTGCCTCTGAAGTGCTCAGCAGGGGACTCTCCAAAATGTTTGTAACAGGGGTGCTGCGGGGATACAGTGGGCCTAGGCATTCTATACAGGTTTCTCACTTATTATATGCGGATGACACTCTTGTCTTCCTCAATGCCAGTAAGCAGAACATAAGAATCTTTCTGAATTTTATAGAGAGGTATCAGTCAAGTTATGGGCAGATGGTTAACTCTGGAAAAAGCAGTTTCACTTTACCTTCCAAAGTCTCTCCTTCTTTGAGGCAATCAATACAAGCTTTGACTGGCTATAAGATTATGACTGAAGAATTTCGCTACCTTGGTATTCTTGTTAAAAAAGGGGGATATAAATGTTCTGACTTTAATTATCTTATTGACAAAATACAATTGAGGCTTGCAGGCTGGCAATCTAAATTCTTATCCCAGGCAGGGAGACTTGTTTTGATTAATGCAGTGCTCCAAAGTATGCCAATATATTTGGCCTCTGCTTGTTTCATTCCGAAAACGGTCTTATATGCAATAGATAGACTTTGTGCCAATTTTTTTTGGCAGGGTGCAGAAGGTGAGAGAAAACGGCATTGGGTGGCATGGAAGGCTATCCAAAAACCATGGGCTGAGGGGGGTCTTGGTATCAGAGAATTATATTGGGTCCAGATTGCACTGGCTGCCAAAGTAATATGGAATGTCCTTCATGGTTCATCCTTATGGTTTAGGTATGCCAGGCAAAGATTTATCAAAACTCACTTTTCAGAATGCAAAAAGCCCTTTCCTACTGGTATTCCTTCAATTGCATTCCACCAAGTGAAAAGTCTCATAATTAGTCATTCCCGGTGGTTCTTAGGGAATGGGGCTGACATTGATTTCTTTAGAGACAATTGGACTGCAAATGGGCCACTCTTCCACATGGTTTCGGCCTTAGAGTCCACTAGCCCGCAAGCCATTCCTATAGCTTCAGTAAGAGAGGTCTTATTGGATCCTCAATATGAAACATGGATGCAGTATTGTCCAGACCACCAATATTTCAGAGCTCAGCTCAGCAGTGCTGCAGATATTTGGGTTTGGGCTGGCACAGTCAAGGGGGAATTCTCGGTTAAGTCTGCATATGATCTTCTCCGAATTAGGGGCAAGTACAGGCGGCCTTGGACCAATATGTGGCATTCTTCCATAAATCCCAGGGCACCTTCTTTTGTCTGGAGGTTATTACATAGAGCAGTGTCAGTGGATAGTAGAATGGCTGACTGTGGCATCCCTCTTGTCTCCAAATGCAGCTGCTGTCTAGTTCTAGATCAGGAGGACTTGAACCATCTCTTCATCTCTGGTGAGTTAGCAACAGAGCTTTGGGTGTGGATCCATCCTTTGATAAGTGAGAAGGTTTTTCTAAGTGATCAAATTACCATCCGATGTTGGAATTTTCTAACAGCCACCAATATGAAATCAGCCTTTAGCTTCATTGGTATACATGTTGTTATCCTTATGTTGTGGGGTATATGGAAGCACCGTTGTGCTATCAGATTTGAAAATGAATCTTCTCCCAAGAATGATATCAAAAGAAGCATTATTTCTTTCATTTCTCATGTTTTGGATAAGATGAGTTTTCACATTCCTTTGTCTTTAGCCCATGCTAGCAGATTAGCTAGTTATCAGTTTTTTCCCCGGGTGAAGGTTAAACAGCCAATCTTGGTGACCCGCAGCTTGGCTCTGGACAGGCTGACCCTACATGTTGATGGGGCTTCTAAAGGTAATCCAGGATTGTGTGGTAGAGGAGGATGCATCCGGGATACTAAAGGAAATTTGCTAATTGGTTTTTCTTTCCACTATGGCTATGGCAGTAGTTTCTTTGCAGAAGCGAGGGCACTACATGATGGGCTATCCATAGTAAAACAGGGTGGATTAATAATAGCAGCAGTGTTTTCTGATTGTTCACTGCTTGTTGATGCAGTTCACAAAGGAGTGGCACCCAATTGGATGGTTTTGCCTTGGTGGAGGAGAATCTTGGAATTTTTTAGAGATTGTGGTTGTGTTGTTCAGCATGTTTATAGGGAAGGCAATCAAGTAGCTGATGCCTTAGCATCATATGCTTGTGACACCCAGATAAATACCATTTTCACTCATTCTAGTGACCTCCCGACTTTGGCTAGGGGGGCGCTCAAGATGGACAAAATAGGTCTGCCCACACTGCGTAATTGTATATAGCCATGTGGGCTATTTTTTTCTAGTTTTCTTTTCTTTTACTTTTTGATAGTCTATACAGGGGTGTACCCCAATGCTATTACTTGGGCTTTTAAGCCCTTGATTGTTCAAACAGGGGTATGCCCCGAAGCAATTGTATTTCTCTCATCCAGTCAATAATATAAGGGCCACTGGATCTATCTGGGGGAGCGAGAACATTCTTCCCTTCTGGGGACGGGTGCGCTCGACCAAAATGTGATTATGTTGGTTGGTTTTTTTGATTAAAAAAAAATGTTAAGAAGCACTTCATTTTGAAAAATCATGCGTGAAGAATGATGAAATCAAATCATATGCAAAACATTACCTTGCAACATTGTAGAAGCAGTAGCTGCTGGAGGCGATATTGATGAACATGGGATTTGTCCTTAAGTGGCAGATAAAAGGATTGGAAGCCAAGGTTTGAAGTGGCTTAACAAGAAAGAGTGGTACCAAGACCTGACTCAGATGAACAAGTATAAAAGGAAAAGAGGCGAGGGCTAGAACTCCCTCACTAAGGTGCGGAGACCCTGATCACATGAATGGTCTACAGAAGGAGAGAAAAATCAAGAAGTGGAGTGAGGACTAAAGTCTCAGAAGTAGTGGGAGAATGGGCAGATGCCCAAAGTAGTGAATGTGGAAGAAGTTGGGTCGGACCCGTGATTGGGAGGAATTAGAAGAAAAAATTGATAGATGGAAAGAGTCGGATCATGATGCGGGTAGGAATCATCCGGAGGTTTTGGAGGAGGAAAATCCCGAGGGACGTGATGTCCTGGGAAAAGGTATGGAAAAATATGATTGAAGAGGAAGAAAAGAATGAAGCACGCGATGTCCTGGAAGAGTAAGAAGATGAATCGGAAGAAAGATGGAGGATCCGGAGGTTCCAGAGGAGGGAAATGCCGAGGGACACGGTGTTCTGGGTAATCAGATAAGTCCGGAGGTTCCGGAGGGGGAAGATACCATGGGACGCGATGCCCCGGGAGAATCAGTGAGAAATCCAAAAATTATGGGGGAGGAAGACACCATGGGGCGCGATGCCCTGGGAGAATCAGTGAGAAATCCAAAAATTCCGGGGGAGGAGGAAGAGGATCTCATTCTCTCATTCCATGCATTCTTTACATCATATGCACCCCTTGCATTCCATGCACCCATTGCATTCATTGCATTACATCTATTTGCATTACTTCTCTCCTGGATTTCTGAACCCGTATCTTCCTCGCCTTCCAGAATCGCCGGATCCTTTACATTCACCATTAAGTTCACTTCTATCTTCGAGATCTCTGGGTCCCCTTACACCTGCTGGGCATTGTGCCCCTTTCAGATTTCTCTTAGGGCATCATGCTCACTCCCAACTCTTGCATCCGGACCTTCCGGATTTCTCACTAATTCTCCCGGGGCATCGCGCCCCATGGTGTCTTCCGTGGAGTAGCCCATAAAGAGAAAAATGTGGATGAATTGGTGGAAGGCCCAATAATGTAAGATTGCCCACCCCTCCATGATAAGCAAGGTGCCCGGTCAAATAGCTCAAGAAGTGGAAATAGCGCCCATGAGCTCTCATTAGAAGGATGTGTGACTGTGATGCAAGAAGAAAACCCTTTAGAAAGTTGTATAATGACGGACCGAAGGGTAATGAGAACATTGAAAGAGTATCGACCAATGAATAAGGTTACAATGATAAAAGGCTGATATGGCATCAATTGGAAGAATTTATCATAGTGAGCCTTGATGGAGGCTTATCGAAAATGCCCGGCATAAGAACACGAATCGGCATTTGGCAAATAAAATCTTGAACTTTGAATATCATAGCCGTGGCCAAATCCTTCTTGCTCGGTTCTTGAATATCCTCGGCACAAATACTCGTAGAAATACACCCACTCCGAGTGGTAATGGAAGGTGAGATGGAAGCGGTAGGCTTAATCAATGACTGTGGTTTAATGGAGAGCGTTAGCGGGAGGGTAAGTGGAGGTAGAGGTTGAAACACGTCGGGCTTCTCCCCTTGCTTGAAAGCAAATGGGGTTGGCTCGAGTGCAAAAATAGATGAATCCTGCTCAGGATCAGCCATGGGTAAAGGTGAAGGGTTAAGTGGTGAAGGGTTGGTAAATACTGGCTTTCGGGTTATAAGGATAGTGGAGGGCTTAGGTGGCGACAATGGGGAGTTATTTGGTTTAAGAAAAGGTTCAATGGAAGGTTTGGCGGAAGCCGGTGGAGTGGAGGCTAAGGGTGTAGAGGTAAGCTTGGATGGCTTGGCGAAAGGGTAAGTAAAAGTTGACGGTGTAGAGGTTGGAGGTATAATGGTTTGAGATTTAGTGGGAGGGTCGGTGGAGGCCGATGGTGTGGAGGCTAACAGTGCGGTAGTCGAAGGTGTAAAAGGAGAAGATTTAGTGCGTAGGGAGCGCCGGATGGGGCGAGAGGTATTAGGGATAGGAGAAGGGTCTTGGTGTGCCGGTGCGGGTAATTGGAGTATCGACCCATCATCGTAACACCAAGACATTTCATAGACGGGGTTAGGGATGGTGGCATCATCCTGAGCAGGGGGTTCATCGGACGGCAACGGAGGGAGTGGGAAACAGAGGAAACTTGGAATGGGTTTTTCTTGAAGAACTTCATCATTTGCACATGCCGTCTCCAAATCTTCGTAATCATCAAAAACATCAAGTGGACGTCGTGGTGGAGGCGTAATAATGGGTGGTGGAGTATAATGTGGTGGTGGAGTATAATGTGGTGGTAAATATGCAGCCGGGGGCGAAGGCGGAGGGCTTAATGAGTGATGAACATGGTGAATTGGTGGAGGGCGGACGGCGTCCACTTGATCATCAAAAACTTGCTTACTTGAATCTATAATGCCATTATCTCTCCTCTCCTTCCAATCTTTTTCCATCTTGGTGATATTATTCAAAAAATCATGAAGAGGGTTGACTTGAGGAAGAGGAGAAGGAGCGGGCCGCAGGCTTGTGACCCTCTTGAGTTGTTCCTCCATCGAAGTAATTTTATCAAGGAGAGCTTGTTGGAGGGGTGTAACTTGAATATTGGAGGGTTGGCACGGTGGCCTTGGAGGGGCGGCTTGATATGAAGGCCGTAGAGGTGGGTTAATGGGTCGACACACAAAAGGACCCGGACGGGCCGAGTTGTAAGGAACATGCGGGCCTCGGGGCCGTGAAGGAGGAGGAATAGAAGAAGGTGGGTGATGGTTTGCCCGAGGAAGAATATGTGCAGAAGGGGGTGGATAGACTCCTCGAATGGGAGTGCGAATAAGAGAGGGAGGAGGGTGATGGGCCACCCGGGTTTGAATGGAAGGAGGTGGATGATGGGCCACCCGTGTGGGATTGGAGGGAGGATGAGAAGAAGATGTGCCCTCAACAATAGCCTTAAGGGCTTGGATTTGTTGAGGGGTGAGATGATCTAATGCATGCAAAACTTGAGAAACCTTCTCATCATATGGAGGAGATAGTCCCGAGGGAGTAATGGCATGCAATGAATGCGGGGGACCATGAGATTGGAAATTGCCCATGGGTCGGGCAATACCATAAAAGTGAGGACGCAGTCCCTTAGAAAGATCGTGGTGAGAATTATAAACTTGAGGATTGTATGATGTGCTAGGTTGATCATCCTCATGATTATATGATTGATTAGACATGGTGGTTTTGTTATCAAAATTAAACATCATGCAAATTAATCAATATTCAATCAAAGTAATGTTGCAAAGATATCAAACAAGTTGAGATGCTTATGCTTGCTTTTGTTTTGACTTAAACCTTAGTGAATTAGGTGATTTTGGAAAAATGTGATATAAGTCACACAAGGTAGGAACCTAGTTTCAATATAGTCAACTCCAATGCCAACTAGGTCAATTTTCACCATAAATAGGCCAACTAAACTCGGGGAACTTCAAGGTACAACCTGCCCAAGCATCCGTGAGGGAATCCACAGGTGCTGGGACTTATGGAGGCTTGGTTTAAGAATTTCGGTCCAAAGAGACGGAATGCTCAATGGAGGGTCCTTCCTTAACCAAGAGGGGGTATGGATCCTAAAAGGGGTGGAGAGAGGAGGTCTCCCAGGCCACATGCCCTATATGCAAGTGCTAATGCAAAAGACAAAGAAAAGAAAGTATGAACAATGATATGAGCCAAACCAATGAAAGATAAGGTAAAACATTCACATGGCCATACAAATCAAGGCAATCAACATAACATGAAGCATGGCATCCAAATTTTTTTTTAAGATGGAGAGATGAGAAAGTGGAGTTTTCCAAAACCAACAAGTTAGCAATCACATAAGGAGAGGGGGATGTGCACGCGATGCACAAGTGATAAAATAAAAAGGAAAGTGCTACGTGGAGCACAAAGGGAGTTGCACCGTGGGTGCAAAAGGGGAAGGGTAATCAAAGAAAAACAATGGTGGTCCCACCGTGATCGCCAATTTGTAGATCTAAGAAAATCCACTCAAGAAAAGAAAAGGATAATATGGCTAGAAAAGCATGGGAAGAGAGAGAAAGGGGAGCATGCGTAGGATGCTAATGGAGGGTGATCGCCAGAGACGCGAGGGCCTCAAAGATATAACACTAAAGAATATGAGGGATCGCGAAGAATACCTTAAAAGAAGCGGGGGAGATTGTGAGTGCACCTTCTCTTTCTATCGACCGGCCGATGAAGAGAGTTTTCCTTTAGCTTGATTACCCTTACAAAATTAACAAACACCAATAAACAAACATGGATTAGAAACCAAGATGTGTAGCATCAAAGCCAAATATAAATATGGACATAGAAAGCATGGATATGAACACACCTTATTGGTGTTTGGCCTTTAAACCCCTATGCAAAAGGGTAGGTAAAAGATGATGTATGATGAAGAATAGATGGAGATGTGTAAGTGTTGCACTAAGGGAGATGTGCTAGAGTGCACAACATGGGAAGATCTCAATATTGAGATAAAAAGAAATAAAAGAAGAATATGATATGATGCATGCAATTAACTAAAGCAAAAAAAATAAGAGATAGGAGGGGGAAAGCTTAGTGGTTTTCTCCAATTTAGCTTCAAGATCTTCATGGGAGGAAGAAGAACTCCATGGATGAAGCTTGTAGGTTCATGGGAGCCTCCTCCTTGAGCCTTCAATCTAGTAGCACCTCCCCTTGGATTGATATTGATGCCTTTTACACGAGGGAAAGAGGGGTCCTATTTATAGAGGTGAAATTCGGAGTTTAATTCTAAGAAAATGAGAAAACCATGTTTTAATGGGATTTGGAGGGAGATATTTATTGGGCAAGTGTCCTCCCAACCTTAGAAAGTCATAGGAACCCTTTTCCAAGTAGAAAAGGAGGTTAAAGTGAGGGAGAGAAGTGAAATTCAGAGTTTAATTCCATAAAAATTAGAAAACTGAGTTTTGGTGAGATTTGGAAAGAGGGATCCTTCCTCCAAGTGTCCTTACAATATTAGGAAGCCATATGAACCCTTTCCCAAGTGGAAAAGGAGTTTAAGTGAGGAAGGGAAAGGAAATTTGGAGTTTAATTCCATAAAAATTAGAAAATTAAATTTTGGTGGGATTTGGAAAGGGAGATCCTTCCTCCAAGTGTCCTTACAATATTAGGAAGCCATAGGAACCCTTTCCCAAGTGGAAAAGGTGTTTAAGTAAGGAAGGGAAAGGAAATTCAGAGTTTAATTCCAAAAAAATTAGAAAACTGAGTTTTGGTGGGATTTGGAAAGAGGGATCCTTCCTCCAAGTGTCCTTACAACATTAAGAAGTCATAAGAACTCTTTCCCAAGTGGAAAAGGAGTTTAAGTGAGGAAGGGAAGGGATTCTGTTCGAAATTAAAATTCTGTAAGAAATGGCGTCAGACCCAATGGTTGCTGATTAAAAGAGTGCGTGCTCGAAACATCGCCCATTCTGAGGCATTTTAAGACGGATTAGGATATTTAAAAATTAGAAAAGAATTGGCACCCATGAAGCGGTCGCCAATTTTAGACGAAGTTAAATGCTCAAAATAAGGTAAGGAAATTGGCGACTTTGCAACCGGGCGCTCATTTATGAATTAGCGACCTTCCAGGAAGTCGCAAAATCAAGGATAATCCGAATTCGGCTCAAAATAAGAATAAAAGAATTGGCGCCTTTGCGGACGGTCACTAATTAAAGAATTGACGACCTTCCGGAGTGTCACTAATTCTTGAAACCTCAAAAAATGGATCAACCTACAGCTGGAGGTAATGGGCGCCCAGGACATGGGCGCCAATTCCCAGTGAAGGGTGCCCCTCTGATGGGCGCCAATTGAATGGCGCCCGGGTCCCTGCCACCATTTGACTTAAGGCCCGGAAAAAATAGAGAAAAACCTCAAAAAAAATTGGAAAAAAGGAAAATGTGTGGAAAAGTTTGGGAAAGTTGAGTATTCTAGAAAAATGAGAAAAACCACTCAAATAAGTAGATTTGAGGGTCAAATGGGGCATCGCAGTGCGATAGGAGATATGCTCAAAATGATGTCAATTTTAACGTGTCTACACAGACGTTGCGAGATCACCAATTGTATGCATAGCTCAGTAAGTGCGAGTCCTGGCTTTGTGAGGTGTACTTTTTGGGGCACGTGATCTCTGGTGATGGTATTTCCGTGGATCCCGCCAAGGTCGAGACAGTGATGCAGTGGCCGAGGCCGAGGTCTGTGACGGAGATCCGGAGTTTCTTGGGGCTTGCAGACTATTATCGAAGGTTTATCCATGATTTTTCTCGCATTGCGACCCCGATGACTAGACTTACGTGGAAGGATGTGCCTTTTGTCTAGACTGATGAGTGTGAGCAGAGTTTCAGGGAACTGAAGAGATTGCTCACCTCAGCTCTGGTGTTGATTTTACCTTCTAGATCGGGAGGTTTTGTGGTGTGTACAGATGCTTCCGGGGTCGGATTGGGACCTGTGTTGATGCATCATGGTAGAGTGGTGGCTTATGCTTCGCGGCAGCTGAAGCCCCATGAGGAGAACTACCCTACCCATGACCTTGAGTTGGCGGCTGTGATCTTCGCGTTGAAGATCTGGAGGTATTATCTGTACGGTGAGAAGTTCGAGGTGTTCACTGACCATCAGAGTTTGAGGTATGTGTTCACGCAGAGGGACCTTAACCTCGGGCAGAGACGTTGGATGGAGTATATGAAGGATTATGACTTCACCCTGTCTTATCAGCCGGGTAGGATGAATGTCGTCGCTGATGCTTTGAGTAGGAAGGTCGCGGTCAGTGCCTTGATGTTGAGGAAGTGGAGGCTCTGGGAACAAGTACCCGAAGTGTCATTCAGGCTCAAGATTCCCCAAGAGCCAGGGTTAGCGGTGCTTGTGAGCTTGACTGTCACCCCTACTATCCGTCGTCAGGTGATAGTGGCTCAGCATGCAGACCCGGAGTTGCCCCAGATTTTGGCCATGGATAATGTGGAGCTCGGCGAGGACGGTGCTGTGAGATTCCGTGGTAGACTGTATGCCCCCGCCGGGGACCAGGTTCATCGTGCGGTGTTGCGTGAGGCTCATGGGAGCAGGTACACAGTACACTCGGGTGCGACGAAGATGTATCGGAACTTACGGAGGCAGTTCTGGTGGCCTGGCATGAAGAGGGATGTTGCCGAGTTCGTGGCCAGGTGCCTGACCTGTCAGCAGGTGAAGGCAGAGCATCAGCGACCAAGAAGTGTGCTTCAGCCCTTGGATGTTCCCACATGGAAATGGGACCACGTGACCACGGATTTTGTGGTGGGATTGCCGAGGACTCCGAGTGGGCAGAACAGTATTTGGTTGCTGGTGGATCGGCTGACGAAAGTGGCTCGGTTATTGCCGGTCAAAGTCAGCTGGAGCGTGACCAAGTTGGCTCATTTTTATGTGGAGCGGATCGTTCCGTTGCATGGGATTCCCATTTCCATTGTGTCGGATCGAGATTCGCGTTTCACTTATGGATTCTGGAGGAGTTTCCAACGAGCCCTTGGCACGGAGTTAGCATTTAGCTCGGCGTACCATCCTCAGTCAGATGGTCAGTCAGAGAGGACCATTCAGACATCGGAAGATATGCTGAGATCATGTTGCCTGGAATGGCAATGGAGTTGGTTTCACCACCTACCGTTGGTGGAGTTTACCTACAACAACAGCTATCATTCGAGCATCGGCATGGCTCCTTATGAGGCGTTGTATGGACGTCTATGTTGGACTCCACTTGATTGGTTTAAGGTTGGTGAGCGTGTTTTGACGGGACCGGAGTTGGTGCAGCAGTGTGTGAATGTCGTGCGCCTGGTTCGTCAGAACATGTTGGCGGCCCAGAGTCGGATGAATATCTATGCTGACCAGAGGAGGCAGCCTTTTGCTTTCGTCATTGGCGATCGTGTGTTCTTGAGAGTTTCTCCGATGAAGGGGGTGATGCACTTTGGACGGCGTGGGAAGCTGAGTCCCCGCTATGTCGGTCCTTTCCTTATTGTGGAGCGCATTGGTGAGATAGCCTATCGACTGCAGTTGCCTCCTGAGTTGACGTCGGTGCATGATGTGTTCCACGTCTCGATGTTGCGAAAGTATATACCCGATGACTCTCATGTGCTTAAGGATTCTGTTTGGCCCGAGGTGACTCCAGATCTTTCTCTCCCAGAGTTTCCCATCCGCATTGAGGATAGGCGAGAGCAGCGCCTGCGGAACAAGGTCATTCTCTTGGTTAAGGTGGTGTGGCAGCGGCACTCTAGTGGTGAGGCTTCTTGGGAGCGTGAGGATGAGATGCGTCAGCAGTTCCCTTACTTGTTCGAGTGAGTTTCCTCTTTTTCCCCGAGTTTCGTTCTTAAATTTCGAGGACAAAAGTTCTTTAAGGGGGGAGGGATATAATATCACGGACCTTTCGGATCCTTCTTCTTGGGTCCCGGATCTACTTTCTCGGAGTGTCTGGCTCCGTTGTGTCTAAAATTTCATTTCAGACATCTTTCGTGTTCGGATCGGCGCGATCCGGAGTTGTTTCGGAGGCCCGGAGTGCGTCTGCGACTTTTCTGTACGTGTTTTCCGATTTTCGGTACGGGTTCCAGCAAATCCTTTGGACTCTCGTTGCAGGTGAGCCGGGTCGTTCACCTGGGCGAGAGTGGTACCGTTGCGATCGGTGCATTCCGAGGATCGCGGAAATATGATTTTTAATTTTTTGGTATTTTCTGGATTTTTCGGATTTTCCCCCCTATTTTCCTTTTCTTTTTCCCTTTTTCTTCTTCTTCCTCTTTCTTCTTCCTCCCCCACCGTGAGCGCCCCCCTTCCTCTCTCTTCGGCTGACGACGATCGCGGCGGCGTCCCCTCCGGCTGCAGACGACAGTGGGCGACGGCGTGACGATGTAGGCGGCGACGAGACGATCCCGGTGGCATGCGTCATTTGTGGGAAGCGTGAGGAGGAACGAGGGTTTCAAGCGTTCTTCATGATTTGTGGATGATTCGGCGCGCCTCGAGGCGAGATCGAGGTAGGGTGACGTTCCCTAGCTCTCCGCGTTCCATTCTCGTGGTTTCTAGGCCGATGTGAGGCCGAGAGATGGGTTTTCATGCCGGGTTTGGGATTTCCATGATTTGGGGAGAGTTCGCCCGATCTATGTTTTTAGGCCGTGATTCGGCGTTTTGGTGGCTTAGAAGCATGCTAGGGGTCCCTAGGGGGATTCCCCCTTGTTTTCCCCCTCTCCTATGGAGGCATGGGGGCGTGGTTGGTGTTTTTGGGCGTTTCACGCCGTTTTACCGTCGGGTCGGTGTGATAGTCCTTCCAGTGACAGTCACATCCTGTGACGCCCCAGGGTGGGTGCATCACGGTTCTGTTTTGGCCAACTGGGTGGTCCCTAGGTGTGACGGTCCCACGATAGACCGCCAGGGTGTTGTGACGCGCCTAGGTAGGACCGTCAGATGATGATCCGACCGTTGGCATTTGACCGTTGAGTTTTGACCGTTGGGGGTCAAGGACTGTGATGCACCAGGGCTGGAGCGTCAGAGCCTTGTAACGCCCCTGTGTGGGAGCGTCAGAGCTGACGTGTTCCCAACCTGTAACGCACCAGGGTAGCTCCGTTACAGTCTGTGATGCACCGAGCGGCACGCGTCACAGTTAGATTCCTTGCGCCTTGTGACGCACTGAGTTGGGTGCGTCAGGGCCTGTGATGCACCATGGTAGGCGCGTCATAGTCGTTTCTGCACCGAGGGTCTGACGAGCCTGTGTTGGGCCGTCAGATGACTGTGACGGTCCAGTGATAGACCGTCAGAGTCTGTGGCGCATCTAGTGTGGACCTCCAGGCTCTAGATTGCACTGGGTGGTTTACAGTCCCGTTTCTTCTCCGACCACGGTCACCGTGCGACGGTGCTGGTACGTGGGATGGTCCCCATACGTCGTCGGATGCGGACGTTGTTTTCCGTTGACTTGAGAGTCTACCCCTTCAGTGACCCTCCACTAGTCATAGCCTGCTTATACGCGAGTGGTCCCACCTGGGAGTAGGTGGAGAGGCTTACCCTGAGGATGATTTTTAGACTGGTTTTCGTCGGTCCCCACGTCTGTAGCTATAGTCCGGCTTAGGGGAGAACCAGTTAGAGGCCAGACCTAGGACGCATGGTCTGTGTGTGCACACGTGGTTGGGGGGGTTGGACCCACGCTGACAAGCGTGACCCCAGCTAGTCACTTGCTTTGTGGTTTCTTGTTCGGTGTCCGTGCCTTTGGTAGGCACTACCACGTCAGGCAGTTCACCTATGGTGCGGTGTGAGTCGTCATGGGACGCTACCGACTGTGCTTCTAGTGGGAGGTACTCCTATCGAGTCGGGAGTGACAGACTGTCAGTCTTGAGACTTCGACCTTCGGGTTTTGGTCGGGTTGACCGTTGAGCTCTGGTATTTCGTCGTGGCGCGTGCATCGGTTTCCGTGCCACGAGATCGGTGTTGTAGTTGCAGGGCTGTTACTTCTGAGGTACTTGCTTAACCGTTAGCGTAGTGGTTTCCCATTTTGCGAGGTAGGGTTCAAGTGATCCATACTGAGTCTTGTTCTGATACTCATTCCCTGCGTGTTTTCACCGTGTTTCAGGCGAGGCGCGGCCTCAGAGGAGCACGACTGAGGCTCAGTGTGGTTCAGGTGCCCAGCGTTAGTGCCAGAGGTCAGAGCCGGGGTATGCTCCTTGTAGCTATACTTTTCTTTCTTGTCTCTGTACTAGTTGTGGACTACTGTTGTTTATTTTATGTTATCCTGTGGACCATGTATTAATTCAATTGTTAATTTAATTTCATGCTTAATCATATAAACTGTTTAATTTCTACAATTATTTATGATACTTGTATAGTTTCCACACCATCCTTTTAACCCTTCCGAGTCTTCGGGCTCGTGGGTGACGGTACGAGTCTCGGGTTATCGGGCCTTACCGGTAATCGGATTCTCGGGTCGTTACATGTATACCTGATATGACCAACCAAAGTTTGACATTGTGAAGGAGCATAATTTGGCTGCCAAAGTTTGAGGTTGGGAAGAAGCATATTATGGCTGCCAACCCTACACACACACATACACTCAGCTGACACACACACTAAACACACACACACTCGGCTGTGTCCCCTGCACACACACACACACACACACACACACACACACACACACACACACACACACACACACACACAGACAATTGGTAGGTAGTCTCCCCTGAACACACACACATGAGATAATACAAGATGTCGGCTGTGTCCCCTGCACACACACACACACACACTGCTATAGGTAGTCTCCCCTGAACACACACACACTGAACACACACACACACACACACACACTCAAAGCAAAGTATGGCTGCCAACCAAAGTTGGCGATTGTTTTTATTATGCCATAGGCTATTGACTGCTCCTTCCCTTTTGCTGTCGACTGCTCCTTCTCATTTTTCTGTGCAGACTGCTCATTAATTCATTGGCTTGTACACTACTCCTTTCCGTTCAGGTAATTCAAACCCTATGATTAATTGCAGGTGATAAACGCCCGATTTAATTGTTCTTTTTATTATCTTTATCGAATGTGATGATTATTGTATTTTTCCATAGAATATCGACTGCTCCTTCCCCTTTCTTGTCAACTGCTCCTTCTCATTTTCCCTGTGTGGATTGCTTCTTACCCTCCAGGTAATCTGTAGGACGTCAGCTCCAAACGTTTCTGATTGATATTATGTAATTTATGATGGATGCCTATGATAACAAGATTTATGTAATATGTGTTGGTTGTGTTTGCTATCTTTTATACCCAATATTATGTCTATTATATATATAACACACTGAACACACGCACACATACGAAGGAATGTCTAGTTTACTTGTTAAGACAGAAATATATCACAGGAGATTCATGCATTTAATTAAATTGGTGATAGTTATACAGCTAACCGCCATGTTATTTTAGTTTATTTTTTTAAGTGGTTTATTTTATCTTGCATGTGAATGGTGATTTTTATATACTAGCATTCATGATAATTTATTCTCAATTATCTTTGGGGGCATGGATTACTCTCATTTGTAATTTCCTAATGATTTTTGTTGTTGCTCTAAATAAGTATGAGTGGATCCAAAGATCCGAAGAGTAGGGTGGCAAATTAGAGCAACGAAGCAGATATGTGTATTGTTGACCTCCTCGCTGAGCACAAGACTAATAATGATGGTTTTGCCAATGGAAACTTCACAAAAGATGCATGGAGAAATACGGTAAAGAAATTCAACGAGTTGACCAAGTTAGGATATTCGTTGGAAAATCTGAAAAATCGGTTTAAAAATTTGAAAAAGAGGTACTATCTAATTGTTAGTCTAAAGAATCGATCGGGCTGGGCTTGAGATTCTGAAAAAAAAAAGCCACTCCCGGGTACTGTGGAAAGTTGGGATGAGCTCATATCGGTAGGTAGCATACCTATTGCACATTATACAATTATAATATTCACATTCCATTACATGAATAACATGTGACTTCACACACGTAGATGAATAAAGAATATAGAGCAGTCCAAGGGAAGCCGTTCTTAGTTTTTGATCAAATGGAATTCATCTGCTCTAGTTCTATGGCTCGAGGGGATAACGCTGCATGTAATGAAGGAATCTCTTATCTTGACCAGCGAAGCGACAATGGTGATGAGCAGCAGAATGTGGAAGATGAATTTAATATAAATAGTATTTTTAATGACACGGAAACACCAGAAAATATTCAGCAACGATCACAAATGGGCACACCTAATATTGAGGTAACCCAAGATGTGCCACCATCATCTAGGAACATTCCTTCATGTAGTAATGTAAATAGGAAGAGGAAGCGAGCATCTGTGGCTAATGAAGAATCAATTGACAAATTGGTAAGTTTAGGCCATGAAAGGTTAAGCTTACAAAGGGAGATGTTAGAATTGCAGAAGAAATCTGCTCCACCAATAGATCTGGTAATTGATGCCCTCTTGAAGCTACCTGGACTTCCTCAGGAAGGCATGTTCAGAGCGATTGAGATTATCAAGTCTGTCGAGGACCGTTCCATCTTCTTGGCTCTCCCAGAAGAGTTAAAGCTTGGATGGATATTAAGCTGTCTAGGCTATTATTCATAGATCTCTGTATCCCTTTTAACATTTAATTGTAATCTCCTACATTTGCTATTTCTAGCTCTTATTTAGTGGCATGTGAATATGATTGACTATATTTCATTTACATGAATTGTGCGATGATATACTCATGCATACTTTAATACATGCTCTTTCTTTCATATAGAATTTGTAACCTTTGCATTACCAATGGATTCTCAAACTGCTTAGGCTGGCTCATCACTTGATCTCCTTATTAAGTTTATGACGGAGGAGGAGTATTGGGAGGAAGTTGAGCATGTAGTTGTCCTTCAAATGTTGTCAGCTCATACCTGTATCTCTAGGCCGTTAATGCACACAGATGTCGGTCGAGGACATAGGTGGGTTAAACAATTAATGGCCGGTCATGTAGGCAGATCCTACTCTAGCTTTCGAGTGCATCCTTCTCTGTTCTTAAGATTAAGGGATACATTAATGGAAAAGGGTGTACTGAAAGACACCAAGAATATATCGGCTACTGAGCAGTTAGCTATCTTCCTTCTCGAGGTTGGACATGGAGTTGGTAATAGGTTACTCAGGGAATGGTTCCAACATTCAGGCGAGACCATCAGCCGACGTGTTAACAATGTACTCATGGCAGTGTTATCCATGCATCATGAATGCATTAAGAAACCCACAGGTGAAGAGCCAGTTCATCTAAAAATAAGGCATGATCCAAAATTCTATCCATTCTTCAAGGTGGCATGGTTTATAATCATTAATTATTGATTCATAGTTATTGTTCATTAATTATCAACGCTTATTAGTTTGTTTCTTTTTTAGAATGTAATTGGTGCAATTGATGGGACACATATTGCTGCAAAGGTGCCAATGGTCGACCAACCTCGTTATCGAAATCGGAAGGGTGAAACATCCCAAAATGTGTTGGGTTGTGTGAATCTTGATCTTATCTATACTTATGTTGTTGTCGGTTGGGAAGGATCAGTTGCAGATATGAAAGTACTGAGATGGGCCATTGAGAAAGGTTGGCTTACTGTTCCTGAAGGTATAGTTTACTCCTTTATTAGACATTCCTTCTGTACTTTCTTCCACACTGTTACTCACAATCCGTTCCTGTAGGAAAATACTTCTTGGTTGATGCAGGGTATGCTAACACCCCCAATTTCTTAGCGCCATACCGTGGCACAAGGTATCATCTTGCTGAGTACAGATCTAATAGGACCAGGGTTAATCACAGGAACAAGGAGGACTTGTTCAATCATAGGCATGCCCAACTACGCAATTGCATTGAGCGTGCCTTTGGTGTATTGAAGTCACGTTTCACAATTCTAGTGAAACGTCGAAGTTATCCAATTAAGACACAAGACAGGATTGCTATGGCGTGCTATGTACTCCATAACTTCATTAGAAAAAAGCAGGGGCTTGATTTTATCTTCCAACAAGGAGAGGATGACATAAACACTGCAGGGGATGAGAAGGTCAAAGAAGAGGACAATCTCAATAGGTCTGTGGTTGTTAGAGGAGACAGATTTCGGGAACGTATAGCCACTCACCTTTGGGCCCACCATGTGGCACGAGGGTATTCTCTTAAAACCCAAGTTGTAGTCAGTTTCATTTCATTTCATTCAACATCCATTTATTGTAAGCATGTATCTTGTGTATTGCAGGCGTCGTCATATGGGAGCCACAAATGATGAATGAAATTTATGTGTTGGTTGTTTTTTTAAATTGGACATTGTGCTCGTTTTCTAGTCGGACAGTTGAGTTGTAATGTTACTTATGTCCTTAAGCACTTCAGATGTTGTAACCGAATTTCCTTAACATTTCTTTAGATATGCATGTGATCGTGGACTGGCATCCTCTTCTCCTCCCCCCTCCCCCACCCCTGACTTTACATACGAACGTGACTTTGATTGATGTGACACCACCTTGGGGTGATAATCACATGATCAAATGACCCTTGGACCTAGCAAGCAACCAACTCACGAACCGATGACTTTACTCGGGCGGACTCACCCGCTAAGCGCACTCTTGTGTCCGTAGGCAAACCGGTGATAGTGGTGAGGGTCCGGGACGGGCCCTTGCTGCTCCGGGGGTTGGCTAGCTTTGGATTGGACCTCTCAAGGGTCCTAGGATGCCCACTCTCGTAGGCGGCTAGCACACCGAGGGCGTGGGTGTTAATGGCTCTCTCGCAACTCACCCGCGGTAGTCACTCAATATAAGCAAATTCGGGTTCGGGCGCTCCACTTACCACCGATGGCACTAAGATGCGATACTAATCAAGCAAAGGAATTTAAGCAAAGAGGAGTGTGCGGTGGCTCACCTGATCGGTGTGAAGACACCGATCCCGACCGGAGACGAGGGCGAGCGAGGAAGCGTGGGCTTACCCGCACGCCGCGCCGGAGAAGCTTTGACCTGAAATTTGAAATGACATGCACTACACCCCATGCAAGGGGGGGATCTTGGGGAAGGGAAACCAAAGAATACATCCAATTACTACCTCCACATAGGGAGGGGCCTTCAGCCGGCCAAGCGGGGAGGGGAGAAAGTGATGAAAACACAAGAGAAGAAGCTGATGCCGAATCTGCCCACTCTCTACGATAGGGGACAGACAGCTAGAGTTGAGGACGCAGATCTTGATCTAGAATTTTGCTGATAACGGAACCAGTGGGAAACTCTTCGTATCTAGAACGGGAATGCCTCAGAATTTTGTTAATTTCTTCTGGTGCCGAGGCTGGTCTGGGCAGAGGCTCGAACAGGGTGGCAGCTTCTCGGACTGACAGCCTCAGGTTTCCAATAGCAGGAAGAAGAGGATGCCCCGACCGCTCCCGAACTTAGAATCAAGTGCCGTCAAATCCGTTGTAACCGTGGACAAGCCCTCTTCGCACCAGAACTGGCGGGGAAGAAAATATGCCTGAGAAGACCAGTGGACTCTGAACAGTGGTGATAGGTTGGTAGAGACTGTAGGGAAGTAGAACTATGTACCTAGGGAAGAAAATTAGTAACTCTTGAACACGAATGCCGATCGGAGTTCCGCTTCTTGATTCTGAAAGTAGAGAAGACGTGAAAGAACTTTACAGAAGAACTCTTGGCCTGATTCTTCCGAGGTTAGTCGTGGTGAAGCTTCTACTCCGGATCAGGTACTCCGTAGGGGCAGCTCTGCGCAGTTGTGGGAGAACGGACCTCCCGGGCGACACGGACCTCGGATGGGGATGAGACCACCGCCGTTACGAAGAAGACAGGAAGACGCTTCCGTGGATAGCTCTTGGGTCTTCAAACTTGTCCGGAGGAAGACGTGGTCACCTCTGCAAGCTGCTACTCTTCTGCAGATCTTCAGTTGAGAGCTATAGGTTGAAGATGACGGGGGGAATGAGGTATATGGGAGGGGAAATGGGGGTGGATGAGTGTGGGGAAAGCCCGGGCTGTGAGGGGGTCTAGGAGGGGGTGTTCGAAGGTGGGGGAAGGGAAGAATGGGGTCTGGAAGGGGGTCTAACAGGTGGTGGGAGGAGGAGCTACAAATTTGGGAAGGTGGGTGAGAGGGAAAGGGTATTTGAAAATGGGTTTAAGGGTGGGATTAAATTTTGGTCTTGGGGGATGGGAAGAGGTGTGTGGGGAAGGTAAAAAAGGGGATTGGGGAGTGGGAATTCTCCCTTGGGAGATGAGAGGGTGCTTGGGGAAGGGGAGTGGGTGGTTGGTGGTTGGAGGGTGGAGTGGGGAGTGGTGGAATCTCCCTTGGGGATGGGGTGGAGTTAAGGTGGGTTGGTGGGGAGTTGAGGATGAATATTGGAGGGGGGGAAGAGAGAGAAAGGTGGTTGGGAGGGGAGGAGAGAGAAAGGGGCGCAGGTTTTAGAGAGAGAAAGTGGAGGAGGGAGAAAATGACTTATTAGAGAGAGAGGTAGAGAGAGAGAGGGGGGATAGGGGCTTCTCACCTAATTGGATTCACTCCACTAAACTAAGTCTTTGAACTCTCAAATGATAATTTTTTCATTAATTGATTCATTGATTGATTACAAATGGGGGAAATGGGGTCCTATATATAAGCAACCCACATTTTCACAAAAGACCCTGACATTTAACACACTAACAAATAACCGAAGGAAGGGGGGCGCCCATGGGCCTAGCCCAAAGAAATAGGCCCAATAGCAAACTCATTAGCCTAATGAGACTCAAACTTAGGGAAATGACTCATTAACCTAGGTACGAGACTCAAATAAAAGGAAAATTACATGATTATGACTCAAAGAAAATATGAAAATTACATGACTTGACTTAGAGAAATATGACGGACATAATGGAGCTATGCTAGCAAGCAATCTAAGTTGTAAAAAATATGAAGGGCGAGAGATGCCCCCATCATTGATATTTTGTTTAGTACCCTCATATAATTTTTTTGGAGCATCCTGGCTCAACTAGGGGTAGTCCTTTGTGGGCTTAAACTCGCTACACTGCACATTTCTTGCATGATGGTTTATAGGCGATCGAAAAACTATACTATGAATTATTTTAGTAGTATTATTTGCATGTTCATATTTCATGCTTTGGGTAATTAACAAATTGTTTTATATAGGTTGATGGACATCAACTCTAGTAGGATGGGCAATGATGATGGAAAGGAGCATATATGTGATGAGGGGTACTGTGGGGGCATCTCATTTCACTGCCCTGCTTGTATTTCATACAACTAGTAAGTTTGGTGGACTATGGTCTACCCCTACTTATGATGTGATTTCACTGCCCTGCTTATAGTTCACACAACTAGTAGGTTTGGCGGCCTATGGTCTACCCCTACTTATGATGTGATTTACTGTAGTGCTTTGTATTTCACACAATAGTAGGTTTGGCGACCTATGGTGTACCCCTACTTTTGCATGATTTACTGCAGTGGCTATGATATGCGACTGCAACATTTGTACCTCAATGAAAAAATCTCCCATCTTAGCCCAAGAACACACATCACAAATTATTAATGTGCATAGTTATGTTTCGGGGCATCGTGAAAATAGATTCAATGGGTGTTGGTAAATATGATCGTATTCAATGTGAATGTGGCAAGGGGGAATGTGTTGTCAAGATATCTCAGAGCAGTAGAAATCCACAACGTCCCTATTATTGCTGTCCACTTTGCGTATGTTATTCTTACTTTGCAACTTTGCAACACATTCTGTCTATGTATGGGCTATGTATATCAGTTTCTTTTATATACGTGTTCACATCTTGCGAATGATAAACCATGTTGATTCTTCATGTGGGTGAATGAATTATTATTATGTCCTTGTGGCAAAGGCCCATGCAGAAGGCGTACTTCAAATACTACCAAAAATAAAGGGAAAAAATGTCAACTGCATGAGTTTTTTTGTTTTATACAACCGAGTGTGTGCTGTAAATGCATGAGTTGTTCAATTTAGTTTAGTCACCTGTCATCTTGAATTCAAAGTTTAGTAAGGAACAAAATAACATGATCTATATTTTATTGTACTTTTACAAGTTCATTAAATACCTGATCTGTATTTTATTGTACTTTCACAATTTCAGGTATACATGAGTCAAACTTTGGTTGGCAGCCATACTTTGCTTGAGTGTGTGTGTGTGTGTTCAGTGTGTGTGTTAACCCTAGACTACCTACCTTTGAGTGTTTGTGTGTGTGCAGGGGACATAGCCGAGTGTGTGTGTGTTCAGGGGAGACTACCTAGAACAGTGTGTGTGTGTGTGTGCAGGGGACACAGCCGACAGCTTGTATTATCTCATGTGTGTGTGTTCAGGGGAGACTACCTACCAACTGTGTGTGTGTGTGTGTGTGTGTGTGTGTGTGTATGCAGGGGACACAGCCGAGTGTGTGTGTGTGTTCAGGGGACACAACCTACCGCAGTGTGTGTTTGTGTGTGCAGGGGACAGCCGAGTGTGTGTGTGTGTTCAGTGTGTGTGTCAGCTGAGTGTGTGTGTGTGTGCAGGGGACATAGCCATAATATGCTCCTTCCCAATGTCAAACTTTGGTTGGCAGCCATACTTTGCTTTGAGTGTGTGTGTGTGTGTGTGTGCAGGGGACATAGCCGAGTGTGTGTGTGTGTGTATGTGTGTGTTCAGTGTGTGTGTGTTCAGGGGAGACTACCTACAGTAGTGTGTGTGTGTGTGTGCAGGGTGTGAGCGACGTCACGCGGTTCCGGGAAGAGCGGGGAGGAGGAAGCGGCGGAGCGCGCGGGCTCCTTCTTTTTTGTTTGTTTTGTTTGCTGCAACACAGAAATGAGAGGAAAGAGAGAAGGGGCCACCACGGGAGATTGCTCCGGCGGGGCGAGCGAGACAAGTGTGATATAGCAAAATATGGGGGTTAAACGGCCATAGCGGGAAGTGACTCGCCGCGGCCTCGGGGGGACGGGAATGGTGCAAAAATTAAATAACAAGAATTGAAACGGCCATTGGGGAAGTGACTCGCCGCGGCCTCGAGAATATGAGCAGATAATAAGATGACAGAATATGAAGAGGATACAAAGAGCGGGAATTTAAACGGCCATTGGGGAAGTGACTCGCCGCGGCCTCGATGATAAGAGCAGAATATAACAGAATATAAAGAGAATATAAGAACGGAAATTTAAACGGCCATTGGGGATGTGACTCGCCGCGGCCTCGATGATATAAGCAGAATATAACAAAACATAAAGAGATTATAGGAATAGAAATTTAAACGGCCATTGGGGAAGTGACTCGCCGCGGCCTCGATGATATAAGCAGAATATAACAAAATATAAAGAGAATATAGGAAACAGAAATTTAAACGGCCATTGGGGAAGTGACTCGCCGCGGCCTCGATGACAAGATGTGATCGCCAGGGGCCAAAAGACCCCAAAATAAGAAGGTGATCGCGCCTACCTCAAGAGCGGGAGATGGCGGGTTGCTTCTTCCTCTCCTTCCGGCCGGCCGACGGAGAGGGCTTTCCTCGGGTACCCTTGCAAAACAACGACAAATAAATGACAAGTGGATTAGAAAGATGGAGGTGTAGTATTCAAATCCTTGCGGTAAAAATAACGAAATGATGGCAAGACACACACCTGGTTGGTGTTATCTTTTAAACCCCTCTCGGACTCGAGTAGGAGGAAAATGAGATGATGGATGCAAGAAGTATAAGAGAAGAGGCGCCCTTGTAAAGGGGGATAGAGGATGCGATATGATGAATGTAAAGAACTATGGAGAAAAAGGGGAAGAAAAGGCTTATTGGATGAGCCGAGGGTGAAATCCGGCGGAGCTCCGGCAGCGTGGGGACGACGTGGAAGCGCGGTGGATGAAGACGACCTTCCTCTCGCGAGCGTGGGCACCCGAGAAGCCGGCAGAACCACCACCTACAAAAGACCCGACGGGTTAGAAAATGACTCCGTAGCCTCTGGGCTCCGGCAGCCTATCGGATCACTTAGAAGCTCTCCTAGAACTGAGGGGGTGGGGCTCTATTTATAGAGCTCCGGAGGGTGGAGGCGTCCAGGACCCTGGACACCTCCATCAGGGCCGAAATAATATTTTATTCTATTTTTATTGATTTTTTTGGAATACTTTTGTGGGGGCGTCCAGGGCCCCGGACGCCTCTACCATGTCCACCGAAAACCGACGACGGCCGCACGCGGTTTGGCACAGCGCGTGGTTTTGTGAGCGGCGCCTCGTGATTCAGAAATGGGCGCGTCCAGCTGACCGGACGTCTCTATATTTTGGATTTTTTCACACACGACAAACCGTCGTTCGGTGGGCGGCGCCCGTGAGGGAGTTGATGGAGGCGTCCAGAGGCCTGGACGCCTCCCAATATATATTATTTTTTATTATTTTTTTGTCTTTTATGCCAGGTCTGGATTTTTTGATTTTTATAATTTGTTTTTATGGAGGCGTCCAGGAGCCTGGACGCCTCCAATAATATATATTGATTTTTTTGTTTTTAATGCCAAGTGGCATTTTAAACATATTTTATTTTTTTGTTTTTTATGGAGGCGTCCAGGGTCCTGGACGCCTCCAATAATATATATTGATTTTTTTTGTTTTTAATGCCAAGTGGCATTTTAAACATATTTTATTTTTTTTGTTTTTATGGAGGCGTCCAGGGTCCTGGACGCCTCCATTAAAATATATATTTTTTATTTAATTTAGGGCCCTGAGAAAATAATAAAAAGAATTAAAAGATGGGGGCGTCCAGGGGCCTGGACGCCCCCATTGAGACCCACCCGGGTCCTCAAATCAGGAGTCGGCGGCCGCCCGGCAGACCCCCTTCTTGATTCCGGAACCTCTTGATGCGTCCGACTGGTGTTGATGCCGTCCGAATGCCGTGACGAGACGATTCCGGGTGCCAAAAAAGGCAGAAGAAGACCCGAGAAAAGGAAGCACTCGAGTGATTCAAAATGCGTAAGCCGTTGCGGGGCGTTGTATAGTAATATGAGACTTTCTCAGGAGACGTCAGGAATGGCGTGTCTACAGCTGCCCCGCCTTGGCGTCTGCTTTGCAAGGGAGCGACACGTAGTGGAATGGTATCGAAGTGGAGTGGAGTGAAGTGGGAGCGGACTGATAAGTTGATGCCAAGGTGTGATGAGACACGCTTTTGACGTTACTGTTTGGAATCTTTCCTGGAGTTTCAATGAGGCGACCTTGAAGAAGGTCTTTCAAATATTGACGATTGCTTGGACGGAGATCAAATAAAGGAGGGTGAGATGTGCGCTCAGGCACGAAACAAAAGGGGACCAACTTCTCGGTGTGGAAGTACCTGGGTCATAAACCGGAGGTTTCACCTTTGGGGAGCGGTTACCAGCCAATGTGGAAGTGCTGCGGCCAAGGTGGGTCAAAAAAGGTAAAGGAATATCTGAGGGTCTGTCCAAACAAGGGTCTCCTTTGGAAGAGCAGCGTCGGGGCCGTCTCTAGGAAACTCGGTATTTCATTCGGAGTGGAATATCTCATATTTGTGGGAATTGAAACACAACGGCTTTCACAATCGAATCACTTGAATGATCTTCTGCAATAAATCAAAGTCCTATATGAATGCATGCTGGGTTTAAAGAAAAATTCAAAACAAACTAAAATAGAAAATAGCCAAGGATAATATTGTTAACTTGTGAAGAACGGGTCAGGATACCGATCCGGTGAGCTGATACTGGGCTGGGGCCCGTTTATCCGCGCACCAACTCACTGAATGGAACCGTCGTCCCCATGCTACCACAAATTAACGGCCTATCCGTACAACCCAAACTCTTCCGGGATCATCACCGTTTTTGTTGAAGGGGAACTCAAATCCCAGATTCGTTCGGGCCGCAAGGTCCTTGACATGTTCTAGTAGCGTAGGTATCATATACTATGATGCATGACATGGTGGGACCAACCAATGAAAGGTGGGACGGGAGATAGGACAAAGACGTCCGTTAGTAAAACCTGCACAGGCCAGCAAAGGTTAGCAACATCAGAAAGTAGCAGAATCGCACCACAGTTCAAAGGAGATCCAGACAAAATCTTGACAATGACCACTGATGTGACATGTTCTGTCCTGTAGCACCCTACCCTTCCTATAAGAACTCCCCTTAGGCTAGTTCATTCAAATGCACCAAGGTGGGTTTTGGAAGCTCAGGAGAGGAAGGAGAGGAGAATTTAGGATGGAAGGAGAGTCTTCCCGCGTTATGAAGAGGAGCAAGCCTAGCAGCGAGATTAGGCGACTTTCCGACCTCGAGGGTCATCTGAGTGGGACGATCATGTCGCATATGGTAAGCTGACTCTTTTCAAATTCTCCATGTGAACCTTCTTCTTACTTCCTTCATTTTTTCTCTCCCAGCCATATCCACTCTTCCCAGGCCCGAGGAAGTTTTCCAAGCTGCCATGGCTTTCAAGGCTGACTTCCAATATCTCCATTGGCATGAGGGCTATACTCTCGAAGTGGCATCTGCAGGGGCTCCTTATTCACGCCAAGCATTATGAGAAGATTCGTATGGACTGGGCGGCTATGGGCGCACTAGTGGAGATCTGGCATCCCCAGACCCACACTTTTATCTTCCCGACCTTCGAGGTGACCATCCTCCTCGAGGAGGTGGAACTTCTGCTTGGTTTGAAGAAATTCAAGAGTGACGGGAAGGTGAAGGCTATGCGGATGCTGACACGGGTGACTTCTGAAAGTGTCCTTGGAAGCTTCATGCCGCCCGACGCAGCCAGAAAGGTCCGTACTCAAAAGGGGATCGATCTCCAAAAGCTTGCGGAGTGGGTCATGGACGCCCTGAGAGGGTCACCAGACGATGACTATTTGGAGGGAATCATGAAGGGGTTCACTATCTGTCTGGCGGGTGCTCTCTTGTTCCCTTATACCGACAACATAGTGGAGGAAGACCAGCTGAGTGCTATCTGCGGGATCTGGCGTGGAAAGAGGGTGGGACCCGCCGTCCTTGCCTATCTTTACAGCGGCCTTACCGCCTCGAGTATGGGTAAGCCTCCTTTTGGTTGCGCACTTGTCTTGAATTGCTGGCTTGATTTGCACTTCAAATTCGACCACCGTGAGGGGATGCCAACTGCTTCGAAGCTCTTCCAACAAAGCCCGCTTCACCACATAGCCGACGTGTTAGGCTTTGGTGGTACTGTAGTGAACCGCGTTCCGTGGCTGAAGAAACGTGAAGACTGGCGATCTCACTTCCGCACCGTGACACAAGGCTTCTTTACTTGCGCACCGGCATGTTTGCTTTTGCTAGATCTCCTCATGAGGTCTTCCCCCGAAGTTGATCTTCAACTGATCGGCGCGACCGAGTTCGTCCTTTACAGTGCGCATCGGTGCTGTCTCCAGATTGGCATCCCACGTCATTCGTTCCCGCCACCGACTGGCATTGTTCCTTTGAAGAAAAGGGAGTTGGGCACTGAAGCGGACGCGAAGGAAGCGAAGGCCATTAAAGCTCCCTGGAAGACAAGTGTTGCGGGAAAAGCCTTAGCGCACGTGGTGGAGGAATGCGAGCCGTGGAGGGCTTATGTAACCGAACTGGGGAAGTTAAGGCCTAAAGCGCCTAAGCCCCTGATGTAGTTCACTCTGCTTTTCTGATGGAATAAAATTTGGCATTTGGATGTTTCGGACCCCCGTCCCCTTAATTATTATCTTTTTTATGGTTTTTCTTTTTCTTTGTGTTTTTTTATTTTGTTTGGATTATATACATATTCTTATATAAATATATATTATGTGAAAAATTTTTAATATGGGGGCGTCCAAGGGCCTGGACGCCCCTAATATTATTTTTATTATTTTATTATTATTTTTTTGATAATTTATTTTTTGGGGGCGTCCAGGGTTCTGGACGCCCCTATTTTGATTTTTTTTATTTTTTTATTTTTTTTATTTTTGGGGGCGTCCAGGCGCCTGGACGCCCCAATTTTTTTGAATTGATTTTAAAAAATAAAAAGTGTGGGGGCGTCCTGGCGCCTGGACGCCCCAATGAAAGGCCATTCTATATATAGGGGGTGGCTCCCCCCCTATTCACTTATACTGTTCATTCTGACCGTCCAGCCACTCCAAACGACCCATTCTTAGTCCCAATGGAGCGAGGAGGATCGAGTCAGGGTCCGGAGAAGCGGAAACGACTGGCTCGTCGTGCGAGGAGGTTGAGGGATGATGCCGAGGAGGCCGCAGCAGAGGAGATTGCTGCGGGGGAGGAGATGGAGGTGCCCCTCCTGGCCGCGGAGGCCGTTGCGGATGCTGGTGACGCGGGAGAGGACGATCACGACCCGGTAAGTACTTCGGAATTCTCACTTTGTGGTTCAATAGGCTAAAACGGGCGTGCGAGAGGCTGTGAGAGAAGGGCGGGTAGTGAGAGAAGGAGGCGTCCAGGGGCCTGGACGCCTCCATATTTTCTTTTTCTTTTTATTTATTTACTTATTTACGAAAAGTAATAGAAAAATAAGGAGGCGTCCTGCCTCCAGGACGCCTCCATTATAATATATATATTTTTAATATATTTTTCTTGTTTTGGCTTTGTTTTTCTTTTTTCTAAAAAAACAAAATAAAGGAAAAAAAGAGGAGGCGTCCAGGGGCCTGGACGCCTCCACAAGAAAATATAAATATTTTTTAAAAATATAAAAAATAAGTAGTATATATACAGTGTTATTGTTTTATGACTGTTCATGATGCTGATGTGTTCTTTGTTGGTTTTGTGGTTTGCAGGGCGTGATGAAGGGCCGGATCAGCTGGTCCTTGGTGGTGGCAGCATACCGTGGGCTGCCGGATTTCCAGAGGGCGCGTGTGGACGCCATGGGCTTTGGAGCTTTCCTTAGGATCGAGCCCTTCCGGCTCGACCTTCCTCTTATCCAGGCACTGAGGGAGCGGTGGCACGCACCGAGCCGGGCGTTTCTGATGCCCTGGGGGCACATGGTGCCGACGCTGGAGGACGTGGCTCGGATCACCGGGCTACGAGTTGACGGAGAGGCAGTCAGCGGGGTCACCTACCCCGACTACCGAGAGAGTGCCCTGGACCTGCTGTGGTTAGAGACGAGCGTGACTGATAGAGACAGCAGGGTAGTCGGTCGAGTGGAGATCATGGAGGCGCTCGGATTCGTCGACCCGCGTCAGCGGGTTAGCGAGACTGGAGTGGAGTTCTTGGCTCGACTGGAGGGGGATGCTCGTGCAGCTTTCACCCAGGATCCGAGCGAGAGGGAGCTGGTGGATCTAGACCTTCGGAGGTTTCTTTTCTTCTTCCTGGGCCGCCTCCTGCTGGGGACGAAGGGGGATGGCATCCACTGCCGATTCCTTGGGATCTTGGCGGATCTGGACAGAGTGGGACACTATGCGTGGGGGGCGGCTCTGCTTGCCCATTTGATTGCTGATCTCTCCCAGACTTCGGAGAAGGAGACGACAGTCAGCGGCTTCGCACCTTTCCTCCAGGTAAACATTTTATTTATGCATTCCCACAGTTAAATATGCAATTATTGTACTAATGATGTATGATGGATGCAGGTGTGGAGCTATTACTATTTCCCGATGGGGAGGGCTAGGCACGGGAACAGGAGGGCCGTGCCTCTGGCGCGGCGGTGGAGGCCGGTCGTGGTTGCAGCACCCCACGGCTATCAGCTGGCGTCACTTCGTCGGGAGCTGAGCGAGTATCCTGAGGCCATGGTATGATGCGTATGATTTTTTTGTGTTTATGCATGAGACTGAATGGTAACTAACATAATGTATGTATGGTGATGCAGGTGGTGTGGAGGCCCTACCTGGGCATGGGCGATGCTGGCCAGCCCTGGGTTGTAGCGGGTCTTCCTCGCTTCAGGCGGGACGTGTGGGTCCATTGCCTGAACGAGATTGAGCCGCTGCGGCTTAGACTGGTCATGAGGACGTTGGGGCTGGCCCAGGAGTGGGTTGACGTAGATGCGCCGGCCCGTATTGGGCGGAAGACCAAGGGGAAGGCGAAGATCGTGGACTGGCGTACGCGCTTCCCAGCACAGTACCAGGACTGGCAGCAGGGCGGGGTCCCAGTGGTGTCCCACGTACAGGACAGCACAGACTACATGAGACGGTACCGAGCTACGTACGGGGACCGCCTCTCCTTGGGTGGTATGGCAGGGGTAAGTGAAATGAAACTGCTTCACCTTTCTATATGTATATGCATGGGATACTAACTTATGTGTAATGCAGGATGCTCGTGATACCATGATCGCCGACCTGCGGGCCCAGTTGGCGGACGCCAGGCGACAGTTGGTGGCCATCCGACAGGAGTTGGAGATCCTGGTGAGTCTATGTGATGCATTTTTTGTGACCTGGATTTTTGATGCTTAGCCTTTGACTGACGTTTGCCCCGTGTTTCAGCGGGCCCACCAGACAGCGACAGCCGGGATGGCTGGCGGAGCGGGTTCCAGTTCGCGGGGCCCTCCTCCGGAGGTTTCTGCCCTCCAGGAGCAGCTGGCGTATGCGGTGGCTCGGGCTGAGGAGGCCGAGCGTGACCGCGAGGCTCGAGTGAGTGCTTGCTTGGCCCTGACCCTCTTCTAGCTGCTTTCCTTCTATCACTGTTCTCTTATGGTGCCATGCGTGCTTTGACAGGTGACCGAGATTCGGGAGGCCCTGGCCCGTGCTGTTCGTGCTGAGCAGGAGCGCGACGCTTGGGTGGCGGAGCGTGACGCCCGGATTGCGGAGCTGGAGGAGGAGCGTCGACGGGAGGCTGAGGAGCTCCCTCGTGACGTGCTGGATCTGCGGATCGCCCTCGAGCTGTCGAGGAGAGAGGCGATGAGGGAGAGAGAGGAGAGGGAGAGGGATAGGGAGAGCGTGGAGAGAGAGAGGGAGAGGGATAGGGAGAGAGAGAGGGAGGAGCGACAGCGGGATCAGACCGAGAGGAGGGCTCTAGAGGCCCAGCTGCTGGAGCTCCGATTGAGTCTCGGCACGGCGGAGGGGAGGCTTCGGGAGAGCGAGGAGCGGTACCAGAGGGCGAAGGAACGCGGGGCGCGACTTCGTCAGTCTGGTTCTTTTTCCATGGGCAGTTATCTGGTCTCTTCGGCCGAGGAGCGTCGTCGCGCCTTCGAGGCTGGAGTGCCACCGCAGGGCGAGGCGAGCACGGCTTCTCAGGGTTCGCAGAGGCCCCCTAGGGATCCCCGGCGGAGGAGGGAGGAGAGAGATGACCAGGAGGGTGACGGTGAGAGTTAGAGAGTTGCTTGTACGTCACCCTTCTCACTGTATGATGTACTTTCGGCTATTATATGAAATGGAAATGACTTTTTTGTGTTGTGTGTACCTTTCTCTCTCCCACACTCTCTTCTTTGCACTGAGTTGTCCTTTGAGGCACGCTTCGGGAGACCTTGCCCTGAACAGCGGGGAACTACGCTTTGCACGGGGGGATTTTGTTTCCTTTTTTCCCCTTTTGGGCGCGTCCAGGCGCGAGGACGCGTCTTAATCCTTGATTTCAAATTTAAAGCGACGGGTGGTCCTTCTTCTCCCGTGCCTTACCCGCAAACGAGCCCGCCTTCTGCCGAAACTCGCTCGCCCCTTTTCTCGTCTTCCTCCTCTTTTGATCGATGGAGTTCGGTGGGCCCGACCGTGGTGAAGGTGGAGAGGGACGAGGAACTCCTCGCCCAAGGAGGGACGCGCCCGAGCACGGAACGGCGTCCATGGAGGAGGAAGGGCCGCTTCGGGCCCCCGAGGGACCCGAGGGGCCCGATGGCGTGGGAGGAGGTGAACACGGTCCGGTAGGTCCTCCGATCTCTTCCTCTTTTAATTCATTTTGGGTTTTGAAGCGAGCCGCGCGAGGAGGAAAGGGTTCGGCGAGTGTTGCACTCAAATGATGGACGCGTCCTAGACAGGGGACGCGTTCCTTTTGACTGATGTGGGACCCATTTCTTGGTGCAGGACATGGCAAGGACCCTGGGCCTGGCCGATGAGTGGGCGAGTGCGGACGAGCCGAGCCGCGTCAGGAGGGAGAGTCGCGGCAAGGCGAGGCTCGAGGACTGGCCCGTACGTCTCCCTGGACAGCAAGGGGGCGTACTGGTGCAGGACAGTGCCGACTTCCTGCGGCGGCAGAGAGAGAGTTACGCGGGGCTTCCCCAAGCTGGGGACACGCGTGGCATCGGCGGCTCGCGCGCCCAGCTGTCAGAGACTAGGCGGCAACTGGCCGTCGCTCAACATGAGCTGTCGCTCCTGGTAAGTTACGTGCCGCACTTTTAACTTCAGATTTTGGAGTTTCACTGACGGCCGTTGTTTATTTTGTTCCAGCGTGCCCAGCAGACAGCGACGGTGGGAGCGGCTGGCGGATCTTCTAGCTCCTCGGCCCCTTTTCTCGAGATTGCTTCCCTCCGGGAGCAACTTGCCGGTGCGGTGGCCCGTGCGACCCGGGCGGAAGAGGAGCGTGACGCCTGGGTGGCGACTGTAGCGGAGCTGCGGCATCGTGGTGAGGAGAGACCTTCTCCAGACATCCTGGAGTTAAGGGTTCTTCTGCAGATGATGAGGAGAGAGGCAGAGAGAGAGAAAGCCGAGAGAAGGTCCGAGCGACAGCGGGATCTGACCGAGAGGAGGGCCTTGGAGGCCCAAGTGAGGGAGCTCCAGCTGGGCCTTCAGGCCGTCGTGCAGAGGCTAGGAGGGATGGAGACGCGCTACGAGAGAGCGCGAGAGTTCGGGGAGCGACTCCGCAGTCCGGTCGCTTTGCCGCCAGTGGCTTCTTGCCACGCCAGGGGAGGAGCAGCGAGTCACTGCTGCGGAGCAGGCGCCCAGAGGCGAGGCAGGTGCTACTGCACGGGGATCCTGGAGGCTTCTGAGGGACCCTCACCTCGGGGGAGAGGAGGAGAGTGCCCGGAGAGATGAGTGATGGTGAGGATTGGCGGGCTAGTGGACCCGCCACCTCTTTATGATTTATGATGTTTTTGACAGCTTATGTAGAATTATGAATGGAGTGATTTGATTTTCTGATGTTTGTTTGTCCTCTTGTGCGTTCCTTCTTCCCTACACTTCTTCTCCTTTGCACTGTTCCCATGTGACGGATCTGTCGAGACTCCGCCTCGAGCGGAGAATCACGTCTTGTTGTGACCATTTTCTGCCGTCGAAGTCAATACTGACGGCCCTAGTTCCTTTTCCCGGATGTTGTGCCAAATTTTGCGGGCGTCCTCCAAAACATGATAGGGTATCCCTAGACAACATAGGGGCTATTCGTCCTATTCTTCGTCCAGTCAATCACCCTGTGCGAGCGGTGAAGCGACACATGGGGCCGCTTGGCCGGTGTCTTATTGCGAGGGCTATCATCGACAGGTGATGGAGGCAATCTTGGCCCGCACTCCTTCCATTTCTATAAATTCTTGTCCCTTTTATCCTCCCAGGTATATCGAGAGCTAACTCGAGGAGCACAAGTTCTTACGGGAGAGGAGGAGTTCAAAATTCGAGAGTTGGATGGAGGGCGAATCTTCCCATTCCTCGAAGAGAAGCAGGTCCAGTGGTAGTAGTTCCAGGAGGCTTTCAGACTTTGAAGGGCACTTCAGCGAAAGGGCCCAATCACAACTCGTAAGCCAAGTTTTCTTGCCCTTTTCTCATTTTTTCTTCCTTTCTTCGACCAAACCTCACCCCCATTCCTTGTATACGTAGGTTGTGATGAAATCACAAATCTTGTGGGAGTTGGTAGTAGCAGCGTATAGGGGCCTCCCAGATTTTTAGAAGGCGAGGCTAGACGTGATGGGATTTGGTACCTTCCTTCGGATCGAGCCGATCCAAGCTCGACCTAGTCCTGATCCAAGCCTTGTGTGAGAGATGGGACCCAGTGAGCCGGGCATTCCTGATGCCCTGGGGGCACATGGTGCCCAGCTTGGAGGATGTGGTCCGGATCACAAGCCTGAAGGTAGAGGGCGAGGCAGTGACCGGAGTCACTTACGCGGACTACAGAGAAGGTGCCCAGAAGTTACTGGGTCTGGACCTGGATGGTCGGAAAAATAGGTCGGTAGCTAGGGCGTCCCTGATGGATGCATTAGGGCTCACCGACACTCGTCGGCGGGACGACGAATCCTCAGAAGAGTTCATGGAAAGGATGGAAATAGGATGCCGTGCCGTGTACTGCACAGATTTCGGCAACTGGGAAAGATGTAACATAGATTTGAGGAGATTTCTCCTCTTCCTTTTGGGGAGATTGGTACTGAGCTCGAAAGGGGACGGTATCCAATGTTGCTTCCTGGAGCTGCTGTCAGACCTTGAAAGAGTAGGGTATTATGCCTGGGGAGCCGCCATGCTGGCACACTTGTTTGCAGGCCTATTCCAAGAAACGGATCGTGAGATGACTGTGAGTGGTTTCACACCATTCATCCAGGTATTTTTTTGGTTTTGCTTGTTTTGTATTTTTTTTTGTGTTTTTGCAAGGTTCTGATGACCTGCGCCGAGCAGCTATGGAGCTATTATTACCTCCCTATGGGGAGAGCTCGACATTGGCGACCTGCGATGGTGCCGCTAGCCAGGCGGTGGGAACCCATCATGAGTGCGGCACCCCTAACCTACCAACTGATGGTGCTAAGGCGGGAGCTACAGGAGTTCCCTGCAGCGATGGTAAACTGGAGACCCTACTCAGACATGGTCGATGCCGACCAGCCGTGGGTTCTAGCAAGTCGTGCCCGGTTCGGACGGGAACTGTGGATGCACTGCCTGAATGAAATCGAGCCGCTTCGGCTACGATTAGTTATGAGGACTTTAGGACTGGCTCAAGAATGGGTGGATTCAGCTGCGCCACCTCGTGTCGGGAGAAAGACGCGGGGACCGGCGACCTGCATTGACTGGCGCGTGCGATTCCCTGAGCAGTACGAGGACTGGCAACGGGGTGGCACGATTGTAGAATCACAGGCGCGGGATAGCGAGGACTACTTGCGTCTATATAGGACAAAGTACGCAGAGCGGCTCCAACCCCGGGGACTTGTGGAGGTAGGTTTCCCCTTTTTCTCTTCTCTTCTTTCTCCTTTTCTTGGTTTTTCTGGTGAAAATGCTGACTTGTAAGGCTGCAGGATGTCCGGGATGCCATGATAGCGAATTTACGAACTCGCTTGGCAGAGATGGAACAACAGTTGGGCGATGCCCGCGGAGCTACGAGCGCCTTGGTAGGTGTACAGTACATTCCTAATTAAATCCCCAGATTCCAGATGTTGGCTGCTAATTCACATGGTCGTAGCATGCCCAGATTGGCGCGGCTTCCCCAGCGATGGGAGTGGGTGGTGCCTCTTCCAGCTTGTGGATTCCCACCTCAGAACTTGACTCGCTTCATGAGCAACTTGCTCACGCCGCGCAGCGTGCTGCGGAGGCAGAAGGGATGCTCCGTATACAGGTAAAAGTTTCAGCGTTGAGTTTTCTTTGTTTACGCCTTATTGCGTATCTGAGATGGTACACTTGGCAAGAAAAGGAGACGGAAGAAGCGCTTGCCCAAGCTGCGCAGAAGGAGGCTAGGATAGCAGAACTGGAGAGGGAACTGCGGCGTCATCCTGATGACGACTCATCCAGGGATGCTATGGAACTGAGGATCACTCTCCAATTGGAGAGGGAAGACCGTGAGAGAGAACGGGCAGAGAGGGAAAGAGACGCAGAGAGAGAAAGAGCCAACAGTTTGGCTGAAAGGGAGGAGCGAAGGGCCATGGAGGCCCAACTATTCGAACTCCGAATCGGCCTTGGTCTTGCTGAACAGTGGCTGAGAGATGGTGAGGAGCGCTACCGAAAAGCACGAGAGCGTGGCTTTCGTGTTGGTAGCTTCTCTGCTGCTTCCGTGGATCAACGTCGGGATGTGGGAATAGGAAGAGGAGTACAGAGTGGTAGGAGTACCGCTTTTCGTAGTTGGGTAGCACCTTTGAGAGTGTTTTACCCGGAGAGTAGTGGGACGAGTAATGCAGAGAGAGAGGGCGGAACTTGATGTAATTTTTTTGATTTTTGGAATAAAACACAAGGTTCGGTTTGTTCATTTTTTCACCTATGCTTCTGTTGCCTGCATACATCACTGAAACAAACAAATCAGAATTTCTGTTCTGACTTGGCCCCTTGCTCAATAAGCAAATGGTCACTGTGACTGTCCTTGATAACTGGTCAAGGGGCCAAGCCTTTATTTAACGAAGGCAAGGGAAAGATGCGGTGATGATAAATGCGACAGGCAAGCACACGAATGCAAGCGGTATTTAAAAATGAGATGCTGCACACAAATGTAATCATGCAAAATTGATTTGTTTTCTTTTTTTATATTTGACATTTTTTTATCATAAAAAGATTTTTTGTTTGCAAATATGTACATTTCTCTTTTCCATTTTTTTTGCTTTTATCATTTCAATTTTTTTTGCTAACGCCCGGCAAGCACCCAAATGGCACCTAACCTACGTGAGACAGGGGTTTCTTACTAACCTCCCAGGTATCCTAAGTGCACATCTAGGTTGATTTGGGCCTCTAGACCCCTCGAACAACGATCCCGCCGGCTAAGACTTACCCTGATGACAATACCGTCATGCCATGCTTAGGCTCCCAGTTGCTTCCGACCACAGGGATTCACCCAAAAGGTGTTTGAGGTAGATGATTTGCCCGACCCGGGTCTGTTTCCTCACAACTCTAGATGGTATATGATGGAACACCCTGGAACCCTAACGACCAACCGCGCGACGCTGACCCGGAATCAGACGCCGTCGCACCCATAGGTGACGCGCTTGCATTGGCCTAAGCCCGAGGTTAAACAAGAAGACATCAAGGTGGTAAACAGGGGTCTTGACCAGCCAGAAACACGGAGACTCCTTCGCAGCGATAGCTTTTACTTTTCAAAGTAGGCAACCAAATGTGTATATTAAAATAAGGTCGCAGACCATGGGCAGTTTTCACCTTTCAGAAATTCCATCGAACCTTCATCTTTAGAGGAAGAAGGAAGAGCGTAGGGGATAAACCTCCTGAGAGGACCGGCAAAGCCGTTAACCCGGCGAGCGAATAAGGGCCCATTAACTCTTTCCTTTTGGACAACTTCAGACCAAATCTCGAGCATTTACATTCCACGGCCCCCTTTGTGGATTCAGACTTTTGCTTTGAGGGGTTCCGTTTATCGCACCAGGCACGGTCACGACCAGGCTTTTCTCTTGATTTTGATTTTGTATTTCTTTTTGTGAGGGAGATATAGTCGTTTGACGTTCGTGGGCTCCCTCTTCGTATGCCTGCGGGGACACTGCCCTCTTCTCGTGCTCTGATCGATGCTCGAGGAAATGGATCCTACTCTTGCCTTGGGGTTTGAGTTTCGGTTTCTCATGCTCAGCGTTTTAAGGGCGCCGACTGTCTCATTTGGTCGAAGAGAAAAGAATAAAGATTACAGCTTCCGGAGATCTTCTGGGTGAGGCCCCACCGTAGGTGATGCTACCGACTTTTTTGAATAAAATACATAAGTGAGCACATGTTAGCTTCCTTCGAGCGAGCATAGGCCGACGTGGCCGGACAGGGATCTCCACGGTTCTGGCAAACCAAGACCCGGTGCCTACCAAGCCTTAATGGGCCCTATCCTAACATGAAGGTTAGATGCAGGGACTTAACTACATGGTGACTGCCAGGCATCGGCGTTTTGAATTTTCCATATTTTTAGTGGTTTTCAGTATTTCTTTGTTTTTGATGTTTTTTATCTTTTCATCATTTTTTTTGTTTTGTGCTAAGGGTAGTATTTCTTAAGATAAAGCCCATTCCAAGGGTGGGATAACTCTGTCCCTTCAGCGTTGACTAGCTTGTAGGCGTTGCCAGGGTACACGGCTTGAATTACAAATGGTCCTTCCCAATTGGGTTGGAGCTTAGAGCGCGGCCCTCCAGGTTTGACAAAAATTCTTTTTACGACCATCTCACCGACTTTGAATTTTCTCTCAACGACTTTCTTTGGTAAAAGCGAGCGAGTCTATTTTGATACACACGCGCGTGTTCGGCAGCGGCCAGCCGCTTCTCATCCAAGAGTTCCAACTGGGCGAGGAGTGAATTACGACGATCGTCGAGGGGAAATTCCTCGTCCAATTGCACCCTGAGAGAAGGGATCAGAGTCTCGTACGGGACTACCGCTTCCATACCATAAGTGAGGGCAAATGGAGTCTGCCCGGTGGGGGTACGGATTGAAGTGCGATAGGCCCATAGGGCTTCGATAAGCTTTTCTGGCCAGTCTGAAAACTTACTAGACTCGCAGGTTTTTTTGATGATTTTGAGCAATGTTTTATTGGTGGCCTCCGCTTGGCCGTTACCTTGTGGGTAATAAGGCGATGAATGATGCAATGCAATTGCGTACCTTTTGCAGAGGTCCTGTAGGTCCTGAGAAATGAATTGTGGCCCATTGTCGGTGACGATCGTGCTTGGGATGCCGAATCTGGCGAGGATGTTCTTCATGATGAACTTGCAGACTGTTGACGCCTTGATTTCCGCGTAAGCTTCGGCTTCGGCCCATTTGGTGAAGTATTCCGTCGCAGTAAGGATGAAAGATTTCTGCTTGGTGAGGGAATTGGGATCACCTAGGGGACCAATGATGTCGAATGCCCACATGGAGAAAGGCCATGGGGAGGATATTGGATGAAGTGAGGAAGATGGTGAATGGATTTTATCGGCGTGAAGTTGACACTTGACACACCTACGGACATAGATGCACAATCTTCTTCCATGGTGGGCCAATAAAAGCCTTGACGAATGATCTTCTTGGCGAGCATCTGACTATTCACGTGGCCACCGCACACACCCGAGTGCGTCTCTTCTACACATTTCCAAACCTCATCGTCACCAAGACATCTTAACAGAATACCAGTAAGGCTCCTCCTATAGAGTAGACCTCCAACCAATGTGTATTTCTGAGCCACCCTTCTTATGGCTTTCTTGTCCTCTGCGGTGGCCTCTTCAGGATAAGACTGATCTTGGCAGTATTTGACAATTTCATAGAACCATGGTTTCTCTTCATCAGCGAGTTCTTCTTCGGCCTCTGCCAACATGATTTCCCTCTTCTCAAGGATATCTTCCTGCAGGATCTTCCTTGCTATCCTGTCTTTGATATTTACGTAGGAAGCATCATCGATTGCAGGGGCGTGAAGTTTGTAGATGGAAATGGACTTAAACCATCTTCCTAGAGGGAACCTTAAGGATGATGCCAACGAGGCGAGGGCATCGGCGAGAATATTCTGATGACGAGGGACATGAACAAAGATCAGTTTTGTGAACAGTTTGGCAAAGGCAGCAGTGAGTTCTTGGTATGGCTTGAGTTTGGGATCGCGAGTGCGATACTTAGTGAGCACCTGGCGAAGGATGAGTTGACTGTCACCTACAACTCGCAACTCAGTGATACGAAAAGAATGGGCGAGTCCTAGGCCGGCTAGAAGGGCTTCATATTCGGCTATATTGTTGGTAACTGGAAATTTGAGCTGGTATGCCAATGGGAATGTGAGGCCTTCAGGTGACAGGAGGGCGATGCCGATTCCTTTCCCTTGAGAATTCAGAGCTCCATCAAAATATAGTGTCCACATTGGCTCATCTGATTGGTTGATGGACATTAGTTCCTCATCTGAAAACTCTGATTGGACGGGGTCGAACTTGGGAAGAGGATGGTGAGCGAGATGCTCGGCTATGGCATAGCCTTTAATCGTCTTTTGCTGGATGTAGGTGATGTCGAACTGAGAGAGAAAACTTTGCCAGCGTGCTAGCCTATCGTAAGGACGGCTTTCTCCAGAAGGAATTTGATAGGATTCATTCGAGCAATCAAGTGGACTTCGTGAGCCAAGAAGTAGTGCTTCAATTTCTGCACTACCCAAACGAGGGCAGCACAGGTTTTCTCCATGCCGGTGTACTTCTGCTCACAGGGATTGAGAAGTTTGGACAAGTAATAGGTTGCCCGTTCCTTGCCTTCTTCATCAGCTTGTGCGAGGACGGCTCCCACGGAGTCATCCAAGACTGAGACGTAAAGGATCAGAGGTTTTTCTGGTTTGGGTGGAATAAGAACGGGTGGACTAGCCAGATATTCCTTCAACCCTTCAAAAGCTTTCTGACATTTAGAATTCCAGTGGAATTCTACTCCTGGCTTGGTCAACTCGTAGAGAGGTCTACACCTTTGTGAATGTTGGGACACAAACCGACGAATAAACTGTAACCTCCCGATTAATCCTCGGACTTCCCTCAAATTCTTGGGAGGTGGCATATCCCTGATAGCCTTGGCTTTATCGGGATCAATCTCGATCCCTCTTTTGCTCACAATGAACCCCAACAATTTACCTGATGACACCCCAAACACACACTTCTTCGGGTTCATTTTCAATTGGAACTCCTTGACCTTTGCAAGACCTTAGCCAAAACTTCTGGATGTTCCATCCTGGTCCTTGATTTCACTAATAAGTCATCCACATACACTTCCAGATATATGTGCATCATGTCATGAAATATGGCCATCATCGCTCTTTGGTAAGTAGCTCCAGCATTCTTTAACCCAAATGGCATGACTACGTAACAATATGTTCCCCAAGGGGTAGTGAATGACGTCTTTTCCTGATCCTCTTCTGCCAAACGAATTTGATTGTATCCCGAAAATCCATCCATGAATGAGAGGGTTTCGTAGCCTGCCGTGTTATCAATCAACACATCAATGTGAGGCAAGGGAAAATCATCCTTTGGACACGCGCGGTTAAGGTCCCGGAAGTCGATGCAAATCCTGACTTTCCCATCTTTTTTCATGACCGGGACAATGTTCGCCACCCATTGAGGATAAAGGACGACTCTAATGAACTTGGCTTTGTGGAGCTTATCGACCTCTTCCTTCATTTTCAAAGCCATCAGAGGGTGGAAACGCCTTAACCTTTGTTTTACCGAGATGGACCCTGGTTTTAGGGTTAAACGGTGTTCGACCAAGGTTGAATCCAGACCCGGCATATCCTCGTAGCTCCATGCAAACGTGTCCTTATATTCCTTGAGAACCTCAATTAATGCCTCTTCTTCAGAGGGTGGTAGGTTGTCACTTATGAGGATGATCCTAGGGTCTTCCTCAGTTCCCAAGTTGACTTCTTTGGTGGATTCTTCTACGGCGGTTGACGGCTCGTCGAATCTCCTCATTCCACTAGCGTATGCGCCCGCCACATCCTCATATTCTTCACCCTCATCTTCAGTGGGGCATTCTTCATTCGTGATCTCGTAGACTCCATACCCTTCATCAGATGCACAGTCGCCCTCGCATTCTATTTCGGGTAGCTGGATGGGATTTTCTAACAACTGGGGGATGGCAAGAAGGGCCTGACACCTGGCGGCCAAATCCAGAAGGAATCGACGAGGGATCTGCCTACCCTTGGATTTCTTCCTAGGTACTACCCTTGGCCTATCATTCCTAGATTGACTGACAATATTTACAGAAGAAGAGGAAGATGAGGAGGATGGTGTAGAATGTACAGGAGAAGACCCCTCAGAGGAGGGGTAGAAAAGGTCGCTCATCGGACCTTGGACGGGTGGTCCGCAAGGCGGTACGCACCCGTGGGAGATGTAGGAGGTTTCCTCAACGAAGATGTGTTGTTGGAGAGTTTGAAAATTGACGTTTTTTTTTCGTTTTCATTTTTAATGACAAAGCAGTGAAAAGAGATTGGAGGAGAGAGGAAAGTGGTTATGGCTAGAGGATTGTGGGGCTCGTAGAGCAGATCATGGTTGAAGGCCTGGCGCGGGTTGAAAAGCCCGCGCAGGTATGTAAGCAAAGAAGGGGACCTGGGAAGATCATCAGACAATCGTCTGGCCCAGGAAGAAGATATCAGCAAAGGCTGAGACGAGTGGATGGAGAGGATGGCGGCTAATGAGCCGTCGACAGCAATGTTGAGGACGGATGAAGATCCGCCGATGACAGAGTCCTTCTGGCGAGGACGAGGATAGTTTGGAACCTTGGCAAGAGTGGTAATATTCTCTGGTATTTCGGAGATCAATGGTGGTCTTTCAAGCTGCGGAGACGAGAACATCCTTTCCAGTGCAACGGAAATGTCCCGTATGTCGAACCATTTGTCCCACTCGCATTCCGGATCTTTGATCTTGCCTCTTTTGGTGATCCTCGGACACTTTTCAGCCAAATATACAGCATGTGATCCCCCATGTGCTTCTCGTGGGTGATCTCCCATCTGAACAACGGGCCCTCTGTTGAAGTGGTTTGATAGAGTCCACGTGAGGGGCTTCCAATCTGCCTTGAACGGTCCTTTGAAGCCTAGGCCGAACCTGCGGTTCGGCCTAATTTCCTTTGGCGGTTTGAGCATACCCTGTAACTGTGCGCCCAGACCTTTTCCCTGTTGATAGCCGATGTTCCTCATAATCTCCCAACCCTTGGAGTGAAAAGGGAGACGTGATGTTGCGGTTGCCCTGACCGGCTCCTTTGGTGCTAGTAGAACATGAGATGGATCACGTACGTCCAGCAGTGACAATATGGGCCGATGAGACGGCCAAACAGAAGGCAGAGAGGTGTTGATAGCATCCACTGTGTGAGGACAGGTGTACTGACCACTTTAATAATTCTCCCATTGTAAGGAAACTTCAAGCACTGATGGTTGGTGGAAGGCACAGCGTCCATGGCTTCGATGTAAGGGCGACCCAGTATAGCCTTGAATGTGGGGTCCATGTCGAGGACATGGAATTCCGTAAGAATTGACATGGGGCCTAGTTCTGCCTTAAGAATAATCATCCCCTGCGGCGGCCTTTTGCTATTGTCATAGGCCGTGACCGTGATAGAGGAAGGTCTTATTTGTTCCTCGTCGATTCCACACAACTGAAGAGTGCACATGGAGATCACATTTATGGACGCACCCGTGTCGACAAGACACGGGTTTATGGATACCCCATTGATTTTTATTGAAATGCACAATGCATATTTCCGAGCTTCCTTGGGAGCGAGCTCGTAGTTGTGGAACATGATGGCCGGTTGTGTGTCTGTTGGGGTCAGGACGGTCGAAATCTTTTCCACAGGGAGGTCCTCGTTCACCATGACCCTTTGAAGGTACTCCATTAAGGCTGCCTGGTGGGATGTGGATCTTTGAAGTAGCTCCAGGATGGAGATCTGGGCAGGCGTCTTGTCCAAGTGTTTCAGTAGATCATACTGTGTTCCAGGGATAGCTCTTTCTGGTTGTTCTGCATCATCCTTCTCTGGCTGAGATTGCTCAAGATTCTGACTGTTGTGGGGGAAAACCCTGTGGAAAATCCTTCCACTCCGGAGCACCATTGCCTGCGGCTTTTGTACCTCTGTGGGGGTAGCAGTGGGTTTTAACAGGGGTTTGAGGGGTAGTAGTGGAGGAATGGTTGATGAAGCAGGGGTGATGACGGGAGCAGGGATTTTGATGAGGGGTTTGTTAGGTGGAGGCATGGCGGAGGTATAGGGGATATCGCGCGGATTATGAAGGATAAGGGGTTTGGAAGGTGGAGGTGGAGGTAAGGTTTGAAACGGGTAAAGGTTTTGAGGTGGATGGTGGGTGATGAGTGGTTTTGAAGGCATTAGTGGTGATGTGGTGGAGAAAGACGGGGTTATGTATGGTTGACGGATGATAAGGGGTTTAGAAGGCGTAGGGGTAAATGTGGTAGAGGTGGATGGTAAAGTGGGGGAGTGGGAGAAGGTGAGAGGGTGTGAAGGCGTAGTAGAAAGTGTCGGTTGATAGGAGGTCGGGGTGCGGATGAGAGGGCGTAATGGTAGTGGAAATGGTGAAGGCGATACCGATGCGGGTTGATGAGAGAGAGGTGCTACCCGGGCAAGGTGAGGGGGGTGCATGACGATAGGGTTGGAGGTATAAAGAATGGAGGTACTTTCCTGGTGCCACACCTGCTCTCTCCCGACTTCCGGGAAGGAGGAGATGGGGTTAACCTGATGATTGGGCTGTTGGTGCTCCGGTAGTGGATTCTGGATTATGCCCATGTCGGGCTGTTGTTGTGGGGCCTGCTGAGGCTGCTGTTGTTGTTGTGGTTGCTGCTGCTGCTGCTGTTGTAACTGCTGCTGTGGCCTCTGAGGAGGTCTCCTAGCCTTGAGGGCCGCGACGTACCGTCTCATCTCATCCCAATCTATTTGATGTTCATCATTCATATCATGGATGTAATCTTTGAAATGGAAGCAGTAATCTACTGTGTGTCCTGGCTGCCTGTGGTAGACGCAGTATTTGGAGGTATCAACATTGGGGGGCCACGCGGGCCTTTCTCTGGGTAGGGCGAGTTGGTTTGATGCCATGAGGGCATTAAAAATGTCTGCTAAGGTTTCTGGCAATGGTGGATAGTAGGCTCTCTTGGGACCGAGGGGCCTCCTTTGTTGCTGTTGGGGACCATAGTTCCCCGGGGGTGGAACTTGGTTGTACTGAAGCGGTGGTTGTTGTTGTTGAGGTTGTGGTTGCTGTTGCTGGGGTTGGCGTAATGGAGGCATATTATCCTGGGGTGGATTATTTTGGGGTGGAGGACGAAGAGGGAAAGGACCTGGTTGAAGGGGAAGTCGGGGCATTTGTGGAGGCCTTGGGTTGACTGCATAGTTGGCATTGTTGACCGCACTGACCTGCTCATTTGTCACGACCCCTTCTGTGGCTCCGCCCGGGACACCAGCGCCTGTCTTTCTGACCACTTTGGGCTTCGGTGACTCAAACATGTTCATGATGGGGGAGTCTTTTAGCTGGGTTTGGATGTATCGGGCCCTTTCATAGAGTTCCTCCATTGTAGTAAGTTTATTCATGGCCAGGACGTGTCTGAACTGTGGAGTTGCATTAGACACAATCATCTTCACTTGTTCGGGCTCAGAGAGGGTATCCCTTATTCTTTCCGCCAGAGACCTCCATCTATCAGCATATCGGACAAAATCCTCGTCGGGTTTCATCTTTTCGGCCACTAGGTCGGTAATGGAGAGTGAGGGACCGACCCTATCCCTATATTTCTGCAAGAACCTTCTCTGGACTACTTCAAAATTCTCGGCCTCGCGGGGCTCCAGAGAATAGAACCACTCAAGCGCGGGACCATCCAATGATCTCCGAAAGAGGTACGCCAGGGACCTCTGATCATTTTGCCAATAGGAGGACTCATACATGAAGTCCTTGAGGTGAATGAAGGGGTTGCCGGTACCATTGTATCTGCGGTACGTGGGCATTTCGGAGGGAGGAAGATGAATGACGGGGAGGATTGGCAAAGCAACCTCCGGGGTGGCTTTCACGTCCACCATTCTTCTCAGATTTTGAAACTGCTCGTCCATGCGATTGAACCTATTGAGGAGCGATTGGGCGAGCTCCTCTGGGGGTGAAGGTGGCACTTGCCATTGGGGGAGAAACTGTCTCCCGGAGACTTGAGGGGGAAACCCGAATGAGAGGGAACTGTCGGACCACCGACAGTTGGCCCTGGCTGAAACGGTGTGTGAGGAACACCGGGAGTTTGAGATTGTGACGGGAATTGGAATGAGGGAGGTTGTTGGCTCGCTTGACCTTGAAGCGAGGGAGACTGGATGGCTTGCGCCAATGAGGGAGATGGAATGGCCTGCACGGACTCTTGGAGAGGTGCGATGGCCGGAGTTGATTCCTGGGGCGTGGGGGAAACAGATTTCCCCTTTAGAATGGCCTGGAAGGCCCGGAGCTGTTCAGAGGTAAGCTCCGTGTTGGCGAGGACACCCAGTAAGGAAGTGATATCCTGTGGCGGGGACGTGTCCCCGGCAGTAACATGCACCTCATGCGAGGGGTCATGAGAAGGACCCGAGTCCATAGCATAGACTCTCGGGTCGGCTGTCAAACCACGACTAGGGTGGTTCTCCTCAGAAGACTCGTGAGACATGCTCACAGTTTTCCCAGAACGCAAAAACATACACTAGCAAGTATGTAGCAGAGATTATCAAACAAGTGGATGCTTTTACGCCCTTTTTTGTGTTTTGATTTTGATGATTTTTTTTTATATTTTTAGCGAGATCCGAAGTTCACACAAAATGGGGACCCTAGTTTGTTTTTGTTTCACCGCCGTGTCAGCTAGGGTCTCTCGTCTCACCACGAATGAAATGACTAACTCCGGGGAACTTCAATGGTACAACCAGCCCAGTGAACGAAGAGGAGATTCTTCGATGTCGGGGACTTACGGAGGTCCCAGTGTAGGAGATTCTAGTCCGTTGAGAGGAATTCCCAAACGGAGAGTCCTTCCTTCACCGGGAAAGGGTGATCCTCAAAAAAATGAAAAAAAGATAGAAAGGAGGAATGGATGTATGCAATGGAATGCTGACAGATATATGGAGTGGGAAAACAACAGAAATAACAGACATATAATAAACAAACAACCAATCAACTGACAGTGCTGCCGTGAGCACAACAGGGGCGCGCGCGGGCGCCAAGATGGAGAGGCACGGATGGTGCCGAACTTGCAAGGGTAGCCGAGAGGAAGCAGTAGACGTCCCACCGTGATCGCCAATCTGTGAGCGACGTCACGCGGTTCCGGGAAGAGCGGGGAGGAGGAAGCGGCGGAGCGCGCGGGCTCCTTCTTTTTTGTTTGTTTTGTTTGCTGCAACACAGAAATGAGAGGAAAGAGAGAAGGGGCCACCACGGGAGATTGCTCCGGCGGGGCGAGCGGGACAAGTGTGATATAGCAAAATATGGGGGTTAAACGGCCATAGCGGGAAGTGACTCGCCGCGGCCTCGGGGGGATGGGAATGGTGCAAAAATTAAATAACAAGAATTGAAACGGCCATTGGGGAAGTGACTCGCCGCGGCCTCGAGAATATGAGCAGATAATAAGATGACAGAATATGAAGAGGATACAAAGAGCGGGAATTTAAACGGCCATTGGGGAAGTGACTCGCCGCGGCCTCGATGATAAGAGCAGAATATAACAGAATATAAAGAGAATATAAGAACGGAAATTTAAACGGCCATTGGGGATGTGACTCGCCGCGGCCTCGATGATATAAGCAGAATATAACAAAACATAAAGAGATTATAGGAATAGAAATTTAAACGGCCATTGGGGAAGTGACTCGCCGCGGCCTCGATGATATAAGCAGAATATAACAAAATATAAAGAGAATATAGGAAACAGAAATTTAAACGGCCATTGGGGAAGTGACTCGCCGCGGCCTCGATGACAAGATGTGATCGCCAGGGGCCAAAAGACCCCAAAATAAGAAGGTGATCGCGCCTACCTCAAGAGCGGGAGATGGCGGGTTGCTTCTTCCTCTCCTTCCGGCCGGCCGACGGAGAGGGCTTTCCTCGGGTACCCTTGCAAAACAACGACAAATAAATGACAAATGGATTAGAAAGATGGAGGTGTAGTATTCAAATCCTTGCGGTAAAAATAACGAAATGATGGCAAGACACACACCTGGTTGGTGTTATCTTTTAAACCCCTCTCGGACTCGAGTAGGAGGAAAATGAGATGATAGATGCAAGAAGTATAAGAGAAGAGGCGCCCTTGTAAAGGGGGATAGAGGATGCGATATGATGAATGTAAAGAACTATGGAGAAAAAGGGGAAGAAAAGGCTTATTGGATGAGCCGAGGGTGAAATCCGGCGGAGCTCCGGCAGCGTGGGGACGACGTGGAAGCGCGGTGGATGAAGACGACCTTCCTCTCGCGAGCGTGGGCACCCGAGAAGCCGGCAGAACCACCACCTACAAAAGACCCGACGGGTTAGAAAATGACTCGTAGCCTCTGGGCTCCGGCAGCCTATCGGATCACTTAGAAGCTCTCTTAGAACTGAGGGGGTGGGCCTCTATTTATAGAGCTCCGGAGGGTGGAGGCGTCCAGGACCCTGGACACCTCCATCAGGGTCGAAATAATATTTTATTCTATTTTTATTGATTTTTTTGGAATACTTTTGTGGGGGCGTCCAGGGCCCCGGACGCCTCTACCATGTCCACCGAAAACCGACGACGGCCGCACGCGGTTTGGCACAGCGCGTGGTTTTGTGAGCGGCGCCTCGTGATTCAGAAATGGGCGCGTCCAGCTGACCGGACGTCTCTATATTTTGGATTTTTTCACACACGACAAACCGTCGTTCGGTGGGCGGCGCCCGTGAGGGAGTTGATGGAGGCGTCCAGAGGCCTGGACGCCTCCCAATATATATTATTTTTTATTATTATTTTTTGTCTTTTATGCCAGGTCTGGATTTTTTGATTTTTATAATTTGTTTTTATGGAGGCGTCCAGGAGCCTGGACGCCTCCAATAATATATATTGATTTTTTTGTTTTTTAATGCCAAGTGGCATTTTAAACATATTTTATTTTTTTGTTTTTTATGGAGGCGTCCAGGGGTCTGGACGCCTCCAATAATATATATTGATTTTTTTTGTACCCCTGGACGCCTCCAATAATATATATTGATTTTTTTTGTTTTTAATGCCAAGTGGCATTTTAAACATATTTTATTTTTTTTTGTTTTTTATGGAGGCGTCCAGGGACCTGGACGCCTCCATTAAAATATATATTTTTTATTTAATTTAGGGCCCTGAGAAAATAATAAAAAGAATTAAAAGATGGGGGCGTCCAGGGGCCTGGACGCCCCCATTGAGACCCACTCGGGTCCTCAAATCAGGAGTCGGCGGCCGCCCGGCAGACCCCCTTCTTGATTCCGGAACCTCTTGATGCGTCCGACTGGCGTTGATGCCGTCCGAATGCCGTGACGAGACGATTCCGGGTGCCAAAAAAGGCAGAAGAAGACCCGAGAAAAGGAAGCACTCGAGTGATTCAAAATGCGTAAGCCGTTGCGGGGCGTTGTATAGTAATATGAGACTTTCTCAGGAGACGTCAGGAATGGCGTGTCTACACAGGGGACACAGCCGACAGCTTGTATTATCTCATGTGTGTGTGTTCAGGGGAGACTACCTACCAATTGTGTGTGTGTGTGTGTGTGTCACATCCATAATATGCTCCTTCCCAATGTCAAACTTTGGCAGCCATAATATGCTCCTTCCCAACCTCAAACTTTGGCAGCCATGTTATGCTCCTTCCCAATGTCAAACTTTGGTTGGTCATATCAAGTATACATGAGGCAATGATGATTGGTTGGATGGACTAACAACTCCACCCAAATAATATGATGGAACATTATCCATGTGATTTTATTATCTCATGTTGTTCTGAGCCTCACTTCTTTACTCTTATGATTTTCTTTTATATATTTTGCACTCAATGTTATAATTTGTGATTATATCGTACACATCTTACAGGCAAAGAGGTCGAACTAGGGGACATCTAACATAGCTACAACATGAGCACATATTGAAGAACATGCATTGGTTGAAGATTTAAGAAGAACAATCGAGATGGAGAAATTTGCAGCCGATCGAACTATGAAACTATGTGATATTTTGTTGGGAGAATTTGAGCAATTGAAATTATGTAACGAAAAGTGATATGGATTTTGTTATTATTATCATATGTGAGGATATGTCCACATGAAACTTGCAATGTATGAATAACTTTTTTGTAAAGCTCTTTTAATTATTATCATTTACCTCGCCCTTTGGTTGGCAGCCATACTTTGCATTGAGTGTGTGTGTGTGTGTGTGCAGGGGACACAGCCGAGTGTGTGTGTGTGTGTGTTCCGGGGAGACTACCTACAACAGTGTGTGTGTGTGTGTGTGTGCAGGGGACACAGCCGACAGCTTGTATTATCTCATGTGTGTGTGTTCAGGGGAGACTACCTACCAATTGTGTGTGTGTGTGTGCACGGGACACAGCCGAGTGTGTGTGTGTGTGTGTTCAGTGTGTGTGCCAGCTGAGTGTGTGTGTGTGTGTGTGCAGGGGACACATCCGACAGGTGTGTGTGTTCAGTGTGTGTGCGCTCAGGGGAGACTACCTACCAATTGTGTGTGTGTGTGTGTGTGTATGCAGGGGTTGGTAGTTGTTCCAACGTAATTTTTTCACATTGTTAATTTAAAGATAGATTAATAAAAAACATTTATTGAACTAGTTTAATAGAAGGGAATAAACATACAAATCATTTATTATTATTTTTCTTCTTTTATCTGAATATAAAATTTAACAATATTAATAATCATGATTAAGATATCATGGGCATTAATTACTATTACAAATGAAACAAAATATCTTAATAATTATATTTATGATGATCATAATTAATCTAATCACAATCATTATGTAAATTTAATTAGGTTTGTCATTAGTGATAATCATATTTATTAATATTAATTAAGTATAAGTTGAAGATTTCTAAAAAATTTATTTAAGTCATCTTAATCCCTACCAAATGAAGAATAACATTACAGGTTTTAACCCAGGATAACATGGGCAAAATTATCTATTTATACCCCTATTCTCATTCTTATCCTTATTTTTTATCAAACGAGTAATATGAATACACACACACTTATCCCCTCGTATACCAAACACATACGAGAATAAAAATAGAAATAAATTAACCTAGAATGGCTTACGTCTATTCTCATCATAGTTTATCCCGATACCAAACATAACCATAGAGATCAGATTAGGTGTGCAAAACAGTTTATCAAATGAGGCATGATTGAGTAACCTTGACCGCATGGAGAGATCCTCAGCCCTTGGATCAGTGGAACATCTTTCACGGGGGGAGCACCAAAGTAACTGGTTGACGTGGCAGGAAGAGAAAAAAAAAGACAAAACAAAGCAGTTGAAGCCTCCGTCGGACTTCTATCCTCCTCGGGGTTGAGATGATCGACGCTTTCTTCCCACCCACGGCCCACCGAATGGCTGATGAAACTTAGTAAAAATCAAAATCTCAAATAAGACAGTGGAGCACTTCGACTCGCCGACGGCGGGGCAGGCGGAAGAAAGAAAGACCAACATGCACGTGAACGGCACCACAACCCATCGCCTCTCTTTCCACATCACACTGGTTAAAAAAAATTATAAATAAATTTATAAAAATATTTTAACAGACATATTATTATGTAAAATTAAATAGTATATAAATGTCATGTAAGATTGTAAAGGTAATTTTTTGTAAATTTTTAATAAAAAAGAGAGATGTATTCAACCAAAAATGACATATTTATAAATATGATTTTACGCATTGTAATGTCCATTAATATATTTTTAAGAATAATTAGTTTTTAATTTATATTTAACAAGTCCTTGTCACCCTCTCGCCAACGAGATTGTCCAATTATTGAACCATACACCCTATATTTCTTAGATTTAAATCCTATGTTTCCAACGTTGTGTTCGCTCTTTGAGTTCTCAAGGGTGGCTGTTACTCGTGGATTTATCTAAAGCTTAGATAGCTTAAAATACTTTAATTTAGAAGAACTTTTTGAAGAATCAATATAGATAATAGAGGTATCAATTTAAATAGACATGTTAAGAGAACATCAAACCAATGTTATTAGAACCGGATCGGGCAGGTCGATCAGACCGCGATCCAATCTAAGAATTGGTCCGATTAAGGCCGATCAGATCTAATGTTAAAAAATCAGACGAACAGGACGAATCGCAGTTCGACCGGTGAACCGATCCAACCCGATTCACCTTTTAAATAAAAAAAATAAGCATAAAAATATTTAGATTTTCAAAATGATATTTATCTATGAATAAAATTATTTTATTATTATTGATTTGTTATTATTTATCATTTTATTTTAGATATTGAGGAGGGTAAAATCGGCATGGCCCATGCAAGGCCCATCGACACTCGGCCCGCGTCGGAGTGAGGTCCATAAGCCACCTGACAAACCTCTGACAGCCACGGCCCATGACAGGCAACCCATTAGGGCCTTCCATTGGATTCGCCAGCCCACGAGGGGCATCAACCCAGTATCGGACGTCAGACGACCCTCCGGCGACTGAACGTTACTCCCGCCATCATCGACCTCGACTCTACTAAAGGCGAGCACGCCCTGCGAGTGCCGTAAGACTTGCCTAAAGGCCGCTTGACTCTGGAGGAACAAACTCTCAACGAAAAACTCCCCACGACTGCGGGGAGACGTTACCTCATGACTCACGTCCTTCCCTGCTAAGAGATAGGCCTTCATCGCTAGGATAACTCCTATAAATGGACCTTCGTCCAGAAACAGAGGGGGGCAAGAAGAAAAAGGAGACAAAAACATGGCAAGATAGACTCCGACACACGCTACGTTGTCAAGTCCTGAGGGCGGGTTCTGCTGGTTAGAGCTCCGGCTAGCTTCCGAGCACCCTTTCTGCCTAGCGAGCACTCTCCGAGCGCTTGCTGGGCGTGGCGAGCATTCCTTCGGAAGTCAGACCACCGCTCCAGACTTGATCAGTCGCCTCTTAGCTTCCATGGGTGGCCGAACGATCTTCCCCCAACAAATAAATATTAAAAGTGTGGTACGGGGTTCGAGAGACCATTTTCTCACCTCTACACTTTTTGGCGCCGTTTGTTGGAACCCCGGCCCAATAAGCACAAAGCCCACCTTTGCTGGGCGGGACTAGTGTAGAGGCTTAAGAAGGGGGCTCAAAAGATCCCATATTGAAAACTACAAAGATGGGCATGTTGAACATGTGTGCACCATGATTACTTTTATGGTTTTGATGATGTCTGCCTCTATAGTCATTATACCTGCATTTGATAATGTTAATATTCATATTTCAGGTCATTATACTTCTAGTGCAAAAGATCAAGAATGGCACACAAATTTAGGCAACTGAATACGGATACACAGATATCAAGGCATATGACAATATTGAATGCACGGAAGTCTAGCATGTTTCAAGCACAGAAATCAAGCTGAATAGCATCACACATAAGGTCATTGCATATTCTTCATATGGTCAGTGCATGTCTTGCCTTATGGATGGTTCAAGGTCGGTACAACTTCTTGATAGCATGCTATAAGATAATCCAAGGAATGGAGTGGAGATGACAAATGTGAAAGCTCAATGTTGCGCCCTCGCATGCGGATCGACTTCTGCGGTTAGGTCGCGGGGATCGACCTATCCGGTCAGGTCGCGGGGGTCAAGGGGGCAGCTCCCCTTGCGGGGGTTTCCGGGGGCGGAGCCCCCGGAACAAAATTTTGATTATAGGCGCGATATAATCAACAGAAATTTTCAAGACAGTCAAGGTTGATGCCACAGACATGAATGGGCTGCTAAAGGACTTAAGCGACTGAGCTAAGAAGGTTAACGGATCGACCCGGGAAAACTCGGGGTCTGCCCAGCTGGCGGTCGATTGCCCCAGCCAGCAGCCCACCGTCTGCAGTTCTTTCAGTGGCGGTCGACCGCCAGCCCAATAGCGGTCGACCGGAAATTCCAGGGATCATCCATCTACAACGTTTCTCAGTAGCGGTCGACCGCCAGCTTCTGCAGGTCGACCGCCAGCCCCGAGCCTTCAATGTTGATTTTGTTTTCTACTTCGAGAAAGGCCATTCCCCATGGATTTCTTTAATCCAAAAGTCACATAATCACCCACAAAATGTAGATCTGGTCTGGGATGTGTTTATTGACCATCCAAAGAGATATAAAACCAACACAAGAGGGTTAGAAACCCTAGTTGATCATTTGGAGCAAAGAGAGATGAAGAGAGACTAGAGGAGCTCCAAGGAAGAAGAGGTATTGTAGCCGTGAACAGTACTCCGTGCAGAAGTTCTACATCCAATCCAAGGGATTCAAGCCTACATCTGAAGCCCTCAATCTCCAAGGAAGAAGAGAAGCAAGCAAGCTCACAAAGGAGATCAAAAGGAAGATCAAAGCTACATCCAAACCTCTTCATCAACTCAAGGGAAGATCAAAACTACATCCAACATTCTTCTTCATCAACTCAAGGAGATTCAAAGGAAAGATCAAGCTACATCCTATATCTTCTCCATCAACTCAAAAGGATCAAAGGAAGATCAAAGCAACAGAGTCAAGATCCAACAATCTCAGACAAGATCTAGTTCATTCTAACATATCTTCATATCTTGTTTGAGTTTTTTCATCTTTTTCTATTTTCATTTCATTCAATCTATTGAAACTGAAGATCGTCCCTACCGGTGGTTAGTAGGAAGGCAATCGGGAGTTCTATGATCTGCGGTGTAGCCGTCCCTACCGGCTTTATGTGTAGGAAGATAGAAAGAGGGTTTTCTCTGTTCTGTGGTTTGTGGCGTGTCCCCGGTCAAGCTGTGAGTCAGCAGGGAAGCCTCATCGGGTTTTGGTGAGGGGTGGACGTAGGTTGCGGGGTTGCAACCGAACCACCTTAAAAATCTCTGTGTTGTGGGTTGTTCATTGTGTGCGATTGCTCTATATCTTCTACCCCCATTCGCAGGTTCGTGTGCTTCCAAACTTGGTTATCTTATTTACACACTCAAGCACTCAGATTTGCACATTCGGTTTTATCTGTGCTTTAATTGGGCTTAGCACTTTGACTGCATCCCTTGGGCGGCCTGCTGCACCCTTGCACACAGGCGCCAAGGTGAAAGTATTGCTAAGTGTTTCCCTTACTTAGACTCACATGCACCTTGGTTGATCATCACTACATTCACACACATATGCACTTTGAGTGATCAACATAGCACACACACACACGCACGGTTGTTGCAAGCTATGTCATGCTCTAGTGTTATGCTTTATGATCCCTGCACTACAAGGCTTGTATCTCTCAAAGATCACAAATGTGCTTAAAGAAGAGTTGACGCTTCATCGCTTGTAATCCAAGTCTTTTCATTTGAGCCACTCTACTTAATTCCGCTGTGCATTGTGCCTAAGTGATTCATTCACTTTATAGGAGTGGTTCATGCTTTTGATAGCTAAGAGTTTTTAAATAGGCCAAAACTTTTGAGAAGATCTATTCAACCCCTCCTTCTAGATCCTTTTGCACCTCGCGGGACCCAATAAGTGGTATCAGAGCTTGGCTCTGCCATTCCCAGGTCATACGATATGTAGGGAAAGATCCCGGTGTATTTTATTTAGATGGCTTCATATGCTACACATGCTTCGATGGTTTCTCCGCCCATTTATGATGGTTCAGATTTTTCTACATGGGTAGGGAGAATGTTCATCTATGTTAGCTCCATAGATCCACAATTGTGGACTCTTATATACAATGGTCCTCATGATCTGCCATCAAATTCAATTGATTGGTTAGCCGAACATGAGATCAAACACAATGATAATCTTCTTGCGTATAACTTAATTACAACTGCAGTTGATCTAAGACTAACTCATCTTGTCTCCTCTTGCAGCACAGCCAAGCAAGTACTGGACAAGTTGGTGAAAATCCATGAAGGGAAGGAACAAGAACAAGAATGCTTCATGGCCGACCGTGCAGAACAGTCCAACAATACATCCTCATCACAGGTAAACTCTGACTCCAAGGAATTCACTTTTGAAGAGCTTATGGAAGCCTATGATGAGTTGATTACACAATACAAAAAGGTAAAATCAGAAAACAAAAATTTGAAAAAGGATCTCAAGAAAATTAACCAAAATGAAAGCCTGTTTTGTAAAAAGTGTTCTATTTTTGAAGAGCTTAACGACACTTTCTCTTTTGATCTAGATACGCATAAACAAAGCATTGCTTGTCTAAGGGATGAAAATAAAAATCATCATGGTAAAATCACTAGGTTGGAAGAAATTGTAATAAAACTTCAAAACCAACCTAAGTCAATCTCTAATGATCAAACTATGGCCGATGGGCTAATCTATCATGAGAGGTTAATTGAAGGAAATAAAAATTCTGTTTCATGCTCTGCTAATTTTGCATGTGAAAAATGTTCATTCTTGAGAAACATAAATGTTGGTCTCCATGATGATCTTGAATGGCAACAAAAACTGATTGATTCTCTAAAAGAAGAGAATAGAGAGTTCTTGGAAAAGAAAATTGAACATGAAAAAGTTGAAGAAGAATTACATGAAAAACTGACTGCACATGAAAAAGGTAAATCTGTTATTGATGATCACTCTGAAACTTTGCATGCCTTAGAACAACAAAATCAAAATCTTAAAGCAGTAAATGCCATGCTCAACGAGCAATTGGCAGCATGCGAAGAGGGCCTTGTTGAATCTAAACACCACACTTCCTCACTTGAAAATGAAATTCAAGGTTTGAATGATTTCCTGTCAATGTTTATCCAAATCCAAGATTCTGGCTCACCGGAAGCCACCACTTCCTGTGGTCACCAAAAAGGGCATACTGCTCGAAAGAAAAGCAAAACTCAGCATGCTCATCCAAACATGCACCATAACATGTCCAATGCTAAATATCATGCTTTCCACAAAATGAATGTCCATTGTTATTATTGTGATAAACATGGTCACACTGTGCATGATTGTTTTATCTTGAGAAATGATGAGCTTAGAGCAGGACAGCAAGTGAAAGAGCAAGGAATGAAACATGTCAACACTGGAAAAGGACCTACTCAGCAGATATCTGAACAGAACTGCATGGGGAGTCAGAAGAGTCGACACTCCCATACAAGCAGGTCGACACTCTCCATGGCTTTAAACAAAAATCTTCCTCCTTGCTACTCTCATTGTGGTAAGTCTGGCCATATTGTCCAAGAGTGCTGGCACTTGAAGGGAAAGCATCACCTTCATGCCATGAAAGGTAAATCCCATGCTCATCCACAAAAATAAAATACACATGCACACGCACATGAACATAAAAAGAATGCTCAATCTTTTGTGCGCTGTTTTTACTGTGAGAAAAATAGTCATGACATGTATGATTGTCATACAATGAAGAAGGATGATCGGATTTCCCTGAAACAAATGAGCCACATTAGTGAATATGACAAAGCTGCTAACCCACAAGGACCCAAGCAATCTTTGGTACCTAAAAATTCCAAATGAGAATTTTGGGTGCATGATGTCTTAGAGCTGAACAAAGGATCATAAGATAAATAAAAGCTCAAGGCACAGGTATGTACATAAACCTTTTAAGTTAAGTCATCTTGCATAGTTAGTCTTGACATATAGATAGTGCATCATATGTCTGCCTAATGTCATTAGATTCTGCTAACTGAATTGCTCTTTGAAATGCAAAACCCCCATGGTGTGAGATGAACTTTTGAGCTAGATAACTTGCTCACACCATGCTTGATTTCAGTTATTTAATTCATGAGAAACTTGTTATGCTGATGAAGTTGATGTGATGATGAGTTGCATAAGTCCTGCTATCAGCCACATGAAATGCTTGGATTTTGGTTTTGATGATGCATACCATGACTGTATTTTCAACTCGTTATTCATAGTAGCATTGTTCAAAGGGGATGCCTATTGGCATCATCATCAAGTTACATTCATGTGTGTTTGCATCATCTTGTGATCACACATACCTTAATGCACATCATGCTTAGAAGACACAAAAATGCACAATCATTTTGCAGCATCTTCATTGCATTGTGTATTCACATAAGTCTTAGGCTGCATAATTCATTGCCAACCCATGCATGTACTCAGGGGGAGTCAACATCAATCTAGCTAAAATCATTTCACATCATTTCACTCTTGCACGGCCATGGTATATCAAATGTTGATGTATGAAAAGGCAGGTTATGCTTGCCTAGAAGCACTCAATATGTGTGAGGTTTCACCTCCGCCACGTACCATGCGTCAATGTCGCATATAGGCCATATAGTAAGGGGGAGTTGTTTCTTTGCAGCATTCATACATATGTTTCATCTTCATTCTATTAAGATCTTGGCACCGAATGCTTCTTCTCAGGGGGAGTTTACCCATCATGAAAATTCAGTCAAAACTCTGCCCTGCAGTTCAACAGGTTGACCTCACTCCTTTGACAGGTCGACCCCACAGTTCTATCTACCTGAAAATTAATTCTATCTGAGCTCCGGGTGTCGACATCACACAATGTCAGAGTCAACACCTCCTTGCACCTGATAACTTTATCTCTTCCATTCCAGTCTGAGCTCAGTGCATAACCTCAGGGGGAGTGTTCACCATTGATTCTCAAACTTCCACTCATATGTAACACTCTCTTTTTATATCAAACCATTGCATCATATTGCTAACATCCTTTTGTGGTTCAACTTGAATTCAAAGTGCCTTGAACTTCTTGGAGGATTCCCTATCTATTATTGAGGTTGTTTATCAGAGTAAATTTTCAAGAAGAATTTTCTTTTATAGAGTCTTGTGATTTCCTTGAACATGAATGATTTTGGTTTAACATTAATGATTTCTTGAGTCTTGAAGTTTGATGATCTTGAAAATGTTTGTGGTCGGGCTTAATAGTCTTAAACTAGTTTCTCATTTTTTGACTTGTTATGCCGTCTTGAATCTGAAAGATTTTTTTTGAGTACAAAGACATCCTTGATCGAGAAACTTCAGCTAAGTATTGTTTTTAAACATTTGTTGAATCTATTTATTTCAAAAAGTGGCTACACTTAAAGTAAGCTCAAGGCAAAGCAATGTCACTGTTACTGAGAAATATATCTCCTCATCAAAGAAAATGAGGTACAATATGTCATGAGGTGACTATGCTATCTCTGTTCTAAGTGAGGTAAAATCGTGAGCTACACTGAGTAACTGGGAGTGCTTGCATCTGGTAAACATGTACACTCACGTCAAAAGGTGGTTGCTATACTTGGCTGCTCGTAAAATGATAATAGTTATCTTTCAAATGATTTCAAAAGAAAAATCTGAATGTGTAGCACTCCTGAATCAAATCTAAGTCATCTAAGTGTTTAGCCTCAATACTTATCGTGGTCACTCTCAAGGGAACCAATGAAACTGAATGAGTAAGATAAGAGAAAGTTAATCTTGTTTTGACATGAATTTCTGGTTCACTGCTATTAAATTTGCATGCAAATGTCTTCATGTGATTCTACTGAGTAGGCCAGAATTCATTAGCATTAAACCAATCTGAATGTAAGAGCTGGTTCATTTGGGTTCTACAACTGAAAATTCTAAAAAATCCATAACTCTGATTTATGAACTTGGTTTCAGATTAAAGAACCTCCATTCTTTCTTGAGAAGTCATATCTTGATGATCCTTATTGTTTGCCTTCATCTGCCATATCTACATAAATCATTCAGGCTGTCATGATTATATCACCTTGGTATCATCCAACAAGTGGTATTATCTTGATGCTCCTTTCAAGTCGTATCCAAAATCATTGGTGTCTTCTGTCAAGTGATATCACATTATTTTCTCATTCATTGGCATGTGGCATAAGTCCTAGCATCATTAGCATCATGCTTTCATGCAATAGGGTGGCATGCACGTCTTAACTTCATACAATTATAGCTTACATTTATCATTTCCATGCATTGCATAGAAAATCCAAAAAATCTGAAAACTAGACAACCACTAAAAATCTTGCAAAATTTGAAATCAACAAAGTGCTCCTTGGCTGCTCTATCCATCTCCTATTTGAGAAATTGAATCCTGCTACTGTGGCTCCACCTCTCACACTTACATTGTCTTTGCCAAGCCACGAGACACCACCATGTTCATCCTATAACTGGCTTTCCACAATTGGTTGTTCTCTTTGGTTATCTTGTCAGCCTTAACAAGTGTACAACAATTGGCATGTATTTCCACATTATTTTATGGAATGTTGCCTGCAATGACATGTTTTCTCCACATTATGGTCGCTTGTAATGATGTCACATAGGAGATAACAGAGAATCATGTAAATCATTTTGTGTGCGTCATTAATGTGAGTCTCTCTTTCTCTTTTCTGGATCTTTTGATGTTGTCAAAGGGGGAGAAGATTATGTGAGTCATTAATCAAAGAATGCACTCTGTATGTCAAAGGGGGTGAGAACCATGTGAGTCATTGTCAAAAGGGGATAGGGAGAGAATCCTCTTCTTCTTCTTCTTCTTCAGAATATTTTTGACTCATAGTTACCATGTGAATTTATATGACTCATAGTTGCCATCATCAAAAAGGGGGAGAATGTTGAACATGTGTGCACCATGATTACTTTTATGGTTTTGATGATGTCTGCCTCTGTAGTCATTAATCAAAGAATGCACTCTGTGTGTCAAAGGGGGTGAGAACCATGTGAGTCATTGTCAAAAGGGGATAGGGAGAGAATCCTCTTCTTCTTCTTCGTCTTCAGAATATTTTTGACTCATAGTTACCATGTGAATTTATATGACTCATAGTTGCCATCATCAAAAAGGGGGAGAATGTTGAACATGTGTGCACCATGATTACTTTTATGGTTTTGATGATGTCTGCCTCTGTAGTCATTATACATGCATTTGATAATGTTAATATTCATATTTCAGGTCATTATACTTCTAGTGCAAAAGATCAAGAATGGCACACAAATTTAGGCAACTAGATACGGATACACAAATATCAAGGCATATGACAATATTGAATGCACGGAAATCTAGCATGTTTCAAGCACAGAAATCAAGCTGAATAGCATCACACATAAGGTCATTGCATATTCTTCATATGGTCAGTGCATGTCTTGCCTTATGGATGGTTCAAGGTCGGTGCAACTTCTTGATAGCATGCTACAAGATAATCCAAGGAATGGAGTGGAGATGGCAAATGTGAAAGCTCAATGTTGCGCCCTCGCACGCGGATTGACCTGCGCGGTTAGGTCACAGGGATCGACCTGCCTGGTCAGGTCATGGGGGTTTCCGGGGGCGGAGCCCCCGGAACAAAATTTTGATTATAGGAGCGATATAATCAACAGAAATCTTCAAGACAGTCAAGGCTGATGCCACAGACATGAATGGGCTGCTAAAGGACTTAAGTGACTGAGCTAAGAAGGTTAACAGACCGACCCGGGAAAACTCGGGGTCTGCCCAGCTGGCGGTCGACCGCCAGCCCAGGGAAGGTCGACCGCCCCAGCCAGCAGCCCACCGTCTGCTGTTCTTTCAGTGGTGGTTGACCGCCAGCCCAGTAGCGGTTGACCGAAAACTCCAGGGATCATCCATCTACAGCGTTTCTCAGTAGCAGTCGACCGCAAGCTTCTGCAGGTCGACCGCCAGCCCCGAGCCTTCAATGTTGACTTTGTTTTCCACTTCAAGAAAGGCCATTCCCCATGGATTTTTTTAATCCAAAAGTCACCTAATCACCCACAAAATGTGGATCTGGTCTGGGATGTGTTTATTGACCATCCAAAGAGATATAAAACCAACACAAGAGGGTTAGAAACCCTAGTTGATCATTTGGAGCAAAGAGAGATGAAGAGAGGCTAGAGGAGCTCCAAGGAAGAAGAGGTACTGTAGCCGTGAACAGTACTCCGTGCAGAAGTTCTACATCCAATCCAAGGGATTCAAGCCTACATCTGAAGCCCTCAATCTCCAAGGAAGAAGAGAAGCAAGCAAGCTCACAAAGGAAATCAAAAGGAAGATCAAAGCTACATCCAAACCTCTTCATCAACTCAAGGGAAGATCAAAGCTACATCCAACATTCTTCTTCATCAACTCCAGGAGATTCAAAGGAAAGATCAAGCTACATCCTATATCTTCTCCATCAACTCAAAAGGATCAAAGGAAGATCAAAGCAACAAATTCAAGATCCAACAATCTCAGACAAGATCTAGTTCATTCTAGCATATCTTCATATCTTGTTTGAGCTTTTTCATCTTGTTCTATTTTCATTTCATTCAATCTATTGAAACTGAAGATCGTCCCTACTGGTGGTTAGTAGGAAGGCAATCGGGAGTTCTCCGATCTGCGGTGTAGCCGTCCCTGCCGGCTTTGTGTGTAGGAAGACAGAAAGAGGGTTTTCTCTGTTCTGTGGTTTGGGGCATGTCCCCGGTCAAGCTGTGAGTCAGTAGGGAAGCCTTACCGGGTTTTGGTGAGGGGTGGATGTAGGTTGCGGGGTTGCAACCGAACCACCTTAAAAATCCCTGTGTTGTGGGTTGTTCATCGTGTGCGATTGCTCTATATCTTCTACCCCCATTCACAGATTCGTGTGCTTCCAAACTTGGTTATCTTATTTACACACTCAAGCACTCAGATTTGCACTTTCGATTTTATCTGTGCTTGAATTGGGCTTAGCACTTTGACTGCATCCCTTGGGCGGCCTGCTGCACCCTTGCATACAGGCGCCAAGGTGAAAGTATTGCTAAGTGTTTCCCTTGCTTAGACTCGCATGCACCTTGGTTGATCACCACTACATTCACACACATATGCACTTTGAGTGATCAACATAGCACACACACACGCACGGTTGTTGCAAGCTATTTCATGCTCTAGTGTTATGCTTTATGATCCCTGCACTACAAGGCTTGTATCTCTCAAAGATCACAAATGTGCTTAAAGAAGAGTTGACGCTTCATCGCTTGTAATCCAAGTCTTTTCATTTGAGCCACTCTACTTAATTCCGCTGTGCATTGTGCCTAAGTGATTCATTCACTTTATAGGAGTGGTTCATGTTTTTGATAGCTAAGAGTTTTTAAATAGGCCAAAGCTTTTGAGAGGATCTATTCAACCCCCCTTCTAGATCCGTTTGCACCTCGCGGGACCCAACATGGCACGTGCTTATAAGCAAGACCTAAGTCTTCTCCTTTGAGGGCCCTTTTACCAACAAAAAAGGACAAAACCCTAGCCGCCTAGGGACGTAGCAGGGACAATACCTCAAAGGAGACACCCCAAATTTCTACGTCTTCATTGGCGCCATCTGTGGGAATTCGATCGAAAAGTCATGGCACCCAGTGGGAGCTACCGCAACACCAGCAACTGCGGCCGAGGATCCCACCAAGGCCCAAGTTCCCGCCAGGGGTCACAAGAAGCATCTTCCTCAACACGACCGCATCGGGATATCATCATCGATGAATTGGCAGAGATGCGCCGTCAACGCCAGGCCTTGACGGATCTCTGCCAGGGCCTCCTCAACAGGCCAGCGGGGCAGGAGCACACCTTGACGGAGCAACCTTTGAACGAGGGGCTCCTACTATAGCAGACTCTCGCAGTAATATCCTGGATTCTTCGGATCGGAATCAGAGAGCTTTCGGATCACTTTCGTGGTTCTTGATACATGTTTTACAATCCACTCGGAGTTTTTTTCCTTGCATAACTTGTGGAACCCTATGGAGAGTTGACCGTTGAGTTTTGCGACTCAGGGACGCTACATGTGCGTTGTGCTCGTTTCGAGGATCGCGAAGATTATTTTTTTATATTTTTATGAATTTATAGATTTTCGTGTAGAAAATTAGAATTTTTTAAAAATTGCTAATTTCCTATTTCCTTTTTATTTCTCTCACCTCTCTCTTCTCTCACCATTTCACCCTCTCTCCCTTCGTTCTCTCTCTTTTCACCCCCTCTGCTCTGGCTGCAGACGGAGGAGGCCCGAGGATGTCGTGGAGGTGTCGTGGAGCGTGATGGCGTGAAGAATAGAGCATGGTGTTGGCGCGATCCTGTTTGGTGGATTCAAAGCCGACGTGCGGTTCGTGTGATGGTTTTCGACGAGGTTTGGCCTTTTCGGCTCGCAAGATCTTCGGTGGAAGTAGGGGGATAGATGCCCTACTCTTTTACTGCGTTCCCTCACGATTTGGAGTTGAACGGTGCGAGTTTGAGCGGGTTTTGCCTTGTTTGGGCGAAATGCATGTTCGGGGGGTGTGAGCCGTGTTTGCCGTTCTAGGCGACGATTTGTAGTTTAAATGGTTTCATTTGAACCCCTGAAATGTTGGGATTCAGTTCCCGCCAGTTTTATTGCATCTGGTTGAGAATTGGAGCCGGTATGAGCCCGACTGTATATGTGAGTCATTTTGGGTCGATTCATGGGAATCGCCCGTTTCTTGCATTTTTGCAGATGGTTTGATCCCTTCCGACTTGTGGAAGGTGGATATCAGCATTAGGGTTGTTTCCCCGTCGTTTAGACGTGATTGGGGCGTAGAAAATCCTGGTTTTGGGTAGTTTTACAATTTTCCCGTCGGAACGGCCTAGCGGCCTTACCAGAGACTGCAAGGGGTGCTTGGCGGTCCATTGGAGACCGTTAGGTGGAGTATGTCGGTTTGGCTTAACGGTCATGCGACTGACCGCAAGGCTGGTGTTAGAGGCCCTTGGGTGACCGTTATGCGACGTTTGAATTAGTCAACGGTTTTGAGTCAGTTCGGGCTAGTGGTCTAGCTCCGACCGCATGGGGTCCTTGGCTGCCTTGGGGTGACCGCCAGTCCCTGGAAAATAGTCCTAGGTAGACCGTTAGGTGGTTTCGATCGGTTTGACTGTTTGGGGGTTGACTGGGCATAGCGGCCGAGTCACGACCGCTAGGTTCAGCTTGCGACCCTGAGGAGACCGTCTGGTGGCGGTAGCGGCCTCAGGCAGACCGCAAGGCTCCTATTTTTGTGGATTTTATATCTGGGATTTCTTGAGGGTAGCGGCCCTTTTGATGACCGCCAGGTTGGTCTAGCGGCCAGGGGTGAGACCGCCACATGTCCAGAGTGTTCTTTTGTGTTGGTTTGGTTTCTGGTTGATGTTGCTTTGACCCCTTGGTTAGCCCATTGTCCGTGGATGTCTTGGACGTCCTATGAGGACTGTGACCGTGTTATAGGGTGTCTGAGAGTGCCACTGTACCGTGCTGTGTTTTGTATTATTTCAAGGGTCATTATGGTTTCTGGTCAACTCAGTTGTGACCTAGTGGTTGACACGTGACCTCGTGAGTGTCTCGTCTATCCTGTGAGGATCGAGACATGGTTTTGAACAATTGGAGGTAGTTTCTTACCTCGATTTATGTGCTATGTGGTTTGAGGGCTTTTGGTGATCCCTCATATTCCGTATTTTGTGTTATAAGGAATGGTGAGTCCATTGTGCGGCTCGGAGGCCGAGGACTCATTGTCATTATTGCTGTTATGGATCTGGCTGTTGTGTGCCATCTTCCATAATGTGTTTTACCGTGGTTTTTGGCTTAGGGACTAGGCTGATTAACAGCGTGTGCTGTGATGTGCGATGATCTTGACTCGAGTCTTGTGACTCAAGGATCGTTGTCAGCAAGTCTAGTTTATACTTCGGTGTTTGTTGTTTTGAGTCTCTGTGTCTAGTGAACCTCCACTAGTCGTAGCCTGACGACACTTACCTGTGTGTCGGCCAACCTGGGAGTGGTGGCGGGGTAGTTCCCGGTTGTTGATTTTTAGGCTAGTTTACGTGGGCCCCCTTGCTTTGCGGTAGCATCCTACTGGGGGGGAAAACTAGCTAGAGGCTTGGCTCAAGACATTGGGCTTGTGTGTGCACACGTGGTCAGGGGCGGTTGGACGAGCGCCGGCGGGCGTGACCCTGACTAGTCACTCGTCACTGTAGTTCCTTGGTTCTTTGTGAGTGTCTCAGTTACCGCCGTGCTGGGTGAGTGCGAGATACTTGAGGCGTAGTGTAAGACATCAGTGGACGCATCTGGCTGTTCTTCTAGTGAGGAGGTGCTTCTGTCACTTGACATGATGACTTGTGTTTTCGTGACTTGTCCGGGTAGCCTGTGCTTGGCTTCACCCGAGGTCAGTGTAGCGTACACGACAGTGAGATCGTGTATGTCTTGTGCTTTCAGACCGTAGGGTCGTGAGTTGGGCTTTTGTCGCTATAGACGAGCCTGCACGACTGAGGTGTCGTGACGTGTTCTGGCAATGTAGCTAGAGTTTCCTTATATTGGTTTAGTGATTCCTGATTGTGTGTCTGGGGATATGTGTCTTTGCTGATTCGGAGTAGTTTAGAGGGCCGTAGTTCCTTCGGCTGCAGTATTTCTATGTTACAGCTTTCCTCTTTACTTTTGCTGTTGTTCCTACTCCTGTTGTTACTGCTTTGCTTTAGTGTAGCACTGCTATTACTGCGTTATTTTATGGTAGGGTTCTGCGAGATCCCTACTGAGCTAGTGATATGAGGCTCACCCCTGACTTTTCAGGTGTAGCTGTGCTTCCTCGTGCTGGGAGGTTCCTGCTGCGTGGTTCTTAGTTGCCAGCGTTGCCAGTGTCGGGCTTCCCCCGACTTGAGAGTACGTTCTCTTTCCTGTTGGACTGTACTTGTCTTTCTTTGGACTGGACTCTGTTAGTTTAATTTATTATAGAAAATATAATTTCATTTCTGCTATTTTAGAAATTCTGATCATTGAAATTTAATTGCTTACTACTTTATCTGGAAGTTCAATGTACTCTCACGTACCTTTTTATCCCTTCGGAGCTTTTCCGCTCTTAGGAGGCCTCGCAGGTTCCAAGTGGTATCGGGTTTACCCAGTATCCGGAGTCTGGGTCGTCACAGGTGGTATCAGAGTAGAGTTCAGAGTTGTTTGGAGTTTTTATGAGCTAGCTGAGCTTTTGTTTGTGAAGTACATGGGAATTCGAGATATTATGGTGTTCAGAGTCCTTAAGGTCCAGTACAGTCGGCAGCTGGCATAGGTTTTGCGATTGATTATCGCTTTGCTTTTTATATGTGGTCTTGTGCATGCTGTGTTGGTACTGTGCGAGATAGTTTTACTTTTGTCAGATTTTGATGGAGCGTCTTTCTTTTGTCATGATGTTTGTCTCGGTTATGTTGTACTTGGCAGAGTTCACCGGCAGGTGTGAATCTGCGGTGCAGTGTTCGAGATTTTTATGTGGCTTGTTAAGGTGGCTATTGGGAACTATCGTTGGTGTGATGGCTGTGCACATTCTTATGTTGTTTTGGTCATCCCAGCTTGAGGTTTGGTCAGCCCTTGAGGTGTTAAGGTTGTGTTGAGGTGGTCGATTGGATGCCTTGTTTGAGAGAATGCTCGGGCGAACCTAGGATTTTCCTTCCTGGTGAGCTACTGTTAGTCAAGTTTGATTCTTCTCATCTTGTCTTGTGGTGTCTTTTCGAGGTAAGCTTTGGAAGTGCTATCTCCGTGAAGCCTTGTCCTGTGTCTGCTTATGTGTGGACTGTATTAGTTCTGAACCTGATCTGCTCTTGTTCGGCGGTTGCTTGGCTTTGGACCCAATTTGTGAGTTGGGGGCCATTGTGCACCGTGTCTGACTTGCCGTGTTTGGCGGCTGTTGTGCTATGAAGGTTCAATGACTGTTTCAGGACGAGAGGATAAGCTGAGATTAACATTCTTTGTGCTTTGTGCTGAAGCTGGTGCTCTTCATGGTTTGCACTTTGGCGACTTGTGATCGGCTGTTAGCAGGATCGATACTCGTGGCGTGGTACATTGCAGTTTTGTGAATTACGATGGCGCTGAGTGTGTGCTGAGATGCGGATGCCGAGTTTTTTGTGATGCCTGTGTGCGTTGTGTTGAGTGCGCAGCGGAAGCGTGTGGGCTTATAACCCACAGGTCGAGGATCGTTGGTTGGAAGATTCTGACCGGCCGAGAGGTTTGTTTCCTCAGTGTGACATCATCTTGGCTATGTGTGCCTTGATGTTGTTGGTTGCCGTGCCGTTGCTGGAGGCTTTATGGTTATTGGCACTGGCAGGTTTGAGGATTGGGGAATCTGTCGACGTATATGCTGGTTGAGTACCCTTTCTTCTTCCATTTTTCTTGGGAGTTGTGCTCTCAGGACGTGAGCGTGGTCCTTGAGATGCGTTCTCCGAGATTGTTGTTGTAGGTCCTTGTTGGCAAGCCACTCGCAGCATGGCCAATATATTTTGGTCGTGTGTTCAATTGTAATTGTGCCTTGATGTGACCCAGCTTGCAGTTGTGTTCTGTGGTTCTGTGTTGAGAACGGAGCCAGGATTCTGTAGGTGTTGTTGTTGCTGTTTGGTGGTTGTGTTCAACTTGGGAGGAGTTCCCTGTAAGTTTGATTTGGCATTGTGTGGACCGAGATCTTGTCGACTGATTTTGTTATACTCTTTTGTCATGGTAGAGTTGGCATGCAACTCGAATCAGATGTAATGTCTGAGTGAGGACTGACTTGATTGTGCTTGTGGTCCAGTGCTATCGTTGGCATTCTGCGTGCCAGTTTCGTGGTTGTTCTTGGTGCAGAAGCCGATGATTTGGAGCTGTCAGTTGAGAGGACTGTGTTTCCTTATTTAAGCTGATGCTTGTGTGTCTGCCGAGTGTGTTTTATTGGTGGTTGTTTTCGTGGCATGGGTCATGTCTCCTTTCCCTGTAAGACAAAAGCAATGATGCCCTGTTTCGGAGGTGCCGAACTTGTGTTCCTTTGTGTGCCATGCTCGTTCTGTGGATTGATATGCCTTGAGATCTGGAGCGTATGCCTATGCTTATGGTCTGGTAGTGTCCCTCTGAATTGTGTTTTTCGAGAATTATGTTATCGTGTTTTGGGTTTGTTCTTCCCTGTTCACTTGTTGGCTCCTTGAATTTTGAGGATGAAATTCCTTAAAGGGGGGAGGACTGTAATATCTTGGATTCTTCGGATTGGAATCGGAGAGCTTTCGGATCACTTTCGTGGGTCCTGATACGTGTTTTACGATCCACTCGGGTGTTTCCCTTGTATAACTTGCGGAACCTTGTGGAGAGTTGACCGTTGAGTTTTGTGACTCAGGGACGCTACAGGTGCGTTATGCTCGTTCCGAGGATCGCGAAGATTAGTTTTCATATTTTTTTGAATTTATAGATTTTCATGTAGAAAATCAGAATTTTAGGAAAATTGCTAATTTCATTCCCCCCTTTTCCTTTTTATTTCTCTCACCTCTCTCTTCTCTCGCCATTTCACCCTCTCTCCCTCTGTTCTCTCTCCTTTCACCCCCTCTGCTCAGGCTACAGACGGAGGAGGCCCGGGGATGTCGTGGAGGTGCCGTGGAGGTGTCGTGGAGCGTGATGGCGTGAAGAATAGAGTGTGGTGTTGGCGCGATACTGTTTGGTGGATTCAAAGTCGACGTGCGGTTCGTGTGATGGTTTTTGATGAGGTTTAGCCTTTTCAGCTCGCAAGATCTTCGGTGGAGGTAGGGGGATAGATGCCCTACTCTTTTATTGTGTTCCCTCGCGATTTGGAGTCGAACGGTGCGAGTTTGAGCGGGTTTTGCCTTGTTTGGGCGAAATGCATGTTCGGGGGGTGTGAGCCATGTTCGCCGTTCTAGGCGACGGTTTGTAGTTTAAATGGTATCATTTGAACCCCTGGCATGTTGGGATTCATTTCCCGCCAGTTTTATTGCATCTGGTTGAGAATTGGAGCCGGTATGAGCCCGACTGTATATGTGAGTCATTTTGGGTCGATTCATGGGAATCGCCCGTTTCTTGCGTTTTTGCAGATGGTTTGATCCCTTCTGGCTTGTGGAAGGTGGATATCAGCGTTAGGGTTGTTTCCCCACCGTTTAGACGTGATTGGGGCGTAGAAAAATCAGGTTTTGGGTAGTTATGCGATTTTCCCGTCGGAACGGCCTAGCGGCCTTACCAGAGACTGCAAGGGGTGCTTGGCGGTCCATTGGATACCGTTAGGTGGAGTATGTCGGTTTGGCTTAACGGTCACGCGACTGACCGTAAGGCTGGTGTTAGAGGCCCTTGGGTGACCGTTATGCGACGTTTAAATTAGTCAACGGTTTTGAGTCGGTTCGGGCTAGCGGTCTAGCTCCGACCGCATGGGGTCCTTGGCGGCCTTGCGGTGACCGTCAGTCCCTGGAAAATAGTCCTAGGTAGACCGTTAGGTGGTTTCGATCGGTTTGACTATTTAGGGGTTGACTGGGCATAGCGGTCGAGTCACGACCGCTAGGTTCAGCTTGCGACCCTGAGGAGACCGTCTGGTGGCAGTAGCGGCCTCAGGCAGACCGCAAGGCTCCTATTTTTGTGGATTTTATATCTAGGATTTCTTGAGGGTAGCTGATGACAACTAGGTTGGTCTAGCGGCCAAGGGTGAGACCGCCACCTGTCCAGAGTGTTCTTTTGTGTTGGTTTGGTTTTCGGTTGATGTGGCTTTGACCCCTTGGTTAGCCCATTGTCCGTGGATGTCTTGGACGTCCTATGAGAGCTGTGACCGTGTTATAGGGTGTCTGAGAGTGCCACTGTACCGTGCTATATTTTGTATTATTTTGAGGGTCATTATGGTTTCTGGTCAACCCGGTTGTGACCCAGTGGTTGACACGTGACCTCGTGAGTGTCTCGTCTATCCTGTGAGGATCGAGACATGGTTTTGAACACTTAGAGGTAGTTTCTTACCTCAGTTTGCGTGCCATGTGGTTTGAGGACTTTTGGTGATATCTCATGTTCCATATTTTGTGTTATACAGAATGGTGAGTCCATTGTGCGGCTCGGAGGCCGAGGACTCATTGTCATTATTGGTGTTATGGATCCGGCTGTTGTGTGCCATCTTCCATAATGTGCTTTACCGTGATTTTTGGCTTAGGGACTAGGCTGATTAACATCGTGTGCTGTGATGTGCGATGATCTTGACTCGAGTCTTGTGACTCAAGGATCATTGTCAGCAAGTCTAGTTGACTGTCTTGAGTCTTGTAGCAGTTGTGAACTGCATTGTGCTCTGTAGTACGTGCGATAGGTGTGTGCTTACCCTGTTTGTACTTCGGTGTTTGCTATTTTTAGTCTCTGTGTCTAGTGAACCTCCACTAGTCGTAGCCTGATGACACTTGCCTGTGTGTCGGCCAACCTGGGAGTGGTGCGGGGTAGTTCCCGGTTGCCGATTTTTAGGCTAGTTTTCATGGGCCCCCTTGCTTTGTTGTAGCATCCTACTGGGGGGGAAAACTAGCTAGAGGCCTGGCTCAAGACATTGTGCTTGTGTGTGCACACGTGGTCAGGGGCGGTTGGACGAGCGCCGACGGGCGTGACCCTGACTAGTCACTCGTCACTGTAGTTTCTTGGTTCTTTGTGAGTGTCTCAGTTACCGCCGTGCTGGGTGAGTGCGAGATACTTGAGGCGTAGTGTAAGACATCAGTGGATGCATCTGGCTGTTCTTCTAGTGAGGAGGTGCTTCTGTCACTTGACACGATGACTTGTGTTTTCGTGACTTATCCGGGTAGCCTGTGCTTGGCTTCACCCGAGGTCAGTGTAGCGTACACGACAATGAGATCATGTATGTCTTGTGCTTTCAGACTGTAGGGTCGTGAGTTGGGCTTTTGTCGCTGTAGACGAGCCTGCACGACTGAGGTGTCGTGACGTGTTCTGGCAATGTAGCCAGAGTTTCTTTATATCGGTTTAGTGATTCCTGACTATGTGTCTGGGGATCTGTGTCTTTGCCGATTCGGAGTAGTTTAGAGGGCCGAGGTTCCTTCGACTGCCGTGTTTCTGTGTTACATCTTTCCTCTTTACTTTTATTGTTGTTCCTACTCTTGTTGTTACTACTTTGCTTTAGTGTAGCACTGCTATTACTGTGTTATGGTAGGGTTCTGCGGGATCCCTACTGAGCCAGTGATAGGAGGCTCACCCCTGACTTTTCAGGTGTAGCTGTGCTTCCTTGTGCTGAGAGGATCCTGCTGCCTGGTGTTGATTCCTTTTCTTAATTAGATTAGCTTCCTATCCCGCCCCCTTTAAATACATACATGCATAAACATGTGAATCAAAGACAAGGGGATGAAAGGATGGAAATACTAACCGTGATCGCCACCAAGGATTAACAACGCCGCAAGGATGAAGAAAGGAGTGCAACGGCGCCGTATACCTTAGAAAGAAAACTTGATCGCGCTTGAAACGGGGTGCGGGGAACTTGTGGATTCAAACCTCCTCTCCTTCCAGTCGGCTAGAGGAAGAGGGCCTCACGTTGTATTCATGCTCTCCTGCAAAACAAAGATCAAACACAAAGGCAAAAACCCATTAGAACATGCATGTGTAGTATCAATCCCGCAGTGATAAAATAGGGGTAGAAATTGAGGGCAAACTCACCGGGGGGAGGTTTTTAACCCCTATGGAAGGGTGGAAAAGATAGGTGTGTGTGTTGTGCATGCATGAGATTTGAAATCATGAGATTTGATTGAGAGAATAGAGAGAAAACGATGATGCAAAACGGAGAAAAACGCATGTGTAGCAGAAAGTGCAGAAAACTGTGATGATTTGTGATTTTGAGGAGATTAGAACTAAGAGTGTAGACCATGAAATCAAGCCCAGAAGGATGAATTAAAAGCTAATACTTCCCTCTTCAAGATGGGGTCGAAGTTGTGAGTCGGCGGTGCAGCATGGCTTCGCCCCATGTCCGGAAAGAGCCCCCCGTCGCGACTGCGAACTGGGCAGTTTTTATAGAGTTTTGCAAGAAAGCCTCATCTTCTTATCACGACTCCCGGAGATAGAGTCCAAGATAAATCGAGTTCTCTGGATCAAACTCGAGATAATACTAAGGACAAGAGATAGGAACAAACGAGGATCAATTCAGAGGAGGATTCTAGAAGATATGGTTATTGGAAGGTAGCCCCAGAGCCTTATCTACAGAGTTTTAGTTGAACTAGGAAACATAAATCCTGATCTTGCGACCCAGATCCCAAGAGATATTGCCAATGAAAATTTGATTCCTATGAACCAAATTCAAGATAATACCAAGGGCTAGAAGTAGGAAAAAATGGGGATCAATTTGGATAAGAATTCAAAAAGTTATGGACTCTTCAAGAGGGCCACGGCGCACAGAAACGGAGCAGAGTCCAGCACGAATTGGACTCTCTGTTGCATGTAACGGTCTAGGGTAGGACCGCCACATTCTGGGGGTTGAACAGAGTGTTTCGGGCAAGTTTCGGTGTGACGGTCTATCGTAGGGCCGTCACACTTAAGTAACGCACCTATGTAGGGCCGTCACTTTGTGGGTGTTGAACAGGGTGTTTCGGGCAAGTTTCGGTGTGACGGTCTATCGTAGGACCGTCACACCGAAGTAACGCACCTATGTAGGGCCGTCACTTTGATGAAGGCAGATTCCGGCAGACTGCGCGCGACTTTAGAAATTGAAGCATATCTCTCAAACGGTGGAGAATTAGAAAAAGTGGTAAACATAAAAGTTGTAGATAACGGAGAGAGGAACAACTTTCATGAAGAAAGAAATTTGAGAAAATGATTGTAAGAGGGTGAAAATGGGGCTGGAAGAGAGATGAAAATTCTGGATGTTGGTGAACAGCACAGCCTGCTGGAAAAATGCAAATAGCTCACAATCGGGGCAGAACTGGCCAACGGTGTAGAAGAAGAAATTGTAGATCTTTGAAAGAGGAACAACTTTGATGAAGACAACTTTTTGAATAGAGGATTGGAAGAGGGTGAAAAAGAACCACTTTCAAGACTGCGCAGTGAGAGAGAGCCGATTACTTGAGGGAAGCCGGCCTAAATGGGCCGAAAGTCGACTTGGAAGCCGGAATTTGAAAAGATAAGCTCCGGGGCTCTAAGAAATCATGATCTCCAAGACTCAAAGGATATGAAATGGTAAAAATGGGCTCGAAATCCATCCAAGGAAGCTCCAAAACAATGGCTAATTCGGGACATCAAAAATGATGAATAAGAGAAATGACTCAACTTGTGGGCTAAAACGGGTGTCAACAGATGCCCCTCCTTGATGTCCGCTTTGCAAGGGAACGAGCGAAAGGACGTGGAGGCGAAATGGAAAGGAGGTGGAGTGAAAGCGACAGCGACGTGAAATGGAGATGAAGCGGAGATGAAGCGGAGAGAACTGATAAGCGGGCATCAAGGCCAAAAAAAGACACCCGTCACAACCAACAAGCGACAGGAATTCTCCCGAAAACGCCGAACTAACCACCTGAAATGATTGACAAGGATGAGACATGTCTGGAGAACTAAATTAAAGGAGGAAAAGGAAACACTACCAGCCTCATCGGGGACACAATCCACGGACAATGTGTGGGTCGGAAGGAACACAGCATAAGAGCTGAAAAGGAGAGATAAGATTGAGATAAAATCCAGACAGGAATCACGCTGGCCAACCAGACCGAGCGTCAAGATCAGAGAAATCTTTCAAATTCGGAGTGGAATGAAGAATCTCTTATCCAAGAGAACTGAGTGCAATCAACCATTGCTGAGGAGAAATCCTTGAACGGATCACGAGACATGAATGCTCAAAATGACATGATGCATGCTGGGCTAAAATAAAGAAATCATCAAAATGAATGCAAAGAAAGATAAAATAGAAAGTACTCAAGGATAATATTGCTAGACTGAGCCAAGACGGGGTCAAGAATCTTCTGCAACCACGGCGTGTGAGACAGAGTCCATCGTCCCCCACCCGACTCAACCGAGCGGCCTATCCAACGATTAACCGTATGCTCTTAGATCATCATCGTTTTTGTTAAAGGGGAACATCAGATCCCAGAACACACGGGCAACCATCCGGTCCTTGAGAGGTTATAATAATGTAGATACCATATAGTAATGCAACAATGAGCAAGGATAGAGAACCATACCTGACTTACCTGCCAAGCGAAACGGCATTTTTTAGATTTTTGATTTCTTGATTTTTGTGGATTTTCATCATAAGACAACAACCACATTGACATGATATAATGTGAACACGAACGAATATGAACGAGCATAACATGAACATAACATAATAAGAGAAATATGAACAAAACATGGCACAACATAACATAACAAAGATGGATGAAATATAACAAACAAACAAATGGCAAACATGCATGCGACTAAAGACACGGTGGGACAAGACAACATGCACACGGTGGGACAACACATGCAGTGGTATAAGGACACGGTGGGACAAAGACACGTGGGATGACAATACCATGGAGGACAAAGACACGTGTGATGAATGACACGGCGGGATAGGGACACGTGTGACGAATGACACGACGGGACAAAAGACACGGAGGACCATAGACATGATAAAGATAACAAACATATTCTTCAATCAAAGCCCAAGATCGGATGAAGTGGAACCGCCAGGTTCAAGATCATGAGATATTGCCCACTCATGGAGACATGATTAAGCAGATAAGCAAAAGCTGAGAAAGTCGTGAGCTTCAGAATAGATCCAGAGATAGATTGAAGAGATGAGAACATATCGAAGAATATGAGCAGGAGACAGAGCGAATGATAGAGCAAGGAAAGCTTGAACCTGCAACCTGCAGCCTGCACACTTAGCAAACAGATTACGTATATGTCCTCAAGATAAAAATAAAAGGAACAAAAGAGAAGTATTTTTGATTTTTGTATTTCTGATTTTTTTTTGCCATATTCAAATTTTTGGATTTTTTTGACATATTTGATTTTTTTTGGAATTTTGACTATATATTTTTTTTAGATTTTGACTATTTGATTTTTTTTGATTTTGAACTATATTTCATTTTTTTGGATTTTGACATAGCAATCTGCAGCACCCAAAGACAGGCTCGAACTACTGGCTAGGGATCGCCGTCCCTCCCCTCTCATTAAAGGCTTCCCTTAAGCAGGGCGTGCATGTGAGGGTGGCTTACCATAACCAACCGCCTCTAAAGAACGGTGCCCCTACTAAGGCCATACCCGGGATACAACCCAGCCTAAGAGGGAGATAGAAGAAAATTGGAGACAAGCTTTATGCAGGATGGGAGACATCAGGATTTGAATTCCTTCCAGGGCACCACCCCTCAAAGAGATAGTCTGTTGCGCTGGGGCTTTGTGTCTTTGATTTTGAGACCCATATTTATCAGGCACGCATGCGACCAGGCTCATGACGTCCCGCGGGGCTTCGCCACTCTTGCCATGCCTTGGATTTTCATAATGTTGCATTGATTCATCATTGATTCATCCATATATGATTTTGACAGCCCTTATTGGCTAGATATTGCATGAAAGCTCACTTTCGAGGGTCAAGACTGCCCCTATTTGAGACCTCTCTCGTATTAGGGAGAGCCTAGGTCGGTCATCTATCCATCATCTCTTGCCCCTACACTTGGCCGAGTAGAGAAGAGAAAACGTCTTTGTGCATACCCAAAGTATGGCCAAAGCAGCAACGGTGTTGCACTAGAGAGATCGGCTATGGCTTGCCGTGAAGTGTGTGAAAAACCCATGCTCAAAGGTCACCCTCAACGATCGGGAAAGAACTAGACTCCAGCACGGAGCTATCACCAGCTAAGGATGCTGCAGAAGCGAACTCATTTTAAATGAACTAAGCAAATTTCTAAAAGCCACTTAACCATGTAAGGAACCAACGTTACTAAGCATGTGCATGAGTAATAAGAGATAATAGCAATGATAATATTCTTGCACAAAATGATGATACCTTGCAAATCCATAGAGTGGAAGTAGCGTCCTGACGCGATCTTGATCATCGAGCTTCGCTCAACACGAGCTTCATATTCCTTGCTTGATAGGACGAAAGGGAGAGGATAGCAAAGGATCAAAGATTCCTCTACACGGAGGAGCGGCAGACACGAAACTAGATGAAGAAGGATAAAAAGGAAGAGAGACGAGGGCTAGAACTCCCTCGTTAAGGCGCAGAGACCTTGATAACAAGGAACCAATTACAGAAGAAACCAGATTAGCCAAGATCAAGGCGGACTAAAGCCTCGAAAACAGCAAGAGAAAGGGCGAAGACCCCGAAAGGGTGAAGAGGAAAGAGTAGAAAGATGATAAGAAGAATCATCCGACGTGGTCGGAGAAGAGGGACGAGAATCATCCGACAGTGCCAGAGAAGGAGAATGGGAGACACCCGCCAAGGTCGGGGAATAAGAAGAACCCGGAGATACCGGAGGGGAAGAATCAGAGGCAACACCTGGAAGTCTCGGGGAAGAATAATCAGGTGATGTCCCGAGATTAGGATGGAATGATGACATAGGCCAGGGCCTAGAATCGTGAGAGGAGGGAAAATCTGGAGGATCCGGGGAAAAAAGAGAGGAATGGGGACGCATGGACCTATGGAAGGAGGAGAAAATGATGGAGATAGGATCAGATGGAGGAAGATACACCACCCAAGGGTGGGAACTGAGTAGAAGGAAGGATGAATGAAAAGAAAAGGAGGAAGAGGTGGACCCCTGAATGCACAACCGATAGCCATTGAGTTTACGTCGCCGCCTCTTCTTGGCAGAAATTTCTTGAAAATGGACCCACCTGGTGCGGGCTTGGACCTTCGGGCTTCTTAATCTGTAATACCTTCTCAAATAACGGGCCCACCTAGCAGATGACCTGGCCCGACTGTGAACATGCAACTTCATCGGTGCGGTTGCCCCTAGACACCCGGTGCTAGCAATATGCGAACATTCTTGAGCGAGTAACCCTTTAGAGTGATGAATATCACACACCCACGAGGTTTTGTCTCTCGGCACTAGAAGCATGAGATTCGGTAACTCCACTCGGAACTCAGTCTTGAAGCACAACTCCCTTGATAGAAGAGACGGGTGAAGCTGAGGGAGAGTAGTACACGGCGTTGACATGGCCGGTCTGCTAATAAATCGAGGAAGATTACATAACAGGTGCAGAATATCCTTGGAAAGTGTAGAAGATACGGCCAATTGCCCCTTGAACATAGAACCCATAATCTGCTTGGTGGCCACATGTGTTAGCACAACGCGGGTAGAGAACCCTTCTTGGCCTGTCATCTGAACAGCAATAGAGCGAGGAGAAAAAATAGCATCAACGGTGAACTCTCGGCGAGCAAGGAGATTGCCACCGGCCTCGCTCGGGAAGAAACTGGCATCAACTCAAGGGAACTCTTCTTAGCAACTGTCATCTTTGAAAGTAGAGGCGCATCATCCCCAAAATAACCAGGGACGAGGACACGAACCGGCATCCGACAGATAAAATCTTGAATCTTGAAATGCACGGCCGGCACTGAATCATCCTGACTTGGCTTATTGTCTCCCTGGGATTAGACCCGAGGGGCACCAAAGGAAGCGCACACCCGCTCCGTGGGGTGGTAGTGGTTGGAGAAGTAAAGGGAATATGTTTCGGTGGAACATGTGAAGGTTTGGAAGGCATGGAGGCTCCAACGGGAGTGGTGATGGAAAGTGAAGGCGCAGGCGATGTGGCGATGATAGGCTCGGGTGGCGACAAAGGCGAAGGTGAAGGCGTGGCTGAGGGTAGAGGTAAAGGAAAGGTGTGGCTTGCTCAGGCTCGGGCAAAGGTGATGGCGGAGATGGTGGAGATGGAGGTGGTGATGGAAGCACTGGTGGTTGAGATGGAGATGATGGTGATGGCAATGGAGATGGTGAGGATAGTGATGAAGGTGATGGGGGTAGTGGACATGGAGGTGGAGAGGGTGAAGAGGGAGGTTGTGGTGTCCACCGTCGACGTGTCGACACAACGCGTCGAGCGGTGTTAGGGATAGAAGTAGTGGTAGTGGCGGCGGGAGAAGAAGGGGAGGCACTAGCCTGAGCAGAGGCTTGGGTTTGTGGCGGCGATGGAGCCGGGGTAAGAGATGGCTGAGGTAACGGAGTAGGTGACGGAGCGAGTGCATCACTAGACGAGGAATCACAGGGGTGCCCCTGACCTTGAAGTAACAGAGACGGCTGCCCGGGTGGCACTTCTTGCTGCTGCTGTTGGCTGTGGAGATGTAAAATGACTTTATGCATAGCGGCCCAATCAATCCTTTTCTTAGCTTCCAGATCATAAACATAATCCCGGAACTCGGGCAATCCTCAACCAAATGCCCCTGCTGACGGTGGAAATCACAGAACTGAAGCATATCCCCGACCGCGGGTCGGTAAGGCACAACCGGAGAGAACGGCAACGCGTGAGTGGCCATCAAAGCCCGAAATATATCGGTGAAACACTCCGGCAAAGGAAGATGAGGAGCCTGCTTCGGGCAAGGTGGATGCCGAGGGATATGTAATGGTGGAGAAGGTTGTGGAGACGGAAGTGGAGGTTGCGTAGGCAGGAGTGCGTGGCTAGTGGTGGAGGGCTTTGGTGATGGCATGTGTGGAACAGGATGAGGGGGTATGTAGACGGCATCTACTTGCTCGGGATGTGGTGTTCCCTTGACCGGAAGTGGAGATGGAGACGGGTATGTGGATGCGGGAGGCTGACTCATGGAAGGTTGATATGCTGAGGCGTATGGGTATGTAGAGGCGGGAGGTTGGCTCGTGGAGGGATATGTGGCGGAAGGCTGACTCATGGCGGCCGACTCATGGGAGCGTAGGGTTGACATGTGGAGGGTGAAGGTTGATATGTGGAGGTGGATGGTGGAGACTCGAGGTCAAGGGAATCTTGGATTTGTTGGCGAATGAAGCGGGCTCGGCTGTATAATTGTTGCCAGGAGGTGATGTCGTTGAGGGCTAAGATGAAGCGGTACTCGGGCGTTGCATTTGATATCAGCATCTTGATTTGCTCTCCCTCCGGTATGTGCCCCGGGACTTGCGCGCCAAGCGACGCCAACGATCAGCAAAGGTAGAAAACTCCTCTTCGGGCTTCATCATCTCATGGGCCAGATCCACAATAGAGTTCTTGGGCCCAACCTGGTCTTGGTACTGCTGAATAAACTTTTCTTGAACGGCTTGAAAACTCACAACTTGCTCTTGCGGAAGAGAGAAGAACCAATCCCGAGCCGGGCCTTCCAATGACAGACCAAACAGATAAGCTATCAAGTGTTGGTCATGTCGAAATTGGGCCGACTCATAAACGAACTCCTTCAAGTGCACATACGGGTCACCGACTCCACTATAACGGTGATATGTGGGAATTTGTGATGGAGGTGGGAGCCGAAGACCTTGGAAAGCGAATGGAATACTTAAGGAGGATTTGGGATCGATCCGACGTTGAAGCTCATCAAGCTGGCGTTGGGTTTGAGCAATCATCTCCTGGGTAGGGAGAGATCGAGAAGAATATGGGCCAACTTGAGCAAGAGGGTGTGAATTAGGACCAGGAGCATGGTATTGGGCCGAATAAGAGGATCCATGCTGAGAAGAAGAAGGGCCCATTCCGGGAATGGAAGGATATGTGGGCCTGGAAGAGGCATGAGCATATGGGTTGAATGGGCTGGCAGCAACATGGGCAGAAGGATGAGGCCCATTAAGAGAATAATGCCCATTAGCAATTGGGCCAGCAACATATGAAGGAGAAGGAGGAGGCCCATGAATAGGAGATGGCCCATTATGAGAAGAAGGCCCATGAAGATGAGATGCAATAAGACGTTGGGCCTGGGCCGGGTCCATTTGGCGAACAAGGCTTGAAATACGGGCCATGAGATTAGCCTGTTCCTCAGATGGGTCAGAGGGACCACGAGAAGATGGACCCACGCGGGAAGAGGATTCCACGCGGGAATAGGAAGCAGATTGGGAAAAGAATGATACAAGGGGTTAGAATGATGCTCCATGAGGGCAAATGGAGACTTAATACAAGGAGATCAAGGAGAATACAAGTGGGGAAGCACTGGCTTAATGGCCCAAGGACAAGAGGGGACTGACCCACTAATGCAAAGACGAATGGACAACGGATCACGGGACAATGGACTAGACAATGGACACACAAAATGGGGTAACCTAAGTGGGCCTAATAATGATGAAAGACGTGGGTGCAACACAAAACACCACTAATGGGCTTGGACAAGCCCAAATAACACAATCAATGCAATGTAAGAGTTTTCACCCAAGTCAAACAAGTTGATATGATGGGAAATATTTTAGAGATTTCAATGGACCTTTTAATGATTTGAATTAATAATAATTCCCTCGAGATAGGAATCCTATGGGAATAAGATCCAAACTTTGGGTTGACTAAGGTTAACTCCCTCACACTTATGCAAATGCAAGCCTAAGGGGTGGAAAGGTACAACCGGCCCGGTGTCCGTGTGGGAATCCACGGCTCACGGGGACTTATGGAGGTCCTTGATGTGCTTTCCTGGTCGGCTCCAAGGAATATGGAGACGAGAGGTCCACGCACCAAGGTAGGAAATGCAACTATGATATGCAACGTATGGCCCTATGTGCACCGGAGTGCATGCAAATTCTAGCTTAAAACTAGAAAATCAAGACTAGATTAAACTATGCAAACATGATCCAACTAAAACAAATAGTATATGGATGGAAAGACAATACAAAGATCTGCACAACGGGCCCAAGAACAGATCAATATGACCCCGGGAGGTCAATCAAATCACTGAGCAAAGATGCCCTCGTGACCCTATGCGCAGACCACATGCAGATTTTATGGACAAAATGCTAAAATGATGACAATTTTTAACTAAGCAAATGAGACCCAAATGATGCAAATAAGCTATGGATGGAAATACAATACAAAGGACTATCCAATGGATCAAAAATCAGTGTAATCAGACATCGGGAAGGCAGTCAAATCACTCATTAAAGATGTACCTGTGAACCTGTCCCTGAGCCTGCCTGCAGAACTTATGCACAAAACTCAAAAAGTTGGACAAGATTAGAATATGAAAATGTTAACCAAATGATGCAAATGATATATGGATGGAAAGACAATACAAAGGGCTATCCAACGAACAAGAATCAGCTCAATCGGACTCCGGGATCAAAAGTTATGCCTCGATGAACACGGCCATGTGAGCATGCACGCAAGACTGCCAGAAGCCGTGTAACGGTCTACCAAAGGACCGTTACATGCATGTGACGGTCTACTGCAGGACCGTCACACTACCAGAGCCCTTAAAACACCAAAAATAGTTGGAGAATGGAAGAAATATCACCTAAACATGAACATGCACCCACCCAACCTACAAAAGAGCATGAAAACAAGCGTGATGGGCATTGGTGTCCCACCGTGATCGCCAAAAAACTGTTGATTCCTTTTTTAATTAGATTAGCTTCCTATCCCGCCCCCTTTAAATACATACATGCATAAACATGTGAATCAAAGACAAGGGGATGAAAGGATGGAAATACTAACCGTGATCGCCACCAAGGATTAACAACGCCGCAAGGATGAAGAAAGGAGTGCAACGGCGCCGTATACCTTGGAAAGAAAACTTGATCGCGCTTGAAACGGGGTGCGGGGAACTTGTGGATTCAAACCTCCTCTCCTTCCAGCCGGCTAGAGGAAGAGGGCCTCACGTTGTATTCATGCTCTCCTGCAAAACAAAGATGAAACACAAAGGCAAAAACCCATTAGAACATGCATGTGTAGTATCAATCCCGCAGTGATAAAATAGGGGTAGAAATTGAGGGCAAACTCACCGGGGAGAGGTTTTTAACCCCTATGGAAGGGTGGAAATAATAGGTGGGTGTGTTGTGCATGCATGAGATTTGAAATCATGAGATTTGATTGAGAGAATAGAGAGAAAACGATGATGCAAAACGGAGAAAAACGCATGTGTAGCAGAAAGTGCAGAAAAACTGTGATGATTTGTGATTTTGAGGAGATTAGAACTAAGAGTGTAGACCATGAAATCAAGCCCAGAAGGATGGAATTAAAAGCTAATACTTCCCTCTTCAAGATGGGGTCGAAGTTGTGAGTCGGCGGTGCAGCATGGCTTCGCCCCATGTCCGGAAAGAGCCCCCCGTCGCGACTGCGAACTGGGCAGTTTTTATAGAGTTTTGCAAGAAAGCCTCATCTTCTTATCACGACTCCCAGAGATAGAGTCCAAGATAAATCGAGTTCTCTGGATCAAACTCAAGATAATACTAAGGACAAGAGATAGGAACAAACGAGGATCAATTCAGAGGAGGATTCTAGAAGATATGGTTATTGGAAGGTAGCCCCAGAGCCTTATCTACAGAGTTTTAGTTGAACTAGGAAACATAAATCCTGATCTTGCGACCCAGATCCCAAAAGATATAGCCAATGAAAATTTGATTCCTATGAACCAAATTCAAGATAATACCAAGGGCTAGAAGCAGGAAAAAATGGGGATCAATTTGGATAAGAATTCAAAAAGTTATGGACTCTTCAAGAGGGCCACGGCGCACAGAAACGGAGCAGAGTCCAGCACGAATTGGACTCTCTGTTGCATGTAACGGTCTAGGGTAGGACCGCCACATTCTGGGGGTTGAACAGAGTGTTTCGGGCAAGTTTCGGTGTGACGGTCTATCGTAGGGCCGTCACACTTAAGTAACGCACCTATGTAGGGCCGTCACTTTGTGGGTTTTGAACAGGGTGTTTCGGGCAAGTTTCGGTGTGACGGTCTATCGTAGGACCGTCACACCGAAGTAACGCACCTATGTAGGGCCGTCACTTTGATGAAGGCAGATTCCGGGCAGACTGCGCGCGACTTTAGAAATTGAAGCATATCTCTCAAACGGTGGAGAATTAGAAAAAGTGGTAAACATAAAAGTTGTAGATAACGGAGAGAGGAACAACTTTCATGAAGAAAGAAATTTGAGAAAATGATTGTAAGAGGGTGAAAATGGGGCTGGAAGAGAGATGAAAATTCTGGGATGTTGGTGAACAGCACAGCCTGCTGGAAAAATGCAAATAGCTCACAATCGGGGCAGAACTGGCCAACGGTGTAGAAGACGAAATTGTAGATCTTTGAAAGAGGAACAACTTTGATGAAGACAACTTTTTGAATAGAGGATTGGAAGAGGGTGAAAAAGAACCACTTTCAGGACTGCGCAGTGAGAGAGAGCCGATTACTTGAGGGAAGCCGGCCTAAATGGGCCGAAAGTCGACTTGGAAGCCGGAATTTGATAAGATAAGCTTCCGAGGATCTAAGAAATCATGATCTCCAAGACTCAAAGGATATGAAATGGTAAAAATGGGCTCAAAATCCATCCAAGGAAGCTCCAAAATAATGGCTAATTCGGGGCATCAAAATGATGAATAAGAGAAATGACACAACTTGTGGGCTAAAACGGGTGTCAACACCTGGTTCTTAGTTGCCAGCGTTGCCAGTGTCGGGCTTCCACCGACTTGAGATTACGTTCTCTTTCCTGTCAGATTGTACTTGTCTTTCCTTGGACTGGACTCTATTAGTTTAATTTATTATAGAAAATGTAATTTTATTTCTGCTATTTTAGCAATCCTGATCATTGAAATTTAATTGCTTACTACTTTATCTGGAAGTTCAATGTACTCTCACATACCTTTTTATCCCTTCGGAGTTTTTCCGCTCTTGGGAGGCCTCGCAGGTTCTAAGTGGTATCGGTGTAGACACGCCAAAATTAGTGCTAGGTTGAGTAAATTTTATGTCATAATATAATGCCCTAAAGTGGATTATGTTCCTGGCTTAACAAGGTGATTTTTCTATTTTTCCAGTATTTTAGGAATAACCGACTGGTCATACGGGCGCGACTTCTTTGAATAGCGACCGTTAAGGAGGGCGTACATTCAAAATGTGCGACCGCCTATTTGGGCGTGTTTTCATCTACGCATTGAATGCTCCCTTCTTAAGTTGATTTCGATGGTAGACGCCCCAGCGCCTGGTCGCTTATTATTTGACGCCTGTTCTATTGGTCGCGTGCTCCTAGTTCTATTCTCGAAAGGAGTGCATTTCCTGGCGGTTCTCGATTTTATTATCTGAATGTGCGACTCCCTTCATCGGTGTTAATTTAATTGATGATCGGCGCCGCAGTCGCCTCTTTTGTTTCATATCCGGGTCGATTTCCCCTCTTCCCAGCTTGGCTTTGAGCGAGTTTTGGCCAGTTTTTGCTGGGGAAATGTTTCCCTACCTCGAGGGCGTTGGTTTGGGGAGGGGTTTTCACTATAAAAACCCCTCTTTTGAGGCTTGCGAAAGAGAGAAAAAAGCTGGTGCATGCTGTCGGAGAATACAGGGGCTACCCAACGCATTGCATCGCCTAATCGTGCAGGATTTTCTCTTCTTGTGCTTTGGGTTGAGGAGGACATACATCCACTTTCTCCTTTACTCTCTTCTCTTTGTTTTGTTTAATTCACGTCTATTGCATTCATCACTCCACCTCTTATATCCAGCACCTTGTGCTAGATTCATTCATCTCCCCTTGCATTTCATACATCCACCCTCCCTTACTCCAAAGTGGTTTGAACCACAAAACACACAAGGTGTGTCATTGCATATGCTTCATATTCACATTATTTTTGGGCATTGATACTACACATGGAACTAATCCAATCTTTTCACTTGCTTCTTTGTGTGTTTTGTTTTAAGGGTAATCAAAGATAAAACCCCCTTCGTCGGCCGGCCGATTGGAGGAGGAAGAGGAATCCACATCTCAATCCTGCTTACAAGGTACATGCGATCATTCTTTACACTTTTAAGGTAACCCCTCTGGCGATCACTCTCCAATTGAGCATCACATGCTCCATCTTTCCCTTATCATTTAATATGACATGCATTTCTCTTATTAATGTCTAAGTGGCGCGTCACAGATTGGCGATCACGGTGGGACTCTTTTTGTTTTATTTTTGATTACCCTCCTCCATTAGCATCCTAGTGTGCCCCCCTCCCATTGGCACCCTCGTGTGCCCCTCCCTTTGGCACCCATGTGTGCCCCTCCTTGGTGCTCCACGCAACACATTTTTCCCTCCCGTCGTGCACCTTGTGCACATTAATCCACATGACTGTCAATTTTTGAAAGTCTCATAGCATTAAGAGAGAGGATTGCATCTTTGTTTAAGTTTCTATTTTGTAGATGTTTGCACATAGAGAGTAGGCGACTGACAAGGTAGTTGTGAATTCATGATCAGCGCCCTACCATAGAGGCGCGCATTATTTTTCTATTACTCATTCACATAATCAAACACCCTCTCCTGGAGGCGCGTCCTTTTGGTAGGCGACTTACTTCCCAGCTACCATTACTGTTATTGTAGTCTGTGACCTCCCAGAGAGGCGTTATTTATTTTTGATGAATCTCGGGCTCTTTTATTTACTGTGAGTAGCGCCCGATATGTGAGGTGCCTTTTTTGATAGAGTGAGCTCTCACAGAGGCGCGTCCTTATATTTTCTGCTATATGAGGATTATTTGTTTACATTGGTCAGCGCCCTACTCATAAGCCGTGCTTTCTGATATAGCGACTACTGTCCTGGTCGCGAATTTCTACTACTTACAGAATTGATTGGTTTGCTCTGCATTGATCTTTGTTGATTGATATCTTTGATATATTGCTATTTTATTGGCATTCACTCATCTTACAGCGCGTTTTGTTGAGAGACCTCCTCTCTTTTCACCCTAAGATCCTTACCCTTTCTTGGAATTGGAAGGACTCTCCATTGAGCATTCCGTCTCTTTGGATTGGAAATTCCTTTTCCAAGGCCTCCAGAAGTCTCCGCACCCATGGATTCCCTCACGGAAGCTTAGGCTGGTTGTACCATTGGAGCACCCCGGAGTTTAGTCTACCCATGCGTTTGCAAGGAGAGAGAAAACTTACTTGGCCCGGAGAACACATTCACATTGAAAATAGGGTCACTTTGATGTGAGAGCTTCACCCAAATTCATTCAAATTCATTTGGTTAAACAATCTCTAAACTTGTCATAATCACAGCTTATTTGCCAAACTATTTTTTAGGGTGCATTGATTGTGTGTTTGCTTTTTCTTGTGAAAACTCTCCATTTAAAATCATGATGCTTCGATCAGGTAAAATCATCAACATGGCCAATCGGGATTATGTTTATGAGGGTCAGGAGTTTGGTCAGGCCGATAAATTCTATAAAGTTTCCCCTCCTCGAGCCCTCATCCGTTATGATGGGAATTATCCCACCTCTCAAGTCCCTCCTCCCCAGGTCTGTGTGGTAGACACTACCCAAGGTCTTGACCCCTCCTCTCATGGTCAAGCCACGGTCAAACTCTCCTCCGGGGAAGCCCCCACGACTCTCGATTTTGATGATCTCATCCACATCTTGTCTAATCTGGACGAGTCCCAACGCCAAGCGGCCCAGGCCGCTCTTAAGAGCAAGTGCGTTCCTTCTTCTTCATCCAACCCTTCTCAGGCCGCGGGTGGCCAGGAAGTCAACACCCCCATTGACCAGGCGGTCCAGCAAAAGCCAGCATCCCATCACCAGTCACGCCCTCAAACTCCCGTTGTTCTCCCTCCCACGTCGGTTAAGCCAGTTTGTCACTCTTTTGTTAGACCACAACATCCTCCGCCACACCAATTTGGAAGATCCATTCCTAACTAGATTCATACTGAGCCGGCCCCGGCCGAGTCTGTCACCAACCTTCTCCAGAAAATTGCCAATGTGGAAGAGCAGCTTAAGAAGGTTTCTATCACGGACACTCCGGAAGTTTCCCTCCCTACCTTGCCGATTTTGTATTTGCCTCATTCAAAGATCCCTAATTTCCGGCGCTATAATGGGACGGGAAACCCGTTCATCCACTTAAAAGATTTCATGCATGAAGCATCGTTTTGGCAGAACAACAAAACCTCCCTTGCTTATCTGTTTAGAAGGTCCCTGGATGGTCCTGCCTTGGAGTGGTTCTACTCCCTAGAGTCGGGGGAGACCGGTGATTTTGATGTTGTCCAAAGAAAGTTTTTGCAGAAATACAGGGACCGGGTGGGTCCGTCTTTGTCCATTACCAATTTGGTTGCCGAAAAAATGAAGTTCGATGAGGACTTCATGCAATTTGCTGACCGTTGGAGGTCAATGGCCGAGAAGTTAAAAGATGCATTGTCGGAATCAGATCAAGTAAAAATGATTGTTTCAAATGTCACTCCGCAATTCTGTCATATATTAGCCATGAATAAGCTCAACACAATGGAGGAGCTCTATGAACGGGCTCGATACATTCAAACTCAGATGAAGGATTCGCCCATAATGGGCATGTTTGAGGCGAAGCCAAGAATGATGAGGAAAACCAATAGCAACATGAATAACAATGGTGGAACGACCGAGGGTATGGTCACTAATGAGCAGGTAAGCGCAGTTGGTAATCCCGCACCTTTCTGTCATCCCCCTAACCAACGGCCACCACTACAACAACCCTCCTTCCAGAACCAAGTCCACCATCCCATGAACAATCCTCCTCAGCCATTCTGGCCTCCACCTCCTCCACAATAGCAACCTTCCATGCCACAAAACCCTCCGATCCCCCAGCAATACCATCAAGTTCCACCTCCCGCCGATTATGGCCCCCAGCAGCCTCAGCAGCAAAGAAGACCCCTGGGTCCCGAAAGGGCCCAGTACCCTCCATTACCCGAGAGCCTCCCTGACATTTTCAATGCTGTTATGGCCTCCAACGCGCTCACCTTGCCTAAGGAAAGGATGGTCTGGCCACAAAATGTGGATACCTCTCGGTATTGTGTCTACCATCGGCAGCCCGGTCACAACATAGATCACTGTTTCCACTTCAAGGATTACATATATGACATGAATGATCAAGCCAATATTGACTGGGATAAAATGAGGCGTTTTATCACCGCGTTGAAAGTATGGAGACCTCCACGTTAGCAGCAAGCTCAGCAGCCACAACCGCAACAGGTTCAGCCACCACCACAGTAGCAACAAGCTCCACAACAACCGGATATGGGGATTGTCCACAATCCACTGCCGGAGCACCCGCAGCAAAACCACCAAGTTAACCCTGTCACCTCCTTCCATGAGTTGGAGTAGGGACAAGGGTGGCATGAAGAAAGTGCCTCCGTCTGCCCTGTCAACCAAACCTTTAACCAATCTCCCCATCTTTTGAAAACCTTATCTATCTCTTCTCCTCAACCCTCACGCCCTCTTATCCTCCAAGCCATTGCACCCTCTCCTAACACCCCAATTCGCCACCTTCCCATTCGACCTTCACCTACATCACCACCACCTTCCTCCACCGCACCCAATAACCCTTTACCTTCCTAACCTCTTATTCGTTTCACAGCTTCCTCCACTCTACCTCCAACCGCACCCGCGCCTACATCCACCAACCCTCAACCTTCGAGGCCTTTGCTCATTCGCCTCGCACCCACTACCACTAATGTAATGACCCAGAATATTTATATTATTTCAAAAATTATTTAATAATTTTCTGGAATTTATGAGAAATTCATTAAGGCCCCATTTTATGGTAAACGATTAATCTAGCCTATTTAATTGAAGCCCAAAAGGTTTAAGGGCCAAGCCCATTAAGTTTGGCCCATATTCTAGAAGGTTATTTAGTCTATTCATGAATTTTAAGGATAAATATCCTTTTATAGATAATTATGTGGATAAAATAAATAAACGAGTTTGAATTAAGTTGAATTCTGCGCACAGTAGCTGTAGCGGTCTATCGTGCGACCGCTACAGGCATGTAACGCACCAAGAGTCGACCGTCACGCTCTGTCAGTTCCGTGAATGGAAGAAAGAGTAAACAGATTAGATTTTTGCTAGTCTATCTCTTAGGGATCGAGATGGGAGGACTAGTAAACGTGTTAAGGACACTCAGAAGTCGATCTAAGGACTCTAGAATCGATCTAATCCTCAAAACCCTAGCTAGAACCTATAAATAGACCCTAGTTTTGACCTGCGTGACCCCTACATTGGCTTGCATGGAACTAAGGTAAGGAGATAGTATTTCGGGTAAGTTTTTTAGAACCTTTTGTTGTTAATGCATAGGACTAATCTTCCTCAAAATTTCGTGCTAGGAGATCAACTACACAAGGAGTTTGAAGCTTCCAAAGTTGCTGGTTCGACCATAGCAACCCAGGAACTTGAGCAAAAGTCCACTGAAGATCAGGAGATTAGAACACCATATCGAGGTAATTAGCCTAAGTGTCTTTAGAACTTTCTGTTCCCCTTAGTTTCACCTCCTTACCCTCCAAATTTCACGTCCTTAGGTCAAGAGATTGAGGAGTTGGAGCGACGTGAAGTTGCTGAAAATTCACTGGAAGGAAAGAACTAGGGCGTGTCTTGCAGTCCCAAATTGGAAGTTGAAAGCCTAGTAAAGAGGTAGGTTATCTCATGAACGGCAAGAATATCATGTTAGGGATAAAAGTCCTCTGGTTTTACTTGATTCCATGCACTATAGACCATGAATTTCATGTTTTAGTAGGTCTATGCATACATGCATGTCCTTAGCCTAATTTAAAGATAAAAGATATTCTCTTGTTCATTCACTACGACCTATGCATCTAGATGGCCTATTCTTCGTTCTGTCATGACTAGAGTAGTTGTTTATTTTGATTCTTCTTGCATGAAAGGTTTTAAACCATAGATCTTTTACTTACTGTCAGCAGTGCTCTGACGGATTATAGTTAGACCGTCACATGACTCTGACGGCCTTACGATGAGCCGTCACACCGCCTGTTGTACTTAAATTTCTCTGTAATCTCTGACGGCCCAGGATCGAGCGTTACAACACTCTGACGGCTCCACGATAAACCGTCACAGCCATATGATGCCCCTGTCTTAGACCGCCAGAGTGCTATGTTCTGTCTATTCGGGACAGAATTGAGAACAGTCAAAGTAGCTTATAAATAAGCCTAGTTATCTAAGTTTTGACCTATCTTCATGAACTTTGAGTTTATAAATTGATTCATGCATGTCTAAAGCACTTTGAGTTATTTTAAGTACATGTTAATTTCATTTGCTAAAACTCTATAGTTTTGTATTAAAAAATATGATTTTAACTGATGTATTGACGGACTTTTATCATGGTTTCACATCGTTACACATTCTTTTCCGTCTATAGAGTCAATTTCTCTAAGTGCATGGCATATATTCCGGTATATGACCATTAGTTCACACTTTGCACATAGGAACATATTCTTAGACTTGAGGACCTCTCTATTGGATATTCCATATAATGGACTAGGAAATCTTGTTTCAAGGCCTCCGTAATTCTCCGCGAGCCTGGGATTCCCACTAGGACGTCGAGTTGGTTGTACCATTAAAGCCCAATTGTTTAGAAAGCACTATTGCTATTTTCTGGTTTTGACTATGTAATGGCCTATTACTCGACCGTCAGGCCCATCTAACGGTCCAATATACAACCGTCACATTTACTGAGTCCAATTTATTCTTTCTGGATTCAGCTCGATCTAACGGCCCAATTATAGACCATCATGTTCATGTAACGGCCCATTAATTGACCGTCACAATTCCTGAGTACTTTAACCCGAGGTTTGACCTAAGGGTTGATATTTCAAAGTTCCTAGATGGATTATTGATGGTCTAGGACTTGTCATATTGTTCAAGATACTTAATTTTAAATTATGAAGATAAGAATGTACTGTTATGCTATCAAATTGTTTCCATGAGCATAACCTTGTTTTAAGTCATTCTTGATTCCTCGCATTCTTAAATTGAAGCGTTCATTCATTGAAACTTATTGAACTTGTTATATTACTGGCCATATTTTATTGCTTGAAACGTAGAAGTAGCTTGATTTATACTTGAAGATGCGATCGAGCACTGATTGTGTTCAAGGGCTCTATGCTAGTCCCCTCGACTGATTGTCGGAAACATACTGTAAACCATGGGGTATGATGCTACTGGCGTCGCATTACGCTGGGAGTACTTTCTTTATAAATAAGTGAAAATCCACGGCTCGTGAAGTGAAAATCCACAAGACACGACATATATACGTACATGACTTTCTTGCTTGTTACATGATATTCCACAGAAATTCACCAAATACTTGCTCATAAGCAAAAGATGTTTGTGTGATGATTACGTGGTTTGCTAGTACATTCTCGATACATTCTTGTTCATGAAATGCCATATCATGTTCTTGATACATTCTTGCTAATTCATACTTGTTCATTCTATCTTACATGATCGTCTTGTTACCTTGGTTATTTACATATGATTTATCGCATTCGCATGATTTCACTTATTTCTTTAGAGCTAAATTGCTAATCACTTTAATAGTGCCTTCATGTTGATGCGAAGATACCTACTGGGCAAGTGTGCTCATTACCTATTTCAATCTTTTTCAAGAGATGGAAGTGATTCGAATTCGGATTCGAGTTATACAAGTAGCGGGTCCGAGAGCGAATGAAAGTCATATCAAAATGAGAGTGAAGACTTAGGAAAGTCAATATTGTTTAGATCGAGTCTTGTAATTTTTCCTTTTTCCTTGAGTCTGATGGATTGAAGAAGGTTGAAGAGTTATTGTATTGGAATATTTCGCTTATTAATGAAATAAGTTGGAGTTTGAGTAAGTTATTGTGCAATTGTATTTTTATGTGTGATTGTCTTACGCTCTGATCGTTCTTGCTCGCAAGAGGCTTATCATGCTGGCTGTTCACGTTCCTCGAGTTAGTCTTCTGCTGTAATAAAGGCTCGGGACGTGACAGTTAAGTTGGTATCAGAGCCTAAGTCTCAGGACTTAGGGAAAAGAGTCACGTCATAGGATAAGTCCAAGGCTTAAGGACCCATACCTATGAACTAAGGAAGAAATTTCCTCACCCATGCGAGAATTGGGTAGAGCCCGGGATAAGATAGTTAATTAGTTTTAAGATTTATCTCTTTCTAATTCCATGAGAATTAACAAATTGTTATTTCTCTCAGGTACCTCATTATTACAATGGCTCATCGCGTAGATTGGGGTGGCATGCAACAAACGGTTGCCGGCCTTACTCAGGCATTACAAACTATGGCCCAGGCAGGCGCAGGGGCGAGGGCTGGTGACTTGCATCGTAATTTTCGGAGCTTAAACCCTCCGCGTTTCTACGGTTCTTCCAACCCAGATGAGGCAGAAAACTGGATAGATGAGATGAATCGTATCTTCGATGTTATCCAATGCACGGACCAAGAAAAAGTGCATCTTGCAACATTTCAACTCAATAAAGATGCACGCACATGGTGGAAATCAGTACCTACACCTCCGGCAGATGCACCTCATACATGGGACGGTTTTCTTATTCTATTCCGTGCTAAGTACTTTTCTGAACATGTTAAAGAAAGAAAGGCTATGGAGTTCGCCTCTCTTCGTCAGGGAATGATGACAGTCATGGAGTATGAACTTCAATTCTCCAGGCTAGCACCCTATGCACCGCATTTAATCAGTACCAATTTATTGATGGCTAATCGAATTTATTACGACCCGGTTTCATTCTGCAGCTCGGGACCCAAAACATCCATACCTATGCAGAGATGGTCCAGCGGGCATATTTATGTAAGAGGACCTTAGAAAAGGTCGAGAAATTGAAAGGAAAAGGAGAAGAGTCCAACCGACGATCTGATCGGCATTATAAGAAAGAAAAATTCAGCACCACGGAACCTCATAAAAGCCGTGATAGTAAGAAAAGATCCAGGAGCGGGAACGGTGGAAGTTTCCAAAAGAATAAGAAAGTCAAGGAGGAGAAGGAGCAAGTCATGGCAGCTTGCACATTTTGCGAGAAGTTCAGCCATTCGGCTGAAGAATGTTGGAAGCGCCTTGGTGCTTGTCTACGTTGTGGAAGCAGGGAGCATCGTATGCCAGATTGCCCCCTTATGAAGGATCAATCGTCCGGTGGTGGACGTAGGAGGTAGGCTCACCTCAATGCTGTTCTAGAAGAAGAAGAAGTGCCCAGGGATGGTGGGCTTATGGAAGGTACCCTTCAAATTTGTTCCCGTCCTGCATTTGTGCTATTTAATACTGGTGCCTCTCATTCTTTTATCTCCACTACTTTTGCAAAAACATTACCAATTGCATCAGTTCCCCTACCTTCAGATCTTGCTATTACCACACCCTTAGGTTCTGGAACAAAGCTTACCGAGTATTATCCTGATAGTGAGGTAATAGTAGAAGGTCACAATCTCCCCGCAAACTTAGTATGCCTTGACATGAAAGGTTATGATGCCATCTTAGGGGTAGATTGGCTTATAGATCATGATGCTGATATTAACTACCGAAATAGGATTATATCCTTTCGAAAACTTGATCTTCCAAGATTTTCTTTCCTTGGCATCAAGTATAGGAAACATCCCACTATCATATCCTCTCTTCATGCTTGCAAACTTATCTCGCAAGGATGTGAAGCTTTTCTTACTTCTGTCATTGTTACCGAGTCCAAGGAAATCATCCTAGCAGACATTCCTATTGTAAATGAGTTCCCAGATGTGTTTCCACCCGAATTACCCAGCTTACCACCCGAGAGGGAAGTAAACTTCACTATTGAACTCATTCCAGGAGCAGCACCTGTTTCTATAGCCCCTTACAGGATGTCCCCCATGGAACTTAAGGAACTAAAGAGGCAGTTGCAGGAACTATTAGATAAGGGTTTCATCAGACCTAGCACATCCCCCTGGGGTGCGCCGGTTCTATTCGTCAAGAAGAAGGATGGCTCTCTCAGGTTATGCATAGACTACCGGCGACTGAATCAACTTACAATAAAAAACAAGTATCCGTTGCCGCGTATTGATGAGCTCTTCGATCAGCTTTCAGGAGCAGAGTATTTCTCCAAGATTGACCTCAGATCAGGTTATCATCAGCTTAGAATTAAAGAAGAAGACATTTATAAATCGGCTTTTCAAAGTCGTTATGGACACTATGAATTCGTGGTGATGCCATTCAGGTTAACAAATGCCCAGCAACATTTATGCAACTTATGAACAATGTTTTCTGACCATATCTGAACCAGTTCATCGTCGTCTTCATCGATGACATCCTGGTATATTCCAAGATAAAAGAGGAACATGAAGGACATCTGAGGATAGCTTTGCAAACACTTAGAGAACATAAACTTTATGCCAAGCTTAACAAGTGTGAGTTCTGGCTCAAGGAAGTTTCATTCCTAGGCCACATTATTTCAAAAGAAGGTATCACTATGGATCCTTCTAAAGTAGAAGCTGTCAGAAACTGGAGCCAGCCAACGATAGTATCAGAAATAAGGAGCTTTCTGGGTCTAGCTGGTTATTATAGGAGGTTCATTAAAGACTTTTCAAAAATTACTGTTCCTTTAACTAGACTCACAAGAAAAGAAAATCTTTTTGTCTGGTCAGAGGAATGTGAAGAGAGTTTTCAAACTCTTAAGAACCATCTTACTACAGCTCCTATTCTATCACTACCGGTGGAAGGTGGTAGATTTGAAGTATATACGGATGCGTCTGGCATTAGCTTAGGGTGAGTCCTTATACAAAATGGAAAGGTAATCTGTTATTCTTCAAGACAATTGAAACGTCACGAGGAAAATTATCCTGTGCATGATTTGGAATTGGCTGCTGTCATTTTCGCCTTAAAAATTTGGCGTCATTATCTCTATGGAGAGAAATTCACGGTCTACTCGGACCACAAAAGCTTGAAATACTTATTCTCTCAAAAGGAGTTAAATATGAGGCAGAGGACATGGTTAGAATATCTCAAAGATTTTGATTTTGCTATTCAATATCATCATGGCAAGGCTAATACTGTAGCAGATGCACTCAGCAGAAAATCAATGGGAAAGCTATCAAGTCTTATGATTAGTATGACTAATCTTATTCCTCAATTTGCTCAGTTGAACTTAGATATTGACATGAAGGAAGAAGATTATTTCATAGCTAATATTCAAGCTCAACCTACATTAATAGAAGATCTGGTCAAGCTGCAAAATGATGATCCCGTATTACTAGAGATTAAAGCCAACATAGAACAAAGGTCGGATTTTTCTATTTTCAATGACAGAAGATTACTATTTAAGGGCCGAGTGTGTGTACCAGATCATGAGGATATGAAGAAACTGATCCTAGAAGAAACACATAAATCCAAGTACACCATTCATCCAGGTGGTACAAAAATGTATCAAGATCTCAAAAGAAATTTCTGGTGGCCCAATGTGAAGAGAGAAATAGCTGATTTCGTGTCCCGCTGTCTCACTTGTCAAGAAATAAAGGCAGAATATTTTAGACCCGAAGGTAAATTACATCCCTTAGATAATTCCAGCATGGAAATGGGAGAGTATAGGAATGGATTTCATTATGGGTTTACCAAGGACAAGAGGTGGACACGACGGTATCTGGGTAATCATAGACCGAGTGATAAAATCTACACATTTCATACCAATCAAAAGTCGATGGTCTGTGGATATTCTAGCAGCCTTATACATGAAGGAAATTGTCAAACTACATGGTGTCCCTGTCACTATCGTATCTGATAGAGATCCTAGATTCACATCGCAATTCTGGAAAGGTCTACAACATTTACTAGGGATCGGACTGAACTTTAGCACGGCATTCCATCCACAAACTGATGGTTAGACTGAAAGAACAAATCAAGTGGTAGAAGATATGCTCAGGGCTTGTGCTATTGATTTTGGAGGAAGTTGGCATGATCACTTGTCTCTGGTAGAATTTGCATATAACAACAGTTATCAGGCCAGCATACAGATGACACCTTTTGAAGCTTTATATGGAAAAAGCTGTAGATCACCGATATGTTGGAATGAAATAGGGGAAATGCAAATTCTAGGCCCCGACATTATCAGGGATTCTTCAGAGAAAATTAAGCTCATTCGAGAAAGATTGCAGGTGGCACAAGATAGGCAAAAATCCTATGCTGATAATCGAAGGCGCGACTTGGAGTTTCAGGTAGGAGATCATGTGTATCTAAAGGTTTCTCCGGGTCATGGTATTCGAAGATTTGGCATCAAAGGCAAGCTAACTCCAAGGTTCATTGGCCCATTTGAAATTCTCGAAAAGGTCAGTGAAGTGGCTTATAGATTAGCTTTACCTCCACAATTAGCAGGAGTTCATGACGTATTTCACGTCCCTATACTGAAAAAGTATGTATATGATCCTTACCATGTTATCACTTACGATAAATTGGAGATTCAGAAGGATATGACGTATGAGCAAACACCAATAAAGATTCTAGAACGAGAAGTGCGTCAACTAAGGAATACATCTATTCCTATGGTTAAAATTCAATGGAAGAAATCATGGCCATCCGAAGCAACTTGGGAAACGGAAGAAGCCATGCGGAAAAGATTCCTGGAATTATTGAATTGTAAGTACACTCTCCATCTAATCCATGTATTGAATTTGAGAACCAAATTCTTTTAAGTGGGGGAGGGTGTAATGACCCAGAATATTTATATTATTTCAGGAGTTATTTAATAATTTTTTGAAATTTATTAGAAATTCATTAAGGCCCCATTTATGGTAAACGATTAATCTACCCTATTTAATTGAAGCCCAAAAGGTTTAAGGACCAAGCCCATTAAGTTTGGCACATATTCTAGAAGGTTATTTAGCCTATTCACGAATTTTAAGGATAAATATCCTTTTATAGATAATTATGTGGATAAAACAAATAAACGAGTTTGAATTAAGTTGAATTCTACGCACAGTAACTGTAGCGGTCTATCGTGCGACCGCCACAGGCATGTAACGCACCAAGAGTCGACCGTCACGCTCTGTCAGTTCCGTGAATGGAAGAAAGAGTAAAAAGATTAGATTTTTGCTAGTCTATCTCTTAGGGATCGAGATGGGAGGACTAGTAAACGTGTTAAGGACACTCAGAAGTCGATCTAAGGACTCTAGAATCGATCTAATCCTCAAAACCCTAGCTAGAACCTATAAATAGACCCTAGTTTTGACCTGCGCGACCCCTACATTGGCTTGCGTGGAACTAAGGTAAGGAGATAGTATTTCGGATAAGTTCTTTAGAACTTTTTGTTGTTAATACATAGGACTAATCTTCCTCAAAATTTTGTGCTAGGAGATCAACTACACAAGGAGTTTGAAGCTTCCAAAGTTGCTGGTTCGACCATAGCAACCCAGGAACTTGAGCGAAAGTCCACTGAAGATCAGGAGATTAGAACACCATATCGAGGTAATTAGCCTAAGTGTCTTTAGAACTTTCTGTTCCCCTTAGTTTCACCTCCTTACCCTCCAAATTTCACATCCTTAGGTCAAGAGATTGAGGAGTTGAAGCGACGTGAAGTTGCTGAAAACTCACTGGAAGGAAAGAACTAGGGCGTGTCTTGTAGTCCCAAATTGGAAGTTGAAAGCCCAGTAAAGAGGTAAGTTATCTCATGAACGGCAAGAATATCATGTTAGGGATAAAAGCCCTCTGGTTTTACTTGATTCCATGCACTATAGACCATGAATTTCATGTTTTAGTAGGTCTATGCATACATGCATGTCCTTGGCCTAATTTAAAGATAAAAGATATTCTCTTGTTCATCCACTACGACCTATGCATCTAGATGGCCTATTCTTCGTTCTGTCGTGACTAGAGTAGTTGTTTATTTTGATTCTTCTTGCATGAAAGGTTTTAAACCATAGATCTTTTACTTACTGCCAGCAGTGCTCTGACGGATTATAGTTAGACCATCACATGACTCTGACGGCCTTACGATGAGCCGTCACACTGCCTGTTGTACTTAAATTTCTCTGTAATCTCTATCGGACTAGGATCAGAGTGTTACAACACTCTGACGGCTCCACGATAAACCATCACAGCCATATGACGTGCCTGTCTTAGTCCGCTAGAGTGCTGTGTTATATCTATTCGGGACAGAATTGAGAACTGTCAAAGTAGCTTATAAATAAGCCTAGTTATCTAAGTTTTGACCTATCTTCATGAACTTTGAGTTTATAAATTGATTCATGCATGTCTAAAGCACTTTGAGTTATTTTAAGTACATGTTAATTTCATTTGCTAAAACTCTATAGTTTTGTATTAAAAAACATGATTTTAACTGATGTATTGACGGAGTTTTATCATGGTTTCACATCGTTACACATTCTTTTCCGTCTATAGAGTCAATTTCTCTAAGTGCATGGCATATATTCCGGTATATGACCATTAGTTCACACTTTGCACATAGGAACATATTCTTGGACTTGAGGACCTCTCTATTGGATATTCCTTCCAATGGATTAGGAAATCTTGTTTCAAGGCCTCCGTAATTCTCTGCGAGCCTGGGATTCCCACTAGGACGTCGAGTTGGTTGTACCATTAAAGCTCAATTGTTTAGAAAGTACTATTGCTATTTTCTGGTTTTGACTATGTAACGGCCTATTACTCGACCGTCAAGCCCATCTAACGGTCCAGTATACGTCACATTTACTGAGTCCAACCAGAAATGTGACTCAGTAACGGCCCATTAATTGACCATCACAATTCCTGAGTACTTTAACCCGAGGTTTGACCTAAGGGTTAATATTTCAAAGTTCCTAGATGGATTATTGATGGTCTAGGACTTGTCATATTATTCAAGATACTTAAATTTAAATTATGAAAGATAAGGAATGTACTGTTATGCTGTCAAATTGTTTCCATGAGCATAACCTTGTTTTAAGTCATTCTTGATTCCTCGCATTCTTAAATTGAAGCGTTCATTCATTGAAACTTATTGAACTTGTTATATTACTGGCCATATTTTATTGCTTGAAACGTAGAAGTAGCTTGATTTATACTTGAAGATGCGATTGAGTACTGATTGTGTTCTAGGAGTCTATGCTAGTCCCCTCGACTGATTGTCGGAAACATACTGTAAACCATGGGGTATGATGCTACTGGCGTCGCATTACGCTGTGAGTACTTTCTTTATAAATAAGTGAAAATCCACGGCTCGTGAAGTGAAAATCCACAAGACACGACATATATACGTACATGAGTTTCTTGCTTGTTACATGATATTCCATAGAAATTCACTAAATACTTGCTCATAAGCAAAAGATGTTTGTGTGATGATTACGTGGTTTACTAGTACATTCTCGATACATTCTTGTTCATGAAAGGGTATATCATGTTCTTGATACATTCTTGCTGATTCATACTTGTTCATTCTATCTTACATGATCGTCTTGTTACCTTGGTTATTTACATATGATTTATCGCATTCGCATGATTTCACTTTATTTTCTTTAGAGCTAAATTGCTAATCACTTTAATAGTACCTTCATGTTGATGCGAAGATACCTACTGGGTAAGTGTGCTCATTACCTATTTCTAATCTTTTTCAGGAGATGGAAGTGATTCGAATTCAGATTCGAGTTATACAAGTAGCGGGTCCGAGATCGAATGAATGTGATATCAAAATGAGAGTGAAGACTTAGGAAAGTCAATATTGTTTAGATCGAGTCTTGTAATTTTTCCTTTTTTCTTGAGTCTGATGGATTGAAGAAGGTTGAAAAGTTATTGTATTGGAATATTTTGCTTATTAATGAAATAAGTTGGAGTTTGAGTAAGTTATTGTGTAATTGCATTTTTATGTGTGATTGTCTTGCGCTCTGATCGTTCTTGCTCACAAGAGGCTTACCATGTCGGCTGTTCACGTTCCTCGAGTTAGTCTTCCGTTGTAATAAAGGCTCGGGGCGTGACAACTAAGATGCCAACACTTGTCGTAAACCCGTCACCTACAGCATCACCGCTTCCCACCAACCCACAACCGGCAAGGGCGCTCATATGGGTACCTGCGTCGGTTGTCCCTTTTCAACCTTCTCCCGCAGCTGTGAACTTCGACACCCCTTCTACCTCCATTAACCCTCCACCTGCCACCAACCCGACAGAGGCGCAGAATTCTCAAACCATGGTGCTCCTGCTGGACGGATTTTTCACCGTGTGTTTCCTCAGCAGCGTCAGGATCCAGAGCCGTCAACAGCACAAGAAGAACAGGAACAAGGACAGGAGCCCATGCCGGGCACCCAATATGCTTTGTTGAAGTATCTTGACAAAACCTCGGCAAGGATTTTGATTTTAGAATTAATCAAAAGGTCCAAGACTCATCAGGAGGCATTAATGCAGTATTTATAGAAAGTAATGGTTAATGAGGACCTTCCAGTAGAACATATTTTAGCAGTGTTGACTCCAACTAGTGATTTACCGGCCATTGTTTTCCATAAGCATGATCTGGCGCCCATGCCGGCTCGAAAATATGCTTTGTGCATTACTGTCAATATCCATAAAGTAGCCGTCAATCAATGTTTGGTGGATACTGGTGCCTCTATAAATGTGCTGCCGCCAAGTATTTTAAAGATGTATGACATTTCTGAAAGTAAGATTCGGCCTTCACCCATTACAGTCACGGCATATGATAACACAAAGAAGCCATCCCTGGGGGTAGTCACCTTGAAGGTAGGATTGGGATCGGTCACGGTTAGCACTGATTTTCATATTCTGGACATGGAACCCATATTCAATGGAATTTTGGGCCGTCCATATATTCAAGCACTTGACGCCGTACCCTCAACAAACCATCAATGTTTGATGTTTCCGCATAAGGGGCGGATCATCAAGGTGACCAGTGTGCCTATCTTGCCGTCAGAAGATATTCATTCGGCCACATCTTTGCCCTCCATTTGGCTGACTAACAGGCCACTGCTCTCTCTGCTAGATCATGCCGACCCGCGGCAGGACATCTTGAAGCCTCAAACTACAACAATTAGATATGTGCCAGTCTCACCCCCTCCATAAAAGGGGAAGAAAAAGAAGCAAATGTTGAACGCTCCTGGATGGAAAATAATTTTGAAAATGGGCTATAGACCCAGCAAAGGATTGGGAGCAATGCTCCAAGGCAGATTGAAACCCATAAAAGACAAGAAGCTTATTCCCCGAGGCGGCTTGGGGTATGAAGGACCGAGTAAAGAGAAGGCTGAGATCATTGAAGAAGAACCCTGGGCTATAATGTCATCCACCATGAAGACGGACAGGCGGCCCCTCATGTGGTCTCTGTATACTCACTTTTTGAAAGGGCCAGTTGAGCAGATTGGAGAACAAACTACAGTGGTCACCTCAGTGTTCGATTGCCAGGATGTTCATGCACGTCAGTTTGCTCGCCATCTGGCACCGCTGGCTACATATAAGACCTTGGACTCATTGAGGCCATTCAAAAGAAGAAAAATGGATGATCCGGAATGTGAGTGGTACCGGTGGTTTGATATGAATGACATTTCTATTGCCCTCAGCCGGTTGTTTTTACCGATAGATCCAGAATGGCCACCACTGATTCATGATTTACTCGAGAGGCCAATAGCCATCACCGACAAGAGGCAATTGCTGAGTAACTACACTGATACCGGAGAACCAGATGTGCCCTTTGAGGAGGGCTTTACTATGGGTAGGCTGTAGGCCGACCTATTTGTTATTGATGCCTTACATCCATCACTTATTATCCGTTTGTCTGCCAGATTGTTTACCTCCACTATTCCTAGACCACCCGCGGTCTTGATCTCTATTTCTCCCAATTCTTTCCAATCTTCCCCAATTTCTCCTCAACTCCTGGAGTAGTTCTCCTAGCTTTCCATCTCATCCCTCCCCGGGCATTCCCTCATTCAGCGTTTATCTCATCTTTCCCTCACTGAATCTTCTCCTTCTTCCTCCTCATCTCAATGCTTTGCCATTTGTGGAGACGAAAAAAAAAATGCCAATTTTCTAACTCCACATTCTACCATCACTATTGAGGAGACTTCCTATCATGTTCAGGAGTGTGCCCCGACCCAAGGGCCGCCCCTCCAGGGTCCGCTAGCGGACTTTCTCTCCTCCTCTGACCAGGCGTCTTCTTCTTCTGTATCTCCTTCTGAACCCCTTTTTCCTCCCTCCTCTTTAGATTAGGGTAGTTCATCTTGTTCTTCTTCTTCTTCTTCTAAGAGCCTTGGGGTAATAGCAACTAGGAAAGCCAAGGGTAAATAAATTCCCCGTAGGTTCATGTTGGAGTTAGCTAGGAGATGCCGGGCATGTTTGGCCCTTCCCGAGTTTTTAGAAGATCCGCTTCCCCTGCCGGAAATAGAATGTGAGGCTGTATGTTCCATAGATGAAGGGTTTGGGGTTTATGAGATTATGAATGATGAAGACCCTATTGAAGAGGAGGACGAGGAATACTGCGAGTATGAGGACGAGGCTGATGCTTTTGCTAGTGGAATGAGGAGATTCGAGGAGCCGTCAGCCTCAGTAGAAGAACCTACCAAAGAAATCAACTTGGGAACCAAGGAAAACCCTAGGATCGTCCTCATAAGTAAAAATTTACGGCCATCAGAAGAAGAGGCGCTTATTCAGGTTCTCCAAGAGTATAAGGACACATTTGCATGGAGTTATGAGGATATGTCGGGATTGGAACTTGCGCTAGTTGAACACCGTCTCCCATTGAAGCCAGGATCCATCCCGGTCAAGTAGAGGTTAAGACGTTTTCACCCACACATGGCTTTGAAAATGAAAGAAGAGGTTGATAAGCTACATAAGACTAGATTCATTAGAGTTATCCTCCATCCAAATTGGGTGGCTAATATCGTCCCGGTAATGAAGAAGGATGGAAGAGTGAGAATTTGCAAAGATTTTTGGGACCTTAAACCGAGCGTGTCCTAAAGATGATTTCCCCCTCCCTCACATTGACGTGCTGATTGATAACATGGCAGGGTTTAAGACTCTCTCTTTCATGGATGACTTTTCAGGTTACAATCAGATTCGCTTGGCTGAGGAAGATCAAGAAAAGACTTCATTCACTACACCTTAGGGCACTTATTGTTATGTGGTCATGCCATTCGGACTTAAGAATGCCGGAGCCACCTACCAAAGGGCCATGATGGCTATTTTTCATGATATGATCCATGTTTATATAGAAGTGTATGTTGATGACCTGGTAGTGAAGTCAAGGATGAGGATTAAGCATCCTAGGGTTTTAGCAAAGGTTTTGCACAGAGCACGAGAATATCAATTGAAAATGAACCCCAAGAAATGTGTATTTGGTGTTTCGTCAGGAAAATTGCTTGGATTCATCATTAGTAAGAGGGGTATTGAGATCGATCCCAACAAGGCAAGGGCAATAAGAGATATGCCCCCCCAAAAATTTGAAGAAAGTTCGAGGATTGATTGGGAGGTTGCAATTCATTCGCCGGTTTGTCTCCCAGCACTCACAAGGGTGTAGGCCGTTCTACGAGCTTACTAAGCCAGAGGTCAAATTTTATTGGGATGACAAGTGTCAGACAGTTTTTGATAGATTAAAGGATTACTTGGCCAATCCTCCTGTCCTAAGGCCGCCTGTTCCAGGCAAACCGCTTGTTCTTTATATCTCTGTCCTGGATGACTCAGTAGGTGCTATCCTTGCGCAAGATGATGAGGAAGGTAAGGAGAGGGTAACATACTACTTGTCTAAGCTTCTCAACCCCTGTGAGTAGAAATATACGGCTATGGAGAAGACTTGCGTTGCTTTGGTTTGGGTAGTGTAGAAATTGAAGCATTATTTCTTAGCTCATGAGGTGCGTCTCATTACTCACATAAATCCTATCAAATTCCTTCTCGAAAAGTTCATCCTTACTGATCGATTGGCACGATGGTAAAGCTTCCTCTCTCAGTTCGATATCATCTACATTCAGCAAAAGGTTATTAAAGACTATGCCATCGCAGAACATCTTGCTCATCATCCTCTTCCAAGATTTGATCCTGCTCACTCAGAGTTTCCAGATGAAGAACTAATGTCCATCAACTAACCTTCGGATCCTATGTGGACGTTACATTTTGATGGAGCTCTGAACTCTCATGGTAGGGGGATTGGCATGGTTCTTTTAACACCTGAGGGTATCATCATTCCACTTGTCTCTCAGCTTGCATTCCTAGTTACAAATAATATAGCTGAATATGAGGCTCTTCTGGCCGGACTTGAGGCCGCTCATCAATTTGGTGTCACCCAGTTGCGGATCGTAGGTGATAGTCAGCTGATTCTTCGCCAAGTGCTCATCAAATGCTGCACGCTCGATCCTAAGCTCAAACCCTACCAGGAACTTGCTTCTACTTATGCCAAGCTCTTTACTAAGTTGATCTTTATCCATGTTCCTCGTAGCCAAAATATCTTAGCTGATGCTCTTGCTTCGCTTGCCTCCTCCTTGATTTTCCTTTCCGAAAGGGATTTCCATTCTGTTATCATTCAGAAGCATCTCACTCCTACTATCAAAGATCCTGCATTTCTTAGTATTAAGGAGGAAGTGCTTAAGAAAGTTAAGGAAGGACAAATCATTGAGAATAGAGAGGTCATACTTTTGGATCTAGAAGAAGAATTGGCTGATGAGGAGAAACCATGGTATTATGAGATTGCCAAGTATTGCCATGATCAGTCTTTTCCTGAAGAAGCCACTGCTGAAGAAAAGAGAGCCATCAAGAGAGTTGCTCAGAGATATACTTTGGTTGAAGGTATGCTCTATAGAAGGAGTCTCACCGGTGTTCTGCTTAGATGCCTTGACGATGATGAATCTTGGAAGGTTGTGGAAGAGGCACATGCTAGAGTTTGTGGGGGTCATGTAAATAGCCAGATACCAGCTAAGAAAATCTTTAGATTAGGCTTCTATTGGCCCACTCTAGAAGAGGACTACTCTATCTATGTTCGAAGGTGTGTCAAGTGCCAACTGCAAGATGACAAGATTCATTCTCCTGCTTCTTCACTCCATCCTATGTCCTCCCCATGGCCTTTCTCCATGTGGGCTTTCGATATCATTGGACCTCTTGGTGATCCGAGCCTCCTCACAAAATCGAAGTCATTCATACTCACGGCCACGGAGTACTTCACCAAGTGGGTGGAAGCGAAAGTATACGTGGAGATCAAAGCGTCAATAGTGTACAAATTTGTTATGAAGAACATCATCGCTAGGTTCGGCATACCAAGTACCATCGTCATCGACAATGGGCCATAGTTCATCTCTCAAGAGCTTCAGGACCTCTGCAACAGGTATAACATTACATTGCATTATTCGTCTCCTTATTATCCACAGGGCAATGGTCAAGCAGAGGCAATGAATAAAACTTTGATTAAAATCATCAAGAAAACGTGTAAAGCTAAGAAATTTGCGGATTGACCAGAGAAGCTCGTAGAAGCTCTATGGGCCTACCGTGCTTCCATTCGTATGCCTACTGGGCAAATCCCATTCGCCCTTATGGAATGGAGGTAGTGGCTCCCTATGAGATTCTTATACCTTTCGTTAGAGTACAATTGGACAATGAGCTCTCCATTGATGAACGTCGTGAATCTCTCCTTGTACAATTGGAACTCTTAGATGAGAGACGTCTGGCCGTCGCCGAACATGCAAGAGTTTATCAAAACAGGCTTTCGTGTTTCTATCAAAAGAAAGTAATTGAGAGAAAATTCAAAGATGGTGAAATGGTAATTAAAAGAATCTTTATAAAACCTAGTGGACCCCGCTCTAAACTTCAACCAAACTGGGAGGGGCCTTATATAATAAAAGATGTTTATCTTGGTAATGCTTATAAACTGATTAATGCTGAAGGAGAAGAATTGGCTCACCCTTGGAATAGATTGTATCTCAAGAAATATTACCCCTAAGACCCATTAAAAAAATGAGACTAGTATGGTGCATGGGCCAAGTGGCTTGAAAAATAAAAAATCTCTAATTCATTCTTCAGTCTTGATGATTTAACCTGGGGTCAATACCAGCACACACAACATGCCTAACTCAGGAGCTCAAGTGGCACAAAATCCGAGGAAAGTCAAAACAGAACCAAGAGTGCGTGGCATTACCTATTCTCTTCTCTTCGGTCCACAAGGGGGAACGAGGTTCCGGGCTGGATCAACAAACCTACCCGCCGCCCTAGTAGGTGGAAGTCATGACCTAAAAGGGAACAAAAATGTCAAAAGCCCAAAGGAAGAAAAAAAATCGATGTCTATCTATCAAAATCTTAGATCCTCAAAGTATCAAAATCTCAAATGCAAAAGTATGTCAAGAGGGCAAAGTCTCCGCAGGGAAAACCCTGGTCGTAAGCATGTGTAGCACCCCCGATAAATACCTTTGAGTAAATTTAAAACTTCTTCCTAAAAGAAATCATACATGAAGGTCTTACATAAGGAACCCAACCTCATAAGGACTATAACATAAATATACAAGCCAACCTCACCTTATGCCATAAAGAAACATGAAGGCTTTATGTAAAGAGCCAAACCTCATGGGGGCTAGCATATAAATGTGCAATCCAACTTTATGCATAGTATGTAGTGTACTTTTCCTAAAGAATCTTACAATGAGAGGCTTTGTATAAAGAGCCAAACCATGAAGGGGTTATTATATAAAAGTGCAAGACCAACTTTAACACATGGGCCATGGGATGTACGTAAGTGGTTTCCACCTTTTCCAACCAAGCAAATTGAAGACTAGATGAAGAGGCGCCATTTTCCCTTGAAGAGGCACCATTTTCCCTTGGGGCCACTGTTGCCACTAAAATATTAATATGTAGAGATACACCATGAAGGCTAACACGTGAATGTGGTAGAATTGTCTAACATTTAACGCCCTCTTGCAAGGGCGTCATTCAAATCAATAATGCCACCTAGACTAATGATGCCCTCATGCAAGGCGTCATTTACGTGAATAGTACCACCTATATTAATGAACGACCCCTTACAATGGCGTCATTTCCTCAGTGTTTCTAGAAGGTTGAGGCACGAGCAACCTCATTTTAGCTGGCAAACCCCATGCCTACTTAGCAGGACCCGCAAAGCAATAAACCAATGCTTTGTGATTCCCTATAACTAATCCCCTTCGTAGCACTGACAGAGGCTACTGTCGCCATCATTGCTGAAGGAGCGTCTTCTTACCGAGTCTACGTCCTGCTGCGATCCTGCTGTAGCTTCTTTATTCTGAACCTCATAACTCACGACAAAAGGTAGGTGTTCTCAAATCCTTGCCTAACTAGTAGCTAAATAGGTTAACTGATGCATGCTTAGAGTTCGATTAACTCGTCAATCATGCTATATATCACCTGGCTTTACCATGATCAAGCAATAACCATGTATATACCATGTTATACATATCTTAATAGCCTGTTACACCTGTCGCATATGATTTTATACATACTGTTACCATGATCTTTATGAGTTGAACATAGTCTGTTAAGCATGATTTCATGAGTTTTTGAACATATTTTATTACACAAGTTTTACAGACTTAATAACCATATTTTAAACCTTAGTATAGAACCTCTGTACACCAAATACTTGCATGTTTTAAAAACATGAGAGGGCCAGCTCTCAGGTAAATGGCGCCCCAGACCAGGGCGCCAATTACCAAATTGAAGACCCCTCAGGGGGCGCCAATTAAATGAAGACACTTCGCAATGTCGTCATTTCCATTTCCACAATTGCTAGTAATTAATAATTCAACACATTCAAAAATCCATAACTATCAAACTAAAGCATGAAATCTATACATGAACATGTTTCTGGAATCCTGACATTTTACCCTACCTGCACGTACTCTTACTTTCTGATTTGGAGAAATTTTATACTGATGAATAGTGACCAACCATCTGTAAATGGCGCCCCTGACCAGGACGCCAATTTCAGAATTGAAGACGCCGCGCATGGTCGTCAATTAATTGAAGACATGTGCAATGACATCAATTCCAGTTTCTGGAATTTTCAGTAATTAGTAAATCAACGCATTCAAAAATCTATAACTATTAAACCGAACCACAAAAAATTTACCAGAATATACTTCGGTGACCCTGCGATTTTTCACCACCTGACCATGTCTTCGGATTCTGATTTGAAGAAACTTTGGAAAAATGAATAGTAGCTTGTATCACAGAGTGTACCATTCTTATACGAAGCACAACCCACTTGAAAGATAACTCAATTGGTGACCCTACGCAGTGTCGTCAATTAGTTGAACCTGTACGTAAATTGAAGACACCCCGGAGAGTCTTCCATTAAATGAAGACTACTCACAAAGTCTTCAATTCGTTAAATAGCGGCAGCCAGCAAGTCTTCAATTCGTTAAATAACGGCAGCCAGCAAGTATGCAATTCGTTAAATAGCGGCAGCCAGCAAGTCTTCAATTCGTTAAATAACGGCAGCCAGCAAGTCTTCAATTCATCAAATAGCGGCAGCCAACAAGTCTTCAATTAATTGAAGACTGCTTGTAGGGGCGCCAATTCTTTAATTATATATATACATTCAAAAAAAAAAACCCTATGAAATTGGCGCCCCAAGCCAAGCCGCCAATTACTTAAATGACGGCGGCCAGGTCGTCTTCAATTAAATGAAGACTCCCTAGAGGGCGCCAATTTGATATATATATAAAATTCTAAAAATTAAAAATTTGAAAGATTGGCAAACCCCCAGATGCCAACTCATCGATTACTGCTTCTGATCTTGATCTATCACGTGATTTGTGCAAACACAACCCTAATCCATACTCCTGCGTATTATGAGTTCTTGAATTTCCATTCCATGAAAAATCTACTTTGTATATCCTATATGATCAAACCTTGAACCTCTTAAACTATCATTTGGGAGTGTTGGAGCTAAGTGCCATGCAGGGCAAAGTGCTACGTTGTGGGAGCCACCTCTTGAGGCCGTATGGCACAAAGTGCTACACGACGAGAGCCACCTCTTGAGCCTATAGGGGCCACCTCTAGAGTCCTCCATAACCAAATGTGTAACGACCCAGAGCTCCGGATACCGATATACCGATATACCGATAACATCGATACACCGATACCAAGAACTGGGGAGGCCACCCAAGAGGCTGATGAGGCCCCTAAAGGGTTTGTAGAGTTTGTCGAGGGGATGTATAACGAATTGCAATCAAACGTTCGCATATTTGAATTAAGCAATAAAAGTTAACAGAAGTACGGAAGTAAAATTTAAAATAATCAGAGTGCTAACATATATACTAGTCCAGAGGCACAAGAGTGCTAGTCCAAAAGTACAACTACTCGGGGCATACCCCGGCAAAAGTGCAAAAGAAGGCCAAAAAGGCGACCCGTCTACTACTGGCGGCTAAGGACGGTCTCCAAGCACACGGGAAACACCGGGAGACGGCGGGCGCGGCTCACCTGAAAAGAGAAGGGTGAGTCACAGCCAGACTCAGTAGGGGTCACGCGGATCCCTACATCGTGCTAAACATGCAATCATGCGAAATTAAAGCAATTAGAGCATGCATTTGATTAAAATAAACAGGCAATGGCATGAATAAAATAATCACCATAAAGCCGTAAAATCTAACCACACAGCTAAAACATGCCAATATCTGTAAATTTAAATAACAGAAAGTAAATATACCAGTAGAATATGCCTCAACTAACCAAGCAACAGGGAACATGACAACCACTAGGAGAAGAAACCAGATGCGTTCACTGACGGCTTACACTGCGTCTCAAGCACTCGCAGTCTGTAACACGACAAGCAAAGCGCGTAAACAGTACCAAACCAAGTGACTAGTCAGAGTGACACTCGTCAGTGTCAGTCCAATGCCTCTGACTACGTGTGCACACACTGACTCTTGCCTGAGTCAGGCCCTCTAGCTAGTTTTCTCCCTCGGCAGGACACTACCGCTGGCCGGGAGCCCACGAAACTAGCTTAGAAACCGTGTGACGGGAACACCCCTCCGCCATCCCCAGGCGGGTCGGCAACTCAAAGGCCTTAGGGCTACACTAGTGGCTGCATTACAAGGAAAGAAAAGCTACTCTATTGGGATCTAAAATATGCCATCATTTTGAAAATAATTTAACCACGGTGATATTTACTAAAAATCGCATAATAAGCCAAAAAATAACTGCTGCCAAAGATGAACGGTTATAACCGGGCCGCAACAGGGTTGAACAGCTTGAGACTGGCCGCTCAACTGGACACACACGGTTCCACCCGGACCGCGCCAAGGAGTTGGACGGTTGGGCCTGGGCCGCGCCATTATATCGGCTACTAGAATCACGGGGTTATGCGGTTTGAAACTGGCCGCAAGAGGGTTAAACGGTCCCTAATGGGCCGCGATACTATGATGGACGGATGGGTCAAGACCGCATCAACGAACCGCCATTGAAAGTCAACAGCGTAAACGGTCCTACGATAGACCGCACAACAAAGATGGACGGTTGGGTACTAGCCGCACCACAAGGATGGGCGGTTTCACTTGGGCCGTTCTCGTGTACCTCCCTATGGTACCAAGGATAAACGGCTAGAGTGTAGCCGCACCAGGGCTTAAACGGTCGTATCATAGGCCGCACAAGGGGGGGTTATACGGTTAGGTCCTGACCGCTCATATAATGAACGATCCACTAACGACCGCATAAACGGCGCCACGGTGGGACATGCCCTCACCGGGTCGGAAATCCGCCCGGAGGGCTACAACTAGCAGGAAAAACTGATAAAAACAAAAGCTGCCATGCCAGACGGCCATTCCACAACCACACATGCTATTAAAACTGAAAATGAAGCCTATAACAATTGATTTGAACAATTTAAATGAAAATAGGCTAACATGGGGAAATGCACAGAAATCTAGGAAAATGACCTCGGATCATGATGCATGAGGTACTGAAATGATCCTAGCGACGTAGGGATTCCATCCCCCTACTTCGATCGCGACGAAAACGGCGTCCGGCGCGCGCACGAGCCGTAAACCACCGCGCCTTCAATCGCCCGATCCCGTCACCTCGCTCCGCGGTTCGAGATGAAACTTACGTCACCGCGCTCCACTCGTCGCCAGCTCCCCAATGGTACCTCCCTCGACACCTGCAGTGGCCCGGACGGACCCAGAGCCCAAAGAGGGAGAGAGATCGCGAGAGGAGAGAGAGAGAGAGAGAGAGAGAGAAAAAGTGAGGGGAGAGAGAGATCGAGTGATATTTTTATAAAATATTTTTTTTGAAAATTTAACTCAAATTGCATTTTAACCCTCAATTAAGCAAAATTACATTTATGCCCTTTTTGAAATAGGGATATACATTTATTCCGGGATTAAATTTGAATAATTTCGATTAATTCCCGAAAGATGCCAGAAAAATTCCTAAAAATCCAGAAAAATAGCCGAAAATTACCACATGGATTCTGGGTCCGAACCACTAAAGATCCGTTAAGGCACGGGCCTTACAAAATGACTAGTTAATCTCATCTGTAATACTAAGTTTCTTAATTCTTGAAATTCCATATTGGCTATAAATGAGTGGATGTCAAAGGTAATACATGAAATGCTGTGCATATAGGGCCTGGTCTGGTCCTGGGAGGAGCACCCGAAGGTACTTGTGCCCATGGGTGTTTATTAACCACGGTGTTTAGCATTGCACCGGAGTACTTCCTTGACTTGAGACACTCCACCCCTACACTCTCTCTCCTTACTTACTTGACTTGCGTGGCCCGGGACGGGCAATAGTTGACTTGTGGCCCGAGAAAGGGTAAAATACTTGCTTGACTAAAATAGCCAATTCTACTGATACGTACTTGACATTACTTGCTTGAATTGAATTTTTACTTACTCGTACATGAGATATACTTGTACATGAGTTCATTCTCGTACTTGCGTTCATACTTATACACAAATCCCTACTTGTCCCGAAGTGGCATTTACATCTGTAAATTCTTGAAAATACTGCTTGTCAAGTACTTGACATCTTGATATACTCTCTTAATACAGTTCTTGATCTCTTATTGTTCATCATGCCTAGATTTATCTATATACCTGATTTTCTTATACGTACGTCATGCATAGCCATACTGATAATACATGCAAATTATAAATCACGTAAAGATTGCTCGAATTTGAGATGTAATTCATACTGAGTGATTCGCTCATCCAGTTGCTTCCTAACAATTTCAGGTGATTCGGATAGCGACAAGAATGGGATTGAGACCGAGTGAAGAGTGCTAGAACGCCAATCACCTATCATTAGCTAGTCGTGTCTTTTGAATTTATTTGAGTCTACCTTGTACTCCCAGCTATGTCAGTTAGTGGTATAAACTTTGTTAAGGCATGTAGCCTAATGTTTGGCTTTCTAAATTTGGAATTTGTCATGTAATAGCTTTAATTCCTTTGGTTAATCAAATAATCATCACTTGGACTATTGAGATTATTAGATTTTATTAGTCATTTGCACACTCCGTAATTATGTATGGCAAAATTTTTATCACTCTAATGACACGATCTATATAAACGCGTCACATAATCCGAGTATCTTCCGCGCTCGGGGCATGACAGTCTTCATGGTATCAGAGCCTAGGTTTTCAAACCTAGGGAAAACTAGAAGAAATAAAAGGTTAGATATTTTTTTTTTTTTGCAGTCATGATTGAAATCTAGGTAAAAACTTGAGTCCGAGGATAGATATACCTTACCCGGTGAGATGGATAGAGCCATGGGATAAGTTCTATAATGACTTTTGACCTTATAAGAAAACCCGATCTTTATCATACTTAAACTCTTTTGTAGGATCATGGCTGCGGAAAGAGCACAATGGCGCGAGATGCAGCGCACCGTCCAGGGCCTTAGACAGGCACTACAGCAAGTGGCCCAAGGCGGAGCAAACCGTGGAGCGGGTGATCTCCACAGGAGTTTCCGTAACATGAGCTCACCGAGGTTCACGAGTTCGTCCGAACCCGAGGATGTCGAGAATTGGCTAAAGGAGATGGAATGAATCTTCCGTGTAATGCAATGCATGGACGAGGAGAAGGTTTTACTGGCCATATTCCAACTGGAGCGGGACGCTCGATGCTGGTGGGAATCCATAGAAGCAACACTGCCAGAATACCATGTCACATGGGATGAATTCATGGAGCATTTCAACAACAAGTACTTCCCTGACCATATCCAGGAGAAGAAGGCCGCAGAATTCACCGTTCTAAAACAACGGGACTTGAATGTGGCCGAATATGAGGCCCAGTTTTCAAGATTGTCGAAGTATGCACCTCACCTGGTGTGTACGGAAAAGATGAAAGCGAGAAGGTTCCTCTACGGGCTTCGGCCCCATTATATTACACAACTTGCACCGATGGACATCCAAGCCTATTAGGAGATAGTTCAACGCGCCCAACTGCTAGAAGACGCCACCGAATTATCTGAGAGAATCCGAGGAAGAGACAAGAAGGAACCCGTCACAAGCCCAGGAAAATTCAAACAATCATTCAACAAGAAAAGGTTCTTCATGGGAGGGGAGCCCTCCAAGGAAAAGAAATTCCAGAAGATTGACATGCCATTATCCACCGCCACACCCTCAAAGGAGATTTGCAAGTATTGTGATAAAGCTGGTCATAAGACCGAGGAATGCTGGAGGAAGTTAGGAGCTTGTCTTCGATGCGGGAGTCGAGAACATCGAATCGCAGACTGTCCACTGATGAAGGAGCAAGACACCAAAGACAAGAAGCGTCCGGTAAAGAAACAAGGCCGTCTGCAAGCTCTCCGAGAGACGGAACCCACTAAAGGCAGAATTATAGAAGGTACTCTCACTATTTGTTCAAAAACTGCTCAAGTTTTATTTGATACCGGAGCAACTCATTTATTCGTTTCCAAGAACTTTGCTGCTTCATTTTCTAAGAAACATGAACTGTTAGATTTGGTCATATCTACACCTCTTGGGAATGAGTCTGATATCACTTATCACTATCCAAATTGTGAAGTGATGATTAAGGGAAGCAATTTACCTGCTGACCTGATATGCCTAGATATGAAGGGTTATGATGTCATACTAGGTGCTGACTGGTTATCCACATACCAAGCAACTGTAGATTGCCGGCATGGCAAGGTAACTTTCATGGATTTCCCAGAGCTAGTTTACAACAGCCCTCAGAGTAAATCACTTCTTATATCAGCACTCCGAGCTAGGAAGCTTATGGATAAGGGATGCATGGCTTTCATAGCATTCGTGACTGCTACGGAAGTCAAGAAGGTTAAACTTGAAGACATCCGTGTAATTCGGGATTTTTCAGATATTTTTCCAGAATATTTACCCGGCTTATCCCCGGAAAGGGAAGTGTCGTTCACAATCGACCTTGTCCCTGGTGCTGGTCCTGTTTCCAAGGCACCATACAGAATGTCCCCTACTGAGCTGAAAGAACTAAAAGAGTAACTAATGGAGTTATTGAAAAAGGGTTTCATCAGGCCGAGTATTTCCCCTTGGGGAGCACCCGTGCTGTTCGTCAAAAAGAAGGACAAATCGATGAGACTATGCATCGATTATCGGCAGCTAAATCACCTTACAATCAAGAACAAATACCCGCTACCGAGGATTGACGAGCTGTTCGATCAGTTATCCGGAGCTTCATATTTCTCCAAGATTGATCTTCGTTCTGGTTACCACCAATTGAAGATCAAAGAAGAAGACATTCATAAAACTGCATTCCGAAGCAGGTATGGGCATTATAAATTTACTGTTATGCCTTTTGGACTAACAAATACCCCCGTAACTTTTATGCAATTAATGAACAACATATTCAGGCCCTACTTAGACCAATTCATTGTGGTCTTTATTGATGATATTCTGATCTATTCCAAGACCGAAGAGGATCATGAAGAACATCTCAAGAAGGCACTACAGATATTAAGCTAAAACAAGCTATATGCCAAATTCAGCAAATGCTAGTTCTGGCTCGAGGAAGTATCCTTCTTAGGCCATATCATTTCGAAGAACGGAATTGTTGTTGACCCATCAAAGGTCGAAGCCGTGAAGAACTGGGAAGGACCCACAAATGCAATGGAAATTCGAAGCTTCTTGGGTCTAGCTGGTTACTACCGGCGTTTTATCAAGGACTTCTCCAAGATTGTTGTTCCTCTGACCAGGTTAACCCGTAAGGAAGTGCCTTATGAGTGGAATGAAGACTGTGATAAGGGTTTCCAAACTTTGAAGGATCTCTTGACCACTGCTCCAGTCTTATCATTACCAATTGAAGGAGAAAAATACGAGGTATATACCGATGCTTTGGGTATTGGCCTCGGATGTGTATTGATGCAGAATGGAAGAGTCATTGCATACTCTTCCCGACAATTGAAGAAACATGAAGAGAACTACCTGGTTCATGACTTAGAACTGGCCGCGGTAGTATTTGCCTTGAAGATCTGGAGACATTATCTCTATGGAGAATAATTCACTGTATACTCCGATCATAAAAGCCTCAAGTACTTATTCTCCCAAAAGGAGCTGAACATGCGGCAAAGGCGTTGACTCGAGTATCTCAAGGATTTTGACTTCACTATACAGTACCATCCTGGTAAGGGTAATTCCATAGCTGATGCCCTTAGTCGAAAGATGAGAATAATATTGGCCAACTGTATGATATAAGAATGGAAGTTGCTGGAGAAATTCTCTGAGCTTGATATCAGCACAGAAGAGAAGAACATGTGTATTATTCTATCTCATATGAGCCTACATCCAGATTTACTACCTGAAATCAAGAAGCTACACGAAGAAGATCCCTCACTAGTGGAGATAAAGAGCAAGCTGGATGAGAGACTTGATTTCAAGCTAGCACCTGATGGCAGACTGTTATTTCATGAACGGACATGTGTGCCCGACTATCCCGAATTGAAGAAAAATATTCTTGAAGAAGCTCATCGATCGAGGTACACGGTCCACCTTGGAGCCACTAAGATGTACCAAGATTTGAAAAGAACTTTCTGGTGGCCTAACATGAAAAGAAGGTAGCAGACTTTGTATCTCGTTGCCTCACATGCCAACAAGTGAAGGCGGAACATCAAAACCCACCGGAAAGCTACATCCGCTAGATATTCCCAAGTGGAAGTGAGAAGACATTGGCATGGACTTTATCACGGGTTTGCCCAAGTCTAGGGGCGGGTATGATGGAATTTGGGTAGTTATCGACCGACTAACTAAATCGGCCCATTTCTTACCCATCAAAAGCTGATGGTCAGTCGACGTACTTGCTGCCCTGTATATTAAGGAGATGGTTAGATTGCATGGAGTTCCCGTCTTGATCGTATCTGATCGAGACCGGCGCTTCACCTCTCATTTCTAGAAGAGCCTACAACACTCTCTGGGGATGAAACTCAACTATAGTACTACTTTCCATCCCCAGATAGATGGACAGATCGAGAGGATAAATCAAGTTGTGGAAGATATGTTGAGAGCATGCATTATAGACTTCGGCAGAAGCTGGCATGACCACTTACCACTAACCGAATTTGCATACAACAACAGCTATCAAGTCAGTATACAAATGGCACCTTTTGAGGTGTTATATGGCAGGAGTTGCCGATCTCCTATATGTTGGGATGAAGTCGGTGAAAAACAAATTCTAGGCCCAGACATGGTACGAGATTCTACCGAGAAGATACACCTCATTAGAGAAAGGTTAAGGATAGCACAGTCCAGGCAGAAATCTTATGCTGATAACAGAAGGTGAGATCTGGAATTTCAAGTTGGAGATCATGTTTTCCTCAAGGTATCTCCCGGTCGAGGCATTAGAAGATTCGGTGTTAAGGGCAAACTAACACCAAGGTTTATTGGTCTATTCGAAGTGCTGGAAAGGGTAGGCGAGGTGGCTTATCGCATCGCCCTACCTCTGCAACTGTCAAAAGTGCACAACGTGTTTCATGTTTCTATGCTGAAGAAATATGTGCACGATCCTTTCCATGTCATTGGCCACAATGATTTGGTGGTACAGAAGGACCTTACCTACAAGCAGAGGCCAATGAAGATCCTCGACCGAGAAGTTCGAGTTCAAAAGAACAAGACGATCCCTATGGTGAAAATCCAATGGAATTGATGCTTAGAACAAGAAGCTTCCTGGGAAACTGAAGAATCTATGAAGAGGAGATTTTCAGAGTTATTCTAATTGTAAGTACTCTGCACCTTTCCTATTCCCGCATAGTACAGTTGAATTTGGGGACCAAATTCTTTTAAGTAGGGGAGGGTGTAGCACCCCCGATAAATACCTTTGAGTAAATTTAAAACTTCTTCCTAAAAGAAATCATACATGAAGGTCTTACATAAAGAACCCAACCTCCCAAGGACTATAACATAAATATACAAACCAACCTCACCTTATGCCATAAAGAAACATGAAGGCTTTATGTAAAGAGCCAAACCTCATGGGGGCTAGCATATAAATGTGCAATCCAACTTTATGCATAGTACGTAGTGTACTTTTCCTAAAGAATCTTATAATGAGAGGCTTTGTATAAAGAGCCAAACCATGAAGGGGTTATTATATAAAAGTGCAAGACCAACTTTAACACATGGGCCATGGGTTGTACGTAACTGGTTTCCACCTTTTCCAACCAAGCAAATTGAAGACTAGATGAAGAGGCACCATTTTCCCTTGGGGCCACTATTTCCACTAAAATGTTAATATGTAGAGATACACCATGAAGGCTAACACATAAATGTGGTAGAATTATCTAACATTTAACGCCCTCTTGCAAGGGCGTCATTCTCATCAATAATGCCACCTAGACTAATGATGCCCTCATGCAAGGCGTCATTTACGTGAATAGTACCACCTATATTAATGAACGATCCCTTACAATGGCGTCATTTCATCCGTGTTTCTAGAAGGTTGAGGCACGAACAACCTCATTTTAGCTGGCAAACCCCATGCCTACTCAGCAGGACCCGCAAAGCAATAAACCAATGCTTTGCGATTCCCTATAACTAATCCCCTCCGTAGCACTGACAGAGGCTACTGTCGCCATCAGTGCTGAAGGAGCGTCTTCTTCCCGAGTCTACATCCTACTGCGATCCTGCTGTAACTTCTTTATTCTGAACCTCGTAACTCACGACAAAAGGTAGCTGTTCTCAAATCCTTGCCTAACTAGTAGCTAAATAGGTTAACTGATGCATGCTTAGAGTTCGATTAACTCGTCAATCATGCTATATATCATCTGGCGTTACCATGATCAAGCAATAACCATGTATATACCATGTTATACATATCTTAATAGCATGTTACACCTGTCGCATATGATTTTATACATACTGTTACCATGATCTTTATGAGTTGAACATAGTCTGTTAAGTATGATTTCATGAGTTTTTGAACATATTTTATTACACAAGTTTTATAGACTTAATAATCATGTTTTAAACCTTAGTATAGAACCTTTGTACACCAAATACTTGCATGTTTTAAAAACACGAGAGGGCCAGCTCTCAGGTAAATGGTGCCCCAGACCAGGGCGCCAATTACCAAATTGAAGACCCCTTAGGGGGCGCCAATTACCAAATTGAAGACCCCTCAGGGGGCGCCAATTAAATGAAGACACTTCGCAGTGTCGTCATTTCCATTTCCACAATTGCTAGTAATTAATAATTCAACACATTCAAAAATCCATAACTATCAAACTAAAGCATGAAATTTGTACATGAACATGTTTTTGGAATCCTGACATTTTTCCCTACCTGCACGTATTCTTACTTTCTGATTCGGAGAAACTTTATACTGATGAATATTGACCAACCATCTGTAAATGGCGCCCCTGACCAGGGCGCCAATTTCAGAATTGAAGACGCCGCGCATGGTCGTCAATTAATTGAAGACATGTGCAATGACGTCAATTCTATTTTTTGGAATTTTCAGTAATTAATAAATCAACGCATTCAAAAATCTATAACTATTAAACTGAATCACAAAAATTTTGCCTGAATATACTTCGGTGACCCTGAGATTTTTCACCACCTGACCATGTCTTTGGATTCTGATTCGGAGAAACTTTGGAAAAATGAATAGTAGCTTGTATCACAGAGTGTACCATTCTGATACGAAGCACAACCTACTTGAAAGACAACTCAATTGGTGACCCTACGCAGTGTCATCAATTAGTTGAACCTGTACTTAAATTGAAGACACCCCGGAGAGTCTTCAATTAAATGAAGACTACTCACAAAGTCTTCAATTCGTTAAATAGCAGCAGCCAGCAAGTCTTCAATTCGTTAAATAGCGACAGCCAACAAGTCTTCAATTCGTTAAATAGCGGTAGCCAGCAAGTCTTAAAATCATCAAATAGCGGCAGCCAGCAAGTCTTCAATTAATTGAAGACTGTTCTTTAATTATATATATACATTCAAAAAAAATACCCTCTGAAATTGGCGCCCCAAGCCAAGGCGCCAATTACTTAAATGACAGCGGCCAGGTCGTCTTCAATTAAATGAAGACTCCCTGGAGGGTGCCAATTTGATATATATATATATATATATATATAAAATTCAAAAAATTGAAAATTTGAAAGATTGGCAAACCCCCAGATGCCAACTCATCGATTACTGCTTCTGATCTTGATCTATCTCGTGATTTGTGTAAACACAACCCTAATCCATACTCCTGCGTATTATGAGTTCTTGAATTTCTATTCCATGAAAAATCTACTGTGTATATCCTACATGATCAAACCTTGAACCTCTTAAACTACCATTTGGGAGTGTTGGAGCTAAGTGCCATGCAGAGTAAAGTGCTACGTTGTGGGAGCCACCTCTTGAGGCCGTATGACGCAAAGTGCTACACGACGGGAGCCACCTCTTGAGCCTATAGGGGCCACTTCTAGAGTTCTCCATAACCAAATGACTAGTTAATCTCATCTGTAATACTAAGTTTCTTAATTCTTGAAATTCCATATTGGCTATAAACGAGTGGATGTCAAAGGTAATACATGAAATGCTGTGCATATAGGGCCCGGTCTGGTCCTGGGAGGAGCACCCGAAGGTACTTGTGCCCATGAGAGTTTATTGACCACGGTGTTTAGCATTGCACCGGAGTACTTGCTTGACTTGAGACACTCCACCCCTACTCTCTCTCTCCTTACTTACTTGACTTGCGTGGCCCGGGACGAGCAATACTTGACTTGTGGCCCGAGAAAGGGCAAAATACTTGCTTGACTAAAATAGCCAATTCTACTGATATGTACTTGACATTACTTGCTTGAAGTGAATTTTTACTTGCTCGTACCTGAGATATACTTGTACATGAGTTCATTCTCGTACTTGCGTTCATACTTGTACACGAATCCTTGCTTGCCTCGAAGTGGCATTTACATCTGTAAATTCTTGAAAATACTGCTTGTCAAATACTTGAAATCTTGATATACTCTCTTAATACAGTTCTTGATCTCTTATTGTTCATCATGCCTAGATTTATCTGTATACCTGATTTTCTTATACGTACGTCATGCATAGCCATACTGATAATACATGCAAATTGTAAATTATGTAAAGATTGCTCGAATTTGAGATGTAATTCCTACTGAGCGATTCGCTCATCCAGTTGCTTCCTAACATTTTCAGATGATTCAGATAGCGACAAGAATGGGATTGAGACCGAGTGAAGAGTGCTAGAATGCCAATCACCTATCATTAGCTAGTCGTGTCTTTTGAATTTATTTGAGTCTACCTTGTACTCCCAGCTATGTCAGTTAGTGGTATAAACTTTGTTCAGACATGTAGCCTAATGTTTGGCTTTCTAAATTTGGAATTTATCATGGACTATCTTTAATTCCTTTGGTTAATCAAATAATCATCACTTGGACTATTGGGATTATTTGATTTTATTAGTCATTTACGCACTCCGTAATTATGTATGGCAAAATTTTTATCGCTTTAATGACACGATCTATATAGACGCGTCAAGTAATCTGAGTATCTTCCGCGCTCAGGGCGTGACAGCATGCATCCCCAAAAGGGGTAAGGGAAAATAAAAATAATGGGGGCATCGCTCGCCCTTCACATTTTTCCAAGCTCCTATTGCTCGCCATCATGGCTCCATTGTGTCGGTTACATTTTTCTGCAGTCGAGTCATGTAATTTTTATATTTTATTTGAGTCATATCATTGTAATTTTCCTTTTATTTGAGTCCAGTACCTAGGTTAGAGAGTTATTTTCATAAGTCATATATTATTTGGGCCATTATATTAGCTAATTGGGCCCAACATGTGGTCAAGCCCAGGGGCGCCCCTTTCCCCCTTGGTTGTCTAGTCAATGTTCCAAAAGTCAGGGACTTATTGTAAAATGTGAGTTCCCTATAAATAGGACCCCATCTCCCCATTTTAAGCTAATGAAGATCTATTATTGTGAGTCTAGAAAATTGAGTTCATTTGGTGAGAAGCCATTTCCCCTATCCCCTTTCTCTCTCCTCCCCCTCCCACCTACTTTCTCTCTCTCCTCCCCTCATTCAATAGTCACCACAACTTCCCACAACACCTCTTTACTCCACCCCTAGTCCCAAGGGAGAACCCACCAATCTCCAAGCCACCCTCCAACCCCCAACCACCCACTACCCTTTCCCAAGCACCCTTTCATCTCCCCAAGGCTGAAGGGGTTTAAACCCTAGGCCAAATTTGAATCTCCCTCCCTTGCTGGCTGCCCCTCACCCCTCCCCAACACCCCCTTCCTACCCTGGTCGCCCTCCCCATTTCCCCTTGCTTCCCTTGGCCATCCCACCCTCATACACACAACCCTACACCTTCATCCAATTCCCAGCTCGTAGGCAGCAGAGTACCAGTGACTTTTTGAGGCTGCCACATCATCACCAAGAAGCTTCAGAGGACATACCATATACCATTGGAAGCGTCTCCCAATCCTCTTCGCAACGGTGGTGGTCTCATCCCAGTCTGAGTTCGTGGCAGCCCAGGAGAGCCGACATTGCTAGACTGCGCATCCTCCTCTTGACAGTCATCCAAAAGTAGATTGCAGAGGCTACCACGACCAGAGTTCTGAGCTTCTTGGAGCAGCGCTTGGCTGAAACGTTCTCCTCCAAGTCCCCTAGCATCGCCAAAAAGCGGAGCATCGTTTGAAGCCAGAAGCACAAAGTTCCGAATTTCCTACCATTAGTGCGCATGTCAGTCTGACTAAAGATAGATCCGACCCCTCCCACTTCTCAGGCTGTCACGATCAGCTCCGACCTCCGACGGAATCCCCGTAGGTCTTCTTTCGAAGAGGGTTCGACCACGAATCCAATGACTCTAGCCTCGCCTGAATCAAAGCTTGGGAGCAACCGTGGTGTCCTCGCCTTCCTGCTGTAGTGACACATAAGCTACCAGAATCAGAAGCCTGCAACCCTGTTCACGCCTCTGCCTCGACCATCGTCGCCAACAAGAAAATCCTCAAAAATCCCGATGACATCCTGGGTCAACCAAGGAGGTTTTGCCTCTAGTTTCGTTGTAAACAGAGTTCGGGGCAGTCCGCAGCGGCGTCAACACCGACTATCTATCCGCTGTTTCATAGGGCTGGCAGAACCGACGATCTTCGTCCACTTCGGCTTCTAGCGTAGTTTTCCCCACCCCGCCTGGCCGACTGATCGCCCCTCCGTACGTGGAGGTACATTTTGGTAATAAAAACTAATCCCCACCCCTAGTCCAACCCTCTTGCAAGGGGCGTAGTGCATGTAAATTGAAATTTTAGGTTGAAGCTTCATCGACGCGGCGTGCGGGTAAGCCCACGGTTCCTCGCTCGCCCTCGTCTCTGGCCGGGATCGGTGTCTTCACACCGGTCAGGTGAGCTTTGGTTACCCCTTTGCTGGTTTCTTTCCATTGTTGGTTTAGTATTGCCGCTAGTGCCGTCGGACAGTAAGTGAGTGCCTGATCCTGAATTACTATTGTGTGAGTGACTACCGCGGGCGAGTTGTGAGAGAGCCATTACCTCCCACGCCCTAGGCGTGCTGGCCGCCCCCGAGAGTGGGCATCCTAGGACCCTTAGGGGTTCAACCTTAATCTAGCCAATCCTTGGAGCCGCGAGGTCCCATCTCGGACCCTCACCACCATCTCCAAGTTGCCTACGGGAACTAATGTGTGCTTAGCGGGAGAGTCCGCTCGAGTGAAGTTGCCGGTCCGTGAATCTTGTTTGCTTGCTAGGTCCGAGAGATTGATAGATTAGTTGCTATATTCCTAAGGCTTCATCAAACATCCTAGGTCGTGTCACATCAAAAAAGATTCTCTAAGCCAAAGATCGAACCCCAACAGGCAATAGGGTAGGGGAGGAAAATCTCCCGACTTCCCGAACCTCCTCGTGGGCTTTCCCTAGTTTTTCTTCTCCTCCCCTTATGGTATGTCATAAACTCGCAGGATGATAGAGATGGACTTAGGAGGCTGTGCCACGAGAGATTTCGAGTAAAAGCAATTTCAAGCACGTTGACCCCTGGTTAAGTTATTTAGGAATGATTAATGAATTTAAGACGGTGATTGAGTAAGGTTTTATGACATATGTACCATGCTAAGTCTTCAAAAAAAAATCACAACCGATCCTCTGGTCGTCCTTCCCTTTCTCTCCCATTAAAAAAAAAATCACGACCGATCCTATGGTCGCCTTTCCCTCTCTCTCCCATTAAAAAAATGCGACCTCTGTCCTGGTCGCCGTTTCCCTTTTATTTTCAAAAGAAAATTCCAAAAAAAATCATCCACATGCTTGCATTATGAGTAATCATCTCTTCCATTCTCGTTTGCATCTGCCTGCTTACATGTTGCATTACCACTCAACTCTTTTCTTCATTCGCCATAGTTGATTAAAGGCTTGGCCCCTTGACCTTGAATCAAGGCCAGAAGGAGTCCCCCTTGCTTATTGAGCAAGGGGCCAAGCCAAACAGATTAACTAACCTGTTTGTTGAAAGCATAACACAGGGCACAGAGAAGGCGAAAGCATAGGAGAGGCGGGAGCACAAGAGAACACAACAGAACCACACTCAAGTAACGGGTAATGTGAAGGTAAAAGCATGCTTTTCCTTACATTTCTATCAAGCATATACAAGTATCAAAAGGGGAAGGGTACAACAACATGTCTTTAACTATCACCTCCACTCTCCTTTCTCCTACTCTCCACCTCACTCTCGTCCTGGCGACGGGATCGTGGTGCGCGCATGGATCCCTGAGTGGCAGCCGACCCACCAGCTCGCGCTCGCGCCTCTGCCTCGTTCCTCTGCCAAGTCGAGGAACCTGCTAAGTACCCTGTGCTGGCGAAGGCGCTGGAATGTCCCGCAACCCGTGCTCACTCGCGGCCCCTCTGTAGGTGCTCCTCGATAATCCTCAACCGCTCCTCCGTGACGGCCAGTCGCATCCTCAGCTCCGCAAGCTTGCGCTCCCACGCAAGTCGCTCCTCCCTCTCTTTTTTTTCTTTTTTTCTTTTTTTTGGTTAAACCGCCTAAGGCATTTGTTCAGGTCTCCTATCCCTAGGAGGGAGAGATGTTCCCACTCCCCTAGACTAGACACCTTAGGCCAAAATTTTATTCAAAGGAACCGGATTACAGTAGCTGCGAGGCATACCCCTGAGATACAACTCTGGAACCAAACAGAAGATAGGGAGAGAAGAGAAGAAAAAATAACAAGGTTATGGAAATCTAATGGCGGGGATGCCAGCCTTATCCATAACCAACGCCCCTCTAGCTTTGTCCGGTAAATCCTTGTAATGGAAAACACCTTGTTGTATTGATGCGAGCATGCATAGTTCGCTAGCGCATCTGCCACCTGATTCCCTTCTCTGTAGGTATGTCTCACCGGGCAATTGGATAGAGAGACCATCCTCATAATTCTCGCCCACCATGGAAGAGTAACCTAGCAAGGGTAGTCTCCCTTGCGGACAGCATCAACCATCACAATACTATCAGAGTATATAGTCGACAAAGTGAAGGACCCGCTAGTAGCTAAAGCCAAACCATCATGCAGTGCTCGTGCTTCAGCCAGGATACTCGAGCCATTGCCGTAATGGAAAGCAAAGGCGATATGCAGCTTCCCTTGCGAGTCCCGGATACAACCCCCACCACCACATGGACCGGGATTCCCCTTCGATGCACCATCAATGTGGAGCATGAAAAGGCTTAGCGACAGACAGCATTTGACAAGAATTGGAGGTTTAAGTTTAACACGGGGCCTGAGGTTATAGAAGCCCAGGCAGGCTACTTGTTCAAAAGAGACAGGATAGTGGAAGTCCAATTTGGCCATAGCATGACTAAGAGAAGATAGAATTGATCTTTTGATATGGAGAGTATTGCACAGCTGACCTTCGAACCGCTGTGAGCATCTCGACTTCCAGATCTCCCAAAGGATTAAGATGGTGGCATAGAGACCACAGAAGCTAATGGCAGACTTCAAGTTAGTGTTGTTTAGAATACTCTAGACGCGAACTGTAATCTGATTGCTAAGATTCACCCTCTTACTAAGAAGAGGCATGATCCACGTCCATAACTCAGAAGCCACCTCACCAAATAGGAAAACATGATTTAAGTCTTCGAGCTGTGGCGAATTGTAGCAATCACATTTGGAGGCCAGTTGAATGCCGCAGTCCACAACTCGGCTATCCATCGTCACAGCACGATGGAGCAATTTCCAAGTGTGCATGGCCGCTCTTGGCGCAAAAGCAGAGTGCCAAAGCTTTTGCTAGGCCGGTCGGCGAACACCACCAGGCTGAAGTACCCGAATAGCAGAGCGGACAGTGAAACTACCTCAAGCATCTGCTGTCCAGACACAAGTATCATTATCCATGTGAAGAGAAGGACAAGGAGTAAACTGTGTGGAGGATAGAAAGCGCCAAGCACAATGATCAGGGTTATTGATAACATCACGCATAGAAGCGGCATGAACAACCAAAAGATATTCAGTCTCCCGTTGGACAGTGTTTGTAAAATTGGTCCCCCACCAAGCCAATTATCTCTGAAAAAATCAGCAGTAGAACCATTGCCGATGAACCACTGTGAGTTATCAAGGACAAGGTTACGGGCTAGCAGAAAAGCATTCAACCCCATTCCTGCGGGGAAAGGTTTAGCAATATCAGCTAAGTGGGTTTTGAGAAATCTCTTCTTGGCATAACACGACCATAATGAGGAACCATGAACAATATTCCAAAGAGCCTTAGTAGCAAGGGAGACCTGGACAAGCTGAAGGCTCCGAATGCCCAGCCCCCTTTCATCAACAGGTTTCTGTATCGCATCCCAAGCCACCCAGTGCCTGCGCTTGCCCCCTTCGAAACCACTCCCAAAAAAATCCGCACAGAGTTTGTCAATAGTGTGCATCACCGCTTTGGGGATAGAAATAGCCGAAGCAAGGTAGACAGGAATGCTCTTAAGAATTGTCTGGATGAGAACACGTCTACCAGCCTTAGATAAGAGTTTCGATTTCCAACCTTCCTACTTATACTACACTTTGTCAATGAGATAGCTAAAATCTGCCAGCTTGTATCTACCAATCTTGAGGGGAACCCCGAGATAGGAAAAACCATGGGACTGATGCTTATATCCAGTGAGATTTTGGATGTTATGGATCCGACTGAGGAAAAACCATGAGACTGATGCTTATATCCAGTGAGAGTTTCCATGCTCCTCCCTCTCTCCGGCATGGTCTCTCCTCTCCACCTCGAAGAGGATCCTCATCTCCATTATATCACTGGGCAACTCCTCTCGCCGCCTCATCGTCTCCTCTAGCTCCGCGACCCGCTGATCGCGAATCGTGAGCTCTGTGCCCGCCATGGCTACTTGGGTCAGTGCCTCCTGTAGCTCTGTAGCCTGAAACATCACCATTCACTTTTTTGAATATTTATCTTTGAAAAAAAAGTGCATTTATCTATTCTTTGAACTCACCCGAGTCACCAAGTCACGCTCCGCGGCTTCGGCTCATGCCACCGTACTGGCCAGTCTCTCCTCTAAAGAGATAATCTCAGCCGCCTAAACTCCCGAGCTGGAGGAGGCACCGCCTGCTCCTTCTGTCACCGCTCTCTGTTGGGCACGCTACATTCATTTGAGATGGTCAGTGGTCAGACAACAAGAATTTAGGAATAATCAACAGGGCATGTAGTTAATGCATACTCACCAGGGTCTCTAGATTCACTCGCGTAGTCGCGAGTTGTGCCTCTACGCTGTGGAGGTGGACCTGTAAGTCTATCACCACCTCATCACGAGCATCCTGCATTTGTTGCATGTTGGTCAACATTTTTCATAAGCATATAGGGATAAAAACATGGCACACTTACCCCTCTGGGCCTCATCTGAGGCCGACCGGCATACGTCTCCCAATAGCACTGTAAATATGCTGAGCTATCCTACGCCTGGGAAATGACTAGGGTGCCGCCACTCTGCCAGTCGACGAACTGCTCCAGGAACCACAGCCGCCAGTCGGATGTCTTGGTCCTCCCGTGGGAGTTCCGCCCAATCCCGAGCGGCTCGGAGAACTCGACCCACTCCTAGTGTAGGCCGAGTGTCCTCATCACTAAGCGTAGCCTGACGGGCTCAATCTCATTCAGGCAATGCACCCAAATCTCGCACCAAAATCGGGGTCGACCCGACACTACCCATGGCTGGCCCTCGTCGAGCATGTTGAGGTACGGTCTCCAAACAACCTGCATGCATACATACCATCATTGGAACATCATAAGTAGGAAATTAAGGGACATAGATCACAATTGCATACATACCATGGAAGCCAGGTAGTCGCGAAACTCTCGTCGGAGGGCTACGAGCTCGTAGGAGTGTGGCGCACCAGATACCCACGGTAGCCAGCATCGTGCTAGGGGGTACGCGTCAGGGTGTCGCACGCTAACCCGATCCATCGGCATGTATAGATGGCTCCACACCTGCATCCATAAAGCATTAGCATCAGTCACAATCATAGTCATTCATAAGCATGCATGAACATGAGTATAAACATAAGGCATGAGCATAAGGAATGCATACCTGAAGAAAAGGTGAAAAGCCACTGACCGTCGTCTCTCGGCCCGTCCCGGTGGACAGGTCAGCTATCATGTGTGCCAGCATGGCAGTGCCCCAGGCGTACTGCCCCACTCTATCCAGGTCCTCCAGTATCCCCAAAAATCTACAGTTCACGTCATCTCCCTTTGTCACCAGCAATAACCTCCCCAGCATGAAGAGTAAGAACCGCCTCATGTCCATATCTACTCTCTCCCTATGGGCCGGATCCTTACAGTTGGCCATCTTGGCCTTCAAGGTCATCCTCTGTGCAAACTCCTCTAGTGATTCACCTACCCTTTGCCGTGCCTCAGTAAGTCCTAGGGTCTCCATCAGCTCTACCCGATAAACTGTCTGGCAATCCCTGGGATCCCCTAGCATGGTCTCCAGCCTTAGCAGCCTCTGGGCCATCTCGGTATAATCTGGGAAGGTCACTCTGCTCATGGCCTCCCCATCCACTCTCAGCCAAGTAATCCGTGCCACATCCTCCAGGCTGGGCACCATATGCCCCCACGGCATAAGGAAGGCCCAGCTAGCTCAGTCCTATCTCTCCCTCAATACCTGAATGAGCACCAAGTTTGGCCTCATCGGCTCGATGCTCAGGAAGGCGCTGAACCCCATCGCCTCCACTCGCGCCTTCTGGAAGTCCGGCAGCCCATGGTATGCCACAAACACTAACACCCACGAGAAGCGCGTCCTCATCAACCCCTGCATAGAAAAAAAGAGAGGGGTCAGTCGTAAAGATAACATAAATGCAAAAAAAAAAGAAAGAAAAAAAAAATGGACGACTGCACTCATGGTCGCCCATTCCCATTTTCTCTCTCTCTCTTAGTCTTCAAAAAAAATGGACGACTGCACTCATGGTCGCCCATTCCCATTCTCTCTCTCCCTCTTCATTAATTAAAAATAAAAAAAGGACGACTGCACGCATGGTCGCCCATTCCCATTCTCTCTCCCCCTTCCTTCATTTTTTTTGTTGTTTTAAAAAATAAAAAATAATAATAATAACGACTAACTTCCTGGTCATCTATTCCCTTACTTTTTAAATTCACGCCCATCCCCTTTGTCTTTTTTAATTCCCCCTTCTTCTTACCATGCAAAAATGATACGTTTTTTTTTTAAAAAAGAGAAAAGAAAAAAAAATGCAGGCCTACCTTCTGGGTTGCAGGTCCATCAGCCCACCCCGCATTGGTTGGCGAGGAGGGGGGGCGTGGTGGCGGTGCTCCTCCGCCGTCTCCTTCCTCTCCTTCTTCTTCTTCTTCTTCTTCTTCTTCTTCTTCTTCTTCCTCGGCTTCTTCCGCCTCCTCTGTCGCCGTGAGGACGTCCTCGCCGGCCGCCTCACCTTCCACCATCGCCGCCGCGGGAGCCGCTTCCCCGACCGCTTCATCTCCCGCCGCCGTGCCCGCCGCGGCCTCCTTCGCTGCTTCCAGGTCAACAACGGTCGGCGCAAGGATGCGCTGGCACTTCCCTGGCATCGAGCCACTCGTGGACGCCATCATGAGAGAGAAAGAGAGAGAAAGAGAAAGGGGTCACCAGAGTCGGAGAAGGAGGAAACAAAGAGAAAATGAAAAGGGAAATGGGAAATGAAGAAAGAGGAAAAAGAAAAAAATGGCTTTGGCTTTTGGAATTTGAAAGAATACATGACTTATTAATAGGGTGTATCTCCTTGAATGGACGGCAGAACATGGAGGCACTGATTATATTTTCAAAAGAATTTTCTTGAAACGTGACTGACAGTGAGGTCGTGCCCTATGGACGTACGGTTGCATGGAAAATCGTGTGAAAAGAATGTGCGACTTCGTTTTGGGGTGCAATTTTATGAATGAACGACTAACAATCAGGGCGCGTTTCAATCTGGACCCCAAGGGTTTGAGTCTGAATTACTGGGCAATTAACTAATACACGACTCTTTCGTTGGGCGCCATTTCTCGGACTTTACTGGAAAATGATTCTGAAGTCGAGACCACTTGGGCAGTCACCCCTTTTCGCAGAGACATAATGTTTGGGACTGAATCATGAATTTTTGGAAGAAAATCATACTTAAACACATATTTTTGGCTCATTGGAATAAAATCATTATTCATTAAAGTGGAACAATCAGGTACATCATGCGTGAGCCACTTTGGGCCTTAGATTTTTGAGGGAGAGTACATAAGAAATGCATAACTCTTGATCCTCTTCGATGTGTTCCGCGGGCCGGTGTAGCTCTCCAATCTTCCAAAGTGCTTGGATTGTCTTGATCTCCTCCTCATCTTCTTTAGTACCTAAGTCTCTTGTCTTGATTGGAGGTAGATGAGAAGCTTCTTCGAAGGGATGGCGAGGGAGACCGAGTTGAGAGTGGCATCAGTGAACGTTATAAAAGATGAACTCGGTGGCACCTATCAAGCAAAGTTCCACGCCAAGGGAGAGACGGGCACGAACATCTTGAGTCTTGAGGATCCCAGGGGCGCAAGTAAACATATCCCGTGGCATGGCTTTGAAGTGATCTCGCCATTCTGTCCTCTTCTTTGATTTGGGTACCCGGTTGGATACCCTCTCGTGTAAGCCTAGTGCGCCCCTCATATAATGAAGAGGGCTCTTGAAAAACATCCATGAAGCACCTTGGTCTGCCTCACATGGGTCGAACTTGAAGTGAAGATCAACCCAGCAAGTGAAGAGAAGTGCTGACCCGTAGAATGGTCTCCCCATGGAAGCTGAGGTAAGCCCGCTATAGAGGTAAGCCAGCACCGCCGGACCTATCCTCTTTCCCTCCCATATCTCACATATTGCACTCAATTGCTCTTCTTCCAGGACATCATCCATCGATGGGAAGAGTAAGGCTCCTGCGATGCATATCACAAAGGCCTTCATGATGTTCTCCATCTCGTCCTCTTTGGCTCGCCCCAGTCCCTTGTATACCCATGATGCTAACTTCATCAAATTAATACCTTTGTGCACTCGGATTTGATCAATTATCTTTGATCTTGGGATGAGGCCTGCTAATGTTTCCATCGCACTTCCGTGCCTCGGCATGTCCGCCATCTTGTTTTCCTCACCTTGCTTCATCTTCTTCAAGCCAAGCAACATCTCCACCTCCTCTAGGAGTATTGTGGCTTCAAAAGTGGGAAATAAGAATGTGTGTGTGTGCGGGTGCCATATCTCTATAAGGGCTCCCATGGCGGCCCAATCAAAATACACATCATTATAGTGTTTTGCATGAGTTACAAAGCCAAGGAGGTGCCATCACGATAACATGGAGCGTGGGTCAAGTGTAATCTTGGACAAGAGAAGTGGGAGCCATTGGATCTTCATGAATCTCCTCGCACCCGGGATGAGAGGATAGTCCTAAGAGAGAAGAAGAGAACAGAGGAAGAAGAGCGGATCAGATTTAGAGGAGTTGAGATATGAAAGATTGAGTTTGGCCAACTTACTTGTTGCATTGCGATCCTCCCACTAATGTGGCCGTCGATCTCCGTGATTCTTGGGAATCTGAACCGCATTTTCTTGACGGGGCGGCACATTGAGTTCTCCATCATCTTCTTGGCGGGGCGGTGTTCTCTTTGAAATCCTTGAGCTTGGGCTTAGTTAGGGCCTTAATTGTCTCTTTTGATGCTAAGGGAACCTTTAAGGGGGAGTACTCATAGGGATAGAACTTCCTCCCACGAATTCTGTCATCTGGGGTAGGTATGTGTGCTTGAGATTGGCTTTCTGCGTTTGCTGTATGCGCGATGAAGTCGCGACGAAAACAAAAGTCGCGATATCGTGAGAGGCGACTGGTAGAGGAGTCGCATATTCTGCATTTCCTTGTTTTCACGAGATTTATTTTTGGAAAGTGCTGCCTTTCTATTTTAATGCATGACTCAGATCGTGGTTGCGGTTCTGATTTTACGACTTCTCTGTCGGTCGCCCCTTCATTAATATAGTCCCTTCCTTATTTTTAAATAGCTCATATTTAGGAAGGCGGTAAAAGAATAAGCGCATGTGTTCTAAGGCGTGATTTTTTTTTGAATGAAGGACTTTCCCCTCAGTCGCTGTCTCTTTGCAATGCAATGCTTTGGGTTGTTCACACTTATTCATACAATCATGCATTCTTCATAATTTGGACTGATAAATCTTTGAGCGCAGGACGGACAAAAATTCATGCAGGTTTTCAAGGCACTTAAAGCTGTCATTGGTGACGTTCTTTCCCTTGTATCCCCTCCTGTATGTATTTTTTACTATATGTTATCTACTCTTTTAGAGCATATCAAGGACCTTGTGATTCTGATAAACTTGAAATTTGAGTTCCCCTTCATAAAAAAAATAGTGATAATTCTAGGGGAGTCTTGATCACACGGATTTGTTGAGTTATGATTTTGATGACTGTTGAGCTATGGTTTTGATGATAACTAAACTTAATGTGTGAATTAAGTGATGATAACTAAACTTATGGTTGATTACACATGTTCTTGATGACTGTGTACACTCATGCTCTTGTTGTTTATGTATGGTTGAGATGGTAAATGGCAACGTTCACATGGTCTTGATCCTTGGTTTGAATATTTTGGTTTTACAAGAGGCAAGAGGTTTCATATCTCTTTAATGTAAACAAGAATGGTATTAACCATAACTATCTTGCTTGCAGGATCAAACGGATCAAACTTATAATCTCATGGCAGTCACCTGGTGAACCTAACGTGTGGATAAGCACCTTGCTCTTCTACAATCCAAAACATGTGGTATATGTCATGTACTGTCAAGAACCATTGGTAAGGCTCTTACCCCGTTATACACTCCTTGTTACACCTGATCCATGACATTTAAGGTGCACGATGGTTGCATGGCTTGGTTTTGTGTGAATGCATAGTTTCTCATTCCAATCCTTAATTGTGTGAACAGAGTAGCATATATCTTGATGGGTTGAGAATGTATTTCATGAACCTTAAACATGAAATTCTTTAGCTTGCATGTGGCCTGTAAATGAAGGTTCTATAAGTCTTTTGCATTGTTCATCAATGCATTTCATGCACAATCTTCAAGAGTGAGCATTGAACTTGTTTAAGCACATCTCATGTAATGACAAGTGCTCATTTGCTTTGAACTTTCCAAATGCATAAACTAAGTTAAACCAAACCCAAAATGCATGGAATTGATGAGGACATGAAGCTCTTGACTTATGGATATGTTTCTTTGGACTAACATTTCATTTTTGCAGGTATGGGTCAGTTCGGTCGACCAACACACCTTGGCCGGTCGACCAGAATTGCCAGAACCAAAATAATCCCATTTTTGCAGGTTTCAGTCGACCGCCTACCACTGGCCGGTCGACCGGTTGTAGGTCGGTCGACCGCCACCACAGGCTAGGTCGACCGATTTTGCTAGAACCAAAAATGTTCTATCTGCAGCAAGTTCCGGTCGACCGACCCAGTGCTTCCGGTCGACCGCCAGTCCCGAGCCCCCTTTTGTTGACTTCGTGTTTCAAGCTCGTGGAGAGATTCCCTTCCCCATTTCTTTAATCCCACTGCCCCCAATCATGCCAGGATTTGTGGATCTGGTCTGGGACTTGTCTTTGGACCATTCAAGGGTTATAAAACATCTCTTTGAAGCCATAAACCCTAACCATCCAAGAGATCCAAGGGGAGGCTGTCCAAGGAGGAAGAAGAGGGTACTGTAGCTCCATGAATAGTACCTCATGCAGTAATATCTTCATCCATCTCCAACCCATTCAAGGTACATTTGAAGCCAACAAGCACTTATGAAGTGAAGAAGCAAGCAACCAACAAAGGGAGATCAAGGGAGAGGCTATCAAGAAGCAAGCAAGGGTTTCAAGAAGAGATTAAGGGAAGATTGTTTAAGTGAAGAAGGAAGAGTACTGTAGCCATGAACAGTACCCCGTGCAACAAACTCTACATCCACTCTAAGGCCATTCAAGCTTAATCTGAAGTCATTCAAGCGAAGAAGGAATCAACGCAAAGATTTGCAGCATACATTCAGGGGGAGCCAAATCAGGAGCCTTCTAAATTGTGGTTTGGTCATTTTGTTGTCTTGTACTTTAAAGTTTCAGATTTGTGTTCCATATAAACTGCAAACACTCATGTGTGTGTGTGGATCGCTTTGGATCCGTGATCGTGTGTGTTCGTGTAGTTCCATTCGTGTGTGTGTAGATCTTCTTAGATCTGCGTGTGTGTGTGGATTTATCCAGGTCTTAGTGTTTGTGAGTGTGGATTGCTGCATCTGTCACAGCAAGTGTGTATGTGGTTGATCCAGTTGACGGATTGTGTTGGAGATCTCGTCTCCGTGTGTGTGTGTGTGTGTGTGTGTGTGTGTGTGTGTGTGTGTGTGTGTGTGTGTGTGTGTGTGTGTGTGTGTGTGTGATGGGGTGCATACCCGTGTGTGTGTACGAGTGTCGTCCCGTGTGTGTTTGGAGCGTCGTCTCCGTTTGGGGATTTATCCCCGAGTGAAGTCTCACCGGATTTGGTGAGGGGTGGACGTAGGACTGTCGTCGTTGCATCCGAACCACCTTAAAAATCGCTGTGCAGTGTGGTTTGAATTGTGTGGTTTGATCCATTTCCTCTACCTCCATTCTACATGACTGTTAGTGTAAATTGTTGTTCCAAATTTATCTACGTATATCTTGCTTAATCCATATCATCATCAATTAAGTTTGATAAATTCGATTTGTGATCAAACAGATTTGAACCTCTTGATTAGCATTGTATCACATATTTTAAAAAGGCCAAAAGTTTTCTTAAAATTGGTAAACACCCAATTCACCCGCCTATTGGGTGTCATTGATCGCGGGACTTCAGGATTGGCCGTTGAGTCGTCTAAGGCTTGGAATGATGGTTCCACTTTCTGAGTTGGTGCCTAGACAAATGGGCTTCGGCTTAATGTCAGCTCAGAGAATTGGGTTCCTGACCTAGTCTGGATAGCTTAGCAATATTATCCTTGATTATTTTCTATTTTAGTTTGTTTTAATTTTTCTTTTAGCCCAGCATGCATCATGTAGGACTTTGAGCCTTAAATGTTAGAAAAATCCTCATATTAAGTCAGGTAATGAGGTCCACTAGCTCTTGATTTAAGTTGACATGAGATATTCCATCCCAAATTGAGTACTATGTTCTCCTTGAAGCTGCTCAGGCTGATTCCTTGAAAGCATCTTTCAATTGGATTCCTATATCTTTCGTTTATTGTCCTGCAAATCCACATTGGTTGTAGCATGTCCACATCGGCTGGTAATCGCTCTCCAATGGTGTCTCTCCTTTCGTGCCCGCGTGCACATTTGTTAGCTTAGTATTCATCCAGATAATTGTTGCTTTCTCGAAATAATCCGAAGTTGTTTCATTCAGAACCGTGGAAAGATTTCCAACACTTGGTACCAGAGGCATGTCACATCACACCTTGACATCTACTTTTCAGTATGTTCTCAAGGTGGGACAGCTGTAGACACGCCAAAATTAGTGCTAGGTTGAGTAAATTTTATGTCATAATATAATGCCCCAAAGTGGATCATGTTCCTGGCTTAACAAGGTTATTTTTCTATTTTTCCAGTATTTTGGGCATAACCGACTGGTCATACGGGCGCGACTTCTTTTAATAACGACCGTTAAGGGCGTACATTCAAAATGTGCGACCGCCTATATGGGCATGTTTTCATCTACGCATTGAATGCTCCTTTCTTAAGTTGATTTTGATGGTAGATGCCCCAGCACCTGGTCGCTTATTATTTGACGCCCGTTCTATTGGTCGCGTGCTCCTATTTCTATTCTCGAAAGGCGTGTATTTCTTGGCATTTCCTGGTTTTATTATCTGAATGTGCGACTCCCTTCATCGGCGTTAATTTAATTGACGATCGGCACTGCAGTCGTGTCACGCCCCGAGCCTTTATTACAGCGGAAGACTAACTCGGGGAGCACGAACAGCCGGCATGGTAAGCCTCTTGCAAGCAAGAATGATCAGAGCTCAAGACAATCACACACATAAATGCAATTGCACAATATATATTCAAACTTCAACTTTATTTCATTGATAATCAAATACAACCACTAATTCAATTTCCATTATGCACTAGACTCAAGAAATAGGAAAATTACATAGACTCAATCTAAACAATTTAGACTTCCTAAGTCTTCACTCTCATCTTGACAATACTTTCATTCGCTCTCGGACCCGCTACTTGTATAACCTGAATCCGAATTTGAATCACTTCCATCTCCTGAAAAGATGGGAAATATGTAATGAGCACACTTGCCCAGTAGGTATCTTTGCATCAACATGAAGGCACTATTAAAGTAATTAACAATTTAGCTCTAAAGAATGAGGTAAAAATCATGCGAATGCGATCAATCATGCGATTAAACCAAAGTAACAAGATGATCAAGTAAGTTAGAAATGAGAGCAAGTATGAACCAGCAAGAATGTTATAAGAACAAGATATTGGCCTTTCATGAACAAGAATGTATCGAGAATGTACTAGCAAGCCACATAATCATCACTCTAATATCTTTTACTTATGAGCAAGTACCTCGTGAATTTCTGTGGAATATCAAGCAAGAAAGTAATGTATAAGAATGTCATGTCGTGCCATAGATTTTCACTTATTTATAGAGAAAGTACTCCCAGCGCAATGCGACGCCAGTAGCATCATACCCCATGGTTTATAAAATAATATGTTTCCAACAATCAGCCGAGGGGACTAGCATAGAGCCCTTGAACACAATCAGTGCTCGATTGCATCTTCAAGTATAAATCAAGTTACTTACACGCATGTTAACAATAAAATATGGCCAAGAATGTAATAAGTTCAATAAGCTCATGATAACAATAATTCAATGAATGAATGCTTCAATAAGAATCATGAGAAATCAAGAATATCTTAAGTAAGGTTATGCTTATGGAAATAAATCGACAGCATAACGATACCTTCTTTATCTTCCATTCATTATATTAGATTTCTTGATCAATATGATAAGTTCTAGATCATCAAGAGTCTATCTAGAACCTTGGAATATCAACCCTTGGTCAATCCTTGGGTTAAAATACTCAAGTAGTATGACGGTCGTGTACTGGGCCGTTACATGATGTGACGCTCCAGTATTGGGCCGTTACATTGGTCTGAATCTAGACCAAGAAATCAGACTCAGTGGAATGTGACGGTCGTATATTGGGCCGTTACTTGTGCCTGACGGTCCAACATAGAGCCGTTACATTACTGATAACCAAAAATTATCGATAGTGTAATCTAATCAATGGGCTTTAATGGTATAACCAACTCGGCGTCCTAGTGCGAATCCCAGGCTCGCGGAGAATTACGGAGACCTTGAAACAAAATTTCCTAGTACATTGGAAGGAATATCTAATAGAGAGGTCCTCATGTCCAAGAATAATGTTCCTATAGTGCAAAGTGAACTAAAGGACAACATACCGTAATATGTGCCATATACTTAAAGAAATGACTCTATAGATAGGAAAGAATGTGTAACATTATGAAACCAAGATAAAACTCCATCAATACAACTTTGGAAAATCTTGATTTAGAATACAAAACTATAGAGTTTTAGCCAATGAAATTAGCATAACTTAAAATAACCTAAGACACATTAACCATGCAATTTGATTATGAATCAGAAACTAAACTCAAAGTCATGATAATAGGTCCAAACTTAGCTATCTAAGCTTATTTATAAGTAAACTTAACTGGTTATTATTCTGCCTTGGCTGACAGAACACAGGTGTCTGACGGTCTAGGATAGGTGCGTTACAGTATTGTGACGGTTTATCGAGGGGCCGTTACAGTGGTGTAACGCTCCTGCTAGGGTGCGTCAAAGATAATAGAACAAATAAAAGCATAACAGGATGTGACGGTGTATCGTAAGGCCGTTACATGCATGTGACGGTCTCACGTTAGTGCGTCAGAGAACCTGCAGGCAGTAAACTAAAGTGAAGGTTTATGAAAATATAACATGCTTGGAAATCAACATACTACCACTGTCCTAGTCATGAAAATGAAGTATAGGCCAACTATATGCATAGGTTTAGTGAATAGATAGGATAATATCTTTTAAATTTCCCTTTAGGGCTAAGAAATGCATGAATGTATAAAACTATGAAATCATGAAATTCTTAGTCTATAATGCATGAAATCAAGCACACTCAGAGGGCTTTTATTCCTAACAAGTTATTTTTGCCAATCATGAGATAACCTACCTCTTCTAGAACCTTAAAACTTCGAATTTAATGCTAGGTGCTACCCTTAGACCCTTGTACTTTTTATGATAAATCAGCAACTTCAATCTGCTCTATTTTCTCAGCCTCTTGACCTAAGGATGTGAAATTTTGAGGGTCAGAAGATGAAACTATTGGGAACAAAAAGTTCTAAAGGATTGAGTTCTAATTACCTCGTTTAGACGTCCTAATGTTCTGATCTTCAGGGGACTTGTGTTCAGATTCCTGGGTTGCTAAGGTTGAATCAGTAACTTTGGAAGCTTCTATCTCCTTGGTTGCTTGATCTCCTAGCACGAAATTTGGAGAACCATTAGTCTAAAGTATACTAAACAAAAGCTTTTAAAGAACTTACCCAAATTTATGACTCCTTACCTTGATTCTTCATGAGCCAAAAGTAAGGGTCGCTCAGTTCAGAACTAAGTCCTATTTATAGGGTTTTGACTAGGGTTTGAAGATTAGATCGATTCTAGAGTCCTTAATTTGCCAGAACCCAATCCCTAAGAGTCCTTAGTAATGTTATAAGCTTTCCTAAGTCGATCTCTTGTAGATAGGATTTCAAAGTTCCAATCTTTTTACAATTTCCTCACCTTACGGAATCTGCAGGATGTAACGGTCGTGTCTAGGTGCGTTACATGGCTGTGGCGGTCGCCCGATAGACCATTACATGTAACGTATATAGAGTTTTAATCTAATCAAACTCTTTTATTCGTTTATCCGTATAATTATCTTATATAATTAGTATTTATCCTTAAAATATGTGAATAAGCCAATTACCCTTCTAGAATATGGGCCAAACTTAATGGGCTTAGTCCATTAACCTTTTGGATAATAATTAGATAGGCTAGGTTAACTAATTAGCCTAATTGAGCCTTATAATGACTTATTAATCTAATAATCCTTCATTAATTTATTTGGGCCTTTATAATTTCTAGAAAACTAATTTATAATTCAAAAATTATATATATAAATTCTAGGGTACTACACCCTCCCCCACTTAGAAGAATTTGGTCCCCAAATTTAATATATGGATTTCGGAGAGTGCACTTATAGTTAAATAATTCTGGAAATCTTTTCCGCATGACTGCTTCGGTTTCCCAAGTTACTTCATATGGCCATGTTTTCTTCCATTGAATCTTGACCATAGGAATAACTTTATTTCGTAGTTGAAGCACTTCTCGTTCCAGAATCTTTATTGGCATTTGTTCGTATGTCATGTGCTTCTGAATTTTCAGATTGTCATAAGTAATAATATGGTCGGGATCATATACATACTTCTTCAGCATAGAGACGTGAAATACATCATGAACTCCTGCTAATTGTGGAGGTAAAGCCAGTTTGTAAGCCACTTCACCAATCCGTTCAAGAATTTCAAATGGGCCAATGAATCTTGGAGTTAGCTTTCCTTTAATGCCAAATCTTTGAATACCACGACCTGGAGAAACCTTCAAATATACATGATCTCCTACTTGAAACTCCAAGTCACGTCTTCGATTGTCAGCATAAATCTTTTGCCTATCTTGTGCCATTTTCATTCTTTCTTGAATGAGCTTGATCTTTTCTGTAGAATCCTTGATAAGATCGGGGCCTAGAAATTACTTTTCCCCTATTTCATTCTGGCATATTGGTGATCGACAACTTTTTCCATATAAAGCTTCAAAAGGTGTCATTTGTATGCTAGCATGATAGCTATTGTTATATGCAAACTCTACTAGAGACAAGTGATCATGCCAACTACCTCCAAAGTCGATAGCACAAGCCCTGAGCATATCTTCTACTACCTGATTTGTTCTTTTCGTTTGACCATCTGTTTGTGGATGAAAACTGTGCTGAAATTCAATCTAGTCCCTAGTGAATGTTGTAAACCCTTCCAGAATTGTGATGTGAATCGAGGATTCCTATCAGATATAATTGTGACTGGAACACCATGTAGTTTGACAATCTCCTTTACGTACAATGCTGCCAGGATATCCACAGACCATCGACTCTTTATTGGTAGGAAGTGTGCAAATTTAGTCAATCGGTCTATGATTACCCATTTTCCATCGTGTCCACCTCTGGTCTTGGGTAAACCCATAATAAAGTCCATCCCTATACTCTCCCATTTCCATTCGGGAATACTCAAGGGGTGTAATTTACCTGCGAGTCTAAAATGCTCTGCCTTTACTTGTTGGCAGGTGAGACAGCGAGATACGAAATCAGCTATTTCTCTCTTCATATTGGGCCACCAGAAATTTCTTTTGAGATCTTGATACATCTTTATTCCTCCTAGATGAATTGTGTATTTGGAATTATGCGCTTCATGTAGGATTAGTTTCTTCGTAGCCTCATGATCTGGTACACATATTCGGGCCTTAAATAACAATCTTCCGTCATTGGAAATAGAAAAATCCGACCTTTGTTCCATATTGGCTTTAATTTCCAGTAATATAGGATCATCATTTTACAGCTTGACTAGATCTTCTATCAATGTAGGTTGAGCTCGGATATTAGCAATGAAACAATCTTCTTCCTTTATGTCAATATCTAAGTTCAACTGAGCAAATTGAGGAACAAGGCTAGTTACACTTATCATAAGACTTGATAGCATACCTATTAGTTTTCTGCTGAGTGCATCTGCTACAACATTAGCCTTGCCAGGATGATATTGAATAGCAAAATCAAAGTCTTTGAGATATTCTAACCACCTCCTCTGCCTCATGTTAAGCTAATTTTGAGAGAATAAATATTTCAGGCTTTTGTGGTCCGAGTAGACCGTGAACTTTTCTCCATAAAGATAATGACGCCAAATTTTCAAGGTGAAAATAACCGCTGCTAATTCCAGATCATGTACGGGATAGTTTTCCTCGTGACATTTCAATTGTTTTGAAGAATAACAGATTACTTTTCCATTCTGCATGAGAACACATCCTAAGCCAATGCTAGACGTATCCGTATACACTTCGAATCCACCACCCTCCATTGGTAGTGATAAAATAGGAGCTGTCGTAAGATGATTCTTAAGAGTTTGGAAACTCTTCTCACATTCCTCTGACCAGACAAAAGGATTTTCTTTTCTTGTAAGTCTAGTTAAAGGAATCGCAATTTTTGAGAAGTCCTTAATGAATCTTCTATAATAACTAGCTAGACCCAGAAAGCTTTGTACTTCAGATACAGTCATTGGCCGACTCCAATTCTTGACAACTTCTACCTTAGAAGGATCCACAGCAATACCTTCTTTTGAAATAATGTGACTTAGGAATGAGACTTCCTCGAGCCAGAATTCACACTTATTGAGTTTGGCATAAAGCTTGTGCTCTCTAAGTGTTTGTAAAGCTATTTTCAAATGTTGTTCATGTTCCTCTTTTGTCTTGGAATATATTAAGATGTCATCAATGAAGACGACGATGAACTGGTCCAGATATGGCTGGAAGACGTTGTTCATAAGTTGCATGAATGCTGTTGGGGCATTAGTTAACCCAAACGGCATCACTACGAATTCATAGTGGCCATAACGACTTCGAAAAGCCGATTTATAAATGGCCTCTTCTTTAATTCTAAGCTGATGATAGCCTGATCTGAGGTCAATCTTAGAGAAATATTCTGCTCCTGAAAGTGGATCGAAGAGCTCATCAATACGCGGCAACGGATACTTGTTTTTAATTGTGAGTTGATTCAGTCACCGATAATCGATGCATAGTCTGAGAGAACCATCCTTCTTCTTGACAAATAGAACCGACGCACCCCAAGGGGATGTGCTAGGTCTGATGAAGCCCTTGTCTAGTAGTTCCTGCAACTGCCTTTTCAATTCCTTAAGCTCCGTGGGGGACATCCTGTAAGGGGCTATAGAAACAGGTGCTGCTCCTGGAATGAGTTCAATAGTGAAGTTCACTTCCCTCTCGGGCGGTAAACTGGGTAATTCGGACGGAAACACATCGGGGAACTCATTTACGATAGGAATGTCTGCTAAGATAATCTTCTTAGACTCGGTGATAATTACGGAAGCAAGAAAAACTTCACATCCTTGAGTGAAGTGAGGATATGATAGTGGGGTGTTTCTTGTACTTGATGCCAAGAAAAGAGAATCTTGGAAGACCGGGCTTTCGAAAGGATATAATCCTATTTTAGCAATTGATATAAGCATCATGATCTACAAGCCAATCTACCCGATGAGTCATAAGATACCTGAGAGAAATATAACAACTTGTTATTTCTCATGAAATTGGAAGGAAAATCAATCTTAAAGCTAATTAATTATCTTATCCTGGGCTCTACCCAAGTCTCACATGGGTATGGAAATTTCTTCCTTAGTTTATAGGTAGGGGTCCTTAAACCTTGGACTTTTTCTATGACATGACTTTTCTTCCTAAGTCCTGAGACTTAGGCTCTGATACCAACTTAACTGTCACGTCCCGAGCCTTTATTACAGCGGAAGACTAACTCGGGGAGCGCAAACAGCCGGCATGGTAAGCCTCTTGCAAGTAAGAATGATCAGAGCTCAAGACAATCACACACATAAATGCAATTACATAATATATATTCAAACTTCAACTTTATTTCATTGATAATCAAATACAACCACTAATTCAATTTCTATTATGCACTAGACTCAAGAAATAGGAAAATTACATAGACTCAATCTAAACAATTTAGACTTCCTAAGTCTTCACTCTCATCTTGACAATACTTTCATTCGCTCTCGGACCCGCTACTTGTATAACCTAAATCCGAATTCGAATCACTTCCATCTCCTGAAAAGATTGGAAATATGTAATGAGCACACTTGCCCAGTAGGTATCTTTGCATCAACATGAAGGCACTATTAAAGTAATTAATACTTTAGCTCTAAAGAATGAGGTAAAAATCACACGAATGCGATCAATCATGCGATTAAACCAAAGTAACAAGATGATCAAGTAAGTTAGAAATGAGAGCAAGTACGAACTAGCAAGAATGTTATAGGAACAAGATATTGGCCTTTCATGAACAAGAATGTATCGAGAATGTACTAGCAAGCCACATAATCATCACTCTAGTATCTTTTGCTTATGAGCAAGTACCTCGTGAATTTCTGTGGAATATCAAGCAAGAAAGTAATGTACAAGAATGTCATGTCGTGCCGTGGATTTTCACTTATTTATAGAGAAAGTACTCCCAACGCAATGCGACGCCAGTAGCATCATACCCCATGGTTTATAAAATAGTAAGTTTCCGACAATCAGCCGAGGGGACTAGCATAGAGCCCTTGAACACAATCAGTGCTCGATCGCATCTTCAAGTATAAATCAAGTTACTTCCACGCATGTTAACAATAAAATATGGCCAAGAATGTAATAAGTTCAATAAGCTCATGATAACAATAATTCAATGAATGAATGCTTCAATAAGAATCATGAGAAATCAAGAATGTCTTAAGCAAGGTTATGCTTATGGAAATAAATCGACAGCATAACGATACGTTCTTTATCTTCCATTCATTATATTAGATTTCTTGATCAATATGATAAGTTCTAGATCATCAAGAGTCTATCTAGAACCTTGGAATATCAACCCTTGGTCAATCCTTGGGTTAAAATACTCAAGTAGTGTGACGGTCTTGTACTGGGCCGTTACATGATGTGACGCTCCAGTATTGGGCCGTTACATTGGTCTGAATCCAGACCAAGAAATCAGACTCAGTGGAATGTGACGGTCGTATATTGGGCCGTTACTTGTGCCTGACGGTTCAACATAGAGCCGTTACATTACTGATAACCAAAAATCATCAATAGTGTAATCTAATCAATGGGCTTTAATGGTATAACCAACTCGACGTCCTAGTGGGAATCCTAGGCTCACGGAGAATTACGGAGGCCTTGAAACAAGATTTCCTAGTCCATTGGAAGGAATATCCAATAGAGAGGTCCTCATGTCCAAGAATAATGTTCCTATAGTGCAAAGTGAACTAGTGGACAATATACCGGAATATGTGCCATATACTTAAAGAAATGACTCTATAGATAGGAAAGAATGTGTAACATTATGAAACCAAGATAAAACTCCGTCAATACAACTTTGGAAAATCATGATTTAGAATACAAAACTATAGAGTTTTAGCCAATGAAATTAGCATAACTTAAAATAACCTAAGACACATTAACCATGCAATTTGATTATGAATCAGAAACTAAACTCAAAGTCATGATAATAGGTCCAAACTTAGCTATCTAAGCTTATTTATAAGTAAACTTAACTAGTTATTATTCTGCCTTGGTTGACTGAACACAGGTGTCTGACGGTCTAGGATAGGTGCGTTATAATATTGTGACGGTTTATCGAGGGGCCGTTACAGTGGTGTAACGCTCCTGCTAGGGTGTGACAGAGACAATAGAACAAATAAAAGCATAACATGATGTGACGGTCTATCGTAAGGCCGTTACATGCATGTGACGGTCTCACGTTAGTGCGTCAGAGAACCTGCTGGGAGTAAACTAAAGTGAAGGTTTATGAAAACATAACATGCCTGGAAATCAACATACTACCACTGTCCTAGTCATGAAAATGAAGTATAGGCCAACTATATGCATAGGTTTAGTGAATAGACAGGATAATACCATTTAAATTTCCATTTAGGGCTAAGAAATGCATGAATGTATAAAACTATGAAGTCATGAAATTCTTAGTCTATAATGCATGAAATCAAGCACAATCAAAGGGATTTTATTCCTAACAAGTTATTTTTGCCAATCATGAGATAACATACCTCTTCTAGAACCTTAAAACTTCTAATTTAATGCTAGGTGCTACCCTTAGACCCTTGTACTTCTTGTGATAAATCAGTAACTTCAATCTGCTCTATTTCCTTAGCCTCTTGACCTAAGGATATGAAATTTTGAGGGTAAGAAGATGAAACTATTGGGAACAAAAAGTTCTAAAGGATTGAGTTCTAATTACCTCGTTTAGACATCCTAATGTCCTGATCTTCAGGGGACTTGCGTTCAGATTCTTGGGTTGCTAAGGTTGAATCAACAACTTTGGAAGTTTTATATCCTTGGTTGCTTGATGTCCTAGCACGAAATTTGGAGAACCATTAGTCTAAAGTATACTAAACAAAAGCTTCTAAAGAACTTACCTGAATTTATGACTCCTTACTTTGATTCTTCACGAGCCAAAAGTAAGGGTCGCTCAGTTCAGAACTAGGTCCTATTTATAGGGTTTTGACTAAGGTTTGAAGACTAGATCGATTCTAGAGTCCTTAATTTGCCAGAACCTAATCCCTAAGAGTCCTTAGTAATGTTATAAGCTTCCCTATGTCGATCTCTTGTAGATAGGATTTCAAAGTTCCAATCTTTTTGTAATTTCCTTACCTTACGGAATCTGCAGGATGTAACGGTCGTGTCTAGGTGCGTTACATGGCTGTGTCGGTTGCCCGATAGACCGTTACATGTGACGTATGTAAGGTTTCAATTTGACAAAACTCTTTTATTCGTTTATCCATATAATTATCTTATATAATTAGTATTTATCCAGAAAATACGTGAATAAGCCAATTACCCTTCTAGAATATGGGCCAAACTTAATGGGCTTAGTCCTTTAACCTTTTGGATAATAATTAGATAGGTTAGGTTAACCAATTAGCCTAATTGAGCCTCATAATGACTTATTAATCTAATAATCCTTCATTAATTTATTTAGGCCTTTATAATTTCCAAGAAACTATTTTATAATTCAAAATTTATATATATACATTCTCAGGTACTACACCCTCCCCCACTTAGACGAATTTGGTCCCCAAATTTAATATATGGATTTCGGAGAGTGTACTTATAGTTAAATAATTCTGGAAATCTTTTCCGCATGGCTGCTTCGGTTTCCCAAGTTGCTTCATATGGCCATGTTTTCTTCCATTGAATCTTGACCACATGAATAACTTTATTTCTTAGTTGACGCACTTCCCATTCCAGAATCTTTATTGGCGTTTGCTCGAACGTCATATCCTTCTGAATCTCCAGATTGTCATAAGTGATAATATGGTCAGGATCATATACATACTTATTCAGCATAGAGACGTGAAATACGTCATGAACTCCTGCTAATTGTGGAGGTAAAGCCAGTTTGTAAGCCACTTCACCAATCCGTTCAAGAATTTCAAATGGGCCAATGAATCTTGAAGTTTGCTTTCCTTTAATGCCAAATCTTCGAATACCACGACCTGGAGAAACCATTAAATATACATGATCTCCTACCTTAAACTCCAAGTCACGTCTTCGATTGTCAGGATAAGACTTTTGCCTATCTTGTGCCATTTTCATTCTTTCTTGAATGAGCTTGATCTTCTCGATAGAATCCCTTATAAGGTCGGAGCCTAGAAATTGCTTTTCCCCTATTTCATTCCAGCATATTGGTGATCGATAATTTTTTTCATATAAAGCTTCAAAGGGTGTCATTTGTATGCTAGCCTGATAGCTATTGTTATATGCAAACTCTACTAGAGGCAAGTGATCATGCCAACTACCTCCAAAGTTGATAGCACAAGCCCTGAGCATATCTTCTACTACCTGATTTGTTCTTTCCGTTTGACCATCGTTTGTGGATGAAAAGCTGTGCTGAAATTCAATCTAGTCCCTAGTGAATGTTGTAAACCCTTCCAGAATTGTGATGCGAATCAAGGATCCCTATCAGATATAATAGTGACGGGGACACCATGTAGCTTGACAATCTCCTTTATGTACAATGCTGCCAGGATATCCACAGACCATCGACTCTTTATTTGTATGAAGTGTGCGGATTTAGTCAATCGGTCTATTATTACCCATATTCCATCGTGTCCACCTCTGGTCTTGGGTAAACCCATAATAAAGTCCATCCCTATACTCTCCCATTTCCATTCAGGAATACTCAAGGGGTGTAATTTACTTGCGAGTCTAAAATGCTCTGCCTTTACTTGTTGGCAGGTGTTCGCGACCTTTTCTTTCTTTCCTTTTCTTTCGTGGGTCGATCGACCGACTGACCAACTGATAGTCAAATGATCGATTGACGACGCGGGCGTGCCAGTCACATGAGTGACGATTTTATGATACGCTCATTCTGACCCATGTCGGGCGAATGTGTGGTTCGGTCGGGACCAGCAGTCCGCCATACCATAAAGGCTATGGCGTTAATTACATCTCCCACGAGGAGTGAACACCTTTGATTAATTGCCGAGATAGCGAGCTGTCGAAGCCGGATTAAAAAGAGCTACATGATGATCATGACGAAGACATGCAGGATGCATATGTTTACCGTGCAGAAGATGCATAGTTCGTGGAATTATGGATCCTTGGTACGTGGCGGAGGACGTAGGTCCGAAGACCACCATCGCGCATAGCGAAGACTTCCGACCAGACGTAATCCGGCTTTTCTGTCGACGCCATTTGATCTACCCGAGGATGTATGCATGGATGCACACATGACGTTCATGACTATATTAATCATGATAACGGAATTGTGGAAGCAAATGGTGATCAACCACGTTTATTACTCCCCATCGAGAAGAGGGAAGGCAACACAAGTGTGATAGCGAAAGCAAAGTGCTAACGGACATGGTAATGAAGATATGATAACAATATAGTTCGGGCTCGCTAGGCCCTTCTTTTATTCAATTTATTACCAGCTATGGCTTGTTGGCATCGACCCCGAGAGACGAGAATTGCCTTGGGGCAAATGAGCGATTTAAACGGTAACATGCTTCAAAACTGGCGCGACCATGCGAGAGGTAACTCATATGGCGCGATAAAACGTCGGTATAGATGGCTAATACGGCGCAGCCCTATAACCGGCTAAAACGGCGTGCAAGAGGATGGGGCGCGCCGGTTTGGGGCGCACCGTAAAGTTGCAAGGAAAATTTTTTTGATTATGAGTGTGGGGTTAACCCGGCGCGGGGGGGTATCGCGCCGGTTTAAGGCGCGCTGGTTAAGACCGCACCGTATTAACCCTATTTTTTGTTAATTTTTGACATTTTTCAAGTTTATTAAACTCCCATAGAATATTTTAGAGTTGTTTAGGCCAATTGATTGTTTAATTGGAGCCCATGGCCTTCTAGGAATGAGGGAGCAAGTCAGTGCGAGGTTCATACTCAAGCATTGAGGTAATTGAGTCCAGAACGAGCGTTTCATTAAGGCTTATTTAATCTTAATGTTTCCAAAATTAGACAGCATCTCCCTTGAACCTGAAGAGTTGCAGGGGAGAAGCGGGGTCATGCTCACCTGTGGAACAAGCCCCTAAACCGCCGGTCTACACAATGGCAGCCAGCAAACCCCAGTGGATGGAGTACCCCGAGGACTAGCCTGCTAGGGGTACCAAAATCCCGCAGGGGAAGAAACAGAGAGACGAAGCCGTTGACGGCGGGAGCAATACCCCGAGGACTAGCCTGCGAGGGGTGGACAACCCACAGTGTATGACTTATCCCTTAGAGGAACCGACCATTTGGGAGATGGAACTCCGAGGGCTAGCCTGCGAGGAGCACACATCCTCGGTCTTCGTTGGGTCCTGGACTGTTAGGGTCTAGCTCGTTGAACCAAGACCTCTTCGTTGCTATCTGCTGTGGGCTCAGGGAGAACACCTACCATCGGGAGGTAGGGTTCTTAGTTGCCTAGCAGTTCCGTGAAGCCACAGGGGCGTGTTCCCCTTCCCCAGATGGTCGAGATAATGAGAAGGAAAACCCCAGAAACCATTCGGATGACCGTGATGCGTAGAGATAGTAAATGCATTGATGAGGGAGGCCCATTACGAGGCATATGTTCGATCAGTTAGAGAGCATCGTTCAGGGGATGAAACCCCATGCATGGCGGAGAGAGGCACGCGCAGAAGCACGGCTCCGTCCGAGAAGAGAGGGGTATGCGAGAATCCTGAGATTAAACAGGAGAATATTCGGGGGGGAAACCCCGGGGAAGGGACGTTTCTGTAGCCCACAATGATTCAGGGCATGGTAGGAGATTCAGGGAAAGCGGAATCAGGGAATGATACGGAGAAAGCCTCACGCGCACGCATTGGCATACATAAGAAAGGGAAGATGAAGACCATTCATTCGATCCATTAAACCCAGCATTCAGCATGTATATATATATATATATGTTACCATCCCAGAAACGGGAATGGCTCAGCATTTACATAATCAGACTATGGCACCAGCGCCATTATTCGATCGCCGTTCAACAATAACAGAAGCAGAGGACGCTCATAACGCAATAACAGGGAAAGAGTAGCAGAGAAAATCGCGTAGAGGGGGGAGGAGAATCGACTCATATCATCTTCGCTCCTCCCCCTCTCGCTTACATTCGATGGGTAGAAGTTTCAGAAGAGAAAACTGTGGAAAGCAGGAAAGGGATAGTGCCCGCGCCAACCTGTTCCTGAAACAGGGTGTCGTAGAAGAAGAAGATGGCCGACGGTAGCTCCTCCGAAGGAACCCTCGCTCTCTGTACCTCAAGAGAAAAGAAACCCTCTCGAAAGCCCTTACCCTCCTCTTCTTCTCTCTGTCTCTTCTGATTTTTTTCTTGATCTGTCTCTGGCCGCCCCCTTTGTTTCTCTCGAACAGCCGTATATATAGGGCATGAGTTAGAACGTTGAATCGGCGTGGGATTGGCGCGCCGGGGGAGCCTTCAAGGCTTATCGCGCCGGGATCGAAGCCATCATCAGGGTGATTTGCGCGTCGGCATAAGGGATAAAGATGGGGGCGCGCCGGTACAAGGGTCGAAGGTAGGGGCGCGCCGGGATAAGGGCATGCCGGGCTGGTGCTCTATACGAGCTTCGAGCCATCTGGTGAGTCCGGAGATGATTCCGAGAGCCACCGTGAACATGTGTTCTGCCGCTGCTCACTGAAACCTCGACGAAATGATTTGTCGAAGCTCCTAGATTGGCGTACGGCCCTTCTCGAGGTTCTGGATTGCCTTGGGCTGCTCACACGGGTTTTTCGCTGACACGGCCTTTAGCTCTATGATCTATACCGTTGACTCGGCCTGGCTTGTGCCCGAAGCTCCTCGAAAGGTGAGATAACACCAGGGATAGTTCCGCCCGAGTTGGGCGATCATTCGGCCACTAATGGGCCCATCTTGGCAGGAAGCCGTACCCGTGCCGGGTGATCGAGATCTTCTGTCGACAGAGCTTTCGGTCCTCCGTCTCGGAGAGCCGGGGGAACTCCTTCATCTTCGGGAGAACCTCTTCATATGGTGGGGAACCACCGGATAGACCGTCGTCCTTGATCGGACAACGGGTGTAGTGTATGCGGCATGACAAAGTTGATGCCGGTTCAATGGGCAGGCTTGGTCGCACTGCCGGTTGGTTGATGAGTTTGTCTCGGCTCTCCTGAGGTGAAGTCCCCGCGTCCACATGGAGTGACTCGAGGCTCTGGCAGCTTGAGAAGTCTTCAATATGTTGATCTTTATCGGCTTCCGTACTTCGGTGGGCCGGGTCATTCGTCCTTATGGCTTGGTCACCGACGATCATATTTTGAGTGCCAACAAATGCCCCCCAGACGTGGGTGTTGCGAGCAAGGAAGGAGTGCAGCAAGGCCGACGGATGAATTTCATCAGGACTGACCCCTTCTTTGATTGGAGGGCGCCTGGGATGGCTCTTAATTCGGCACGGGCGTTAACCCGGCGCCGTTTAGATGTTAATACGACGCGGGATAACCCGGCGCGCCTACTTGGTGCGCTCACGATGCTGGCGTATCAATCCGGCGCGGCCTTGGCGCTGATGCTTTGGTCCGGCGCGCCTTTTACCGACGCGCTTTTCGCTTAACGGGTTGTTAATCCGGCACGCTAAATAGCGCGCCGGTCTAGCGATGGGGGACTTCCCCTATTTATCTTCCTTCCTTTTTGCTTTTTTCTTCATTGCCCTTCATTCGCACAAACCCTTTCTCTCTCTTCTCGTTCTTCTCTCCCTTTGGCACCGAGAGCGGCGATTTCTTCCTTCGGGTGAGTGGAGGTGCTGTCAATTTGGGTTTCGAAACCCATTCTTTGGACCCCGGGAGGCTTCTAGCAGGGCTTGCCCTTGGAGCTGTTCCCCCGGGTGTTCCTCTGGCCTCGGTGTAATGCAGATGGCTGTCCTTTAGGGACCGTTCCTCAGTGGACGCGTTCCCACTTTTCTTTGGCAATCCCCTGTGCTGGGGAGACTCTGCCAAAATTTTGTCAGAAGTTCGCCTTTGATCAGCTATTTTCTGACTTTGCTTTTGTTTGATATGCCCCTTTTTGTAGCTATCATGGCATCCAGCTCTTCTTCTCGTGCCGTAGTGACATGGGCGAACGTCAATTCCCTCGACTGGGGGCACGACCAGGTGGCCATAGTTGCGGAGTCTTCGGATTCAGAGACAGACACTGTGGACACCAGCCGTCTCCTTATCCTCAGGGGTGACTCCTTTGATTATAATAGAGAGGGCGTGACAAGGAGGGATTATCCCAGGGACAAGCACCTAATGTCCCTTCTTCAACGCTTCAACCTTCAGGGGAAGAGGGATGTGTTCGCCGTTCGGAAGGTCGAGCAGGCCTTACTCGTGGAGAGAGACAGCCTGGCCGAATGTGTGATGCGGGGAAGACCCATCTATCTCCCCGGGGAGGTCAGGAAATGGAGCACTGTGCTGGGGCTGCAAGACCTGGCTCCGACAGACGGATTGCTGACTAGAGCTCCCGAGTTCGTACCCGCTCGGTGGAATGACTCCGCGGGCAGAGTGGATCGGGAGAAGCCGATCTTTGGTTTATTCCTTGCCCCGTTGAGATGGGGATATAGAGACGAATCGTTCTTGCTGGATTGCTTGGCGGTTCGCTTCAAGCACCAGATATCGGTGGGGTGGTTTGCTGAGCTGAAAGTTACAGACGCTCATGCATTCAGGCCCAGAGCAGTAGAGTTCACAGACTACATGCTGCAGCATTCTGCTCCTCTTCTGACCAGGGCCGGAATATATCACAGCGTGTACGCTTCAAGGTACCGCTATCCCATCTCCCGGGGTTTGTGCTGCCGCATGATCGAGGTGTTCTGCCCTGAATACAACACCTTCTACACTTCAGAGGGGGAGACCTCTTTAGACTTGTGGAGTCTATTGCAGCTCAGCGGCCTACCCACTGACGGGGAACCGTATGAAGAAGTCTGCTGGCCTGACTGGTTGAAAGACCAGACCGACGGTGACGGTCGGTATTTGGCGGGCTACGCCTATCGGTATCTGATGAAGGCGTATCGCACCCTCTTTCATTCATCGCACGACACGAGGGAAGCTCGGAAGCCGGGCGAGAAGCGAAGAGTGCGGATGGGCGCCTGGCTTCAATATTTCTTCCAGGGGAAGAATAAGTATGAAGATTTTCCTCCAATAGCGCCCGTGGCCCAGAAGCGGAAGAAGAGGGTGCGACGCCAGGTCGCTTCATCATCTTCTTTGAAAGGAGGGCGGGGAGAAAACCCAAACCCTACTGGTGTTGATGCAGTCACTCACTGTGCTGCATATCTGGTTTATTGGCTTTGTTCGTTCGCTCTTCCTCAAGGTGACGAGAGCGTGATTAGGGCGGAGGCCATTTACCCGGCCTGTCTTATGGCTTGGGGCATCCAGCTGTCCCTTTGCCCAGTGGCTTTGTGCCTCATTTACAAGATGTTGGGAGACTTGCACAAGACGCGTCTCCCCAGAAGCCTTCGGACGGTTGGTCCGTTACATTTCTTTAATGCTTCGGTCTGCACCCTGTTTCCAGAGGCAGCTCCTCGGGCATTACAAGCGGTTCCTCTGGTCCCACGTATGATAGAGTTTGCGAGTGCTGAGCCATCTTTACTAGCGGAGCTACTCTACGCCATTCGGGGTAAATTGGCCCGCATTCCCATGGATTCACCTAGGGCTCTTCATTTCTGGAGCTTAGCTGCCCATTTGAGCCTGCTGACGAACAGGACGAGGCAGTGCAAGCTGTTCGAGACTGAGGAGTACATCCATCCGATTTCCAAGGCCAAATATACCAAGCCTATTCTGGAGCCGGAGTTGATTGATTGGGCACTGGCCATCAGGCCTAGTGTCCTTGTATTTCGCAAGAGTGGCATTCTGTGGTTGGAGCCGTATTCCCCGTTCCGCTTCAGCCGGAACTTTGGCTACGACCAACAGATTCCAAATTCCTCTTCACAATTTGCATTGCCCAACAGGCATAGGGCCGGGCAAGTTTCAAACGATGACGCCCGAATATGGTCGGACTTTTTCCATCGTCGTGAAGACGTTTCTTTTCGGGTGCCCGCCCTTGCATGCTTCCCTCGCGTCACGCCTGAATACGTCAAGTGGTGGAATGCGCGGACGGGATTTTACAGGAACTCCCGGAGAGAGTGCTAGGCCGTGGCGGAGCACAGGTTTTTAGCTTCCCAGCCGGAACCAGTTCTTGACATTGAAGCCTCTTATCTGAAGAAGTTGAAGTCTTGGACCAATACAGAAGTGAAGGCCTATATGGAGGCCCGCAAGATTGTGAAAAGCCGCAAGATGAAAGTTGAACCGAAGCTGCTCCCGATCAACAAGGATGATTATGTGAAGACCCTTCGGGGTTTATGCCGGGTAAGCAGTGAGAGGGTCATTCTCCAGCAACTCCCTTTACCGGTAGAGGAGCCCATCGCGGCTGTGGCCGACTGGCGTCCCGAGGTGGATAGGTTGTATCCCTATCGGACTTTCATTCGCAAGGAAGATAGGCGGGATGCCTTGTACGACAATACTCCCTGGCTATTTGCACTCCTTCGGTCGCATGACCTGTCGGTGGGTGATCCGAGCGAAGCCATCCTGGACCATCCTCTTCAGATTTCATTCAAATATGTAGACAGGTAGGGGCTGGACCATCTGAGCCTGTATTATCTCTTATCCTCTCGTGGTCATGAGGACCTGGCACTGCTGGCCGAACCGAGCAAAAAGATTGGAGATTTATGCTGGCTTATTCGCGAGGCGGCTTCGAGGGACAAAACACCATCACTGTTTTATTGGCCTCTCTTCCCCTTTTATACGGGACCGGCAAGTATGTTTCATTTCTTCTTTCAGGCCTTTTGGCCAGCTTCTTCTTTTCATTGTGGTGTGTCATTCTCACCTTTGTGCATGTGCAGTCCGACCGACTTCGGAGGAGACCCGGCGCTTTAAGGAACTAATCATAAAGGCCCAAAAGCCAACATATTTTGAAGTTCCTGAGCCTGCTCCGACCACGATGCCACTGCCTCCTGGGGATTCGAGGAAGAGGACTCGGTCCCAGCAGAGAGAGGCCGTCGGAAAGGTGAAAGCGGCGGTGACCCAGGTGACACGGGCACGCCGAAAGAAGGCTGCAGAGAAGGAATCGGCAACCGTCCTTCCTTCGGTTGTATCTTTTGAAGAGTTTGAAGCTTCCCGCACACAAGGGCTAGAGGCTGAAGGTAGGCTCTTTTTCTCTTCAAAGTGCATTAGCTTGTTTCGGCTGCCTTGGCTAGCCCATGCTGACGGTTGCTGACACAGTTGCTGCGGTCGTCGGGCTGGAGGCGACGGTAGATGTAGTGGCTAGGGACGGGGCAGAGGAAGTCCCTACTGCTCCCGTAGAAAGGGATCTGCCCTCTCCAACACCCAGGCAGGAGATGGAAGGTAATCTATAGTTTAGTTGCAATAGCACCGCAAATCTTCATGTCTTTAGCTAGCTTGACCCCTTCTTGCCGTAAATTGCAGTTGATATACAACCGTCATTGCTTCCGGGCTCGGAGGGTATAGAGGAGGCGATCCCCTTGGGGCAGGGCGGACCTGCTCTTGAGGTATCATCTATTGTTGCCCCTGGCGCGGAGAGGACCGGGGAAGTTCCCGCCGAGGGTGATGCGCCTCCTGGCGAGGCTCCTACTCCGACGGCGGAGCGTCCTGAGAGAGCAGAGGGGTCCTCTTCCTCTGAGCAGGTAGATTACGGTGGCGGCTCCAGTGATGAGGAGCTCTCACTGATTGATCTCGAGACCGATGACACCGGGGCGTCCTCGGCCTATGAAAGTGATTATCTGACTTTTAGCCTGGACCGGTTGTCGTGGGGCGGTCCCGAGCCGTCATTATCGCTTGAGAGTGAAGAGGCCAGTGCCGGGCGAGCTGCTATTAAAGATTTGAGCTTAGTACCCGCTAAGGTAAGGACCTGCCCAGGGTCGGTGTCTGCTGTTCTTTTTTATCTTCCTTCCAGCCTCATTTTTTTTAATGTATATATATTTCTGATGCAGGCTGAGGTGGCGCTGCCAACCATGACGGTGCAGATACCACTCCCGGCTCTGTGAACGGGCCATGCAACTCTTCCGTCCGTCCTGCGGCCTATCGCATTGCGATACCCCAAGGACTATGCAGCGGCAATGGTTCCAGTCGGACCCGGAGCACTTGTGGAAGTTGGTAGTTTGGCGGCAACCGGGGATTCTCAGCCAATGGAGGCTGCAAAGCAATCAACTCTGGAAAAGAATGGTCTTCCTGAAATAGAAGCTGGAGAGATCATTGAAGAGCAGATGTCTTCGGCTCTCGATGTTTCTGTTGCACCTCCATCCTAGGGGATAGGAAAATAGATTGCTGTTCTTGAGGCTTCGGGCACCGTATCCGCCAGCGCGCTTGTTCCTCACAGCAGTGGACTGTAGCTCATGCCATCGTCATCTTCCGGGACGGCCGATGATATCTGGGCTGCCGTGGATGGCAGAGTGGAATTTGAACTGCCCGAGACGTCGCCACTTGGTCTTCAATCTTCAAGTGACTTTGTGTGGCAGTTTCTGGGGACCCTCGAGCAGACCGTAACGGCCAGCAGGGATTTAACTTATGTTCAGCTGAGGGGCTTGATAGAGCATCTATCCCGCTCACTGTTGGCCTTTGGGTGTCCCATGGACGACTGGACTCCACGGGTGATCCTGCTCCTGAAGTATGTAAACAAGAGGGAATTTCTAGGCCGGGAAGCAGCTGACCAGCTGGCGGCCATATCATTGGAGTGGGCTGAAAGCCGAGCAGCTCTTATTTCTCTGCAAGAGACTGCGGCGAGGATGAGGGATGAAGCCAATGCCTCTTTACAGTGTCGAAGCTTCTTGACGGCCCGGATGGCGGCATTACAGGCCGAACTTTCAAGGGTAGAGGCCGAACTTGAAGAAGTAGATCGCCTGGGAGTCCAGAAGGCGGAGGATGCAGAGATGGCCGAGGGACAAGCTGCTTCCCTCCAGGAGAAGCTATCTGAGCTGGAGGCCACCGAGTTCCGATTGCAAGAACTGACCCGCCATCCTTCCCTGGGTATTCCTGCGCTGGAGGACATCTTCCGACGCCCTCTGCCGTAGTCTTTTTTTTTATTTGCTCCCTTTTTGACGCATTTCATGTACTCCGGGGGATGGCCTGTGTAACATGTACCTTTTACTTCATAGTAATGGAAAATCTCCATCGTGCTTTCTGAATGAAGACTCCATCTTGTCATTATTATTTTCTCTTGCATTCGCCCGTTGTTTCTAATCCGAGTGTATGAGTCACTAGGGCAGGAGAGCGCTCACGCCTTCAGCAAAGGGGTGAGGTGTTCGCTCCACCGCGCCGTGACTTTTCTCGAGACTAACAACGGCCTACGCCGGTCGAGAGTCCGGGGGACTCAAGAGGGTATATCAAAACTGGCGGGTAAGCGGCCCTGCCGAGGATGGCAAGACCCGAGAATGGGTAGCGACCGGTCCTGTCGATGATGACGAAGGTCGAAAAAAGGGTAGACGGTCCTGACGATGATGACAAGAACCGGACTAGGGTAGCGACCGATCTTGCCGATGGTGACAAAAACCGAGTAGGGTAGCGACCGATCTTGCCGATGGTGACAAAAACTGAGTAGGGTAGCGACCGATCTTGCCGATGGTGACAAGGGTCGAAAGGGGTAGACGATCTTGCCGATGGTGACAAAAACCGGGTAGGGTAGCGACCGATCTTGCCGATGGTGACAAGGGTCGAAAAGGGTAGATGGTCTTGCCGATGGTGACAAAAACTGGGTAGGGTAGCGACCGATCTTACCGATGTTGACAAGGGTCGAAAAGGGTAGACGGTCTTGCCGATGGTGACAAAAACTAGATAGGGTAGCGACCGATCTTATCGATGGTGACAAGGGTCGAAAAGGGTAGACGGTCTTACCGATGGTGACAAAAACTGGATAGGGTAGCGACCAATCTTGTCGATGGTGATAAGGGTCGAAAAGGGTAGACGGTCTTGCCGATGGTGACAAAAACCGGATAGGGTAGCGACCGATCTTATCGATGGTGACAAGGGTCAAAAAGGGTAGACGGTCTTGCCGATGGTGACAAAAATCGGATAGGGTAGCGATCGATCTTACCGATGGTGACAAGGGTCGAAAAGGGTAGACGGTCTTGCCGATGGTGACAAAAACCGGATAGGGTAGCGACCGATCTTGCCTATGGTGACAAGGGTCGAAAAGGGTAGACGGTCTTGCCGATGGTGACAAAAACCGGATAGGGTAGCGACCGATCTTGCCGATGGTGACAAGGGTCGAAAAGGGTAGACGGTCTTGCTGATGGTGACAAAAATCGGGTAGGGTAGCGACCGATCTTGCCGATGGTGACAAGGGTCGAAAAGGGTAGACGGTCTTGCCGATGGTGACAAAAACCGGATAGGGTAGCGACCGATCTTATCGATGGTGACAAGGGTCGAAAAGGGTAGATGGTCTTGCCGATGGTGACAAAAATCGGATAGGGTAGCGACCGATCTTACCGATGGTGACAAGGGTCGAAAAGGGTAGACGGTCTTGCCGATGGTGACAAAAACCGGATAAGGTAGCGATCGATCTTGCCTATGGTGACAGGGGTCGAAAAGGGTAGACGGTCTTACCGATGGTGACAAAAACCGGATAGGGTAGCGACCGATCTTGCCGATGGTGACAAGGGTCGAAAATGGTGTATAAGTGGGATATCGGATGAAGGTTCCGCCTCGGCCTTGCATATGGCCTTCTGGACGGAGGATGGTTCATCACTATTCATCATTCATTTTTTATTCACATTACTGACCTAAGCGCCCTTTTGGGTTTTCACAGAGGCCAACCCCCTCTTGCTTTTGCCCGCGCGCCCTTTCGGGTTTTCACGCGGCGGGGTACCCGATTTTGCCTGCAGCGCCCTTTCGGGTTTTCGCCACAGCTGGGTTATAGCCATTTTTGCACTTGCCCTAATATAGGAGCAAGTCTGGCAGGGTATCTCTATTTTTAACCCCATTTTCTTTTCTTTCTTTTTTTTTGATATGTATAGGGTGGCAGATCGAAGTGTGATGTTCGACTCCTGGTCGACAGTAGATGGCCCGTAGTGGCAACAATGTGAGAATGCCAGCTAGAACACAAAATCTCCAGCCGACTCGGGTTTATTCATTAGCGGGAAGATAATGCTAACGCAAGGAAGGGCTTTCGTGCCAATCCGAACGTAAGGCTCGTAATGGCGGTGTGGCGTATTCTTTTGGAAGCTTGATCAGGGCGGAATGCCACTAGACCAAGGAGAGGGTAGCTTGATCAGGGCGGAATACCACTGGACCAAAGGAAGGTAGCTCGGTTAGGGCAGAATGCCACTAGACCAAGGAAAAGGTAGCTCGATCAGGGCGGAATGCCACTGGACCAAGGAAAGGGTAGCTCGGTTAGAGCGGAGTGCCACTAAACCAAGGAGAGGGTAGCTCGGTTAGAGCGGAGTGCCACTAAACCAAGGAGAGGGTAGCTCGGTCAGGGCGGAGTGCTACTAAACCCAGGAAAGGGTAGCTCGGTTAGGGCGGAGTGCCACTAAACCCAGGAAAGGGTAGCTTGGTTAGGGCGAGATGCCGTTAAACCAAGGAAAAGGAAGCTCGGTTATGGCAGAGTGCCACTAAACCCAGAAAAGGGTAGCTCGGTTAGGGCGGAGTGCCACTAAATCCAGAAAAGGGTAGGTTGGTTAGGGAGAGATGCTATTAAACCAAGAAAAGGGTGGCTTGGTTAGGGCGAAATGCCAATAAACCAAGGAAAAGGTAGCTCGGTTAGGGCGGAGTGCCACTAAACCGAAGAGAAGAGTAGCTTCGTTAGGGCGAGATGCCATTAAACCAAGGACAAGGTAGCTCGGTTAGGGCGGAGTGCCACTAAACCCAGGAAAGGGTAGCTTGGTTAGGGCGAGATGTAATTAAACCAAGGAAAATGTAGCTCGATTAGGGCGGAGTGCCACTAAACCCAGGGAAAAGGTAGCTCGGTTAGGGCAGAGTGCCACTAAACCGAGGAGAAGGTAGCTCGGTTAGGGCGGAGTGCCACTAAACCCAGGAGAGGAGTAGCTTGGTTAGGGCGAGATGCCATTAAACTAGGGACATGGTAGCTCGGTTAGGGCGGAGTGCCACTAAACCGAGGACAAGGTAGCTCGGTTAGAGGTGGAGTGCCACTAAAACCAAGGACAAGGTTAGCTCGGTTAGGGCGGAGTGCCACTAAACCCAGGAAAGGGTAGCTTGGTTAGGGCGGAATGCCGCTAAATCAAGGCAAGGATAGCTCGGTTAGGGCGGAGTGCCACTAAACCAAGGAGGAGGTAGGTTGGTTAGGGCGGAGCGCCACTAAACCAAGGGGAAAGGTAGCTTGGTTAGGGCGGAATGCCGCTAAACCAAGGAGAGGGTAGCTTTGTTAGGGCGGAGTGCCACTAAACCAAGGGAAGGGCAGCTTGGTTAGGGCGGAATGCCGCTAAACCAAGGAAAAGGATAGCTTGGTTAGGGCGGAATGCCACTAGACCAATGGAGAAGGGTAGCTCGGTTGGGGCGGAGTTCCACTAAACCAAGGGGAAAGGTATCCCGACCGATCACTCGGAACATGTCGGCTGCGCTGCATGATACAGCTTAATGTGTTTTCCATTGAGGGGAGAAAATTGGATAACTCCTTTGTGGTCTGCAAGGATGTAGGCACCCCCTTCATATACTCGGCGGACGATATACGGCCCGACCCAGTTTTCGACCAGCTTCCCTTTGGGGTTGGAGGCCATCACTTCTTTTCTTTTGACCATTACCAGGTCTCCTTTCTTGAATTCTCGACCCTTGACTAGCTTGTCAAAAGCACGGGCCATGCGAGCCTGGTATAGTTGGATGTTTTGCTGTGCCCGGAGGCGTTTTCCTTCGAGCTCAGAGAGCTCCTCCAGTCTTCTTTCTGCATTGGTCTGCTCACCACTGACTAGTCCGTGCTGGATGGCAACTCGCAATGAAGGAAATTCAAGTTCAATGGGCACTATAGCTTCCGACCCATAGCCGAGGGAGAAAGGTGAACAGCCGGTTGGGGTCTTGTAGACAGTACGATAGGCCCAAAGTGCTTCGTACATCCTTTCTTCCGAATCTTTTTTATTAGACTTGACAGTCTTTGTAGCAATGTACATAATGTCTTATTAAAGGCTTCTGCGAGTCCATTGGCCTGAGGGTTGTAGGGGGACGATGTCCTCCAGTCGATTTTGTATTTGTCAGCCAGCCGATAAACCTTCTGGTTCCTAAAGTGACTGCCATTATCAGAGATGATTCGGCTGGGGATCCCGAATCGAAATATTACATTCTGCCAGAAGAATCTTGCAACTAGTTCTCCCGTCACATCTCTTAGTGCTACTGCCTCCGCCCATCTAGAGAAGTAGTCCATAGCTGCTAAGATGTATCTGCACCCTGATGAAGATGCTAGTAGCGGCCCTACTACGTCCATGCCCCACTGAGCAAACGGCCAGCTTGGTAGGGTGGGATGCAATGGCAGTGGAGGCCTCCTTGCCACATTAGCATGTTCTTGACACTTCTGACAAGCTTTGGCAAACTTGCAGCAATCATCAAATATAGTGGGCCAATAATAGCCAAATTTCTTTATCTCAATTTTCATCTTCGGGCCAGCCTGGTGTGCTCCAGCTGATCCTGCATGGACCTCCTGCATCACCTGTCCTGCTTCTGCTGAAGACAATCAACGGAGTAGGACTTTCCTTCGGGCATCTGCTATAATTCGGAACAAGGTCCCGCTTCTCATCTCGTAAGAATCCTTTATTCTCAGGAGCTTCATTCTCTGTTCCTTTTCTTTTGGAAGTTGCTGGTGTTGAAACCAGCGTAGGAGATGCTCTCGCCAATCGGGCTGCTGAACCCCATCGATGACTGCTACTTCCATCTCTTGTTCATCGGCCAGGACCTCTGTCACGCCCCGAGCGCGGAAGATACTCGGAGATGCGCGACGTGTCTATATCAATCATGTCAATCAGAGTGGTCGTGTATTCGACACGAAGACAGAGATGCGCAAAATAGCAAGATAACCCAATCCTTTATTTCATAATGGATAGACTATTACAAATCCAATACTCTGTTTAATAAAAAGAAAAGTACATAGTTGACTCGAGAAAACTATAGAAATAACTAGACGACACTTGTAGAAGCTCTATCACTTTCACTCTTGACCATTCCCATCCGATTGACTTCCATCGTCGTCGGACTTACCTGAAAAGTACAAAGGGACAAACGGAATGAGCGAACGCTCAGTAGGAAATTATATTTCAAGTACTAGCAAGGGGTTTAAGTAATTACATCTTTCATGAATGCAATAAAGCTATGCATGCTCGCATAAAACGACAAGATAGATAGAATGTAGTATCAAGGAAATAAGATGAACTTACCATGAACTTTCAACAAGATAACAAGTTTATTCAAGATATTCAAGCGAGTACATTTAACAAGTCATGTCAAGAACTTTGGCTATCATGTATCAAGCAAGCAAGTAAATTACCCTTTTCGGGCCACGCATTTAATTTCATGTCAAGTACGAGTCAAGTACAAGATGTGTGTGGAATGTCCAATCAAGCAAGTCAAGTACTCGGTATAATGCCAGATACCTTATCATTTTAACTCCCATGGGCACAAGTACTTTCGGGTGCTCCTCCCAGGACCAGATCGGGCCCTATATGCGCAGGCATTTATCATGTGTTTTGACATCCACTCTTGTTTATATAGCCAATATAGAATTTCAATAATCAAGCTTGTAGATACGTATGACAACATTGATAGAATAGAGTCCAAAAATATGACAAAGGACATAAAATGGCGATAATAACGGTATAATCACGAGTTCGATAAAACTAGGTAGAATATGGTTCCCTTAACTTAGGTACCATGATAAATCGATATGGACATTCTTTATATAGAATTGAGGTCCATATGAACATAAGATCAAGCAAGATACCCTCATTCTTGTCATAGAATTGGGGTTTACAAGAACGACATGATATGGCATGATATCATCATCCCATTAAGAATATCTTATGATATACTCTTTGTATAATCATAAGGGCCGGTATACCATGTTTCTTTAGATTGACATGGCAAGGATCGTGTAATGGGTTTTTAGGGTACAACCAGCTCAGTCGGCCTTGAGGGAATCCAAGGCTACGAGGAGTCTTACGGAGGTCTCTATGACTAACTCGCTAGTCCAAAGGAACGGAATGTCCAATGGAGAGCTTGTATGTCAATGAGAGTTGAGTGTGATCGATAAATCAACATGAAACGTGGGACTATACTCACGGAGTGGAGAATAGTGCCGATATATATATATATATATGTATAATATATAAAACCATCGGTTAGCAAATCACATGAAAATCAGTTTATAGTAAAATAACGACTTAGGTAAAGTCGTTTCTCAAGTAATTAACGCCTAACAGAAGGGCGTTTACATATGGTCCGTTTTGCAGAATTTTCAATAATTCAATAATTTATCTAAAACGCATCCTGGACAGGGGCGTTTCTTTGCAATGCGACGACTACGGTAGCATGCGTCTTTTTATTTACAATATTTTACAGAACATATTTATTTTCAGAAATTATCAAAAACGCGCCCTTGGCAGGGGCGTTAATCATTACATTCTTATTTTCACATAATATGTATTCCATGATTTTTAACAGATACGCGCCCTAGTAAGGGGCGTTTATTTTTAATTCACGCCCTGTGATGGGGCGTTAATACATGGAAAACGACCTAGTCTAGGTCGTGAATTTAAGAAATACCATGAATTTTCATGGGCAGTAATAATTTCAGGATAATAGAATTCATGGAGAACGAATGTATGATCATGACAATGAAATTAACAGGTTTGAAGACATGTGATCATGCATTATTGTAGGATCATTATTTCATAGATACTCAATTCTTAACATGGGTGATTAATGATTAAATGAAATTAACGCCTGTGTACAGGGCGTCAAATCCAAAATTGACGACCTTGGCAGGGTCGTGACTTGTAAAGTAGCGCCCTAGTCTGAGGCGTGTATTTCATAATCACGCCCTTGCTAAGGACGTTTCTTTCAAGAAATTAACAGAAAGTCGTTCAGAAACTATAGTAAACCAAACCATGTATATGCATGATAATTATTGTACTGTATCAATTTAGTTTGGGCTACAGTGACTTGAGAAAATCCTACCTTTAATGGAACGTGAAGGATGAGATAGAAGATGAGCTCTGTTGCAACGAAAAATCCGCAACAGCAGCAGCAGCCGGAAGAAGAACAAATGTTCTTCAAAGATCTTCACGCTACAGAACCTGTAGAGGAAGAGAAAAAGAAGGAAGATGAAGATGTTAATAATCTTCATAGTTATAATCGACGTTTAAGGAAAAAGATAGAAGAATATTACCTATTCTTCGACGGCAGTAGCAGAGTTTCCTGAACAAGAAGAAAAATAATTATTCTTCATATAATCTGAAACAAGAAAAACAAAAGGGAATAAGAAGAACAGTTTGTTCTTCACGTACCGTGCAGCAGTAGTTCGTCCAAATAGGTTTTAGGGTTCGATCGAACATGTTATTTATAGGATTTTGGAAGTCCTAACAAGAGTAGTGTTTGATTGAGGGTAATATATCCCTATTAGAGTCCTTACTCTAATAGACACTTACTAGATTAGGTTGATCTTTCCCTGGATAAGCTCCGGGTTCGAACGGTTCACGAATGGAATTAACGCCTTTGGTCAGGGCGTGTATTCTTTAATTGACGCCTTACATCAGGGCGTTTCTTAAAAAGCGCCTTGTAGTAGGGCATTTCGTGTTTTAAAACACGCCCAATATAGGGGCGTTTCTTTTACTTACCCATTTGGTCGCGTGAAAACTGACGACCGCAAGTGTGGGCGTCCTTTCTTTATTCACGCCGTAGATAGAGGCGTTTCTTTATAAATTAACGCCTTAAGAAGAGGCGTTATTTTCATCTCTTTTTTTTTTATTTCGTCCATTTAACCCTATTCCTTTTTATATATATTACTTCTGTAATATATATGTTTTAATTCATTTCAATTATTCATTTATTAGGGTTGCTACAACCTCTGTCATGCTGGGGACCTGTCGGCGGTTGATTACTGTTATATTCAGGCTTGTGTCTGGCGGGACCGCCAATGAACTGGCCAGCTTAGCGAGGGCGTCAGCCTGAGCATTCCGGCCTCGATTGATGTGCTTGATGCTGATGAAGTAAAATCTTGACATCAGGCGAGTCACCAACAGGTGATAGGGGAGGAGCTCTTGCTTTCGCACATCGAACTCTCCTTCCAGCTGTTTTATAACTAGCATGGAGTCTCCGAATGCTTCCAGCATCTGAATTCCCATGGACAGAGCAATTTGCAACCCGATTACCAAGGCTTCATATTCTGCTTCATTGTTTGTGCATTGTTTGTTTATGGCTCAGGATGTATGCACCACTTCTCCTTCTGGGGATTTCAGGACTATGCCTACTCCTGCCCTGACTCTGGCTGATCCAGTGGCAGAGGTGTCAATTCTGGAAGCGCCATCAAAGTATAGCTACCATAGAGAGGGCTGTACTTGCACGGCTTCTAGGGTTTCATCTTCAGGAGGCTCCGGCTCCAACGGGCAATCCCCGGTCACTGGGTGCTCAGCGAAGAAGTCTGCAATAGCTTGGCCCTTGACGGCCTTGCGCGGCACGTAGGAGATATCAAACTCCATAAGGATTACAGCCCATTTGTCCAGGCGGCCTTTGAGTGCCGGTTGAGACATGATGTACTTCAGGGGATCCTCTTTGGACACCAAGTTGATTTCATGCGACAACATATGGTGTCGGAGCTTCTTAATTGCGAAGACCAACGCCAGACAGATCTTCTCAATATAAGTATATTTCTCTTCAGTTCTGACCAGTCTCCGACTGAGGTAATAGAGGGCTTTCTCTTTCCCGTCTTCATTATTCTGGGCCAGCATTGCCCCCAGAGAATTATGTGTAGCTGCTATATACAGTATCAATGGTCGTCCCTTCACCGGTGCGCCCATCACTGGAGGAGTTTTCAGGTAGTCTTTTAGCTTGTCAAAGACTGCCTGGCAATCTTCATCCCAATAAAAGGGAACCTCTTTCATCATCAACTTGTGAAAAGGCTGACATCGCCCTGACAAATTGGAAATGAACCGCCGGATATAAGCTAAGTGGCCCTGTAGTGATCTCAGCTCAGATATGTTCCTTGGCGGAGGTAACTCCTGAATTGCCTTGATCTTTGCGGGGTCTATCTCGATTCCCCGATATCGGACGATGAAGCCTAAGAATTTTCCGCTCGACACTCCGAACGCACATTTCATAGGGTTCATCTTCATCTCATGTTGCCTCAGCCTCTGAAAAACAATCCGGAGGTCTTGCAGATGATCTTCTTTTCTTCTGGTTTTAATCACCAGGTCATCTATGTAGCATTCGACCTTGTGGTAGAGCAGCTCGTCAAAGATTTTGGTCATCGCGCGCTGATAGGTTGCGCCAGCATTCTTCAGTCCGAACGGCATTCTCTTGTAATGATAAATGCCTTTAGGGGTTCGGAAAGCAGTATGGACTCGGTCATGCTTCGCGATCCAAATCTGATTGTAACCGGAAGACCCATCCATGAATGACAAGACTTCATGGCCGGTTGTAGCATCAATCATGACTTCGGTTATTGGCACCGGGAAGTCATCTTTGGGGCAGGCTTTATTTAGATCTCGGAAGTCGACACATATCCGGATCTGTCCATTCTTCTTTTTCACGGGGACGATATTCGCCAGCCACGTGGTGTACTGGTTTTCTTCAATAAATCCCATGTCAATGAGCTTGTCGACTTCAGCACAAATTTGGGTGATGAGCTCTGGCCTCATGCGCCGCGGTGGTTGCTTCACCGGCTCGGCGTCAGGGCTGATTGCCAACTCATGTTGCAAGACAGCGGGGCTTAGACCTGGCATCTCTTGGTAAGTCCAGGCGAAGCAATCCCGGTATTCTAGAAGCAGCTGAATGTATAGCTCCCGTTCTTCTGGGAATAGTTGGGCGCTGAGGAAGGTAGGCCTAGGGTCCTTCTCATTTCCCAGGTTGACTTCTATTAGTTCATCGACTGTAGCTTGGCCTCTGTCTTCTATCTCCGGAGGTGCCGGTTGGAGGTCAACGAAGTCTGGAATACCATCTTGAGGGTCGAGTACTTCGACTTCCTCGTCAGACACTACCAGAGCTTCTGGAGGTTTCTTTGTTTCTTGTGCCAGCGGCTGAGTGGATTGTTCTATTAGCAAATCCATTGCCGTCGTAGCTTCCAAGGATGAGAGAGCAGCCTTGGCGTTTGCAGATGAGATTGCAGCCATGACGGGCTGGTAACTATTTACTGCCAGGCTCGGACAGCATGCTGATTTTGCAGTAGAAGTTGAGGAAGTTTCGCCTTCTGGGATAGTTGTATCTTCCGCAGAAGTGGCTTTTTCTTTCCTGGTAGCTGGCTCCCCTTGATTGGAGTTGACCAAGGCTTCCCTGATTGGCAGAAAGGGTGTTGAAGTTGTCATTAGTAGGACCCCTGTGGAGGGAGAGACTCCTGCTTCTTGACTGTCTTCGGATTCGCTGCTGCTAGCCGTATCAAATTCGGCTTGAAGGGCCGCTTCTTTAGGATGAACCTGCTCCCAGCATCGGCAAGGGGATGAGGTTTCTACTTCTTGATTTTCGGACTAAGCCGGTTCAAGATATTCGGCTTCCGCTGGATACTCATCAAAGGTTGCTCGCAGAGGGCTATCTTCAGTAGGGTAGAAGGCGGAGATAGTATCCACCTCATATCGCCCACTGTAGTAATATTCCTCCAGGGTGAAGCCCAACCCTGGATGTTGAGAGACACGTCTCATTTCCTTATCCAGATTTGCAGGATGCCACATCTTCTGGAAAGCTTCTTTGCGCTTTTGAGACTGATTGGGAGGAATGTGTTGCTTCTGAAAAATCTTGGCCATCCGATCAATTGTATATGCTAGGCCTTGCACAGGAACCGGCGGGTTGCTTAGATCTTCGGGGAGGCTGCAGTCTGTGTCCTCCCGAGTAGGATGCTCCTCAGCTGTATAGAATAAACTGCGGGGCCCATATTCCTGTGTCACCTCCCAGGCTTTGAAAGGTTCGACAGTGGGATCATTGAGGCCGGGGACTGGCTTGGTGAGGCCGGCCGGGATTCCTATGCGGTCGTGCTGTCGATCGACCTGCACTTCCTTAGCCCTGGGGTACAATGCTGGGGGTGTCACCCTGTCGACATCTCCAGAAGCTGTGATATGGGAGACTACCTTCGGCTTGACATATCCGCGCGGCGGTGGTGGATACCAACCGTCACCCGATCTATTCTTCGACGCCCCTACGGGGGCCTCAGCTTCAGAAACCTTCCGGGGAGGCCCCGTATACAGGTTGGCATCCGCCAAGTGACATTCAAACACCTCGAATGGGTGGATATCAGCAAATATCCTCTCCTCCTTCCCCTGGAGGCGGTATTTGATGCATTGGTGGAGCGTGGAGGGCACCACCATATTTTCATGCAGCCATGGGCGGCCGAGCAGTGCTTTGTAGGAGGTGCGAGAGTCAATGACATGAAACTGCACCGTTGTAGTGAAATCTACCAGGGTCAGCGTGAACTCTGCCACTCCCATAGATACTTCACATTTTTGGTTGAAGCCAGCGATATGCATATCCCCGACTTTCTAGAGATGCACATTAAAGTGGTACCTCTCGTATATTCTGTATTGCAGGATGTTGACTGCTGCACCAGGATCGACCAGGATCCGGTTCAGTTCTCTCCCATTCAGGTGCCCTTTCATATATAGCGGCCTGTTGTGGCTGGCAGTAGGTAGTAGCATGTCTTCTGGAGAGAAGGTCATACTGGCTTCTGGTATAGCCTCAGCTATGCAGGCTTCAAAATGAGCAGGCGTCTGCAGAGCAGTGATGATCGCTTATCGAGTTTCTTCACTCAAAGAGAGAATTTCCCAGATCGTAAATCGAGCGGGGAGCTTTTTGAGCAACTTCATTATTCGGCTCCCAGCCCGGACATTGGAGAGCTTCATCTCTTCAGCCCATCTGGGCTTGGGGAGGTTTTGATTTGTGGGTCCAGACGAACCTGCTTCAACTTCCTCGGACTCGGCACCCTCTTGGCTGGCACCGGCTGTCGAGTCTTCTTTATTAGCTGCCGTAGGGCAAGCTCCATCTGCATTTGCATCCTCAGTAGATTGAGCTGGCTGCGGGTGAATGGCCCCGGGTGTAGGGTTAGCCTCTTGACAGGGCTGTTTCCCCTTTGACATTTTCATAAATTCAAGGAATGAAGGGGCTGCCTTGCCCCCACTCTTGTTGTATAGGCCTGACGGAGGAGGGATTTGAACTCCCTTAACTTCCGGCGGAGGTGTCTTGTAGGGTTGCTCCCCTCTAAACATGATGTTGTGATTGGGTGGTGGCTGGCGCCCCCATTTTCGGCCCGACCGAGTGGCATGCGCAGCAGTTGCGGCCTCGGCTTTGCCTCCCCCAGCATGGGGTGTGAAGCAAATTTCTTCTTCTCCCTCTTCTCCGGGTAGGTTGAAGAGTGCTGACAGGGTATTGCAGGAGACAACCTGTGTTTTATTGGCCCCAGCGGCCTTTCTTTTCTTCTTCTTTTGCTTTCTCTTCTTTTTGGTTTCTGCGGGTGCCTGCCCCCAGAACAGGCTACCCACTTCAGGGGGTGCTGCTTCAGCTTCCTCCACCTGTTTGAGTGAGAGTTGTTCCAGCTCTTGCCATGGGACGTGGTCCCGTACCAGCAGAGGTTTCAATTCGGGCTGCACATATTCATCTAGCCCTTCAATCAGGTGCTGCAGTCGAAGGACTCCAGGATTGGTTTCCTCGATTACTGGCATCAGAGTTTGTCTCCTCCTGTTAGGTGTATGTATTCTGACAGCTGTAGGTGGAGTGACCCATACGGGTGCTACCACTGGCAGAGCAGGCCGGGGTGTAATGCCACGGGTATGTGCCCCCTCTTTCGGGCAGGGTGCCCTCTTCTTCTTGTGCTTCACATGGATCTGCTGCCACCCCTGTTGTTCTTTCACGGGCTCTAGGAAATGGATTTCGTAGGTGCTCCGTGTGCTTGCTTCAGAGATCTCCTCAGGTAATGCCTGGTAGAGGGAGATCATGTTGACCGCTGCTCTCCTGAGAGGGGCTTCATGTGGCTGAGGAGGGCCCACTTTGTACTCTCCCAGCTCTATTTCATTCTTCTTTACCATTCCTTCGATGATGTCTTTGAAAACATAACAATCTTCGATTAGATGTCCCAACATCTGGTGGAAGGGGCAGAATCTTGGACTGTCTTTTCTTTTCAGGTCCTCTGGCCTCCTTGGCTCAGGCAAAGTGACCATGCTGTATTTTGTTACCCAGTCGAACAGGACTCGGGTCTTGTCTTTTGGAAAGGAATAGGCTTTCTTCATTTTGTCCCTCAGCGAAGGACCTTCTTTGTCATCCAGAGCTTTCGCAGGTTGCGGGGGAGCCACCTTCTTGCCTGTCTCCTTCTACTGTTCGAACGCCTTGATATCAAGCGCATTCGCTTCTTTTGGTGTGGGGCGCCGTTCCGCAGCCTTGCCTTTTTGGGCTGTGCTGGCAGCTGACGCCGGGACAGGCTTGGCTAGGAAAGCCTCCACTTCGGCCACCACATTATTCAGCCGGTCGAACGACCGTATTTCCATTCCAATCATCTTTTCCAGGACCTCCCTCCTGAGGTTTTGTTTGCATATTTGTACCGTGTCCTCCTGATGCGGGGGCCGCTTGCATCTCATTCCGAGGTTCCTTCACCTCTTGATGTAATCAAGGGCTGTCTCATCTTCCCTTTGTTTTGTTGAGTAGAGTTCGGCCACCGTGACCTCCCTCTCTGTGACATGGAATCTTTCTCTGATCTTTCTCTGCATATCCGGCCAATCACTGATTGACCCAGCCGAGAGGCTAGAGTACCACTCAAATGCGAGCCCTGTCAGCGAGGACCCGAAGAATTTCAGCAAATATGACTCGTTGGTGGCCAGATCACCCATAACGGTCATGTAATATGCAATATGCTCTTTCGGGGATCCCTTCCCATTGAATTTGTCAAACTTAGGCGGCTTGTTGACCCCCGAGGGAAGTCGTTTAGCCGCATGGTATTGCGGGTAGGGCACCCGATAAGCATCAAATGCGACGTAGTCGCCTTCACTTTTCTCTGCGAGCTTCAGCTCGATCATTCTCTCCACCATCATCCGGTTCACGACCGTGGGGTCAACCGGTTCTGGATAGAAGTGCGCTGGCTGCAGGTACGGGGTGACCAGGGTGGTCGCCTGTGGAGGACGCAGCAGCGGGGGTGTCGGCTGCACCTGAGGGAGCACCGGAGGTAGCAGCGGCTGAGACTGTGGCGGCCGCTGTTGTACTGTCGCCATGCTTGGCTCTAACGGCTGGGACATTGTATAGAGCGGTGGAGGGTCGTCACGACGAGCCGCTCCCCGAGATGACTCACCCTGGACTTCGGGTGGTTTAGACGCTGATGAATGTTCAGTCTTTTCCATCAGCTGCTTCTTCAGAGAGTCTATCTCCCGTTGATATTTTTGTAGCAGCATCAGAACTGATGGGTCTATAGTGGTGGGGATACCCTCTGTTGTCTCCCCGGACGTACCCTCAGGCAGGATGTCGAGGAGGACGTCGTCTTCTTCTTCCGCCGTCACCACATTAGCGGTCAAGACGGGGGCCTTGTCATCCTAGTGGGGATAGACCTGGGACTGTTTCCCTTTAACCATCATCAGAAGCTCTCTTGCTGCTTCTGTTCTGCGAGTAGTTGGCCCCGGCCGTGCGGCCAATTGAGCCAATTCTTGGGGGTCTTCAGGAAGCTCCCCATATCGGCTGGATATACCAGCCATGTTGCAGGTGAGAACCTGCATCCTTCTCTTTTGCTGATAGACCCTCCTTCTGGCTTGCTGCAGAAAGGTCAGCCTTTCGAACACAGAAACTCTTCTTCTTTCTTCCCGCTCGGGGAAGGCTTCATCGGCTTCGACCTCGAAGCCGTCATTATATCCATTATCGTCGACTGACGACACCATCATTCTATCTCCCATACTTCCTTCCTCTATTGCTGATGGGCAGTAATCTTCCTCAGTGGCGACTGTCTGCATCAGTCCCTGCTGTCCGAGTGAGGGATTTCCTAAGCCTCGGAAATAATTTCTGACCAAACAGGTAATCTTTTCTTGAGCCCGTCCTTGATATAGGACGGGGGGTGATTGTCGACCTCCAGCAGGAGGGATATAGGCCAGCCGAGCTCTGTCAGCCTGCTGTTGGAATCTTCGTCCCGCAGCAGGGACGTTGGCTTGATGGGCCGCAGCCCAGAGACTTCTGTGGCACGGAGGATCCGCGACCACCTCTTCTTCCTTCTTCGGGGGCAGGCCCCTTTCTCTTCTCACTTCCGCCTCGTCGTTCATAAAACGATGGCGAATGGGTGTTAGCTGGTGGGCAGGTCGGGTCCGCTTGGGAACCCACACCTGTTTAAACTTCCTCGGCCTGGGTGCCGGGCTTCCCTGGCCATAATGACCGGTTTCTTCTATTTCTGCCCTCCTTCCAGCGAGAGCTTGATAGGCATTGTAAACAGGAATGTTGGGGATGACTCGGTCTGGGGTCACCCGTGCAGTGCATCCGTCGAGGAAGACGCGCATACCCCCGACTAGCATAGATTTCCCGGACTGAGACAGAGTTCCGGTAACTACAGCAGCATTCTTGCGGGCCTGGCGACGCTGGCGTCCTCCAGGGTGTTTGTGGATGACATTGGGGTGGGTCCCATGTATGACGTGGTGCACCAGACAGCTAGCGGCCGGGGCCGGACTTTCAGACAAGTCTTTGCAGCAGGGAACCCCCAGAGGCTCCATTTTCTCCACAGCTTCCTTGACAGGTTCTGGGGCTTCGACCTCCAGCATATCTACAAAGGCTAACCCTAAAAAGTTGGGGAAGCCCACAGCGGCAGGGAAGCTGCCGAATTCCATGGGTACCGCCAGGTACCCTTGCGCGTGTCCAGCGACTATCGAAAGTTCGAAGTCGACGCCAGTTATCCCATTGGTTGTCATTGTCCGCCTGCAAGAAATAAACAAGCCAAACATCAGTAGCCTCTGGGAGGGCCTCGAAGCCCAAGTATCTCGGCAAAGAGATAAAAGGTGACACTGGTCCCACCGGGCGTGCCAGACTTGTTCGTGACCTTTTCTTTCTTTCCTTTTCATTCGCGGGTCGATCGACCGACTGACCAACTGATAGTCAAATGATCGATTGACGACGCGGGCGTGCCAGTCACATGAGTGATGATTTTATGATGCGCTCATTCTGACCCATGTCGGGCGAATGTGAGGTTCGGTCGGGACCAGCAGTCTGCCATATCATAAAGGCTATGGCGTTAATTACATCCCCCACGAGGAGGGAACACCTTTGATTAATTGCCGAGATAGCGGGCTGTCGAAGCCGGATTAAAAAGAGCTACATGATGATCATGACGAAGACATGCATGATGCATATGTTTATCATGCAGAAGATGCATAGTTCATGGAATTATGGATCCTCGGTACGTGGTGGAGGACGTAGGTCCGAAGACCACCGTCGCGCATAGCGAAGACTTCCGACCATACGTAATCCGACTTTTCTGTCGACGCCATTTGATCTACCCGAGGACGTATGCATGGATGCACACATGACGTTCATGACTATATTAAGCATGATAACGGAATTGTGGAAGCAAATGGTGATCAACCACGTTTATTACTCCCCATCGAGAAGAGGGAAGGCAACACAAGTGTGATAGCGAAAGTAAAGTGCAAACGGACATGGTAATGAAGATATGATAACAATATAGTTCGGGCTCGCTAGGCCCTTCTTTTATTCAATTTATTACCAGCTATGGCTTGTTGGCATCGACCCCGAGAGACGAGAATTGCCTTGGGGCAAATGAGCGATTTAAACGGCAACATGCTTCAAAACCGGCGCGACCATGCGAGAGGTAACTCATACGGCGCGATAAAACGTCGGTATAGATGGCTAATACGGCGCGGCCCCATAACCGGCTAAAACGGCGCGCAAGAGGATGGGGCGCGCCGGTTTGGGGCGCACCGGAAAGTCACAAGGAAAATTTTTTTGATTATGAGTGTGGGGTTAACCCGGCACGGGGGGGTATCGCGCCTGTTTAAGGTGCGCCGGTTAAGACCGCGCCGTATTAACCCTATTTTTTGTTAATTTTTGAACTTTTTCAAGTTTATTAAACTCCCATAGAACATTTTAGAGTTGTTTAGGCCAATTGATTGTTTAATTGGAGCCCATGGCCTTCTAGGAATGAGGGAGCAAGTCAGTGCGAGGTTCATACTCAAGCACTGAGGTAATTGAGTCTAGAACGAGCGTTTCATTAAGGCTTATTTAATCTTAATCTGTCCAAAATTGGACAGCATCTCCCCTGAACCTGAGGAGTTGCAGGGGAGAAGCGGGGTCATGCTCACCTATGGAACAAGCCCCTAAACCGCCGGTCTGCACAATGGCAGCCAGCAAACCCCAGTGGATGGAGTACCCCGAGGACTAGCCTGCTAGGGGCACCAAAATCCCGTAGGGGAAGAAACATAGAGACGAAGCCGTTGACTGCAGGAGCAATACCCCGAGGACTAGCCTGCGAGGGGTGGACAACCCACAGTGTATGACTTATCCCTTAGAGGAACCGACCATTAGGGAGATGGAACTCCGAGGGCTAGCCTGCGAGGAGCACACATCCCCGGTCTCCGTTGGGTCCTGGACTGTTAGGGTCTAGCTCGTTGAACCAAGACCTCTTCGTTGCTATCTGCTGTGGGCTCAGGGAGAACACCTACCATCGGGAGGTAGGGTTCTTAGTTGCCTAGCAGTTCCGTGAAGCCACAGGGGCGTGTTCCCCTTCCCCAGATGATCGAGATAATGAGAAGGAAAACCCCGGAAACCATTCGGATGACCGTGATGCGTAGAGATAGTAAATGCATAGATGAGGGAGGCCCATTACGAGGCATATGTTCGATCAGTTAGAGAGCATCGTTCAGGGGATGAAACCCCACGCGTGGCGGAGAGAGGCACGCGCAGAAGCACGGCTCCGTCCGAGAAGAGAGGGGTATGCGAGAATCTTGAGATTAAGCAGGAGAATATTCAGAGGGGAAACCCCGGGGAAGGGACGTTTCTGTAGCCCACAATGATTCAGGGCATGGTAGGAGATTCAGGGAAAGCGGAATCAGGGAATGATACGGAGAAAGCCTCACGCGCACGCATTGGCATACATAAGAAAGGGAAGATGAAGACCATTCATTCGACCCATTAAACCCAGCATTCAGCATGTATACATATATATATATATATATATGTTACCATCCCAGAAACGGGAATGGCTCAGCATTTACATAATCAGAATATGGCACCAGCGCCATTATTTGATCGCCGTTCAACAATAACAGAAGCAAAGGACGCTCAAAGCGTAATAACAGGGAAAGAGTAGCAGAGAAAATCGCATAGAGGGGGGAGGAGAATCGACTCATATCATCATCGCTCCTCCCCCTCTCGGTTACATTCGATGGGTAGAAGTTTCAGAAGAGAAAACTGCGGAAAGCAGGAAACGGATCAGCGCCCGCGCCAACCTATTCCTGAAACAGGGTGTCGTAGAAGAAGAAGATGGCCGGCGGTAGCTCCTCCGAAGGAACCCTCGCTCTCTGTACCTCAAGAGAAAAGAAACCCTCTCGAAAGCCCTCTCCCTCCTCTTCTTCTCTCTGTCTCTTTTGATTTTTTTCTTGATCTGTCTCTGGCCGCCCCCTTTGTTGCTCTCGAACAGCCGTATATATAGGGCATGAGTTAGAACGTTGAACTGGCGTGGGATTGGCGCGCCGGGGGAGCCTTCAAGGCTTATCGCGCCGGGATCGAAGCTATCATCAGGGTGATTTGCGCACCGGCATAAGGGCTGAAGATGGGGGCGCGTCGGTACAAGGGTCGAAGGTAGGGGCGCGCCGGGATAAGGGCATGCCGGGCTGGTGCTCTATACGAGCTTCGAGCCATCTGGTGAGTCCGGAGATGATTCCGGAAGCCACCGTGAACATGTGTTCTGCCGCTGCTCACTGAAACCTCGACGAGATGTTTTGTCGAAGCTCCTAGATTGGCATACGGCCCTTCTCGAGGTTCTGGATTGCCTTGGGCTGCTCACACGGGTTTTTCGCTGACACGACCTTCAGCTCTATGATCTATGCCGTTGACTCGGCCTGGCTTGTGCCCGAAGCTCCTCGAAAGGTGAGATAACACTAGGGATAGTTCCGCCTGAGCTGGGTGATCATTCGGCCACTAATGGGCCCATCTTGGCAGGAAGCCGTACCCGTGCTGGGTGATCGGGATCTTCTGTCGACAGAGCTTTCGATCCTCTGTCTCGGAGAGCCGGGGGAACTCCTTCATCTTCGGGAGAACCTCTTCATATGGTGGGGAACCACCGGATAGACCGTCGTCCTTGATCGGACAACGGGTGTAGTGTATGCGGCATGACAAAGTCGATGCCAGTTCATTGGGTAGGCTTGGTCGCACTGCCGGTTGGTTGATGAGTTTGTCTCGGCTCTCCTGAGGTGAAGTCCCCGCGTCCACATGGAGTGACTCGAGGCTCTGGCAGCTTGAGAAGTCTTCAATATGTTGATCTTTATCGGCTTCCGTACTTTGGTGGGCCGGGTCATTCGTCCTTATGGCTTGGTCACCGACGATCATATTTTGAGTGCCAACAAATGGCCCCCAGACGTGGGTGTTGCGAGCAAGGCACGAGTGCAGCAAGGCCGACGGATGAATTTCATCCGGACTGACCCCTTCTTTGATTGGCGGGCGCCTGGGATGGCCCTTAATTCGGCACGGGCGTTAACCCGGAGCCGTTTAGATGTTAATACGGCGCGGGATAACCCGGCGCGCCTACTTGGTGCGCTCACGATGCTGGCGTATCAATCCGGTGCGGCCTTGGCGCTGATGCTTTGATCCGGCGCGCCTTTCGCTTAACGGGTTGTTAATCCGGCGTGCTAAATAGCGCGTCGGTCTAGCGATGGGGGGCTTCCCCTATTTATCTTTCTTCCTTTTTGCTTTTTTCTTCATCGCCCTTCATTCGCACAAACCCTTTCTCTCTCTTCTCGTTCTTCTCTCCCTTTGGCGCCGAGAGCGGCGATTTCTTCCTTCGGGTGAGTGGAGCTGCTGTCAATTTGGGTTTCGAAACCCATTCTTTGGACCCCGGGAGGCTTCTAGCAGGGCTTGCCTTCGGAGTTGTTCCTCCGGGTGTTCCTCTGGCCTCGGTGTAATGCCGATGGCTGTCTTTTAGGGACCGTTCCTCAGTGGACGCGTTCCCGCTTTTCTTTGGCAATCCCCTGTGCTGGGGAGACTCTGCCAAAATTTTGTCAGAAGTTCACCTTTGATCAGCTATTTTCTGACTTTGCTTTTGTTTGATATGCCCCTTTTTACAGCTATCATGGCATCCAGCTCTTCTTCTCGTGCCGTAGTGAAAGGGGAGAACGTCAATTCCCTCGACTGGGGGCACGGCCAGGTGGCCATAGTTGCGGAGTCTTCGGATTCAGAGACAGACACTGTGGAAACCAGCCGTCTCCTTATCCTCGGGGGTGACTCCTTTCATTATAATAGAGAGGGAGTGACCAGGAGGGATTATCCCAAGGACAAGCACCTAATGTCCCTTCTTCAACGCTTCAACCTTCAGGGGAAGAGGGATGTGTTCACCGTTCGGAAGGTCGAGCAGGCCTTGCTGGTGGAGAGAGATAGCCTGGCCGAATGTGTGATGCGGGGAAGACCCATCTATCTCCCCGGGGAGGTCAGGACATGGAGCGCTGTGCTGGGGCTGCAAGACCTGGCTCCGACAGATGGATTGCTGACTAGAGCTCCCGAGTTCGTACCCGCTCGGTGGAATGACTCCGCGGGCAGAGTGGATCAGGAGAAGCCGATCTTTGGTTTATTCCTTGCCCCGTTGAGATGGGGATATAGAGACGAATCGTTCTTGCTGGATTGCTTGGCGGTTCGCTTCAAGCACCAGATATCGGTGGGGTGGTTTGCTGAGCTGAAAGTTACAGACGCTCATGCATTCAGGCCCGGAGCAGTAGAGTTCACAGACTACGTGCTGCAGCATTATGCTCCTCTTCTGACCAGGGCCGGCATATATCACAGCGTGTACGCTTCAAGGTACCGCTATCCCATCTCCCAGGGTTTATGCTGCGGCATGATCGAGGTGTTCTACCCTGAATACAACACCTTCTACACTTCAGAGGGGGAGACCTCTTTAGACTTGTGGAGTCTATCCCAGCTCATCGGCCTACCCATTGACGGGGAACCGTATGAAGAAGTCTGCTGGCCTGATTGGTTGAAAGACCAGATCGACGGTGACGGTCGGTATTTGGCGGGCTACGCCTATCGTTATCTGATGAAGGCGTATCACACCCTCTTTCATTCATCGCACGACATGAGGGAAGCTCAGAAGCCGGGCGAGAAGCGAAGAGTGCGGATGGGCGCCTGGCTTCAATATTTCTTCCAGGGGAAGAATAAGTATGAAGATTTTCCTCCAATAGCGCCCGTGGCCCAGAAGCGGAAGAAGAGGGTATGACGCGGGCCGCTTCATCATCTTCTTCGAAAGGAGGGCAGGGAGAAAACCCAAACCCTACTGGTGTTGATGCAGTCACTCACTGTGCTGCATATCTGGTTTATTGGCTTTGCTCGTTCGCTCTTCCTCAAGGTGACGAGAGCGTGATTAGGGCGGAGGCCATTTACCCGGCCTGTCTTATGGCTTGGGGCATCCAGCTGTCCCTTTGCCCAGTGGCTTTGTGCCTCATTTACAAGATGTTGGGAGACTTGCACAAGACGCGTCTCCCCAGAAGCCTTCGGACCGTTGGTCCGTTACATTTCTTTAATGATTGGGTCTACACCCTGTTTCTGAAGGCAGCTCCTCGGGCATTACAAGCAGTTCCTCTGGTCCCGCGTATGATAGAGTTTGCGAGTGCTGAGCCATCTTTACTAGCGGAGCAACTCTACACCATTCGGGGTAAATTGGCCCGCATTCCCATGGATTCACTTGGGGCTCTTCATTTCTGGAGCTTAGCTGCCCATTCGAGCCCGCTGACGAACAGGACGAGGTAGTGCAAGCTGTTCGAGACTGAGGAGTACATCCATCCGATTTCCAAGACCAAATGTACCAAGCCTATTCTGGAGCTGGAGTTGATTGATTGGGCACTGGCCATCAGGCTAGTGTCCTTGTATTTCGCAAGAGTGGCATTCAGTGGTTGGAGCCGTATTACCCGTTCCGCTTCAGCCGGAACTTTCGCTACGACTAGCAGATTCCACATTCCTCTTCACAATTTGCATTGCCCAACAGGCATAGGGCCGGGCAAGTTTCAAACGATGACGCTCGAATATGGTGGGACTTTTTCCATCGTCGTGAAGATGTTTCTTTTCGGGTGCCCACCCCTGCGCGCTTCCCTCGCGTCACGCCTGAATACGTTAAGTGGTGGAATGCGTGGACGGGATTTTACAGGAACTCCCGGAGAGAGTGCTGGGCCGTGGCGGAGCACAGGTTTTTAGCTTCCCAGTCGGAGCCAGTTCTTGACATTGAAGCCTCTTATCTGAAGAAGTTGAAGTCTTGGACCAATATAGAAGTGAAGGCCTATATGGAGGCCCGCAAGATTGTGAAAAGCCGCAAGACGAAAGTTGAACCGAAGCTGCCCCCGATCAACAAGGATGATTATGTGAAGACCCTTCGGGGTTTATGCCGGGTAAGCAGTGAGAGGGTGATTCTCCAGCAACTCCCTTTACCGGTAGAGGAGCCCATCGCGGCTGTGGCCGACTGGCGTCCCGAGGTGGATAGGTTGTATCCCTATCGGACTTTCATTCGCAAGGAAGACAGGCGGGATGCCTTGTACGACAATACTCCCTGGCTATTTGCACTCCTTCGGTCGCATGGCCTGTCGGTGGGTGATCAGAGCGAAGCCATCCTGGACCATCCTCTTCAGATTTCATTCAAATATGCAGATAGGTGGGGGCTGGACCATCTGAGCCTGTATTATCTCCTATCCTCTCGTGGTCATGAGGACCTGGCACTGCTGGCCGAATCGAGTGAAAAGATTGGAGATTTATGCTGGCTTATTCCCGAGGCGGCTTCGAGGGACAAAACGCCATCGCTATTTTATTGGCCTTGTTTAGCCTCTGTGGTTTTGATGATTGGTTTTGATGTGAGTCATACACTGTGAGTCACCATGCATTGATGTTCTGTTTTGATGATTGATTTGGTTTTGATGATTGGGTGTTGATGTGAGTTAATCAAATGTTCAGTCATCTTGCTGCTCAGTTTAGTTTAATATATTTTGATGTTCAGTCATGTTAACTGATGCATAAAGCATTCATTGCTACACTCTGTCTGCACAGTTGTCACTGCAGTGCGTCAACTCAGTGTGCCGATGCGTCGACCCCTTGGTCATATTTGTATCTGTCCATTCAGTAGTGCGTCAACTCCTTGAGCTGATGCGTCGACGCTTCAGTTCAGTTTCTTCATTTGATGAAGTCTATACATCATCAGTTGATCATCAAGAATATACGTTACAGCGTCAACTCATTGGGCTGCAGCGTCAACTCAGCAAGTTTGCTCATCAGTCTTCACATTCAAAGTCTGTACAGCCGCTGGTCTAGCTTCATGAAGTCTGTACATCAGACTGTTACAGGAAGTCTGTACATTGTCCGTCTTCCTTAGCGTCTTGTTAGTTGATGTCTACACATTGGGCTTCATGCTCCTAAGTCTATGCATTACTGTTCATGCATCAGTCTTCATAAGTCTGTACTTTGGACTGTCTCTCTTAGCGTCTCATGGCATGAGGTCTGTACACTCGAATTGCCCTTGATCTGGTCAAGTGTATACACTCTCTCACTGTAGCTTTCAGCTATTCAAGTCTATACACTGGACTGTTAGGTCATGTCTATACAACGTGGGCGTCAGTTCTTCAAGCCTACACATCGACTGGTCATGTAAAGTCTAGACATTCGAACAAGTCTGTACATTGGCCATCAAAACCCTAAAAGTCTGTACATCATTCAAGACTCTCAAAGTCTGTACAGCCTGCTCTGTCGATTCAGATTTCAAAGTCTATACAGCGTTCGTCTTAGCCACCGTCTCACTCAGCGTCTCACGCTTGCAAAGTCAATACGCTGGTCGGTGGAACAAAGTCTGAACATCCTTCAGTGAACTTTGAAGTCTATACACTGATACACTGATCATCGTCTTTGGGCATCAAAGTCTGTACATCGCCTTCAGACTTTCAAGTCTATACACACCATGATCTTCCAAGTTTGTACATCCACAGTGTATCATCAAAGTCTGAACATTGTCTCACTCCGTCAAAGTCCATACATTTGTTTTCTCTTCAAGTCTGGACATTGGCTTCATATCATAAAGTCTATACTTTGGGCCTAACATTCAAACTCTACACTGAACCTTCGTTCATCAAAGCCTCAAGTCTATACAGCGTGAAGTCTACACTTTGGCTTTACGTTTTCAATGTCTGTACAGTGGCTTCGCATAGGCAAGTCTGTACATCGGGCTCCTTCTAACTAAGTCTACACACTCCCTCACACTGTACACACCTAGTCTATACAGCATGATCGCCTTTACAAGTCTACACAGAGTTCTTCACTTAAACTGATGACTTAGCCGATACTCTGTCTGATAGGTGTTCTGATCGTGAGGCTTATGAAGGGCACGTGATTCGAGGCTGGAAGGCAGACAGGATTGTGACACGTGTGCCGAAGCTGGCTGAGAGGCTGACACGTGGACACAGTAAATCAAGAAAGAAGCTCCTGGATTATTCTGGTGCGTCAACGCATTGAGCAAGTAGCGTCGACGCAGCAGTTACAAAAAGAGAACCAATGGGTTACTGGGTTACTCAGATGCGTCAACACCACCCACTGGCAGCGTGGGCGCAGCAGTTCAAGTAACTCCTTTCAACCTCTAGAGTACCTTGACAGCGTCGATGCTGCAGCTCGTTGGGTCGACGCAGCAGGTTGATGGAACGACACCTTTTAGCTGCTAGTACACACCGATGCGTCAACGCCATCAACAAGCAGCGTCGACGCAGCGGCTTAAGAGACGCAGTTATACGAATGTACATGTTCGTGCGTCAACGCTACCAACTGGTAGCGTCGACGCAGCAGTTCAAGAAAGGACGCCTATCTGTTGAAGACTTGAACACTGAACTGCCGATACCGTTGCGTCAACGCAATAGGCTGATGGAGTCGACGCAGCGGTTAAGAAGTTTGAAGATTTTGATGACTGCGTCAACTCATTGGAGCTAGTGAGTTGACGCCATCTAACCCCAGGTGCTGAGCGTACTGGTGCTGGGCACGTGATCCGAGGATAAGGAGAATGCCCAGATGAGGACACGTGTTCTGACAGTCTACTGGATGCTGCCACGTGGTCCGAATTCTTAGGGCGGGAACTGTGGAAGCCACACGCGCCCTGCTGCTGCTCCAGGTATAAAATGAAGCCTTCGTCTTCAGATGAAGAAGATCGAAGCAGAAGCCTAAAGAGCAGAAAGCCCTTCGACCCAGAAAAAGAGAAAAAGAAAAGAAGAGAGCAGAGAAGAGAGTGAGAGTGAGAGAAGAAAAAGAAAAAGGGAGAGAGATAGTGCTCGTGTGAAGAGAGAAGAAAGAGTGAAGAAGAAGAAGTGCAGAAGAGAGCAGAAGAGAAAGAAAGAGAGATAGAGAGTGAGCGAGAGAGCTCGTGGAAAAGAAGGAAGAAGCTGCTTGAAGATCTGTCTTCACTAGACCGTGGATCAGATCCAGGCTAGTCAGCTCCGTTGAGAGCCACATCTGTGTTTTCATCTATTACAGCTTTCGGATTGCTGTGTTATTTTCGTTTATCTTTGTTCTTCCGATTGCCCTGTTGGGGATCGGGTTCCTCCTGTTGGTTCAGGAGAAGGGAGATCTGATCTCCAGGTTGCTAGTGACAGGTTGTCACTTGTGGGTTGCCCTCTGGTTAGAGGAAGGGAGGCTAGTCCTCCGGTTCTGGGCTTATGGTTGCAAGTCCAGTGGTCCCTCCTGGTCTGGAGGAAGAGAGGTCTTCGACCTCTAGTTTCCAAGTGGCTGGGAGTCACTTGGGTGTCCCTCCGGTTGGGAGGAAGAGGGGAGTCTGTTCCCCTGGTCAAGCTGTGTGGCAGCAACTGTTTGCAGACTGAGTCTGCTTGGTTCTAGCATTTGCTAGTGAAGCCTCACTCCGGTTGGGAGTGAGGGGTGGATGTAGGTCTGTGGACCGAACCACCTAAAATCTCTTGTGCAGTGGCTTGATTGATTGATTTGCTTCTGCTAGATGCTTGGATAGGCACGCCCATGAGTTTGTATTTGAGTTGAAATGAATTAGTTCTATTCTGTGTATTTCTCTAGCATCCTAGTTTTTAATTTGGCCATAATCTGTAGAAGGTTACATTCACCCCCCCCCTCTGTATCCGGGCCAAGCACCATAACAGTTGGTATCAGAGCGGTGTCTGCATACAAGGTCCAACGACCTGCAGATTCGATCTCTGGTTTTCGGTGCTAATATGTTTTTAGTGCATCAATATTCCTGTTGCATTAATTTATTGTGCTGTCATGGCTCATCCTCCACTATTCAGTGGTTCAAATATTAAATTCTAGCTATATCGTATGCACAAACATGTTAACTCTATTAATCCACAATTGTGGAAGGTTATCTCTCACAGTCCACATGAACTTCCTAAGGATAAGTCCAAGTGGACTCATGTTCACAAGTTGAAAAATGATGATAATGTGAGAGCTCTAAATTTAATGAAGGCTACAATCGGTTCTGATGATCTTTCCTCTTTCTCAGATTGTAGCACTGCAAAGGAAATGTTTGATAGAGTGACTACAACACACGTGGAACAGGAAGAAGAATGTCTCATGGCAAGAAGGAATGATCAATCAGATGAGTCCTCATCCCAGGTGATCTCTGAGACCGAGGATATTAGCCATGCTGAGTTAGTCGCCATGCATGAGCATCTTCTAGATAAATATGAAAGAGTCAAATCAGGAAAGAGAAAATTAAGAAAAGAGAAAAATGCTGAAATCACAAGTCTAAAGGCTGAAAATGAAAATCTAAAAACTGAATTGAAATTGAAAGAAGAATTTGAAAACAAGTTGATTGAAGAAAACTCTCATCTAAAAGATCAAAATAAAAGGCTAATGGTTCTTAATACTATCTTTTCTGAAAAATGGTTGTCATTTGAAAAAGGAAAATCTGCTGATAAGGAAATTCAATTTGAGAATGAATTGAAACTGAAACAGGAACTAGAAATAGTTAAAAATTTGAATGATGTCATGCAGAGACAAATTATCACATGTGAGGAAGACATGACTAATTCAGAACTCAAAATTTGTTCTCTCCAATCTGAAATAAGAAAACTTGTTCGTTCCATGTCTAAATCTATCAAGGGAAAAGAGAAAATGAATGTTCCTTTGTGTGATAACGCCACTAAATCAAGTGGAGAGCAAGGATGCAAATCCCAAATTGAAAAATCTGTTAAGAAAAAGTTGTACACTACTCCTGCTCGCAGCTCTGACATTGCAAGCTGCTCTGGGCCTCCTAAAACATCTACATCATCTGTTTTCCAATTCAAGGCCCAGAAAAATGAAGAACAAATAAAAGTTGTGAACAAGGGTAAACAAATGAGCAAAAATGGTAATAAAAACAAGGATAAACATGTCCCTACTTGTGTCTTTAAATCTGCTACCCATACTGCATCTGATGACTCAATGCATACCACTCATAGCTCAATTAATTATCGTATGCATCTGATAAGAGTGTTTCATGCCATTATTGTGGCAAGGTAGGCCATGTAATGGATGATTGCAGATTATTGACTGAAGATGGGCATGCAAGTGAAACATTGCATTCGAGAAATTCATTTGGTAGAAAACATGCTACTAGGAAGTCTGATACATCTTGTCATTACTGTGGTAGGCATGATCATTTCCTGGATGCCTGTTTCATCATGAAACAAGATGATAAAATGCATGCTAGGTCTTCTGTTCATCATCACCCCAAAAGAAACATGTATGCCTCAAACCAACACATCACTTGTTATAACTGTAACAAACGTGGTCATAAAGCTGTTGAGTGTTGGTTTAGGACTTCATGGGGATATAATGATTCAAGAGGTAAGCACCTAAGGTGTTCTGAATGTGGCAAGTATGGGCATGCAGTCAAGGACTGCTGGTATGCTCAGGGAAAACATCTTAATTCCAAATTTGATAAATTCCCTGAAAATAGAAACTTTCTTGGCAGAAATGAACCTATTTTTACAGAAAAGATTCTTGTATGTTTTGAATGTGAAAAACCTGGCCACCGAGCTTCTGAATGCTTGTGGGCAGGCAATGCTAAATCAAAACCTCATGCAAGTAACAAAAATTTTCATACAAATTCACATAGATTCCATGATGATAATAATGTCCACAAAAAGAATTCAAGGTTTGCTACATCATGTAGAGATTGTGGAAAATTTGGTCATCTCATGGATAACTGTTACCTGATGGATCATGATGATAATACTGCTAAGAAATTGTTTAGAACACCTGTTAGGGCTTCTACAGGACCCAAGGCAGCTTGGGTTCCTGCAAGATCAAATTGATTGACTTGCTGCAGGTGTGCCTTGGAAGGAGAAATAAAAGGGGTTAACTAAGGCACTCAAAAAGAAAACCCCAGGACTCAATTCAGGTCAGTTCTGAAATCTGTTTTAAATTCATTATCTGAATTTGTGAGTATGAAAAAATGTGAATTTCATGTTGATCTGCTTGTCTGAATTTTGATGATCTCTTCACTGAATTCAATTCTGAATATATTTGATGCTCTTCTCATGCTGTTGTTTGCACTAAATGAATAAGATGCTAGATGCACTGCATTTTGCACTAAGCTAAACGGTTCTTTAATGTATACAGTCAATGCATGTGTCAAATGTCTGCATACATCATTTGCATGACTGTCAATGAAGTTGTTCAATGCATGTAGGACTGCGTTATGTTGCATAGCATTCAGTGTTGAGTCCTTGCATGCATGTAGTTAATTGCATTGCACTTTACTGCATTGAAAATACCAAAAAAGGAGTTTGAATGCATATTGCGAGGGGGAGTCATTGCATTGCATATAGGTTGTCAAATGCATACATGTGTCAGAACTCATTGCATATCCTCTCTTACTGATTCTGTTGACAAACCTTAATCATATTCTGAAAACTTTGAGCTTCACAATCTCTCTTAACAATTGGTATTTCTCCTATCAATTGGTATCATTTGGCTTCAGAAATCTATCAGTCTGTCATGAAGATTTCAATGGGACTATCTCGATCATAAATCTGAAAAATTTTGAACTAGAAATCTTCTATTATACAGTTTTATGAATGTCTGAAATAACTCATGTGGTTTAAGTTTAATGTTCATGGAGTTTGACTTTAAAATCTCTTAAAAATATCTGAAGCATGATTAATAAACCTTAACCATCTGTCTCATGCTATGTCTTGTAAAATCTTCTGAAATCTGCACTTTTGAATATATGACTTTAATTGGTTAAGTACATGAAACTATTATTGATTTGAAGCAAATGAATGTCTCTGAAATGTCTAAAGGGTTAATTCTGTCAGAGCAATGACATTGGCCACTGAGAAACACAAGTCCAAAGGACTGTGTCATGAGGTGCCTTCGTTAACTCTGATAAAATTCATTGAAACTCAGGCAGAGCAATGGCATGCACACTGAGAAATACAACTCACTCATTAAAAAAAATGATTTATAGTGTGTCATGATGTGTAAATGCTAACTCTGTTCACATAAAGCATGACAGTTAGTCACACTAAGGGCTTAGAGATATTAGCCTCTGATCAAGGTATATCCTCTAGTTACAATGTGTGCACTGAACTAGAGTGCTCGTAAAATTTGTAGCATGAAAATTGTTGAACAAATTGAAATATCTGAATATTGATGCTAAAATCAAATTGCTACAACCCTAGATAAAATAATATGACTTCATAATTGCTTAATCTCAATACTAGTGCATGTAATTCTGAAAGAAGGCAATAAATTTGATTGTGTAAGACAAAGGGAGGAGAATCAAGATAAATATGAGGGCTTGGTTCATTTTTATTAAACATAGTTTTTAGATATCAATACAGAATTTTATTGATAAACTCTGCATACATCATGTTTAAACCATGCTGTTCATAAAGCTCATTCATAAGCCCTTATAATGGAAGACTTTGAAAACTTATGTTTTAGATTTATGAGATTGATATCTCTCTGAAAATCTGACTGAATTGTCTGAGATTGAAGCTTCCTTAAAAATCTGGCTGAATTTCTTCTGCTCATGTTATTGGTTCATTGACCTGAACTTGTCCTTGTTTGCCCCTGTGGTCTCCTTCTCATTCATCTCATAAGATTCCACTTATTGAGGGGGAGATTCCATGTCATGCGTCACTTGCATATCAATTGGCATCTATTCAGGGGGAGCATTCCTTGTCATACTGAATCATGTTCATATCATTTGTGACCTTGCTTTCAAATCCCTCATGATCAGATTTATGCATGATCAACAAAAACTGTATAGTCAACTCCTTTCTTATCAGTTGACTGATTCCATCCGCATTTTTTTCTGACCATACAAATGTGAGGTGCCACTCCCTTTATTACCTTGTTCATTTGCAGCCTTCTGAACCTCAGAATGGCTGATTTCAGATTGATTTATTGGATAACCAGAGTCCATCCCTGTGCTTCAGGGGGAGTTATGGTTTATTTTCATCTAAGGGGAGAGTAGTCAATCATGCATGTTGATAGGGGGAGAACTGTTTCATTGTCATAAGGGAGATCTTCATTTTAAAGAACCTTGACTCATTCTCTGCATTGTTATGCTGCATTTGACTATCAAACCATTTCCCTTCTTTTTGATTATATCAAAGGGGGAGATTGCTTGCCAAAGAGGGAGTATATCATTCAATAAGTGCAAGCAGGTTCATTTTGAGTATCTCTAACTCATGCTTTTGCTGAAACTCCTAAAAGGGGAGGAATTGTCTGAATTTTTAAACATGCTATAATTCCTCAAACTATTTTCTTTTTGATGAAGTCAAAGGGGGAGAATAGTCTGAGTCAGCATCAGATTGACTCACCATCAGATTGACTCACTGTGTAGAGTTGCCATCATCAAAAAGGGGGAGATTGTTGTGCCTCTGTGGTTTTGATGATTGGTTTTGATGTGAGTCATACACTGTGAGTCACCATGCATTGATGTTCTGTTTTGATGATTGATTTGGTTTTGATGATTGGGTGTTGATGTGAGTTAATCAAATGTTCAGTCATCTTGCTGCTCAGTTTAGTTTAATATATTTTGATGTTCAGTCATGTTAACTGATGCATAAAGCATTCATTGCTACACTCTGTCTGCACAGTTGTCACTGCAGTGCGTCAACTCAGTGTGCCGATGCGTCGACCCCTTGGTCATATTTGTATCTGTCCATACAGTAGTGCGTCAACTCCTTGAGCTGATGCGTCGACGCTTCAGTTCAGTTTCTTCATTTGATGAAGTCTATACATCATCAGTTGATCATCAAGAATATACGTTACAGCGTCAACTCATTGGGCTACAGCGTCAACTCAGCAAGTTTGCTCATCAGTCTTCACATTCAAAGTCTGTTCAGCCGCTCGTCTAGCTTCATGAAGTCTGTACATCAGACTGTTACAGGAAGTCTGTACATTGTCCGTCTTCCTTAGCGTCTTGTTAGTTGATGTCTACACATTGGGCTTCATGCTCCTAAGTCTATGCATTACTGTTCATGCATCAGTCTTCATAAGTCTGTACTTTGGACTGTCTCTCTCAGCGTCTCATGGCATGAGGTCTGTACACTCGAATTGCCCTTGATCTGGTCAAGTGTATACACTCTCTCACTGTAGCTTTCAGCTATTCAAGTCTATACACTGGACTGTTAGGTCATGTCTATACAACGTGGGCGTCAGTTCTTCAAGCCTACACATCGACTGGTCATGTAAAGTCTAGACATTCGAACAAGTCTGTACATTGGCCATCAAAACCCTAAAAGTCTGTACATCCTTCAAGACTCTCAAAGTCTGTACAGCCTGCTCTGTCGATTCAGATTTCAAAGTCTATACAGCGTTCGTCTCAGCCACCGTCTCACTCAGCGTCTCACGCTTGCAAAGTCAATACGCTGGTCGGTGGAACAAAGTCTGAACATCCTTCAGTGAACTTTGAAGTCTATACACTGATACACTGATCATCGTCTTTGGGCATCAAAGTCTGTACATCGCCTTCAGACTTTCAAGTCTATACACACCATGATCTTCCAAGTTTGTACATCCACAGTGTATCATCAAAGTCTGAACATTGTCTCACTCCGTCAAAGTCCATACATTTGTTTTCTCTTCAAGTCTGGACATTGGCTTCATATCATAAAGTCTATACTTTGGGCCTAACATTCAAACTCTACACTGAACCTTCGTTCATCAAAGCCTCAAGTCTGTACAGCGTGAAGTCTACACTTTGGCTTTACGTTTTCAATGTCTGTACAGTGGCTTCGCATAGGCAAGTCTGTACATCGGGCTCCTTCTAACTAAGTCTACACACTCCCTCACACTGTACACACCTAGTCTATACAGCATGATCGTCTTTACAAGTCTACACAGAGTTCTTCACTTAAACTGATGACTTAGCCGATACTCTGTCTGATAGGTGTTCTGATCGTGAAGCTTATGAAGGGCACGTGATTCGAGGCTGGAAGGGCAGACAGGATTGTGACACGTGTGCTGAAGCTGGCTGAGAGGCTGACACGTGGACACAGCAAATCAAGAAAGAAGCTCCTGGATTATTCTGGTGCGTCAACGCATTGAGCAAGTAGCGTCGACGCAGCAGTTACAAAAAGAGAACCAATGGGTTACTGGGTTACTCAGATGCGTCAACACCACCCACTGGCAGCGTGGGCGCAGCAGTTCAAGTAACTCCTTTCAACCTCTGGAGTACCTTGACAGCGTCGACGCTGCAGCTCGTTGGGTCGACGCAGCAGGTTGATGGAACGACACCTTTTAGCTGCTAGTACACACTGATGCGTCAACGCCATCAACAAGCAGCGTCGACGCAGCGGCTTAAGAGACGCGTTTATACGAATGTACATGTTCGTGCGTCAACGCCACCAACTGGTAGCGTCGACGCAGCAGTTCAAGAAAGGACGCCTATCTGTTGAAGACTTGAACACTGAGCTGCCGATACCGTTGCGTCAACGCAATAGGCTGATGGAGTCGACGCAGCGGTTAAGAAGTTTGAAGATTTTTGATGACTGCGTCAACTCTTTGGAGCTAGTGAGTTGACGCCATCTAACCCCAGGTGCTGAGCGTACTGGTGCTGGGCACGTGGTCCGAGGATAAGGAGAATGCCCAGATGAGGACACGTGTTCTGACAGTCTACTGGATGCTGCCACGTGGTCCGAATTCTTAGGGCGGGAACTGTGGAAGCCACACGCGCCCTGCTGCTGCTCCAGGTATAAAATGAAGCCTTCGTCTTCAGATGAAGAAGATCGAAGTAGAAGCCTGAAGAGCAGAAAGCCCTTCGACCCAGAAAAAGAGAAAAAGAAAAGAAGAGAGCAGAGAAGAGAGTGAGAGTGAGAGAAGAAAAAGAAAAAGGAGAGAGATAGTGCTCGTGTGAAGAGAGAAGAAAGAGTGAAGAAGAAGAAGTGCAGAAGAGAGCAGAAGAGAAAGAAAGAGAGATAGAGAGTGAGCGAGAGAGCTCGTGGAAAAGAAGGAAGAAGCTGCTTGAAGATCTGTCTTCACTGGACCGTGGATCAGATCCAGGCCAGTCAGCTCCGTTGAGAGCCACATCTATGTTTTCATCTATTACAGCTTTCGGATTGCTGTGTTATTTTCGTTTATTGTTTTCCTTTATTTTCTGATCATCTTTGTTCTTCCGATTGCCCTGTTGGGGGTCGGGTTCCTCCTGTTGGTTCAGGAGAAGGGAGATCTGATCTCCATGTTGCAAGTGACAGGTTGTCACTTGTGGGTTGCCCTCTGGTTAGAGGAAGGGAGGCTAGTCCTCCGGTTCTGGGCTTGTGGTTGCAAGTCCAGTGGTCCCTCCTGGTCTGGAGGAAGAGAGGTCTTCGACCTCTAGTTTTCAAGTGGCTGGGAGTCACTTGGGTGTCCCTCCGGTTGGGAGGAAGAGGGGAGTCTGTTCCCCTGGTCAAGCTGTGTGGCAGCAACTGTTTGCAGACTGAGTCTGCTTGGTTCTAGCATTTGCTAGTGAAGCCTCACTCCGGTTGGGAGTGAGGGGTGGATGTAGGTCTGTGGACCGAACCACCTAAAATCTCTTGTGCAGTGGCTTGATTGATTGATTTGCTTCCGCTAGATGCTTGGATAGGCACGCCCATGAGTTTGTATTTGAGTTGAAATGAATTAGTTCTATTCTGTGTCTTTCTCTAGCATCCTAGTTTTTAATTTGGCCATAATCTGTAGAAGGATACATTCACCCCCCCCCTCTGTATCCGGGCCAAGCACCATAACAGGCCTCTCTTCCCCTTTTATACGGGACCGGCAAGTATGTTTCATTTTTTCTTTCAGGCCTTTTGGCCAGCTTCTTCTTTTCATTGTGGTGTGTCATTCTCACCTTTGTGCATGTGCAGTCCGACCGACTTCGGAGGAGACCCGGCACTTTAGGGAACTAATCATAAAGGCCCAAAAGCCAACATATTTTGAAGTTCCTGAGCCTGCTCCGACCACGATGCCACTGCCTCCTGGGGATTCGAGGAAGAGGACTCGGTCCCAACTGAGAGAGGCCGTCGGAAAGGCGAAAGTGGCGGTGACCCGGGTGACACGGGCACGCCGAAAGAAGGCTGCAGAGAAGGAATCGGCAACCGTCCTTCCTTCGGTTGTATCTTTTGAAGAGTTTGAAGCTTCCCGCACACAAGGGCTAGAGGCTGAAGGTAGGCTCTTTTTCTCTTCAAAGTGCATTAGCTTGTTTCGGCTGCCTTGGCTAGCCCATGCTGACGGTTGCTGACACAGTTGCTGCGGTCGTCGGGCTGGAGGCGACGGTAGATGTAGCGGCTAGGGACGGGGCAGAGGAAGTCCCTACTACTCTCGTAGAAAGGGATCTGCCCTCTCCAACACCCAGGCAGGAGATGGAAGGTAATCTATAGTTTAGTTGCAATAGCACCGCAAATCTTCATGTCTTTAGCTAGCTTGACCCCTTCTTGCCGTAAATTGCAGTTGATATACAACCGTCATTGCTTCCGGGCTCGGAGGGTATAGAGGAGGCGATCCCCTCGGGGCAGGGCGGACCTGCTCTTGAGGTATCATGTATTATTGCCCCTGGCGTGGAGAGCACCGGGGAAGTTCCCGCCGAGGGTGATGCTCCTGCTGGCGAGGCTCCTGCTCTGACGGCGGAGCGTCCTGAGAGAGCAGAGGGGTCCTCTTCCTCTGAGCAAGTAGATTATGGTGGCGACTCCAGTGATGAGGAGCTCTCACTGATTGATCTCGAGACCGATGACGCCGGGGCATCCTCGGCCTATGAAAGTGATTATCTGACTTTCAGCCCGGCCCGGTTGTCGTGGGGCGGTCCCGAGCCGTCATTATCACTTAAGAGTGAAGAGGCCGGTGCCGGGGGAGCTGCTCTTAAAGATTTGAGCTTAGTACTCGCTGAGGTAAGGACCTGCCCAGGGTCCGTGTCTGCTGTTCTTCTTTATCTTCCTTCCAGCCTCATTTTTTTTTAATGTATATATATTTCTGATGCAGGCTGAGGTGGCGCTGCCAACCATGACGGTGCAGATACCACTCCCGGCTCTGTGAACGGGCCATGCAACTCTTACGTCCGTCCTGCGGCCTATCGCATTGCGATACCCCAAGGACTATGCAGCGGCAATGGTTCCAGTCGGACCCGGAGCACTTGTGGAAGTTGGTAGTTTGGCGGCAACCGGGGATTCTCAGCCAATGGAGGCTGCACAGCGATCAACTCTGGAAAAGAATGGTCTTCCTGAAATAGAAGCCGGAGAGATCATTGAAGAGCAGATGTCTTCGGCTCTCGATGTTTCTATTGCACCTCCATCCTAGGGGACAGGAAAATAGATTGCTGTTATTGAGGCTCCGGCCACTGTATCCGCCAGCGCGCTTGTTCCTCACAGCAGTGGACTGCAGCTCATGCCATCGTCATCTTCCGGGACGGCCGATGATATCTGGGCTGCCGTGGATGGCAGAGTGGAATTTGAACAGCCCGAGACGTCGCCACTTGGTCTTCAATCTTCAAGTGACTTTGTGTGGCAGTTTCTGGGGACCCTCGAGCAGACCGTAACGGCCAGCAGGGATTTAACTTATGTTCAGCTGAGGGGCTTGATAGAGCATCTATCCCGCTCGCTGTTGGCCTTTGGTTGTCCCATGGACGACTGGACTCCACGGGTGATCCTGCTCCTGAAGTATGTAAACAGGAGGGAATTTCTAGGTCGGGAAGCAGATGACCAGCTGGCGGCCATATCATTGGAGCGGGCTAAAAGCCGAGCAGCTCTTATTTCTCTGCAAGAGACTGCGGCGAGGATGAGGGATGAAGCCAATGCCTCTTTACAGCGCCGAAGCTTCTTGACATCCCGGATGGCGGCATTACAGGCCGAACTTTGAAGGGTAGAGGCTAAACTTGAAGAATTAGATCGCCTGGGAGTCCAGAAGGCGGAGGATGCAGAGATGGCTGAGGGACAAGCTGCTTCCCTCCAGGAGAAGCTATCTGAGCTGGAGGCCACCGAGTTCCGATTGCAAGAACTGACCCACCATCCTTCCCTCGGTATTCCTGCGCTGGAGGACATCTTCCGACGCCCTCTGCCGTAGTCTTTTTTTTTATTTGCTCCCTTTTTGACGCACTTCATGTACTCCGGGGGATGGCCCGTGTAACATGTACCTTTTACTTCATAGTAATGGAAAATCTCCATCGTGCTTTTTGAATGAAGACTCCATCTTGTCATTATTGTTTTCTCTTCCATTCGCCCGTTGTTTCTAATCCGAGTGTATGAGTCACTAGGGCAGGAGAGCGCTCACGCCTTCAGCAAAGGGGTGAGGTGTTCGCTCCACCGCGCCGTGACTTTTCTCGAGACTAACAACGGCCTACGCCGGCCGAGAGTCCGGGGGACTCAAGAGGGTATATCAAAAGTGGCAGGTAAGCGGTCCTGCCGAGGATGGCAAGACCCGAGAATGGGTAGCGACCGGTCCTGTCGATGATGACGAAGGTCGAAAAAAGGGTAGACGGTCCTGACGATGATGACAAGAACCGGACTAGGGTAGCGACCGATCTTGCCGATGGTGACAAAAACCGAGTAGGGTAGCGACCGATCTTGCCGATGGTGACAACAACCGAGTAGGGTAGCGACCGATCTTGCCGATGGTGACAACAACCGAGTAGCGTAGCGACCGATCTTGCCGATGGTGACAAGGGTCGAAAGGGGTAGACGGTCTTGCCGATGGTGACAAAAATCGGGTAGGGTAGCGACCGATCTTGCCGATGGTGACAAGGGTCGAAAAGGGTAGACGGTCTTGCCGATGGTGACAAAAACCGGGTAGGGTAGCAACCGATCTTGCCGATGGTGACAAGGGTCGAAAAGGGTAGACGGTCTTGCCGATGGTGACAAAAATCGGATAGGGTAGCGACCGATCTTGTTGATGGTGACAAGGGTCAAAAAGGGTAGACGGTCTTGCCGATGGTGACAAAAACCGGATAGGGTAGCGACCGATCTTGCCGATGGTGACAAGGGTCGAAAAGGGTAGACGGTCTTGCCGATGGTGACAAAAATCGGGTAGGGTAGCGACCGATCTTGCCGATGGTGACAAGGGTCGAAAAGGGTAGACGATCTTGCCGATGGTGACAAAAATCGGATAGGGTAGCGACCGATCTTATCGATGGTGACAAGGGTCGAAAAGGGTAGAAGGTCTTGCCGATGGTGACAAAAACCGGATAGGGTAGCGACCGATCTTGCCGATGGTGACAAGGGTCGAAAAGGGTAGACGGTCTTGCCGATGGTGATAAAAATCGGATAGGGTAGCGACCGATCTTGCCGATTGTGACAAGGGTCGAAAAGGGTAGACGGTCTTGCCGATGGTGACAAAAACCGGATAGGGTAGCGGCCGATCTTGCCGATGGTGACAAGGGTCGAAAAGAGTAGACGGTCTTGCCGATGGTGACAAAAACCGGGTAGGGTAGCGACCGATCTTGCCGATGGTGACAAGGGTCGAAAAGGGTAGACGGTCTTGCCGATGGTGACAAAAACCGGATAGGGTAGCGACCGATCTTGTCGATGGTGACAAGGGTCGAAAAGGGTAGACGGTCTTGTCGATGGTGACAAAAATTAGATAGGGTAGCGACCGATCTTACCGATGGTGACAAGGGTCGAAAAGGGTAGACGGTCTTACCGATGGTGACAAAAACTCGATAGGGTAGCGACCGATCTTGCCGATGGTGACAAGGGTCGAAAAGGGTAGACGGTCTTGCCGATGGTGACAAAAATCGGATAGGGTAGCGACCGATCTTGCCGATGGTGACAAGGGTCAAAAAGGGTGTATAAGTGGGATATCGGATGAAGGTTCCGCCTCGGCCTTGCATATGGCCTTCTGGACGGAGGTTGGTTCATCACTATTCATCATTCATTTTTTATTCACATTACTGACCTAAGCGCCCTTTTGGGTTTTCACCGAGGCCAGCCCCCTCTTGCTTTTGCCCGCGCGCCCTTTCGGATTTTCACGCGGCGGGGTACCCGATTTTACCTGCAGCGCCCTTTCGGGTTTTCGCCACAGCTGGGTTATAGCCATTTTTGCACTTGCCCTAATATAGGAGCAAGTCTGGCGGGGTATCTCTATTTTTAACCCCATTTTCTTTTCTTTCTTTTTTTTTTGATATGTATAGGGTGGCAGATCGAAGTGTGATGTTCGACTCCTGGTCGACAGTAGATGGCCCGTAGTGGCAACAATGTGAGAATGCCAGCTAGAACACAAAATCTCCAGCCGACTCGGGTTTATTCGTTAGCGGGAAGATAATGCTAACGCAAGGAAGGGCTTTCATGCCAATCCGAACGTAAGGCACGTAATGGCAGTGTGGCGTATTCTTTTGGAAGCTTGATCAGGGTGGAATGCCACTAGACCAAGGAGAGGGTAGCTTGATCAGGGCGGAATGCCACTGGACCAAAGGAAGGTAGCTCGGTTAGGGCAGAATGCCACTAGACCAAGGAAAAGGTAGCTCGATCAGGGCGGAATGCCACTGGAACAAGGAAAGGGTAGCTCGGTTAGAGCGGAGTGCCACTAAACCAAGGAGAGGGTAGCTCGGTTAGAGCGGAGTGCCAATAAACCAAGGAGAGGGTAGCTCGGTCAGGGCGGAGTGCCACTAAACCCAGAAAAGGGTAGCTCGGTTAGGGCGGAGTGCCACTAAACATAGGAAAGGGTAGCTTGGTTAGGGCGCGATGCCGTTAAACCAAGGAAAAGGAAGCTCGGTTAGGGCGGAGTGCCACTAAACCCAGAAAAGGGTAGCTCGGTTAGGGCGGAGTGCCACTAAACCCAGAAAAGGGTAGCTTGGTTAGGGCGAGATGCCATTAAACCAAGAAAAGGGTAGCTTGGTTAGGGCGAGATGCCAATAAACTAAGGAAAAGGTAGCTCGGTTAGGGCGGAGTGCCACTAAACCGAGGAGAAGAGTAGCTTGGTTAGGGCGAGATGCCATTAAACCAAGGACAAGGTAGCTCGGTTAGGGCGGAGTGCCACTAAACCCAGGAAAGGGTAGCTTGGTTAGGGCGAGATGCCATTAAACCAAGGAAAAGGTAGCTCGGTTAGGGCGGAGTGCCACTAAACCCAGGGAAAAGGTAGCTCGGTTAGGGCGGAGTGCCACTAAACCGAGGAGAAGGTAGCTCGGTTAGGGCGGAGTGCCACTAAACCCAGGAGAGGAGTAGCTTGGTTAGGGCGAGATGCCATTAAACCAGGGACAAGGTAGCTCGGTTAGGGCGGAGTGCCACTAAACCGAGGACAAGGTAGCTCGGTTAGAGGCGGAGTGCCACTAAAACCAAGGACAAGGTTAGCTCGGTTAGGGCGGAGTGCCACTAAACCCAGGAAAGGGTAGCTTGGTTAGGGCTGAATGCCGCTAAATCAAGGCAAGGATAGCTCGGTTAGGGCGGAGTGCCACTAAACCAAGGAGGAGGTAGCTTGGTTAGGGCGGAGCGCCACTAAACCAAGGGGAAAGGTAGCTTGGTTAGGGCGGAATGCCACTAAACCAAGGAGAGGGTAGCTTGGTTAGGGCGGAGTGCCACTAAACCAAGGGAAGGGCAGCTTGGTTTGGGCGGAATGTCGCTAAACCAAGGAAAATGATAGCTTGGTTAGGGTGAAATGCCACTAGACCAATGGAGAAGGGTAGCTCGATTGGGGCGGAGTGCCACTAAACCAAGGGGAAAGGTATCCCGACCGATCACTCGGGACATGTCGGCTGCGCTGCATGATACAGCTTAATGTGTTTTTCGTTGAGAAGAGAAAACTGGATGACTCCTTTGTGGTCTGCAAGGATGTAGGCACCCCCTTCATATACTCGGCGGACGATATACGGCCCGACCCAGTTTTTGACCAGCTTCCCTTTGGGGTTGGAGGCCATCACTTCTTTTCTTTTGACCATTACCAGGTCTCATTTCTTGAATTCTCGACCCTTGACTAGCTTGTCAAAAGCACGGGCCATGCGAGCCTGGTATAGTTGGATGTTTTGCTGTGCTCGGAGGTGTTTTCCTTCGAGCTCAGCGAGCTCCTCCAGTCTTCTTTCTGCATTGGTCTGCTCACCACTGACTAGTCCGTGCGGGATGGCATCTCGCAATGAAGGAAATTCAAGTTCAATGGGCACTACAGCTTCCGACCCATAGACGAGGGAGAAAGGTGAATAGCCGGTTGGGGTCTTGTAGACAGTATGATCGGCCCAAAGTGCTTCGTACATCCTTTCTTCCCAATCTTTTCTATTAGACTTGACAGTCTTTGCTAGCAATGTACATAATGTCTTATTAAAGGCTTCTGCGAGTCCATTGGCCTGAGGGTTGTAGGGGGACGATGTCCTCCAGTCGATTTTTTATTTGTCGGCCAGCCGATAAACCTTCTGGTTCCTAAAGTGACTGCCATTATCAGAGATGATTCGGCTGGGGATCCCGAACCGAAATATTACATTCTGCTGGAAGAATCTTGCAACTAGTTCTCCCGTCACATCTCTTAGTGCTACTGCCTCCGCCCATCTGGAGAAGTAGTCCGTAGCTGCTAAGATGTATCTGCACCCTGATGAAGATGCTGGTAGCGGCCCTACTACGTCCATGCCCCACTGAGCAAACGGCCAGCTTGGTAGGGTGGGATGCAATGGCAGTGGAGGCCTCCTTGCCACATTAGCATGTTCTTGACACTTCTGACAAGCTTTGGCAAACTTGCAGCAATCATCAAATATAGTGGGCCAATAATAGCCCAGTTTCTTTATCTCAATTTTCATCTTCGGGCCAGCCTGGTGTGCTCCAGCTGATCCTGCATGGACCTCCTGCATCACCTGTCCTGCTTCTGCTGAAGACAAGCAACGGAGTAGGACTTTCCTTCGGGCATCTGCCATAATTCGGAACAAGGTCCCACTTCTCATCTCGTAAGAATCCTTGATTCTCAGGAGCTTCATTCTCTGTTCCTTTTCTTTTAGAAGTTGCTGGTGTTGAAACCAGCGTAGGAGATGCTCTCGCCAATCGGGTTGCTGAACCCCTTCGATGACTGCTACTTCCATCTCTTGGTCATCGGCCAGGACCTTTGTCACGCTGGGGACCTGTCGGCGGTTGATTACTATTATATTCAGGCTTGTGTCTGGCGGGATCGCCAATGAACTGGCCAGCTTAGCGAGGGCATCTGCCTGAGCATTCCGGCCTCGATTGATGTGCTTGATGCTGATGAAGTAAAATCTTGACATCAGGCGAGTCGCCAACTGGTGATAGGGGAGGAGCTCTTGCTTTTGCACATCGAACTCTCCTTCCAGCTATTTTATAACTAGCATGGAGTCTCCGAATGCTTCCAGCATCTGAATTCCCATGGACAGAGCAATTTGCAACCCGATTATCAGGGCTTCATATTCTGCTTCATTGTTTGTGCATTGTTTGTTTATGGCGCAGGATGTATGCACCACTTCTCCTTCTGGGGATTTCAGGACTATGCCTGCTCCTGCCCTGACTCTGGCTGATCTAGTGGTAGAGGTGTCAATTCTGGAAGCGCCATCAAAGTATAGCTGCCATAGAGAGGGCTGTACTTGCACGACTTCTAGGATTTCATCTTCAGGAAGCTCCGGCTCCAACGGGCAATCCTCGGTCACTGGGTGCTCCGCGAAGAAGTCTACAATAGCTTGGCCCTTGACGGCCTTGCGCGGCACGTAGGAGATATCAAACTCCATAAGGATTACCGCCCATTTGCCCAGGCGGCCTTTGAGTGCCGGTCGAGACATGATGTACTTCAGGGGATCCTCTTTGGACACCAAGTTGATTTCATGCGACAACATATAGTGTGGGAGCTTCTTAACTGCGAAGACCAGCGCCAGACAGATCTTCTCAATATAAGTATATTTCTCTTCAGTTCTGACCAGTCTCCGACTGAGGTAATAGAGGGCTTGCTCTTTCCCTTCTTCATTATTCTGAGCCAGCATTGCCCCCAGAGAATTATGTGTAGCTGCTATATACAGTATCAATGGTCGTCCCTTCACCGGTGCGCCCAGCACTGGAGGAGTTTTCAGGTAGTCTTTTAGCTTGTCAAAGGCTGCCTGGCAATCTTCATCCCAATAAAAGGGAACCTCTTTCATCATCAACTTGTGAAAAGGCTGACATCGCCCTGACAAATTGGAAATGAACCGCCGGATATAAGCGAAGCGGCCCTGTAGTGATCTCAGCTCGGAGATGTTCCTTGGCGGAGGTAACTCCTGAATTGCCTTGATCTTTGCGAGGTCTATCTCGATTCCCCGATATCGGATGATGAAGCCTAAGAATTTTCCGCTCGACACTCCGAACGCACATTTCATAGGGTTCATCTTCAGCTCATGTTGCCTCAGCCTCTGAAAAACAATCTGGAGGTCTTGCAGATGATCTTCTTTTCTTCTGGTTTTAATCACCAGGTCATCTATGTAGCATTCGACCTTGTGGTAGAGCAGCTCGTCAAAGATTTTGGTCATCGCGCGCTGATAGGTTGCGCCAGCATTCTTCAGTCCGAACGGCATTCTCTTGTAATGATAAATGCCTTTAGGGGTTCGGAAAGCAGTATGGACTCGGTCATGCTCTGCGATCCAAATCTGATTGTAACCGGAAGACCCATCCATGAATGACAGGGCTTCATGGCCGGTTGTAGCATCAATCATGACTTCGGTTATTGGCACCGGGAAGTCATCTTTGGGGCAGGCTTTATTTAGATCTCGGAAGTCGACACATATCCGGACCAGTCCATTCTTCTTTTTCACGGGGACGATATTCGCCAGCCACGTGGTGTACTGGTTTTCTTCAACAAATCCCACGTCAATGAGCTTGTCGACTTCAGCACAAATTTGGGTGATGAGCTCTGGCCTCATGCGCCACGGTGGTTGCTTCACCGGCTCGGCGTCAGGGCTGATTGCCAACTCATGTTGCGAGACAGCGGGGCTTAGACCTGGCATCTCTTTGTAAGTCCAGGTGAAGCAATCCTGGTATTCTAGAAGCAGCTGAATGTACAGCTCCCGTTCTTCTGGGGACAGTTGGGCGCTGAGGAAGGTAGGCCTAGGGTCCTTCTCATTTCCCAGGTTGACTTCTATTAGTTCATCGACTGTGGCTTGGCCTCCGTCTTCTATCTCCGGAGGTGCCGGTTGGAGGTCAACGAAGTCTGGAATACCATCTTGAGGGTCGAGTACTTCGACTTCCTCGTCAGACACTACCAGAGCTTCTGGAGGTTTCTTTGTTTCTTGTGCCAGCGGCTGAGTGGATTGTTCTATTAGCAAATCCATTGCCGTCGCAGCTTCCAAGGATGAGAGAGCAGCCTTGGTGTTTGCAGATGAGATTGCAGCCATGACGGGCTGGTAACTGTTTACTGCCAGGCTCGGACAGCATGCTGATTTTGCAGCAGAAGTTGAGGAAGTTTCGCCTTCTGGGACAGTTGTATCTTCCGCAGAAGTGGCTTTTTCTTTCCTGGTAGCTGGCTCCCCTTGATTGGAGTTGACCAAGGCTTCCCTGATTGGCAGAAAGGGTGTTGAAGTTGTCATTAGTAGGACCCCTGTGGAGGGAGAGACTCCTGCTTCTTGACTGTCTTCGGCTTCGCTGTTGCTAGCCGTATCAAATTGGGCTTGAAGGGCCGCTTCTTCAGGATGAACCTGCTCCCAGCATCGGCAAGGGGCCGAGGTTTCTACTTCTTGATTTTTGGACTGAGCCGGTTCAAGATATTAGGCTTCCGCCGGATACTCATCAAAGGTTGCTCCCAGAGGGCTATCTTCAGTAGGGTAGAAGGCGGAGATAGTATCCACCTCGTATCGCCCACTGTAGTAATATTCCTCCAGGGTGAAGCCCAACCCTGGATGTTGAGAGACACATCTCATTTCCTTATCCAGATTTACAGGATGCCACATCTTCTGGAAAGCTTCTTTGCGCTTTTGAGACTGATTGGGAGGAATGTGTTGCTTCTGAAACATCTTGGCCATCCAATCAGTTGTAAATGCCAGGCCTTGCACAGGAACCGACGGGTTGCTTAGATCTTCGGGGAGGCTGCAGTCTGTGTCCTCCCGAGTAGATTGCTCCTCAGCTGTATAGGACAAACTGCGGGGCCAATCTTCCTGTGTCACCTCCCAGGCTTTGAAAGGTTCGACAGTGGGATCATTAAGGCCGGGGACTGGCTTGGTGAGGCCGGCCGGGACTCCGATGCGGTCGTGCTGTCGATCGACCTGCACGTCCTTAGCCTTGGGGTACAATGCTGGGGGTGTCACCCTGCCGACATCTCCAGAAGCTGTGATGTGGGAGACTACCTTCGGCTTGACATATCCACGCGGCGGTGGTGGATACCAACCGTCACCCGATCTATTCTTCGACGCCCCTACGGGGGCCTCAGCTTCAGAAACCTTCCGGGGAGGCCCCGTATACAGGTTGGCGTCCGCCAAGTGACATTCAAACACCTCAAATGGGTGGATATCAGCAAATATCCTCTCCTGCTTCCCCTGGAGGCTGTATTTGATGCATTGGTGGAGCGTGGAGGGCACCACCATATTTTCATGCAGCCATGGGCGGCCGAGCAGCGCTTTGTAGGAGGTGCGAGAGTCAATGACATAAAACTGCACTGTTGTAGTGAAATCTGCCAGGGTCAGCGTGAACTCTGCCACTCCCATACGTACTTCACATTTTTGGTTGAAGCCAGCGATACGCATATCCCCGACTTACTCGAGATGCACATTAAAGTGGTACCTCTCGTATATTCTGTACGGCAGGATGTTGACTGCTGCACCAGGATCGACCAGGATCCGGTTCAGTTCTCTCCCATTTAGGTGCCCTTTCATATATAGCGGCCTGTTGTGGCTGGCAGTAGGTAGTAGCATGTCTTCTGGAGAGAAGGTCATACTGGCTTCTGGTATAGCCTCAGCTATGCAGGCTTCAAAATGAGCAGGCGTCTGCAGAGCAGTGATGATCGCCTGTCGAGTTTCTTCACTCAAAGAGAGAATTTCCCAGATCGTAAATCGAGCGGGGAGCTTTTTGAGCAACTTCATTATTCGGCTCCCAGCCCGGACATTGGAGAGCTTCATCTCTTCAGCCCATCTGGGCTTGGGAAGGTTTTGATTTGTGGGTCCAGATGGACCTGCTTCATCTTCCTGGGACTCGGCACCCTCATGGCTGGCACCGGCTGTCGGGTCTTCTTTATTAGCTGCTGTAGGGCAAGCTCCATCTGCATTTGCATCCTCAGTAGATTGAGCTGGCTACGAGTGAATGGCCCCGGGTGTAGGGTTAGCCTCTTGACAGGGCTGTTTCCCCTTTGACATTTTCATAAATTCAAGGAATGAAGGGGCTGCCTTGCCCCCACTCTTGTTGTATAGGCCTGACGGAGGAGGGATTTGAACTCCCTTAACTTCCGGCGGAGGTGTCTTGTAGGGTTGCTCCCCTCTAAACATGATGTTGTGATTGGGTGGTGGCTGGTGCCCCCATTTTCGGCCCGACCGAGTGGCATGCGCAGCAGTTGCGGCCTCGGCTTTGCCTCCCCCAGCATGGGGTGTGAAGCAAATTTCTCCTTCTCCCTCTTCTCCGGGTAGGTTGAAGAGTGCTGACAGGGTATTGCAGGAGACAACCTGTGTTTTATTGGCCCCATCGGCCTTTCTTTTCTTCTTCTTTTGCTTTCTCTTCTTTTTGGTTTCTGCGGGTGCCTGCCCCCAGAACAGGCTGCCCACTTCAGGGGGTGCTGCTTCAGCTTCCTCCACCTGTTTGAGTGAGAGTTGTTCCAGCTCTTGCCATGGGACGTGGTCCCGTACCAGCAGAGGTTTCAATTCGGGCTGCACATATTCATCTAGCCCTTCAATCAGGTGCTGCAGTCGAAGGACTCCAGGATTGGTTTCCTCGATTACTGGCATCGGAGTTTGTCTCCTCCTGTTAGGTGTATGTATTCTGACAGCTGTAGGTGGAGTGACCCATACGGGTGCTACCACTGGCAGAGCAGGCCGGGGTGTAATGCCACGGGTATGTGCCCCCTCTTTCGGGCAGGGTGCCCTCTTCTTCTTGTGCTTCACAGGGATCTGCTGCCACCCCTGTTGTTTTTTCACGGGCTCTAGGAAATGGATTTCGTAGGTGCTCCATGTGCTTGCTTCAGAGATCTCCTCAGGTAATGCCTGGTAGAGGGAGATCATGTTGACCGCTGCTCTCCTGAGAGGGGCTTCATGTGGCTAAGGAGGGTCCACTTTGTACTATCCCAGCTCTATTTCATTCTTCTTTACCATTTGTGGGAATGGATTTATTTATTTTATAATTTATTTGTTGATTTGTTAATTGGTTTATTAGTTGGTTTATTAGGCGTGCCAGTCACCGGGGTGACAATTTTATTATGCGCTCGATCTGACTTTTAATCAGTCGATTGTGAAGTCCGAGTCGGGACCCGAAGTCCGTCATACCATAAAGGCTATGACGTTAATTACGCCCTTCCTAAGAAGGACAACCCTTGATTAAACGCCAAAAATAGGAGGAAGGTAGCGGCAAAAATAAGACTCAAACGAGAGAGAGGGTTGGTTCATCAGCAGGGCGTTAAATGGCCTGAGTGAAGCAAGGATACATCAAATGCGGAGCAAATCCAGCGGCATGTCCCCATTACCTTGGACTATGCCAGATGGGGATAGGAAACCACCCATGCAGCGGCAGGATGGGATCCGTAAAAGATCGGGTATATCTAACCCAGAATCCAGATAAGGACCGGTGCGACATGACACACCCTGTACAGGCGCGATGTCTTATTGATATCCCCCTTCGGAAGACCATCGGAGAACATGCAAGGGCAGAACTCCGTGGGCCAGCGGGGTTAGGAGAGAATACCATGATCACACAAGGTGATGTGAATGAATTTTGGCAGCATATCCCCTTTATCATGGATTATGCCAATAGGAGATAAGCCATCATCCACGGGATGCCGGGATGAAAGCCGGAAAAGAAGGGGGCACCAGGCCCGGGGCCATCGCCCACATCCATAGCATCGATTGATGTTCCTTCGGAACCCGTCAGAGCACATGTAGTGACATGGCCCTTTAGGTCCATAAGGTTATAAAGAAATCCGGATCGGAACAGAACAATGTAGGGGAGGTCCTCCCCATTGATTTATTTCCTGAGGGATGCCAAATGCTCTCTATGTATTCCTCGGGTGGGTACAACATGGGGATCAAGGTTCAGACCAAGAAGAAAGAGGTCATCGGCGTGAGGGTTCAGAAATATGGCATGGCTTCTCGGTGTGGGCTGAAGGGAGCTCCCGGCGCGCCATGAAGGGGGTTATCGGCCTAGGCCAAAGGGAGGAAGAAGAGGATCTCGGCGCGAGAGTTCCCGGCACGCGCCGCGCCGGGAACTATTCATGTCGAGAAGGTGCTGGGCTTGAGCGCCGTGAGGGCTTATGGGGTTTTACGGTGCTCTGTTCTAGGGATTTTTCTCAGGATTCAGATAGTGGCTGGGGAATGGATTCAGGAGGCAAGTGAGGAAAGAGCCAGGGGTTGTACCAAGTTGACAGCAAGGAATCATAGGTGAAAGGGGTTCGAGAGATCAGAATCACAGGGCCTTCGAACTCCCAGGAACAGGCTTCATGCCATTCATATTGCCGACCATCCAAGAGATCGAGAAATAACGGTTTCTGATCCCTGCAGTGGCCCTGGTGGCTTAAGAAATTTGGAGAAAATCACGGACTCCGCGACGTTTAAATCATCGATGGCGTTGAGGGAAAAAGGGGGGAAAACAAAGCCCGAAAATCCACAGTGAGGATTGGGGCTTTGTTGGCTCTGTCCCATCTTAAACAGGCATGCATATAAAGGGGAGCCGGCAGACGATTAACGTGTCGAGCTTGGATGAATTGAATTGGGCGGCATATTCCCTGGGCTTATAGACATGCCAAATAGGGATAGGAAGCCATCCACGTAGCGACGGGATGGAATCCAGATAAACAGCGGGGAATCTTCCCCTTTGAACTCCCTGCTCGGTTGGAGGGTCTATGATATTCATTTTCTCGATGGATAGAGTCAAGCGGGGTGCGTATCGATCACACTCCCTTGGCCTTCCGGGGTTAACCCTATCGGATAGAATTTCGGCAGCGTTTCCCCTTCTTTCGGGTCATGCCAAAGGAAATAGGCCGTCATCCACGGGTACGAGATGATAACCGAAAAGAAGGCTTGGGCTCTCTGATGATGTAGGTGCCCATGGCAATGCTTGCTATCCCCTCAAGAACCGTTGGGGCTTATACAGTGGTATGGCCCCTTAGGTTATGGGGTTATGAATGGATTTGATCTAAGATGATGCAGGGGAGGTTTCCTCTCGTTAATCTCATCCCTGAGGTACATATGGCGACCATGAATATCCCCTTCAGCCGATATAACATGTTGGACAAGGGCTGAAAAGCAGATGGGGAGACAGGCTCCTGGTATGAGTGTATCGGCCTGAAAGGAGGATCTCGGCGCGGATTGATTAGCCAAAGAGGGGATCTCGGCATAGGAAGATGAACAGGCAAGGGGGTTCTCGGCGCGCTGGTTCCCGGCGCGCTCACCATTGCGCCGAGGGCTGTTGCTGCCGCCGAGGCCCAGTGGCACCGAGAAGCTCCGACAGCCCTATTTTGGAATTCAGATTTGATTGGGACCGTATCTGGGGATCAAATCAATCTGGATTGTGGACTTCGATGCCATGGCATTAGGGTTTTGCTGAGGGACCGAAGGGTCAAGGTCATCACTTATCAGAACCTCCTGGGATTGCATTCGTCTACAGACGGGACACATCTTCTATAGCCAGCAATTCAGGAAATCAAGAGATTGATGTCTCCGATTCCTAAATAGCTTGGGGGCCTCACAAGAAACTCAGATGCCTGCAAAGAATCTGCCATCGAGACAGGAGGGGAGAGGGAAACAGGACCCAATAACCCATTAGATAAGGATTGGGGTCCTGACTTCATTCTTCTTTGAAGCACAGACTCATGGGGATGACTCTGAAAATCGAGACATCTAGAATATTGGACGTTCAGATGAAAGATACATTCATAGAAAGACAGAGGGCAAAACTTTGATTGCCTAATATCGAGCACGGCAACCACTAAATTTCATTTCATCTCATTATCACCACTTACATCGACTGCAAGGCTAAAGCCGAGAAACGGGTAAGGGGAGGAACAGAGGCAGGGAAGAAAAGAACTCTCGACCTCATCTGAATAGCTAAAGCATGAAGGCATATACCATTACATATAGAGGAAAGCAAAATAAAAGCAAACATGGGGGGGGGGGAGGGTGGAGCATTGACTCCTCTCCCTCCCCCGAGCAGCCCACCTGGAGCTTCTTCTTCTTCTTCTCTTCTTCTTTCTTTTCAGTAGGGTCTCTTCTGTCTTTTCTATCTCTCTTCTTTTTGAGAGAAAGGGGGTTTTTATAACACCACCCTCTCCCCCTATCGGCATGATCATCTTGGCGCACGGTTGATGAGCTCCCGGCGCGCCTTATTCGGAGGCAGTAGGCTTCCCGGCGGCCCTTCCTCATATGTGTCTTGTTGGGCTCTCGGCGCCACACGGCTGGGCCCGTTTAGATCTTTTAGTCTTTTATGCTTCCTCATCAGTAAGCTTGAGCTGTTAAAGCCGCTTAATCTGTCCCTTCATTTGTCGGTCCCTCGAGTCCGTCAGGCTAGGCGAAGGCCCATCAGTTGGTGAGTTAGCATAGCTTCATCAGAATATTTCTGGGGATTTTCATCAGTCAGTGGACTGCAGTTCGTCAACAGTACTGCCGTCTGAGCTATGACAATATCGGACATCAGCTTGGCCGGGGAGGGCTTCAGCCGGGTGACAGCTTCAGTAATGGACTCTCCGTAATCCTAGTTTTGCAAGAGTTCCTCGGGTCTTCATTTCTGATTCAATCTGATCTTTCGTCTCATCTTTATCTTTGATTATATTTCCGGTGTCAACAAATGCCCCCCACTTGCAGGTAGCGGGAGTGCAGAATAAATGACACGGTGCCTGCAGGTACGTAATTCAGCATCTGATCTCATTTCTCAGCTTGGGATTGCTAATCATCTTTCATCTTGCAGCTTGGAAGCTTCTTTGCATTGACTTTTCTTGTAATTTCTTTCAACCCCTTTCGATCTCTTCTCGGCCTGTAGCTTCTCGGCGCAATCACCGGTAGGGACTCTCGGCGGCACTTCTCGGTGCGCCTTTTGGCCGAAGTGGGCTCTCGGCCTAGGGTTCTCGGCGGCATTTTCTCGGCGCGCATTTTGGCCAAAGGGAGCTCTCAGCCTGGGGGTTCTCGGCGCGCATTTCACTGCGCCGAGAACCTCTCCCCCTATGGCTTCTATTTAAGGCGCCGAAAGCCTCCTTCCTTCTCATTTTATACCGTCTCTTCTCTCTCTTCAGTTTATTTTCCTTCTCGGCGGTGGCGGTGAGTTCCTCCCCTCCGACCGTCCAGCTTTCTTCCCATCTCATTAGATTTCGCCCGGGTAGGACGTTCTTTGGGGATTTAATCCCTTTTGCTTCCGGGATAGCCCCCTCTTGGTTGGAGACTCCCTATTCTTCTTGGGCAGGCCCCAAACAAGGGGAGGTGCTGCTGAAAATTTTCTTTACAGGGCTTCATATCACAATCTTTATAAGACTGCCTCTTGTTCTAGGACTTTTAATTCACATTTCCTTTTTCTGACTGCAGATATTGCAATGGCTTCCGGCTCCGCTGCTACATCCTCTGGAGCTGTTGGGGCCAGTTCGTCAGCCCAGCCAGATATATCACGGGCCACAGTAAACTGGCTGAATGTGCACAGTCTAGACTTCGGATATGACAAAATTACTTCCGTTGATGAATCGTCCGATTCTGAAACCGACACGGTGTCAACATCCCGGGTATACTCCACTGTCATGGAAACATGTTTCAGACGGGGCACTGATTATCGACCAGATTTCCCGAAGGACAAGCACTTGATGCCGTTTATCCGGACTTTCACCGTGGGTGGAATGCGTGACTATCGAATAGCTCGTGCAGTTGAAGCCGCAATTCTGGTCGAGAGAGACAGCCTGAAAGATTCAGTGTATCGTGGGAAGGCTATATATCTTCCCGGGGAGAAGCGTGACTGGGATGCAGTCCTTGGCATATCGGAGCTGGAGCCGGAAAAGAAAATGCTGACCCGGGCCCCGGAGTTCACACCTGCTCGGTGGGATAATGCCAGTGGCCGAGTTCATAGGGAGAAGCCCGGCTACGGTCTCTTCCTGGCACCAGTAAAGTGGGGGTACCGCGAAGAGCCTTTTGTGCTGAATTGTTCGGCCGTTCAGTTCAAGTATCATTTGGCCGCTGGTTGGTTTGGAGATACCAAGATCACTGACGCCCACCTATTTCGAGTAGGCGCAGTGGAGTTTACTGAGTTTGTTCTGAAGGAATATGCCCCTCTGCTGATCAGAGCCGGGGTATATCACAGTGTCTTTGCTTCCAGATTTCGATATCCCATATCCCGAGGGTTATGCTGTGGAATGTTTGAAGTATTCTGCCCTTTATTCAACATATTTTATACAGAAGAGGGTGAGACTGTTGTGCCCCCTAGGCACAAGCATGTGCTATGATGATTTGATGACATGTGCTATGATGATTTGATGAGTTGATGATAGCAATGCTGTTGTGTTATGATGATAGCAACACATGAGTGTTTTAATGACATTGTGTTTTGATGATAGCAACATGACTGTGATTTGTATATCATCTGGAGAATGCACGTGTATGACTGATATATTGTTTGTGTTAGACTTCTGGTATGTGCATAGTCTATACATTGCATCATGGGGTTTATGCTCTAAGTCTATACACTGCATAGCAAGCTCAAAGTCGATACATTGAGCGTCTCATGCATCATTCATCTAAGTCCATACATTGGACTGTAGTATGCATTTGGCGAAGGCATCGCAAGTCTAGACAGTGGACAGCGTCTCGTGCATATAGCAAGTCTAGACATTGCACTGTAGCATGCATTTCTTTAAAGTCTATACATCGGACTGGTCTGCATTGGCTAAGTATATACAACGTCAGTTCATGCATTGTCTTAGGCAAAGTCTATACAATGGCTTTGGGTCTCCAAGTCTATACAGCCTTTTGCTTCGCCAAAGTCTGTACATTGGTCTGCATAGGCTAAGTGTATACATCGTCCAGTACAATCATGCACTGTTCATGAAGTCTGTACAGCCTTTTGCATTGGACTTAAAGTCTATACATTGCACTGTTCCTTTCATCTTCGTGCTGTTCATGTTCACAACACTTCGTGTTGATTTCCATGCTTGACAGGAAAACTTGTATGAGGTATACTTCGTGTTGTTCTATCCGTGTCATCTTCTGTCTTCGTGTTGTTTTCACTTCGTGCAGTCTTCTCCTAGTGTTGTCCTAACTTCGAGTCGTTTCTTTGTATTCTGTCTTCGTGTTGGTTTTTCGCTTTAGACTTCGTGTCTTTCTCGCTTTGACCACACTCCGTGTCGATTTCAGTTTTCGTCTTCGTGTTGTTTTCAACCCGTGTCAATTTTGATTTTCGTCTTCGTGTTGTTTTCAACCCGTGTCAATTTCTGTTTATGTCTTCGTGTCGTGGTCAGCCCGTGTCGTTTTCACCTCGTGCTGTTCTCATGCGTGTCGTTTTCCTTCTCATGACTTCGTGTCATTTTTTCCTCTCATGACTTCGTGTCATTTTCCCTCTCACGTCTTCGTGTCGTGTTTCCTAGACTTCGTGTCTCTCGTATGTTGAAACCACACTTCGTGTCGGTTTCTGTTGTTTCTGTGTTTGTATCATCGAGTTGTCTTCGTGTCGTTTCCGTATTGTGTCCTCGTGTTGTCTTTCCTAGACCCCGTGTCTGTCTCACCTTGTGACCACACTTCGTGTCAGTTTTGTCTTTCATCTTCGAGTTAGTGTCAGTCCAGTGTCTTCGTTAGTGTCTCAGGTTTTTGGTCAAGTCTATACAACACTGTTCTTCTGATAAGTCTATACAGAGTTGTTCTTTAAACTGATGACTTATCCGATACTCTGTTTAACAGGTGCTTTGATCGTGAAGCTTAAGGAGAGCACGTGATCCGAGGAAGAACATTCCCCAGTGACTGGCAGCACGTGATCCGAGGCTGGAATGAAGCCTGCTGAGAGACTGCCACGTGGCCCGAATATCTGGGCGGGAAATGTGGAGGTCACACGTTGGGGCTGATCCTGCTGGCTGCTGCTATATATATGAGCCTCCTTCCACAGAAGAAGGCAGATTGAGTTGGCGAGAAGAAAAGCTCATACAGAGAGCCACGATCCAGATAGAAAAAGAAAAGAGAAAGAAGAAGAGCAGAAGGAGAAGAAGAGAGGCAGAGAGCTCGAGAAGAGTGTGAAGAGAAGAAGAAGAGAAAGAAAGAGAGACAGTGAGATTGAGAGAAGAAGAGTGAAGTCTGAAGATTTGTTCACTGGACCGTGGATCAAATCCAGGCCAGTCTGCTCTGTTGAGAGCTATATTGTGTTATTCATTTACAGCTTTCCGATTGCTGTTTCATTCTATTTTCATTTTCCTTTATACATTTCTTCAAGCTGTTTGTCAGCGGTTTGCAGAGGTGCTGCCTCTGGACAGCAAGCTGTGTAGCTCAGCGGATGCAGTGGAGGTTTCCACTGGACAGGTAAAGCTGTAATCCTCAGCCGGCGAGACTTGGTCTCGGACGGGTTAAGCTGTACTTCCCCAGCGGTTTGCAGAGGTGTATCCTCTGGACAGCAAGCTGTGTTGCTCAGCGGGCAGTGGAGGATTCCACTGGACAGCAAGCTGTGTTGCTCAGCGGGCAGTGGAGGATTCCACTGGACAGCAAGCTGTGTTGCTTAGCGGTTTGTAGGCCAAGCTGTATTGCCCAGCGGACGCAAGCTGTGTTGCGCAGCAGTAAGCCATACTCGGTTGAGTGTGGGGTGGATGTAGGTCATTGACCGAACCACCTAAAATCTTGTGTGCATTGTGTTTGTGAGTTTGTTCTTACTGAATCTCTTGATTATCTTCACAGATCACGTGTGTTGTTGCTAAGTTTAGACACTCGACTTAGTGTTTTAATAGATCTGCCTTTATTCCGCATTTGAACCTACAACTGGTTTTAAATTAGGCTGTAGATCTATTCACCCCCCTCTAGATCCATACTTCTTGGAGATAGACTGCGTCCATCCAACTCCAACAGAGACATCTCTTGACCTCTGGAGTCTATCACAGCTTTCCGGACTGCCTATTGATGGCGAGCCGTATGAAGAAGTCTGCTTGGCAGATTCTGAGAAGGATAGTTCCGATGGTGAAGGCAAGTATTCCCTTGGCTTCTCATACCGGTATCTAATGAAGGCATATCGCTCCATCTGTCTGGCGTACAGTAGAGGGTCCTCCAAAGGCTATCATCCCCGAGAGAAAGGCAGCAAGCTGAGGGTTCAGATAGGGCAGTGGATTAAGTATTTCTTTGACGGCCCCTTGAAATATGCAGACTTCCCTTCCATGGGTCCGACGGCCAGCAAGCAGATAAGGGCCCCTCGCTATAAGTCAGCGTTGCCATCTTCACTGCATCGTATAGGTAAAGGTGGTTCAAATCCAGCAGGGGTGGACCCTATCACACATTGTGCGGCTTATTTCACATTCTGGTTGTGCACTTTCGCTCTCCCTCAAGGGGACGAGACAATCATCCGGCCAGAAGCTATATACCCGACCTGTCAGATGGCCTGGGGAATGAGACTGTCGCTTTGCCCAGTGGCCTTGTATTTAATCTACAAATCTTTGGGAGATTTGTACAAGCATCGGACTCCCCGTTCTTTGAGGACTGTGGGTCCCTTTCATTTCTTCAATGCCTGGGTCTGTAGTCTATTTCCTGAATTGGCCCCTAGAACTCTGCAGGCAGATACAGTGTTGCCCAGAATGATTGAGTTTGCCAGTGCTGAACCTGGTCCTTTCTATGATCAGCTGTTCAAAATAAGGGGCCGACTAATAAAGGTGCCGGTGGATGCCCCTGGCAGCATTCATTTCTGGAGCTTGGCAGCAGGTTCAGCTCCTTTGATTCATTCTCAGAGAGAGTGCAAGCTGGAAGAGGTAGAGACCTATGTCCATCCTGTCTCAGGGTTAATACTGCTCGGTCTATCCTGGAGCCGGAGCTGGTCAGATGGGCCATGGCCATTCGGCCTAGTGTCTTAGTTTTCAGAAAGGGTGGCCTGCTTCTTCTGGAACCATACTATCCATTCCGCTTTGGGCGGAACTTTGGTTACGACCAGCACATCCCTACATCAGTTGCTCAGTTTCCCCTGGATAGCCGAGCCAAGCATGGGTCCACCATTGTCGGTGATGGCCGGTTGTGGTGGGATTTCTATCATCGCCAGGATGGTGCAGTTTTCAGAGTTCCCACTATTTCCAACCGTGTCCCCGTGTAACATCAGAATACATCAAATGGTGGAACATTCGAACCAACTTTTACAGGGATAGTAGAGGTGCATTCTGGGACGTGGCCGAGCGTTCCTTTCTGAAACAACAGCCCGGGCCAGTGTTTGACATCCCCGAGGCCACCTGAAAAGGCTTTATTCACAGCACCAGAGGGAGGCGGAGAACTATCTGGCCCAGCGTCGGGCTTTGAAGGAAAAAAATTCCGACCCGCCTGCTCCTGTCTTTGCTGCTATCAACGAGGACACTTTCATGCAGAGCTTGAAACATCTGTGCCGTGTAGGGGGCGCTCGTTTGGAGGCGCAACAATACCCATTTCCTGTCGAAGAGCCGCTCCCGGCAGTAGTCCCTTGGAGGGGTCCGACAGATAGATTTCATCCATATAGGACGTTTGTGCGTAGGGAGGACAGGACTCAGACGTACTACAAGCAAACGTCTTGGCTGTTCATTCTGCTGAATTTACATGGGTTGTCTGCGGAAAGCCCGCTAGCCGGCATCTTGAATAAGCCACTGTTCATCTCCTTTCATTATGTCGACGGTTGGGGCATGGACCACCTCGACTTATTTCGATGCCTTGACTCACGTGGTCATAGTGATCTAGCAGCTTTAGTGGAGAAATGCCAGACATTTGGTGATGTCTGTTGGCTTATCAAGGAGGCTGCTTCCCGCTCCAAGGAGGTAGCTTATCTGTACTGGCCGCTCTCTGTCTTTTATGATGGCCCAGCAGGTATGATCTTTTCTTTTCTGACTGTAGTGCTTTCTGCTAAATATTTAAACTCTGCATTCACTGACCTCATTGCTTCTCTGCCGTCTTCAACAGACAGGCCGGATATAAAGCGACAGGGGCTATACAGAAAGATCATTGCGCAGGCTGAGAAGCCTACTTATTTTGAAGTCCCTGCAGCAGCACCGACTACCACTCCCTGCCTCTGGCAAGAAGAGAAAGGTTTCTGCAGTCAAGGCTGCAGTCGGGAAGGCCAGGAAGGCCAAGAAGGCTCATGCTCAGCAGTCGGCTTCGGTAGCGATGGACACTGGGACCCCTCTCCCTGATATTCCCTCATTTGATGAGTTCGAATCTCAAAGGGAGGCTGCTCAGACATCGGTTCAGGGTAACATCAATAGCCTGCAGTTGCATTCTTCATCCTCTTTTGCTGGATTTCAAAGAAGTCCTTGAATCTGACCCCTCCCTTTTGCACAGCCCAAGAGCCAGTTGTGGCATCTTCTGTGGTGGAGACCAGGCTGCCTTCTCCCACGCCGGCTAGTGAGGCGGAGGGTAAGCATGCCTTTTTCATCTTTTCCTGCATATTTCAATTACTTTTCATTGTCCCTCTCACAAGCTTTTCCCTATAGTGACGATCGGGGAGGAGACTGAAATTACGGGAGAGGCTGGCGATATCACTCAGCCACAGGAGGGTCATAAGACCCAGACGAAACGGGGCCTCATCCCTGTGAGGCGTATAGTTACCCGGTCTTCTTCCAGGCAGACGTTAGAAATGGCGGTCCCGCCCGTGGATAGTGTAGAAATCTCTTCTAGTAGCTCCGCGACCGCTTCTGAGGCAGATGGAGAAGAAGCAGGTTTCAGCGAGAGCGAGACGGAGGGTGTTTCCAAATCAGAGGCCCCATCCGCATGCACCGCCATTGTTCCATTATTCACCCCCTCCAAGTTGCTGGTGCTATCTCCTGAGGAGGAATTACAAGAAGAGTTCGCCGGCTTGGATACCGAGGCAGATATAACTCCTCCTTTTGTTGCTTCAGCAGCGGGACTTTCTCTCCTCTGCACTCCTTTGAGGACATTGACATTACATTAGAAGTGAGTCTCTTTTCTTCTCCTCATTGTTTCCCCTTTTTATCTGCTGCTTGATGCTGTATTGATCTGTTCACAGGAATCCCCTGTTGCTAGCCCGGTGATGACTGCAGCCTTTGAAGCCACTCTGTCTGACGCCTTGGCCATTGTTCCTGCTTCGACAGTAGCCTGGGCAGGCGTTCCTGAGATAATCCGCCCTGTGCCGGTGAGGGTGCAGTCTCTACAGACTTAGCATTGCTGGACTTGAGGACTTCGGGGGAGAGTCGGCTCTCATCAGGTCCTGGATTTCAGAGCTGAGACGGACCCAATTAGGGGTTCTGCCTTTATACCGGCCGCAGTGATGACCATTGCGCCTGAGTTAGCAATTCCCGTAACAGTAATTATGGAGAGTGAACCTTTGCCTCTACAGTCTGTAGCCCCTGCAGCCTTGTCATTGAAGGAACTGGCTGTTGCAGCGGGGGTGGAAGAAGGAGAGGTAGCCGTTACAGAAACTGGAGTATTGTCTATAACTGCCCCGGAATCTATCTCCATACTTTCGGAATCTGAGGAGGAGGTACCCTGCGAAGAGGATGTTGAAGGTGCGGGTATTGCATTAGAGACCCAGGAAGCAACCACTCCGGTACTTACTGGAGTCACCCCCGCGAGCATTCAAACGGTGACCCTCGAGGAGATGGAGGTGGAAGGTCCCTCGGCTTCGTCAGAGGTTGTGGAGAGAGCTTAGTTGGCGCCTTCGGCAGACCTCCCGTCTTCTTTTTCTCAGCCAGATATCACCCTATGGGCAGACATTGACAGTGAAGTAACCTTTGAAGTGGCTCCACTTCCCTTGCCTGGCTTTGCTTCACCTGAGAGTTTTGTCTAGCAACATCTGGACATGTTGCGCCAGCTAGTGGAATCCCAGCCCGGACTAACTTATCCGCAGTTGAAGGAGATAGCCGAGCGTTTCACCGTAGGTTTACAGGCAATGGGTTGTCCTCTAGAAATATGGACCCAGCGGGTTCTGTTGTTGTTGAAATTTGTACATCGCCGGGATTTCTTGGCACACATTATGTCTGACAGACTGGCAGCTTTGAAGTTGCAAAGGATGGAGTGCAAATCTGAGCTAGAAAAAATGAACTTTATTCTTCAGGAGCGACAGTGCCAACTGCAGTCTCTGGTGTAGCGGGAGCAGTTCGTGCGCGGCCGAATAACCATTCTGGAGGCTGAACTGTCTGGTCTCCGAGCTGAGCTGCTGCAGATAACAACTTCCCGGCCGCAGCTCGAGGAAGAAGCAGCTCTATTGGAGGGGCAGGTGGCATCCTTTCGGGACGAGTCTATTCGACTGCAGGAGGAGGAGGCTCGACTTCATGAGCTGGGGGCTGCCCCGTATGTAGGGCTTCTGGCCTTCGAAGACATATTCCGGCGCCCGTGAATATCTGTTTCCCCCTTTTTGTAATACAATTCCCCCTCAGGGGCCCTTCTTGTATTCCCTTTTTTTATTCAATGAAAAGGAATCTTTATACCAGTCTCATATGTGGTTTGTTCTTAACTTATCGCACCGTCAATATACGACGATTTGGCAGCGGTTTCAGCGGTCCCTATGGGAATAGCCCGTACCTAGCAGGAGAGCGTCCACCCTTTCAGAGAAAGGATGGGGAACTCGCTCCACCGTGCGACGGTATTCGGAGGGTGCCTAAACCCAATCCTGGGGGTAGCTGAATAAAAGAGGTTTAGAACATCGTTTGGACAAACGGATGGTTCACCTCGGACAGGTTTCAAAGCTGGTCGAGGCAATGTATCAAACGACCAATGACGGATTTTATCGTCGATATTGGGTTTATATCGGCGCAAAGGAATTTCATAAGTTTCATCAGGATAGACGTAAGGTCTAAACTGGGTAGACTTGATCACAGGTGGGACGTGAAAAGGGTATGTGGTTTTCATCAGGACAGACACAAAATCTGAACTGGACAAGTTTTCATCATTGATCGGGTAATGCAGTGATCGACCAATGGTTGGTTTCATCATCGATATGGGGTTCATATCGATGCAAAGGGATTTCATAAGTTTCATCAGGATAGACGTAAGGTCTAAACTGGACAGGGTTTCATTATTGATCGGGCAAGGTGCCGGTCGATCAATAGCTGGTTTCATCATCGATATTGGGTTCATATCGATGCAAAGGAATTTCATAAGTTTCATCAGGATAGACGTAAGGTATGAACTGGCAGTGTTGCATCATTGATCGGGCAAGGTGCCGGTCGATCAACAGTTTGTTTCATCATCGATATTGGGTTTATATCGATGCAAAGGAATTTCATAAGTTTCATCAGGATAGACGTAAGGTCTATTCCAACAGGTTCTATTGCGGGTGGGACTTTGCGAAGAAATACGTAGGTTTCATCAGGATAGGCGTAGGGTCTATCCTGGTAGGGTTTTATCGTTGACCGGGCAAGGAGCTGATCGGTGAAGGGATGGTTTAGGAGTTTGATCAGGACAGACGTAAGGTCTGAACTGGCCAGGCTTTATCAGACTGGTGACCGGTTTTATTGTCGGTGGGACATGTGAAAAGAGGGTATGTAGATTTCACCAGGGTAGACGTAAGATCTACCCCGGAAAGGCTTTATCATCGGTGGGGCATAGAGCCAGATGACTGACAGGAGGCTTTGTCAGTGAAGGGTGGGTGAAGGCAACGTGCCGGTTGGCATGGAACTTCTGAATTACCACATTATCGACCCAAGCGTCCTTTCGGATTTTCGCCGGAGCCGGCCCCCTCTTGCTTTTGCCTACGCGTCCTTTCGGATTTTCACGTGGCAGGGTACCCGATTTTGCCTGCAGTGCCCTTTCGGATTTTCACCACAGCTGGGTTTTAGCCCTTTTTGCCCTTGTCCAGAATGCCTGAACAAGTCTGACGGGGTATCTCTATTTTCAACCCCATTTTTTTCTACTCTCTTTTTTTTGTCATTTTCATTCTCTTTTCCTTTTTTTCATTGTCTTTTCTGGGACCAGAACTTTCATCCTATGGACCATGGCGTCATATGCTTATTGTGGACACACGATCATTGATGTGGGTGCCAACATCAATGCAAAGGGAAGTAGGGTTTCATGATCTATCCAGACGAAAGGTCCGAATTGATTCAGAGGATATGAATAGCAGCTCGGGCACGAGGCCGTTTGCCGAGAATATGAGTTTCATCGTTAATGTGGGGTTTAACATTAACGCAAAGGAATGTAGTTTCATGATCTATCCAGACGGAGGGTCTGAATAGATTCAAAGAGCAGTGTTGTGCTATGTCAGAGCGGACGGAAGGTCCACCCTGGATGGATTTTAGCGTCGATCAGGCAGCGCGCCAGCCGACCGATAGCAGGTTTCATCATTGGTATTGGGTCATATCAATGCAAGGATTTCATAGGTTTCATCGGGATAGACGTAGGGTCTAGCCCGGACAGGTTTCATCGCTGATCGGGCAGTGTGCCAGTCGATCGGCAGCGAGTTTCATCATCGGTATTGGGTTTGTACCAATGCAAGGATTTCATAGGTTTCATCGGGATAGACGTAGGGTCTAGCCCGGACAGGTTTCATCGCCGATCGGGCAGTGTGCCAATCGACCAGCAGCAGGTTTCATCATGGCGGGACGTAAAGAGACCTGTAGATCTAGTCGGAATAGACGCAAGGTCTAAATCGGACAGGGTTTCATCGCTGATCGGGCAAAGTGCCGGCCGATCAGCATCAGGTTTCATCATTAATATTGAGTTTATACCAATGCAAAGATTTCATAGGTTTCATCGGGATAGACGTAAGGTCTAAACCGGACAGGGTTTCATTGTTGATCGGGCAGTGTGCCAATCGGTCAACAGCAGGTTTCATCGCGGTGAGACGTAGGATAGGTTTCATTGGGATAGACGTAAGGTCTAAACCAGACGGGGTTTCATTGTTGTGGGTCTTAGACAGAAGCAAGTGAAGTGTTTTATCAGACAGACGGAAGGTCTATCCCGTGGTGGGCCTATTATCGAGGGAATTTTTCTCGAGCAATGCATGAAGGCTTCAACAGAATAGACGTAAGGTCCATTCCGATGGGTTTAATCATTGATCGGGCAAGGCGCCGGTCGATCGACGAGGAGTTTTATGGTGGGAGGTGAGGCTTTCTTTGGAATCACCACATTACCGACTCAAGCGCCCTTTCGGGTTTTCGCCGGAGCCGGCCCCCTCTTGCTTTTGCCCACGCGCCCTTTCGGGTTTTCACGTGGCGGGGTACCCGATTTTGCCTGCAGTGCCCTTTCGGGTTTTCACCACAGCTGGGTTTTGGGCCATTTTTGCACTTGTCCCTAATATAGGAGCAAGTCTGGCGGGGTATCTCTATTTTTAACCCCATTTTTTTTACTTTTACTTTTTTTTTGTTCTTTCTTCTTCCTTCCTTTTTAGAGGGTGACAGGTGGGAATGCCACCAGCTTAAGATGAGGGTAGCTTGGTTAGGGCGGAGTGCCACTAGACCAAGAAAAGGGTAGCTCGGCTAGGGCAGAGTGCCGCTAGACCAAGGAAACGGGTAGCTTGGCTAGGGCGGAGTGTCGCTAGACGAAGAAAGGGTGTAGCTTGGCTAGGGCGGAGTGCCGCTAGACCAAGGAAGGGGTAGCTTTGCTAGGGCGGAGTGCCGCTAGATGAAGAAATGGGTAGCTCGGCTAAGGTGGAGTGCCGCTATACCAAGAAATGGGTAGCTCAGTTAGGGCGGAGTGCCGCTATACCAAGAAATGGTAGCTTGGCTAGGGCGGAGTGCCGCTATACCAAAGAAAGGGTAGCTCGGCTAGGGCGGAGTGCCGCTAAACCGAGAAAAGGGTGCAGCTTGGCTAAGGCGAAGTGCCGCTAGACCAAGAAATAGGTAGCTCAGCTAGGGCGGAGTGCCGCTAGACCGGGAAAAGGGTGTAGCTCGGCTAGGGCGGAGTGCCGCTAAACCAAGAAATGGGTAGCTCGGATAGGGCGGAGTGCCGCTATACCAAGAAATGGTAGCTTGGCTAGGGCGGAGTGCCGCTATACCAAGGAAAGAGGGTAGCTCGGTTAGGGCGGAGTGCCGCTAAACCAAGAAAAAGGTAGCTTGGCCAGGGCGGTGTGCTGCCAGACCAAGAAAGAGGGTAGCTTGGCTAGGGCGGAGTGCCGCTAAACCAAGGAAGAGTAGCTCGGTTAGGGCGGAGCGCCGCTAGACTGAGGAAGAGGGCAGCTTGGTTAGGGCGGAATGCCATTAAACCAAGAAAAAGGTAACTTGGCCAGGGCGGTGTGCCGCTAGACCAAGGAAAGAGGTAGCTCGGTTAGGGCGGAGTGCCGCTAGACCAAGGAAGATTAGGGCGGAGTGCCGCTATACCAAGATGATGGGTAGCTCGGCTAGGGCGGATGTGCCACTAGACCAAGGAAAGGGTAGCTTGGTTAGGGCGGAGTGCCGCTAGACCAAGGAAAGGGGTGTAGCTTAGTCTGATCACTCGGGGAATGCCGGTTGTGCCGCATGATATAGCTTTAGATGTCTTCCGTTGAGTGGGGAGATTAGATTTCCCCTCGATGGTTAACAACACGTAGGCCCCTCCTTCGTAGACCCTCTGTATCACATAAGGACCTTCCCAATTAGCATTCAGCTTTCCTTTTGGGTTGGACGTCATGACTTCTTTTTTCTTGACCATGACGAGGTCACCTTTCTTGAATTCTCGTGCTCTTACGAGTTTGTTGAATGCAGCGGCCATGCGGGCCTGATACATTTGGATACTCTTCTGGGCTTGGAGGCACTTCCCTTCCAATTCAGCCAGTTCTTCTAGTCTTCTTTCTGCATTGGTCTGTTCGCCACGGGCTAGGCCATATTGGACTGCCACTCTGAGTGACGGGACTTCCAGCTCTAGCGGAACCACTGTCTCTGAGCCGTATACCAGCGAGTATGGTGAGCACCCTGTAGGTGTTTTGAAGACGGTGCGGTATGCCCACAGAGCTTCATACATTTTCTCTTCCCAATCCTTCTTATTGGAACCGACGACCTTGGCTAGCAAGGTGCAGAGAGTCTTGTTAAAAGCTTCTGCCAATCCGTTTGCCTGTGGATTGTAAGGAGTGGAGGTTCTCCATTCGATCTTATACTTCTCAGCAAGCCGATAGACCTTCTGATTTCTGAAATGACTTCCATTGTCAGATATTATTCGGCTGGGGATCCCGAACCGGAAGATAATGTTCTGCTTGATGAATCTGGCGACCAGTTCACCAGTCACTTCTCTTAATGCTATAGCCTCCGCCCATCTGGAGAAGTAATCTGTTATGGCCAGTATGTACTTATGTCCGGCCGAGGAAGTCGGTAGTGGCCCGACTACATCAGTTCCCCATTGTGCGAATGGCCAGCTGGGAACTGTAGGGTGCAGAGTTGTAGGAGGCCTTCTAGGCACAGTAGCATGCTCCTGGCATTTCTGGCATGATTTTGCAAATTTACAGCAGTCTTCAAACATGGTGGGCCAATAGTAGCCCAGCTTCTTGATTTCTATCTTCATCTTGGGACCAGCCTGGTGGGCACCTGCTGTCCCAGCATGTGTTTCTTTCATCGCTTGCCAGGCTTCCTCAGTGGACAGACAGCGGAGTAGAATCTTCTTGCGTGCATCTGCCATTATTCGGAACAGAATTCCATTCCTGAGTTCATAAGAATCTTTGATTCTTATGAGTTTCATCTTTTCTTCTCTTATCTGCGGCAGTTGTTGGTGTAGAAACCACTGCAGCAGGTGCTGTCTCCAATCAGGTGCTTGTTCTGTGCTGATGGTGGCAACTTCATTTTCTTCGGGGCACCCTTCTAGCATACTGGGGACTTGCCGCCGGTTCATAACGACAATGTTCAGTGTCTTATTTGGCGGAACTGCTAGTGAGCTGGCCAGCTTTGCCAGTGCATCAGCCTGGGCATTTTGTCCATGGCCCACATGCTTGAGCTCAATATGGTAGAATTTCACCATGAGGCGCACAACTTTTTGGTGGTAGGGACTCAGTTCTGGCTTCCGCACTTCGAACTCCCCTTGGATCTGTTTTATTATCAACATCGAATCGCCGAATACCTGGAGCATTTGGATACCCATGTTGAGGCTTATATATAGCCCGATTATCAGAGCTTCATACTCGGTCTCATTATTGGTGCATGGCTTGATTATAGAACAGGAAGTATGCACGACCTCCCCTTCTGGTGATTTCAGCACAATACCGGCTCCAGCCCGTATTCTGGTCTTTCCATCGGAGTCTGTCTCTGTTCTAGATGCTCCATCAAAGAATAGTTGCCACATAACTGACTGGGTCTGGCAGGCCTCGAGTGTCTCATCATCGGGTAACTCAGTCCCTAGCATATCAGTTTTCGGCACAGGATGCTCTGCGAAGAAATCAGCCACGGCCTGTCCTTTTATCGCCCTCTGGGGTGTATAGGTAATATCGAATTCCATCAGGATCACTGCCCACTTGCCCAACCGGCCTTTCAGTACTGGCTGAGTCAATATGTATTTGAGCGGGTCTGCTGCAGATATCAATCTGACTTCATGTGACAACATATAGTGTCGGAGCTTTTTGACAGCAAAGACTAGTGCCAAGCAGGTCTTCTCTATGTAGCTGTAGCTTTCTTCAGTTCTAATCAGCCTCCTACTTAGGTAGTACAAGGCTTGTTCTTTGCCTTCTTCATTTATCTGTGCCAGCATTGCCCCCAGGGAACAGTATGTGGCTGCGATATACAGTATCAAGGGCCTGCCCTTAATTGGTGCCCCCAGCACCGGAGGGGTCTTGAGGTATTCTTTCAGCTTCTCAAAGGCTTCCTGACAGCCATCGTCCCAGAGGAACGGCACATCTTTCATCATGAGCTTATGAAAGGGGTGGCATCTTCCCGATAGATTTGATATAAATCGTCGGATATAGGCCAGACGCCCTTGCAGAGATCTCAGCTCGGACAGATTCCTTGGCGGAGGGAGCTCCTGGATAGCCTTAATCTTGGATGGGTCAATTTCAATGCCCCTATGGCGGACAATAAACCCGAGGAATTTTCCACTGGACACTCCGAAGGCGCACTTCATGGGATTCATCTTGAGTTCATATTTGCGCAGCTACTGGAATACTAGCCTCAGGTCTTGCAAATGGTCTTCTCTTCTTTTAGTTTTTACTACCAAATCATCAATGTAGCACTCTACTTTCTTGAAGAGCAAATCATCAAAGATCTTGGTCATAGCTCTTTGGTAGGTAGCGCCGGCATTCTTGAGGCCAAACGGCATCCTTTTGTAGTGGAATATCCCCTTCGGGGTACGGAATGCAGTGTGCACTCTGTCTTCCTCAGCAATCCAGATTTGGTTGTATCCGGACGACCCATCCATAAATGATAGGGCCTCATGACCAGTAGTCGCATCGATCATCACTTCAGTGATTGGTACTGGGAAGTCATCTTTCGGGCAAGCCTTATTAAGGTCCCGGAAATCAACACATATTCTAATCTGCCCATTCTTCTTCTTTACGGGCACTATATTGGCCAGCATTGTAGTGTATTGATTTTCTTCAACAAAGCCTACATCAATCAGCTTGTCAACCTCTTTGTTAATCTGATTTATTAATTCAGGGCGCATTCTCCTGGAAGGTTGCTTTACAGGGCTAGCCTCTGGGTTTATTGCCAATCGGTGCTGCGCCACATCAGAACTCAGTCCCGACATTTCATCATATGTCCATGCAAAGCAGTCTCGGAATTCCTTCAAAAATTGTATATACTGTTCCCTGGTAGCTGGCTCCAGCAGTGCATTGAGGAATGTCGGCCTTGGCTCATCTGCGGTTCCCAGATTTATTTCCACAAGCTTATCGACGGTGGCCTGACCTCCATCTTCAACCTCGGGCGGGGCTTCTTGCAAGTCAATGAAGCCTCCCGGGATATAATCTTCTTCAGTTTCATGATTTTCTATTTCATCATACTGGTCATGAGCGGTTGCTGGCTCATCATATACGGCCAATATTGTTGTATTCTGTTCAGTACGCCCCGAGGACATAACTGGATCAGCAGGAAACTCGAAGACGGAGTCTTCCGCCCTTAGAGGCTCTTCTGATGCAGACTCCCTTGAGAGATCATCATTCTGTAGAGCCCGGACTTCTTCTAGGATGCGCTCAAACTCCAGGCATTCCCTCAGCTCTTTGGCTGCTTGATCCTCATTCGGGATTCCCGTGTCGAACTTTGCTTCAGCATGGAACAGATCTTCTTTGCAAGGTAGGTCTTCCCAGCACCAATCTTTCTTTGCTTCATCAGACGTCCCCGTCTCCGGCTGACTGTCTGGGGCTTCATTGTTCATTATGGATTGATAAATGATTTCTTCATCTTCCGAGGGGTACTTGTCATATCCCACCTCGAGAGGGTCTTCATGCTGGTAGGAGACAGATATGACATCCACCTCAGCTTCATAGTATTCTTGAAGGGTATAACCCAATCCTGGGTGCTGAGTGATCTTCCTCAGTTCTTTATTATCCCGAGGCGGATCCCATAGCTCCTGGAACGCCTTCTTTTGGGAAGCAGGTTGTAGTGATGGCATCTGCATCTTAGAGAACATCTGCGAAATTCGTCGGATAGTATAATCTAAGCCTGTAATTGGCACCATCTGGTTTGCAGCCTCTTCAGGGACTATGCAGTCTTGATCATCTTCCTCGACTGATTCCCCAGTGTAGAATATGGTAGGAGGTTCGCAGAAGCGAGGGACTTCCATAGTCTTTAGTGGTAGCACCGTCTGGTACTCAAGGCTGACAATGGGTTTAAATAAACCCTGCGGCACCTCCACTTGTGTGTACTTTTCTTTCATTTCTTCATTGATATCATCCGGGTGAATGCTAGGAGGAGTGATCCGAGCAAAGTCACCGGCATAAGAGATGTGCGATACCTCATGCTTTTTAATATAGCCCTTTGGTGGCGGTGGAGACCAATTTCTTGCCTTCGTCGCCGGCTTTTTCTGGCTGACCATAACCTCTTTCTCTTCATCCTTTTGCGACACCTCCGTGTAGTAGGATGCATCGAGCATATGGCACTCGAATACTTCGAAGGGATGCAGATCCGCAAACACCCTCTCTTCTCTTCCTTCATGGCAGTATTTAATGCACTGATGCAGCGTGGACGGCACTATCTAATATTCATGCAGCCACGGTCTCCCCAGCAGGGCCTTATATGTGGTGTTGGAGTCGATTACATAGAATCGTACCACGGTAGTGAGATCCCCCAATGTGAGGTTAAAATCAGCCACCCCGAGGGGCATCTCACATTTCTGGTTGAATCCTGCAATTTTTATGTCTCTGACCTTGGTAAGCTGCAGATCAAAGTAATATTTTTGGTAGATGCGGTATGGGAGAATGTTCACGGCAGCCCCGGGACCTATCAGTATCCTGTTCAGTGGCTGACAGTTCAGGGAGCCCCTCATATACATCGGTCTGTTATGGCCGGAATTCGGAATCAGCATGTCATCTTCTGTGAATGTAACCGACAGCCCAGAATTCACTTCTGTCAAGAGTGCTTCATATTGTGCCGGTGACTGCAAGGCATCAACAATTGCCTGGCGAGCCTCTTCACTCAGAGAGAGAATCTCCCAGATGGAGAATCTGGTAGGGAGCTTCTTTAGCATTTTCATGATCCGGCTGCCCACCCTGACATTAGACAGTCTCATTTCCTCTACCCATCGGGGCTTTGGAGGTTCATGTGGTGCCCGTGGCCTTTGCTGCCCGGTGCTGGCCTCAACCTCTGGACTGGTTTCTTGGGGGGATTCTTCTATGGCAATGGCCCCTGGTGCCGTCAGAGGGTTATCCCCTTCTTTCTCATTCTGCTTGTAGGCTACAGACGCCGATTGCTGGGGTCCCTTGCCTTTATCTGGCCCAGCCTGTATCGATTGCCCATCTTCTAGACTAGACAGAAATTCCAGAAATGTTGGAGTTTGACCTCCTTTCTTCTTCTCTTGGTACAAGCCGGTAGGGGGAGGAACCTGGACACCTCGTACCTCCGATTCGGGAATCTGGTAGGGCTGTTCCCCTCTAAACATAATGTTATGATTAGCTGGTGGTGGGCGCCCCCACCTTCTTCCGGAGCGTGTTGCATGTGCCGAGGTTGAGGCCTCGGCATGGTTGGCTTCTAGCGGGGCATTTGATGTTCCATCGTCATCATCCTCCCCGGGCGAGGTAAAGTGTGCTGACAGGGTGTTGCATTGTACTGTCACGACCCTCTTTCCCTTCTTGGACTTGGGCCGTCTCTTCTTTTTCTGGGAATTTGGCTTTATTGGCCCCTGCCCCCAGAAGGGTTCAGTCTCAGCTTTTTCTTGTTCTGCCTCTGACTGCTCTTTAATTTTCAATTCTTCGAGCTGTTCCCAGAGTATATAGTCTTTCACCAGCAGGTGCCCGGGCTTTTTCTGTTCATATTCATCAAGCCCATTAATATACTGCTGTAAACGCCTAGCTGCAGGACTTACTTCCTTATGTGTAGGTAGGGGGACTTGTCTTCTCCGGTTATGAGTGGGGATCCGGATGACTGGCCCTGTCTCAGCTGTGTGCCATACTGGCTTTAGTGGAGGTGGTTCGGGCCTTGGTGTGACACCGCGGATAACTACTCCATTGGTTTTGGCTGCGGGAGTCTTCTTTCTGGTCTTTATGGGTTTCATCTGCCATCCTTCCTGATCCTTCAGTGGGGTGAGGAAGCAAGCTTCATAAGTATGCCTAGTACATTCTTCAACGGCCTCTTTAGGGAGCTGTTGGTAGATTGAAATCATATTGGCGGCCAATTTTAATGCTGGAGGCTCATGTGGACGAGGTGGCTCTACCTGGTAATCTCCCAGCTGTAGCTCGCCCTTTTTGACCATGCCTTCCATAATATCTTTGAAGACGTAGCAATCTTCAATTGCGTGCCCCAGCGCACGGTGATATGGACAGAACAGTGGATCACCTTTCTTCGCCGCGTCATCGGGTCTCTTTGGCTCAGGCAATGTTACCTTGTTGAACTTGTATGCCCAGTTGAATAGTGCGGCAGTCTTATCTTTCGGGAAAGAGTACGGCTTTCTCATTTTGTTTCTCAGAGAGACCTTATCTTTTCTTTCTGCTGTGTCTGCTGGTGGGGGAGCTTCATCTGCCCCCTTCTTCCCTTTCTGTTGCTCGAAGGTTCTGAAATCAACGGTGTTGGCCTCAGAGTGCATTGGTCGTCGATAATTAGATTTCCCTTTCGGCACAGTTGGAGCATTGGCGATCGGACGCTTAGACAGGAACGTCTCGACCTCCGCTACTATATTGTTCAATCGGTCAAATGTTCTGATATCTGCACCAATCATCTTTTCCAGTACCTCTCTCCTGAGGCTCTGCTTACATGTTTGCACTGCATCTTCTTGATGAGGAGGTCTTCTGCATCTCATAGCTAAGTTCCTCCACCTTTTGATGTAGTCCAGTGCTGTTTCATCTTGCTTTTGCCTGGTTGCATATAGTTCGGCTATTGTAATTTCTCTTTCCGTGATGTGAAATCTGTCGCGAAACTTTCTTTGCATATCAGGCCAATCGGTCACTGACCCAGCCGGCAGGCTTGAATACCATTCAAAGGCTATCCCAGTGAGGGATGAGCCAAAGAACTTAAGCAGATAAGCTTCATCAGCTGCCAAGTCACCCATGATTGTGGTGTAGTAAGCTATGTGCTCTCTGGGGGAGCCCTGGCCATTAAATTTTTCGAACTTAGGCGGCTTACTGACGCATGGAGGTAGTCTCTTAGCAGCATATTGGGGAGGATATGGCACCTTGTACACATCATAGGTACTAACATCATCGCCAGTCTTCTCAGACAGCTTCATCTCCATAATTCTTTCAATCATCAGCTTGTGGGCTACGGCTGGATCTATGTCTTCTGGGAAGAAGTGAGCTTGTTGCTGACTATGAGGAGTTGTCATCACAGTGGCGCGCAAGGTGGGCGCAGTAGGCTGTGTCTGAGACGCAGAGGGCTGAGCTACTGTTTGCTGTGGAACAGGTTGGCTTGGTGCTTTGCCCTTATCAGCCAGGAGAGGATTAGCTGGGATAGCCGTCTCTGTTGAGCTGGAAGTATGCCCCACAGGCTCGGCTTGCTTGGAGACCGATGTAGCTTCATGTCTCTCATTGAGCTGTCTTCTGAGAGCATTGATCTCCTGCTGGTATCTTCTGAACATCATCTGGATCATGGGATCCAGGGTGGACGTGATCTGTACATCTTCTGAAGTCCCTTCAGCATCATCAACGAAGGGATTGTCTTCCTCTTCCGTTATTACAACATTAACTGTCTAGTGGTGATCTTGCAGACTTCATCATTAGTCTTCATATTATCCTTTGCCGCCTGGCCTCTCCTTGTGACGGGGCCTGGTCTGGTTGCTAGTCTGAGCAGTTCCTCTAGCTGTGTCGGTAACATATCCTGCCCTTTGACAAGCCCGGCCATATTGCAGGCAAAGATCTGCATCTTTTCCCTCTGCCTGTAGACTTTCCTTCTCATCTGATCGGGGTATTTGAGCCGGTCGAAGACTGATATTCTTTCTCTGGCTTCTTCCCCACACAGGTCTTCTTTCCCATATCCGGCCCTGCGGCCTTCCCCATAATCATTGGAAACGGAGGAGGAGACTCCGAGCATCACTTCTTGAAGGGTTTCTTCCTCTTCTTCATCCACGGTGCCCAGGGCACGGGATAATCTTTGCTGACCGAGGGTAGAGTTCCCCAGGTAGTGGAAGTAGTCTTGGACTACTTGTTTCATCTCCTCTGGGTTGTGCCTTTGTGGCTCTGGTTGGAGCATCAGCCTTTCCTGGCCTCTTTGCTGATGAGCCAGTCTTGCCACCTGAGCATTCAGATGCTCGGCTTTGGAATATCTAAATATATCAGCCTGTCTGGCACAGGCTCTTGGTCTTCTTGGAATGGCAGCAGTGACTGGTTCGCTTGTTCTCATTCTTTCTTCTTTCTCAAATCTTCTGTCGCCATCCTGGCAGCAGTTGGCAGCAGCGTCATAGTTCTTCCTTTGCCATCTTCTGCCCCCAGCCCTGGGATGGGGGACCGAGAGGTCTTGCTTCTGCTCATATTTTCTGCCCCTCATCCTGGGGCGAACAGTGGTCAGATTTCTTTCTTCATTTTCTTTCTCATCTTTCTTACCCCAAGCCCTGGGGTAAACAACAGCATCATCGCTTATGTCTTTTCCTTCTCTTCTTCTGCTTCCTGCCCTGAAGCGGGTGTGGACGCGGATTTTTATTCTTCTTTATATTTATTTTGTTTATTTATTGGCGTGCCAGTCATCAAAGTGACAATTTTATTGTGCGCTCGATCTGACATGGTCAGTCGATTGTGAAGTCCGAGTCAGGACCCGAAGTCTGTCATACCATGAACGCTATGACGTTAATTACGTCCTTCCAAGGAAGGACAACCCTTGATTAAACGCTAAAAGTAGGAGGCCTCGAGAGGCAAACGTATATTCATGTGCGGAAACGGAACTTCATACCGAAGCCAGAAAGGCGGGCAAGATAATGACACCAACCGTAGAAACAGATGATATCGCTAAGTCAGCGGTTCAAAGCCCGGGGTTAAGGGGGAAGGAGGATCTCAATCACAGGTAGCCTGAGCCGCGACCGTGATGAGGTTTAAAACATCGATCAGTATTTCGACAGCATCTTCCCTTTATCTGGGTTATGCCCAGGGGGAAATAGGCTATCACCCACGGAGTGCCGGGATGAAAGCCAAGAGAGAGAGAGAAGTGTTGAACTTCCCGAATCGCATATTTGCCATGGGGCAATGTTTGGTATTCCCTGTAGAAGCCGGTGGGACTCATGCAGTGGCAGAGCCCTCCCGAGCTAAAGGGGTTATTCGTGAACCCGATGCGGGACGACAGAATGTAAGCGAACGCTTAATGTTGCGCCCTCGCACGCGGATCGACCTGCGCGGTCAATGCAGTTCAAGCGTGCATAGGTTCCCGGCGCGAAGGCAGAATGGCCAGGGTTCCCGGCGCAGGAAGGAGGGTTCTCGGCGCGCTAAGGGATGGGGTTCTCGGCGCACGGGTTCTCGGCTTGGCAAAAATGGGCAAGGGGGCTTCTCGGCGCGCCAAGGGATGGGGTTCTCGGCGCGCTCATCCCCACGCCGGGAAGCCTCCGCCAGAAAAGGTTGCATAGGGGGGGGCTTTCGGCCAGGGGTCTTCTCGGCGCGCCCATTACCGCGCCGGGAAGGTGGCGCCGGGAAGCCCTGGGGTGTAGGGGTTCATGTGGAAGTGGCTTCTTGGCGTGGAGCCTTTGGCTGGAAGGAGCTCTCGGCACGGGGCTTCCCGGCGCGCTCATGGCCGCGCCGGGAGCCTAGCGCCGGGAGGCTGTGGGCTATAGGGTTTTTGCACAAAAAGGGGCTTGTCGTTTAGCTGAAAGGAGGGGAAGGCCTCTCGGCCTTACGGTTCTCGGCGGGGAAACTTGCACGCCGAGAAGGTGGAATGCGGAAGGATTTCAGGGTTTCAGAGCTCAATAACGATGCTCTGTTTCTGGGATTTCTGGGTTTTATGGCTCAGATTGAGACCGAATCAGGGGTGTATAAAGGGGGGTTTCATGGGTACTTCTGTTAGAAGGATGACAAAGGAATCTGGAGGGTGGAATTGATGGGGAAATGAGACCGTCGTATAGCCTTCTGAAGGATGCACTTCTTCCTGCTGCCGGCCGTCTGGGGGGAGATCAAACATGGGGTTTCAATGAACTATGAGAATTTTGGCAGCACCTCCCCTGGACTTAGCATTTGCCAGGAGATGATAGACAATCACCCACGGAGTGCCGGGGTAAAAGCCAAACAGAGGGGTACTGGACCCCTGGCCATGTTCGTGCCTGCAGCACCATTTTGATGTTCCTTTGGAGGTCAACGAAGCTTATGCAGTGGCATAGCTCCATCGCCTCATAGGGTTATGCAGAAGACTTTCTCTGATCATCTGATGTTCAACCGGTCAAGAGATTGATGTCTCTGACCCTGAACTAGATGTGAACTCGACAGAAATCCACGATGCTCCAAAGGGTCTATCGTACCATGGAAGAAAGGAGAGGGACGGAGCCCAATAACCCATTGAACGAGGGTTGGGGTTCCGCCTTCATTCTTCACAGGAGAACCGACTCCGAGATATGAAGCACCGGACGAAAACCAAAAGCATCTAAGTAATGGACAAGCGGATGCAAAAGAAATAACGGAGGAAGATAACAGCAATTTCAATCCATCAGTACCCAAATAGGCCACTGTAATATTCTATTTCGATGCGTTTTCCCAGACTTACATTGCTCATAGGGAGGAAATGAGGAACAGGGAGATACAAATCGAGGCCGGGATTGTCCGGCTACACTCTATCAATCGAGATGAAACTCTAAAGATTACATGAAGGAAAAGAGAAAAGAAAGCATGGGGGAGGGCGGAGCATTGACTCCTCTCCCTCCCCAGTGCCCACCTGGAACCTTCCTTCTTCTTCTCTTCTATTTCTTCTCTTCTCTTTTGGTTGAGGGGGGGCTCTCGCTCTCTGAACAGGACTCCCTCTCTATCTTTCTATTGCTCTATCTTTTCCTTTTTTTCTTTTCCGATTGATCCCCTTTTCAATCGATCCTCCTATCTGTTCAAAGGGAGGGGGTTTTTATAACCCTTTTCTCCCTCTCGGCAGGCCTCATCTCGGCGGCCTCGGCTTGAGCTTCCCGGCGCGCCTTGGACATTCAGCCTCTCGACGCCACCTCCTCACAGGCCCATTTGGGTCTTTCAGCTGCTTTCACAGGCCCACTTGGGTCTTTTCAAATGCTTCATCACCCGAAAGGGCCCTCTATTGGTGACATCGCTTCCATTGATATGTTTTCATCAGTCCGTAGACAGGGGTTTCATCAGTATTGCCATCTGAGTGATGACAACACCGGACATCGGCTTGGCCGGGAAGGGCTTCGGCTGGGTGATAGCTTCGGTGACGACTCTTCCGTAGTTTTAGCTTTGCAGGAATTCCTGGGATCTTCATCTTTGACTCAATCTTCTCTTCGGTCTCATCTTTGTTCTTGATTATATTTCGGGTGTCAACAGCGGGCAACAGCATCCTCGGTAGCTTTCCCCTCATCTCGAGTTGGGGCCCAGCTCTGAATCTTCTTTGGTCGCCAGACCTGTTTATATCTTGCTGGCTTGGGTGCCAGCGGCTTCCTCTCATCAGTTTCCCAGTTGGCCCTCCTGGTGGCCAGAACTTGGAACTTGTTGTCGATCTGGACGGTCGGGACAATCCTGTCCGGCCGGACTTCTCTCGGGGGACCGTTGAGGTTCACCCTAACGTCACCCATCATCATCGTCTTCCCCGAATTTGAAAGACGACGGTCGGCAGCAGCATACCGGCTCCTCCGGTTAGTTCTTTTCTTCATTTGGGCAGCAGCGGGGACCGTGTCCCTCCTTTGAACATGATGAACATAGCAGGCGACGGCTGTCGAGGTCGTCCTCTCTGGTAAGCTACCCTTGTTATCAGCAGTCTTCATCGGGGCACTTGCAGCAGTGCCTTGCTCGTTGTTGTCGACCTGTAGAAGGTCGGTGAAGACGAGGCCCAGGCAGTTGGGCAGCCCGACAGCAGGGGGCATCGACCCGAATGACAGCGGTACCGCCAGGTAACCCTCTCGGACATGCACATCGATCTGTTGTTGGTCGAAGCATACGGACATGATTCCAGTAGTCATTGTAGCTTCCTGAAAATAAGGAAAGCGCACAGAATCAGAAATTTGAGGGGGGCCCGCTGGGCCTCCTATTTTTGGCGTAGAGATGAAGGGAGACTCAGTCCCACCGGGCGTGCCAGACTTGTGGAACGCGCTTTTAGTTTTTGTTTTTTATATGGATTTGTTATTTATTGATTTATTGGCATGCCAGTCACCGGGGTGATAATTTTATTATGCGCTCGATCTGACTTTTAATCAGTCGATTGTGAAGTCCGAGTCGGGACCCGAAGTCCGTCATACCATAAAGGCTATGACGTTAATTACGCCCTTCCTAAGAAGGACAACCCTTGATTAAACGCCGAAATAGGAGGCCGCAAGAGGCAAACAGATACTTGTGTCCGTAGTTTGAATTTCATACTAGAGCCAGGAAGATGGGCAAGATAATAACACTAACTATCAAAACAGACGATACCGTTAGGTCAGCGGTTCACAGACCGGGCTTAAGGGGGAAGGAAAAATTTATTAGTCACAGGTAAACTTAGCCATGGCCATGATAGGGATGATCCCCTGTAATCCAGACACAGCTACAGGGACTTAATAAATATATCCCCTTCACAGGGTACGAGAGAGATGGGAAGTCCGTGAACTCCCCTAGGTGCGTGGCTTATTGTGTTTTATTATGTTTTATTATTCTTTTCATTTCATTCTGTATGCATGGTATATGTGAATGCAAGAAGAATCACGTATGAAACACGTCTATATGTGAGAAAAATATGCACTGATGGATCACGTAGAGGCAAAGATGTGTATGGATGCGGAAGCATCAATGCAAGAAATAGGCACGGGACTCATGGAAATGTCAATGCATAAAATATGCACGGAGTATATGAATGCATCAGTGCACCCAAATGTGCACTAGGTTTCATGAGTCATGCGTCTTTTATAGCCAGCTCCCGGGAGAATTTTGGCAGCTCCTCCCCCGGACCGAGCATTTGCCAGGGAGTGGTATAGGCTGACATCCACGGAGTGCCGGGATGAAAGCCGGAAAGTGAGGGAGCACTAAGGCTCAAGGAGACTGTACATGTCTCTTGCATCGGTCACTATTCCCCTTCTCGGAGACCGACGAAACCCCTGTAAAGACAAGGTCGATCGGACCCACGGGGTTACATGCGAATCCAATTCAGGACATAGGAATGTAGGGGAGGTCAATCCCCTATTAATTTATCTCCGAGGGTGTATATGACGACTCAAGAATGTCTCGGGGTACATGGATGAAGCGATGAAGGGGAAAACAAAGGGTAGAAACTTGGGTATCGACGCAGTTGGGAGGCAAAGGGGGTTCCCGGCGCGAGGGGCTTCTCGGCGCGGTTTTAAGGAAGGAGGAGGGGCTCTCGGCGTGAGGTTCCCGGCGCGGGCCGCGCCGGGAGCTATGGCGCCGGCAAGGCTTGAGGAGGTTCGACGATACTCTGTTCTGAGGTTCTCTTGGATTTCAGTCCTGATTAGAGGAAATTTTGGGGGTTTTAGGCTGGGATTCCGGTTGGGTTACTTGGGCATGGGTTTAATTTGCCAAAGATAGGCTGGGCTCAACGGGAATCGGAGAAGCCAATTACTAGGGGGTTTTTTTGAGTCGTCATATGTTATTGACCCTTAGGAGCTCATTTGCTGGCATCTTTGGTCGCCCGGGGAGCCAAGAGATGGCCATCTCTGGCCCCAGGGACGACCCTGATGGAACTGTTTATACTGGATTCAGATTGGAAACCCTCGGTATCAATCCATCGAAAAATCTTACTTATTCCTGTGGGAAGGGGATCTCGAGCAGGCCGTTGAGGTTATGGCCAATATAAGTAGCAGACTGCCCCAGAAGCCAAGAGATGGTCTGTCTCTGGCCCTGGGGCAAGCCTAGGAGGCTTTATGCAGACAACGACGAACGGCGAGGGACATCGGTATATCTAGAGCCACACTTATTCCATTGACGACAACTGAGCCCGAAGACCCGTCGGAGAATCAGGTGCGCTTCAATTAAGCTCAGAAATAAAACGCATGAGGGAAAGACGTAGCAGCAGATGGAAAGATAGACGGCCGATATCTCGATTACCCAGCACCCAAACGGGCCATGGTAGCATTTCATTTCATCAAATCATTCCAAGACTCACACCGATCACGAGGGGAGAATGGGGAAAGGGAGATGAAACAGAGGCCGGGATATCCCGGCTACATACGATGAATCGAGAGAAAACTCATAAGATTACAGGAAGAATAAAAGAAAACATGGGGGAGGGCGGAGCATTGACTCCTCTCCCTCCCCAGCCGCCCACCTGGAGCTTCTTCTTCTTCTTCTTCTCTCGGGATTAGTCTCTTCTCTCCTTCTTTCAGTGGAGGAGGTTCTCTCTTCTCTCTTCTGGCGGTGGTGATGGTGAGGATTTTCTGAGCTTCTTCTTTTTTTGTCCCCCCTTCGGGAATGAATTTTTTTCTATCTGTCTCTCCCCCCTTGCTCGTGGGTGAAGCAATGGGTTTTATAACTGTATCTTGTGTCTTCTCGGCAGGCCTGTCACGGCGCGCCTTAATGAGGGGCTTCCCGGCGCGCAGGACTTCCGCTTCTCGGCGCGGCTTTTGGGCTTCGACAAGAGGGTCCCGGCGCCACTTTATAGGCCCATTTAGGCCTTTTAGACTAGGCTTCTTGTTGGTCCTTCAAGTGCATCAACACCCAAAAGGGCCCTCCATTGGTCACATAGTTTCTATTGAGATCATTCATAGGTTTTTCATCAGTCGGTAGACCGGGGTTTCATCGGCGTTGCCGTCTAAATGATGACAAAACTGGACATCATTTTATTGGCATCGTCACTGGAACGGTGACAAGACCGGACATCAGCTTTATCCTGGAAAGACTTCAGCTAGGTGACTGCTATTTCATCAGTGCCGTCGTCTGACTGACAATGGCATCGGACATCAGCTTGGCCCGGAAAGGACTTCAGCCGGGTGGACGGTTGACGAACTTCGTCATTGATCTTTCACTGTTGGTCTGATCTTCCTTTCAATTCTGTTTCTGCCCTTGCTCATTTTCAAGGTGTCAACAAGCATCGATTTTATTGGCCGAGCTTGAAGCGCGATGTTGCTAACATCGTGGCTCAGTGCCGTACCTGTGCTACGGCCAAGATGAAGAAGCAAAGCTCCGGCCTTTATACGCCTCTTCCCGTGCCTGATGCCCAGTGGCAGGATGTTAGCATGGACTTTGTTTTGGGATTGCCACGTACCTCCAGGAAGCATGATTCGGTCTATGTGGTGGTTGACCGTTTCTCGAAGATGGCCCTCTTTATTCCTTGTTCGAAGACTTCGGATGCTTCGAGGGTAGCCCGCCTTTTCCTTACGCATGTGGTGTGCAAGTTCGGGTTGCCTCGCACTATAGTGTCTGACCGTGATGTTAGATTCACTTCCTACTTTTGGAAGACACTATGGCATATGATGGGTACGCACCTCAAGTTTTCCACTGCATATCATCCCCAGACAGATGGTCAGACCGAGGTGGTCAATAGGAGTCTGGGAGACCTTTTGAGGTGTCTTGTTAGCGACTGCATTGGGGATTAGGATCTCATTCTACCCATGGTCGAGTTTGCATATAATGATTCGGTGAATAGGTCTACCGACATGAGTCCATTTGAGATTGTCACAGGTCGTAGGCCTAGGAAACCCGTTGACCTTGTCCCCATGCCTATCCATGCTAGAGTGTCGGAGTCGGCCGAGTCGTTTGCTAGGCATGTTAGGAGTTTGCATGATGACATCCGTCGTCACATTGAGACCAGCAATGCACGTTACAAGGAGTTAGCCGATGCCCACCGACACCACCGAGAGTTCCAAGAGGGCGAATATGTCATGATCAGGGTAAGACCTGAACGGTTTCCCTCTGGAACCGTTAAGAAGTTGCAAGCTTGCGGAGCCGGTCCATTCAGAGTGTTGAAACGCGTTGGATCCAATGCGTACGTTGTGGACTTGCCCGAGGAATACGGTATAAGCTCTACTTTCAATGTATCGGATCTAGTTGCATATAGGGACACAGCGGTGATCCCTAGTGAGCCTTTCGAGAAATCTCCTCTCCTTGTGAGTGACCCCACACCTGAGTGTCCACCTCCCGCCCCGTTGTCACGGCAGCGTGAGCATATAGATCATATACTGGATGAGCAGGTGACAGTTACCAGGAGTGGATCCTTCCCGCGCTACCTAGTGTGATGGAGAGGACGGCCCGCTATCGAGGACACATGGATCACGCATGGCGAGTTGCAGCGGATCGATCCGGACCTTCTGGAGCGATACAGGAGCGATGCAGACCCTTACTCGACAGGGTCGAGTTTCTCCCACCCGGGGAGAATTGGTGCGGACACCCGAGCAGTTGAGCGGCGCGACACGTAGAGCCACCGGTACCGCACACGGAGCACGACTCGAGCCACCTCAGCGTCCATCTGGCTCGGAGATAGCATGGAGACTCCGCCTTGAGCCTCCCCATTTATCATATTAGTTAGACTTTATTTGTGTGTAATTTGTGTTTATTTCATTGTATTCGGTTTGCTATTTTGATTGTAATAGGGGCTTATGTGCAATTTGGACCCTGTGGGCCCCACGGGCCCCCCAGGCCCCATCCCATTGAGCCACCTCAGCCTAGGGTCCCATGTGGGGTCAGTCAACCTTCCACATGGAGGCTTCTAGAAGGGTGGGCCAAGTGGGGGGACATTGGAATACAAATGTCAACAAAATCCACCCATTCCCACCTACCATGTCCCCTTGACCCACCCTAGTCAATGGGCCGCCCCCCCCCCTTAATTTTTTTATTGTATTTTGTGTGTGTGTGTCACACTCAATCCAGGCCACCCATTCCCATCTTCTAGATCCAACGGTGTACAATGGATGTGAGATGTAACACATAAATACTTGTAATTTCCCATTTTGAGGAATTAATGCCATTTGAACTTGGAAATTGCTTGAGCAAAGGCCTAGGCCGCCCCTCTCTCCCCCTTGAAGCTGTGAAGGCTTCCCTCTGGAGGTGTGACTCCTCCCCTTATCATTCCGGTCGCCGCCGCCGCCGCCACGAGCCGCCATCGCATCACCGCCGAGATCGCCGGAGTTCTGCCTTCATTTCGATCATAACCGCTTCCACGAATTCTCTGTGTCAGCCACGAGCTCAGATCGACCTGGGGATTTTAGGGGATGCTCCAGAGGTGTCAAGCACGTCCCAAAAAGTTTGGTTGGTCATAAAGATCCCATTTGATATTTTTTTTATTTTCGTCCAACCTTAATTTCCAGATCTGTCTGCTTGCTGTTTCAATTTCCACCCGCCCTGTGTTTCCCCTGTTTGGACCTCTTTCCGATTTTTGTTAGCGCTGCCAATTTTACTAGGAGTTCTGTCCATTAACCCCACCGTCCCAAAAGTTTCTTGAATTTTTGTGAGGCCATCCCATATTTTTCAAAAATTGATCTCAGAGATAGCTACAGTGCTGTCCACCAGTTCCCAGATCCGAACACCCTCCAGTAAACAAATCATAACAAATCACAACCACCTCCAATCAGTCCACACAAAATATCCCCATTATCCTTGTTCAAAATCCCACAAGTTTGATGAAGAGCTCAGGAGCTGAATCGGCCATCTTCCTCACGGTCAAAGGCAGTCTTCAGACAACTCACCTGTAGATCTGAGATTTCGGTTACTGTACAACAGGGACTTGTAAATTCAATAAAGTTCTGATCCGACCAGATCCAGCAGATCTTTCTAGCTCTAGATTGAAGCATTTGAAGAGAGCTTTCTAACCATAGCTCATGCGTCCCGATCCGACATCGAGATTGATCGCAGCGGCCATTTTCACCGGAGCGCGTGCCGGAAGACAGCAACCAAAATCCGTGGGAAGTTAGGTCCAGAATTGGGAATCGGGGCCGATCGACCCCCGATCGGTGTTCCCAGCCGACCGCCGTCCGTGGAGGCGCGCCACCAGGGGTCCCCATCACAGTGGGTCCCACCCCCACAGATCCGGAGGACAGCGCCGTCCTCGGGCCCCACGGGTCCGTAAAACCCGCCACTCGGAAAGCACGAAAACGCGGAGTTCGGCATCACCGGGCGACATCAAGATGCTGCCCGTCAACCCGATTTGCGAGATTCTCGGACCCCACATGTGGCCTTTTACCTCCCTGCGTGGAGTGGGTCGACTTAGTGTATTGCTGTAATCATTGTTAACCGGGAGTCCGTAATTCGGCCGGGGTTGTCTTCGCCACGCCGGGTGCGTGGAGGTAATGGTCCGAACTTCTTGGCGTTCATTTGCTTAGCTAGTATATGGTCTTTGCCGCTGTCGAGAGTGATAGGTACTAGCCCGTGTGTTCATGTCACCGCTGTGAGTGTGAGAGTGACCCGTCCTGCGACTCGATCCGAGTCCGGAAGTGAGTCTGACTACCTTGAACTCTATCGGTTCTTCAACCACGCACGATCCGCGTTTCCCTCGCTTGGGACGACGAGTGAGCTTGCGTTCTGTTAGCGACGTATAGCCCATAGGAGCTCTCCGTGTCGGGCCTAATGTCTCTCTCATCATGTGTTGCTAGTCGTGTCCGCATCTAGAGTCCGAGGTCCATACCACGTAGAGTCGGTCCCCGTGTCCGTCCCGCATCAGTTCCCTCCTGGGTGGAGGAAGAGAGACCTTGGTCTCTGGTTGCTAGTGACGGGTAGTCACTAGTGGTTTCCCTCCGGTCTGGAGGAAGAGGGGAGGTTGTTGCCCTGGTCAAGCTGTTAGGCAGCATTTGTTTGCAGACTGAGTCTGCGGTTCTAGCTGTTGCTAGTGGAAGCCTCACTCCGGTTTGGAGTGAGGGGTGGACGTAGGTCTGTGGACCGAACCACCTAAAAAATCATCTGTGCAGTGGGTTAATTGCTTTCCTTTGCTTCCGCTAGATGAATGTTTTCGGCGCGCTACATATTTGCTTAATTGATTAAGCCATCTGAGTTTTTAATTCCGTAATATTTTTTGAGCGAAATTTTTTAAGGGTGGGATTCATTCACCCCCCCTCTGAATCCGCCGCACCGAACCTATCAGTTTGCTCATCATTATGAGTACCCCCTTTCACAAAGTGTGTTTGTAGGGTCCATGTAAGAGGCTGTCGATCTGTTTTAAGAGTTGAAATCACGACGGCCCATGGTCCTTCTTTATCTTTGCCTTTGCTCGGCCCTTTATAGCCTAGGCCACCCCAGGGAATCATCTTTTGATGCCTGACGGGCTTGACTCTCCCCTGGAGATTAATACCCAGGCATTTGCCAGTTCTGTACCCCATTTTCATCAAGATATTCCATCCCGGGGTGTTCATCAGACCCTTTTTCTTGTTGGCTTTGGGTGGCTGTGGTGACATTTGGGTGGTAAGAGGGGTTGAAAGAGACGACCTTGCCAAGTCTTGCCGCAGATCGGCAACATCCAAAACTGAGAGCAAAGGCCTATTGGAAGGCCAAATAGAAGGCACCGATGTTGCGGAATGTATATCTTCTGCCGGCAAAATGGGCATACTAGTGACTTTGATAATGCGCCCTTTGTGCGGAAATTTTATGCATTGATGGTTGGTGGAGGGCACAGCATCAATCTCTTGAATGTAAGGGCGACCCAAGATGTCATTGAATGTCGGGTCCATGTCTAGAATATGGAAGTCCGCTGTGACTGAAACCGGTCCCAAACCAACTTTTAAAGTGATCATTTCTAGAGGCGGCTTCTTGGTGTTGTCATAAGCTGTGACGGTGATTGTAGATGGCCGGATTTGACTTTCCGGGATGCCACACATTTTCAAGGTACTTGGTGGCAAAACATTAATGGATGCCCCAGTATCCACCAAACATTGTTTCACTGCCACCTTGTTAATGTCAATAGTAATGCACAGTGCATATTTCCTGGCCGGCTGCGGAGCCAATTCATGTTCATAAAAAGTGATGGCCGAATTTAAAATAGTAGTGACCTGTTCAACTGGGATGTCTTCATTTACCATTACTTTATGCAAATATTGCTTCAGGGATAGCTGGTGTGTAGTAGATCTTTTGATTAATTCCAGAATAGAAATTCGGGCCGGTGTTCTGTCCAAATGCTTTAATAGGTCATACTCCGTGCCCGGTGAAGACTCATGTTCCTATTCTCCTTGTTCTTGTACCGGCTCCTGTTCCCATTGGGGAAACACTCGGTGGAACATCCGTCCACTACGAAGCACCATTATTTTCAAAGCCTCTATCGGGCCTAGAGTGGGTAAAGGGGTAGAGGAAGTAGAGGGAATGGTGGAGGGCGTGTTGGGTGCTGGTGCAGGATTGGTAGAAGGAGGGGTTCTTATAAGAGGCCTCGCCGGCTGGGGGTCATCGGAAAATGGCGGCGGGGGTCGGGTGACAAGGAGGGGTCTTGGAAGCATGATGGTGGTAGACGGGGTAGGTTGTGGCGAAACAGGAGGGGAGACGGATGCCGACGGGGGGCGGATAAGGAGGGGTCTACTTAATGGGGGGTTTTGAGGTGAAGAAGAATTTGTGGGTTGGCGCAAAAGAAGAGGCCGTGAAGGAGTAGGGTTAGGGTTAAGTGGCCCTGGAGTGGTGGTGGAATGTATGAGGAGACGTGGCTGTTGGGAGGAAGGTGCGGGTTGAAGTCTTCTTAACAATTGTGGTGGTTGTGGTTGACTAGAGTTTTGGTTAATGGCCCCGACAGAGGCGCTTTCTTCATGCCAGCCCTACCCTCTCTCTACTTCATGGATTGAGGTGACAGGGTTTACTTGTTGATTTTGAACCGGGTGCTCCGGTAGCGGATTGTTAACAATCCCCATATTTGGCTGGGGTGCAAGAGCCTGCTGTTGCGGTGGAACTTGTTGTTGCTACTAACATTGCTGCGGAGGCTGCTGAGCCGGTGGTTGCCGAGGAGGCCTTCGAGCCTTCAAAGTAGCAATGAACCTCCTCATCTCATCCCAATCAATATCACCTTGAACATTCATATCATATATATAATCTTTGAAGTGAAAATAATTATCAATAGTGTGCCCCGGCTGTCGGTGGAAGACGCAATACCGAGTGGTGTCTACATGTTGCGGCCATATCGTTCTTTCTTTAGGCAAGGTGAGTGTGTTGGCGGCCATGAGGGCATTGAAAATATCTGGTAGACTTTCAGGTAAGGGAGGGTATTGTGCTCTACGGGGACACAATGGTCTTCTTGGTTGTTACAGTTGTTGTTGTGCATAATTGGCTGGCGGGGGCATTTGGTGGTACTATGTGAGTTGATTCTGTGGAGTAAAGTGGGGTTGTTGTTGTTGAGGAGGTGGAAGAGGCCGTAAGGTCTGAGGAGGGTTATTATTTGGCTGGTGGACTTGGTTTTGGAAGGTGGGCTGCTGTGGTGGCAGTCCTTTGGTTTGGAGGGTGGCGGAAGGGTCTGGCATTGCCAAACGCGCTCACCTGCTCATTAGTAACAATGCCTTCAGTGGTCGCACCAGTATTGCCGACATTAACGTTCTTCCTCATTACCTTTGGTCTTGGCTCAAACATGCCCATAATGGGTGAATCTTTCATCTATGTTTGTATGTATCTAGCTCTTTCATAGAGCTCTTCCATAGTGCTCAACTTGTTCATGGCTAAAATATGACGGAATTGCGGAGTGGAGTTTGATATAATCATCTTCACTTGCTCCGTTTCTGACAGTGTGTCTTTCAATTTTTCGGCCATAGCTCTCCACCTATCAGCAAATAAAATGAAGTCCTCCTCAGGCTTCATCTTTTCGGCAACCAGATCAGTAACAGATAAAGAGGGACCCACACGGTCCTTGTACTTCTGTAGAAACTTTCATTGAACAGCATCAAAGTCACCGGCATCGGCTGGCTCCAAGGAGTAAAACCATTCTAATGTCGGGCCATCTAAAGACCGCCTAAAGAGATAAGCCATAGAAGTCTTGTTATCTTGCCAGAATGATGCCTCATATAAGAAGTCTTTCAAGCGGATGTACAGATTACCCATTCCATTGTACCGCTAGAAATTCGGCATTTTAGATGGGGGTAGATGAAAAACTGGCAGAGTGGGAAGATAACTTCGGGAGCAGCCTTTGGTGCAGTGACCTTCTTGAGCTGCTCCTCCATACTAGCCATCCTTTGGAGGAGTATAGTGTGGTTATCGGACTCGGCTGGGGCCGGACGAGAAGAGTATTGGTTCGGCATAGGCCTCCTCAAGATTTGAGGAACATGAGGTTGTTGAGGCCTAGCAATAGAGTGACTTGCCGGTTGGGCCAGCGTAGTCATAACAAGAGTTGGTGGGCGCGAGAGTGTTAAGTAGTGGACATCGGATCTAGAGGGGAGAGGTGAATAGATTTGCCCCTCTTTGCGAAATGCAATCCTCTATATAGCTAGTTAAAAATAATTGTAGCGGAATACAATTAGCTTAGCGACGTATAAAACGATTTGCTTAGAAATATGATTTCACAATATTGATATTGAACCTAAGCATGCATCTAAAATAAATCAATCACACAATCAAACCACAACACAAAGGATTTTAAGGTGGTTCGGACTGAACCCCCAGTCCTACGTCCACCCCTCACCAAATCCGGTGAGGCTCCACTAGTGCCACGCACTGAACCATAAATCGGAAAGGCCTCCGATTGCCTTCCTACTAACCACAGGTAGGGACGTCAACACCGCAGATCAGACAACTTCCGATTGCCTTCCTACTAACCACCGGTAGGGACGATCTTCAGTTTCAATCGTTTGTATGAAATGAAAAAGAACAAATATGAAAACACTCAATCATCAAACAAGATATAGAATATGCTCAAGAAGTAAAATCTTGTCTAAGATTGCTGGAGCTTGAGTTGGATGCTTCAATGGTGTCTTCTTCCTTGAGAGATGATCTTCCTTGAGTTGATGAAGAAGACTATGGATGTAGCTTTGATCTTCCTTTTGATCTCCTTGAGTTGATGAAGAGTTTGATGCAGTTTAGATCACCCTTGAGAGCCTTGATTGCTTCTTGATTCCTTGGAGGTTGAGATAGCTTCAGATCTAGGCTTGAATCCCTTGGAATGGATGAAGATATTCTTCTCGGAGTACTGTTCACGGCTACAGTACTCAAACTCCTCTCACCCTTGTAGCCTCCTTTGATCTCCCTTGGATTCATAAATGATCAACTAGGGTTTCTAACCCTCTTGCATGTGTTTTATAACCTTTGAATGGTCCTTAGACATCCCCCAGACCAGATCCACAATCTATGGAAGATTGGGTGACTTTGGGGTTAAACAAATACAAGGAAAGGGGCTCTTCTCGAAGTGGAAAACAAAGTCAACATTGAAGGCTCGGGGCTGGCGGTCGACCGCTACTGAGAAACCTGCAAACGGGCGGTTCCTGGAAATTCCGGTCGACCGCTACTGGGCTGGCGGTCGATCGCTACTGAAAGAGTTGCAGACGGTGGGCTGCTGGCTGGGGCGGTTGACCGCCCCTGTGCTGGCGGTAGACCGCCAGCTGGGCAGACCCCGGGCTTTCCCAGGTCGGTCCGTTAACTGCTTTAGCTCCATCGCTTGACTCCTTTAGCATCCCATTCATGTCTGTAGCATCACCCTTGACAGTCTAGAAGGTGTCAACTGAGTCTTTGACTTTGGGTTCTCTTGGTTATGCTTCTTTGTGCATCGACCTTAACTGTCATTGAGCTTTCACTTTTGCCAACTCCACTCCATTCCTTGTCCATTCATTTGCATATCTGTCATGAATAAAACATCATGTATGTCAGTCATATAAGAGTGAAAAATAATAATGACTAATAGTGTTTGGCCATTATCAAAACCAAGAATGTCAAATAACTCAAATGACCACATGATGATGTCGAATGACCCAAGTGACCACAAGATGACTCAAATGACTATAGGGGCAGAACATTCTCCCCCTTTTTGATGATGGCAACACTGTGAATCATTATGTGGTAGTAATATTCAAGATGGCAAAGTTTATGACATATGCAACAAGTGCAGCTCAAGATCCATGATAGCAATAGCATGTGAATGCAATTGTGAATGCAGATATGAGTGCTATGCAATTATGAAAACCCCATCACATACACATAAGAGATATACAAAGCGCACAAAGGATTCTCCCCCTTTGACTCTCCCTCATACACAATTCACTCATCCCCCAATGACAACTCACAAAGCAAAGGCGACTCATAACAAAATATTCTCCCCCTTTGATAGCAGCAAAAATGAGGGATTAGATAGAGAAGGTGACTAATGTCTAAGAGAACAGAGGTGAATGAGAGTGGAGAGTAAGCCATTATATGCAAGCCTGAAACATACTGCGAGCAATATATATGGTTCAAAGCTAATGAAATCCGAGATCATCAACAGAGTTCGAAAGGCATCTACATCCATGTTGTAATAGAAATGAACTAAAAGTGCATATCATGACAGTGTTTAACCTTCCCTTGTCTTATATATCCATATTCAATAACTACAAAGGGAATAACACAAAAACTAGTATTGAGGCTAATAATCATGACTAAAGCATGGAATTTGATGAGTTTAACAAATTTGATTTGCAATATCTTTTGAATTTGACGGCACATGACTCATATTTTACGAGCAATCAAGTCTAGTACATGCCTCCTAGCCGTAAGAATACACGTTGTTTAGACGCCAGTATCCCTAGGTATTTGGAAAGACTGACAGTTATACTGCAGAATGAACAGAGCTAGCAAAGTCACGTCATGACATATCAAATCTCATTTCTGTGATGAGAAGATATATTTCTCAGCAATTATGCCAGTGCTCTGTCTAGAGTCCAAATATAATTAAGACAGAGATAACAGGGGCACATCATGACATATCATTCGTCACTTGATTTGATGACGTGACATATTTCTCCATGCAAAAATATCATTGCTCTGTCAAATTGATTTCCAAGAATTCCAGCTCATCAAGATGTTTAGAAACAATACTAAGCTCTAGAGTATCACCAAAATTATCATGACATTTGGATTTTCAGATTTCAGGATAGTCTTGCAAAGCACAATATGCAATCTCTAGTTAAGGTCTATTAAAACCACAGAACTTAGATGATTTCAGAATAAATATTTTTGAACTTCAAGGAAATCATTAAATCTGAACCACTTTAATTGGATGGACAATCATCAGGGCATATAATAGAAAGCTCTTACACCGTAGTTCTGTCGGTCTCATGATCTCATATTCATACTATAAGCCATGAAGTTCAGATTGCAAGAGGTTAAGAGAATCAACAAAACTCCCCCTAAGGATATGCAATAGATGCACGAAGAAGTTATGTTTGCAAGCAAGTTGAATGACAAGTGAGGTTGATCTAGTCACTCATGAAGGTGGCAGAAATGAAATGTATGACCCTACACATGGTTGTACACTTATTAAATACAACAGAATGAAGATGAAACATATGCATGAATGCTGCAAAGAGACAACTCCCCCTTACTATATGGCCTATATGCGACAGTGACGCATGGTACTTGGCGGAGGTGAAACCTCACGCATATTGAGTGCTTCTAGGCAAGTATAACCTGCCTTTCCATACATCAACATTTAATATACCATGGCCATGCAAGAAGGATGCTACACAAACCATGCAATACATTATGAACATGAATTCAATTTTATTATGCATCATGACATGCAATGCTACACCATATGCAAAATGACATATTTGACATATAAACAATGCATGAACACACCAATCTGCACAAACACACAACTAAATTGAACATGATCGTCATTTCAATTTTTAGTGGCCTGAGGTCTGCAGAGACCAAGCTCCCTTCTGAGTGTTGAAAACCTATCATTACACAAGGGCTTGGTGAAGATGTCAGCAATTTGATTTAGAGTATCAACAAAATACAGCTCAAAGTTTTTCTTAACGACCTCATCTCTAATGAAGTGATGCCTAATCTCAATATGCTTAGTCCTAGAGTGCTGGACTGGATTTTTTGAAAGGTTTATAGCACTAGTGTTATCACACAGAATCGGGACACAACCAAGATGCACTAGGTAGTCTTGGAGTTGGTATTTAATCCACAACACTTGGGTGCCACAACTCCCCGCAGCAACATATTCTGCCTCTGCGGTTGAGAAGGCAACCGAGTGTTGTTTCTTGGAGGCCCAAGAAACTAAACACCCACCTAGAAACTGGCAATAGCCACTAGTACTCTTACGATCCAGCTTGCATCCAGCGTAGTCTGCATCAGAATAAGATATAAGAGATAAGTCACATGATGACGGATACCACAATCCCAAATCTTGAGTGCCGGCAAGATATCTAAGGATACGTTTGACGGCAGTCAAGTGGGATTCTCTAGGACTGGCTTGAAATCTAGCACAAGGGCATACACTAAACTGGATATCTGGTCGGGATACAGTCAAGTAAAGCAAAGAGCCGATCATACCGCTATAGATCTTTGCATCCACTAATTTACCATTTTCATCCGAATCCAGTGATGTTGTGGTGCTCATAGGAGTTACAATGATTTTACTGTTCGTCATGTCAAATCTTTTCAGCATCTCCTTGATATATTTGGCTTGACTTATGAAGCAACCATCTTGTCCTTGGTTGACCTGCAAACCGAGAAAGAATTAGAGTTCTCCCATTAGGCTCATCTCAAATTCGCTAGTCATGAGGTTAGCAAATTCCTCACACATTTCAGATTTAGTAGAACCAAACACAATATCATCAACATAAATT